>JAJNNQ010000129.1:33027500-33627500 GCA_027886175.1 Phylloscopus collybita
ATGCTCAACCACCACTTGTGCCTTGCTCTGGTAAATGTGATCAGCTAATCTGCTGTCCCTGCCCCCTGTTGGGAAGGCACTGCCTTTTACATCCACTGTGGTGATAAATATCCAACCAATTCCAGAGGAATTGGGATTTAAACCCAGAGGAACTGGGATTTAAACCACATGCAATTTAGCAGTACCACTCTAGGCCAAGACGTAAAAAATGCAATTAAAAAAAAATAAAAATTATTTATCATGAAACACTGCTTGCAATGCTATTTTTTTTCACTTGTCAGCCTAGTCTTATTGTTCTTATTTGTGGGTTCATAGCAATGGCAGTTTTGCTCTGTATTTTGATTTGCAAAGGTGAGCAGAAATATTGTTCCTTATCATTGCAGGCTTTATAGTAGAGAAACTAGAGGTAACTCACCTGATTTCACCCAAAGATATCTCCAAGCAGTTAAGAGAAAATGATATATTTCTGCCAAGCTATTAAGGGAATACTTTGTTAAAAAGTTGCCCTTGCCTGAGTCTTGTTTTTATGGAGCAATTATAATTAGTCAGGGCTGCTCCAAGTGTCAGCCAGGAGTCAGGGTGCTTCAGGGAAATAAGTCCAACAAGTTTATTGCTTCCCAGTCTGGAGTGATGGCCTGCCTCAGCAACGTGCAGCATGCCAAATAGTTTCTGATGGGATGAAAGCTCAAATTTTATTACTTCTGAAGGTCACAGCATATTAAATGTATCACAAATATACATAAACAGCCGTAAAATGCAAATTCACTTCCTCTGTCAAGCAAAATTTCCTGTAATGTATTTCTAGTTGGTTTCTTTTCCTTGGCTTCTGCTGAAATCAGGCCTGTAAGATTTATTTATGGAGTTGCTGAGTTGGTGTACACTGTTTTTTTTTTTAATATTGGTTTTTTTTTTTTTTAAGAGCTCTGTTTACACCACTGAACTTCCCAGTTCTATATCTATTTATATCAGATAAAACATTGTGTGGGGGTTTTTTTTTGTTTTGTTTTGTTTTGGGTTTTTTTGTTTTTTTCTTTTAGTGAGGAATAATACCTTTTTAATACAACCTTTGTTTTTGTTTTGTTTTGGTTTGTTTGTTTTTTTATTGAAATCTACTTTGTGGTGAGGGGTGGTTAAATATGAAATTGCTGCAGCAGCATGACAGGAGGTGCTACTTCCATTCCTGGATTAGAGGTTCAGATCTGCCTGTGACAAAGAGAAAAGAAGCTCCAATGTGTTGGTGCTGCCTGTGTTAGCAAGTCATGACTGATGGCCCTTAATGCACCAGAAGGACCCAGTCCAGGATGCCTTTTCTCCACAAGAGTATTTTGTCTTTCACATTTGTTGACTTAAAGCTTCAGGAGTGCTCTCTCAAGAGATTACCTATGACCCTAGTGGCGTTTTTTTACTGACAATGAAATCTATTTTTCTCTCCCAAAAACATAGTGCTGCCCCAACATATTTTTCTCTCTTTCACTGAAAGAAAGAAGTCTGAAAATAAGAGCTGCAGAGATCCTTGGAGAGAAAAAAATGTGTAGTCATAACTTATGGCTGACTTTTTTGTCTGAAGATGTGTGATATGTTTTATGAGTATTTTATCTTTCAATGAAATGATTTTTCAGCTGCCTGAATTCCCAAGAAATGGCAGCAAAATATTTTTTTTGGTTTGATGCTTAGATTTTTGAATACTTCTGGTAGACAGGATTGTTCATTGGAAGCTTTTCTGAGGCTGTCTTTTGGTGGGCTTTGCCCACCAGGCAATTCACTAGGGTAAATTAGAATTAAAAACATCAGAATTTGAGTTTGCCTTCAAATAATTTGTGTTTAATTTTATTGTATTTTGTGCTAGAGTTTGGCTTGTTATAAAAATATCAGTTAGTCTTTATCCTTTGTTTTTGAAAGAACCCCCACAACCTGCAAACAGAACTGGAGACTCCAACAAGAATCTTCTTGCCTGTCTAAACCATGATTTGTGACTTTTGGGGCTCCCATCAATGAAAGAAGGCTGTGAAGCTTTCATGCAGTTTTGGTTCTGTGTTTGAAGACAACCAGAGAAATTTGGGCTTTTAGAGCAATTTGCTACATTGCACATCTCCCAGTCTCTGAAAAAATGTGCAGGCAATCTTATGCAAGAGTTAATGAAAGTAAAATCATAAAAAGCCAGGGTTTCTGTTCAGACCCAAGACTTCTGTTGGAAAAAGAGCTGTTTCAGATGCTCCTTGTGGAGCAGGGGAGAGGAGGGCACCTCAACTCCCTTGCTTGACAAATGCTGAGGAGGTGAATGGCTGTGTTTATTTAAGTACTGTGGTGTGAATTCCATAAAAACATTTTATCCATGTGAGACTTAAATGAAGGGAAGGTTTGGAGGAAGCTTCTCTGTCTGAAACCCCAGTTCTGAAATCAGGTTTTTGATGTCAGGCATCTCTACAGCCAGTGGAGAAAAACTGACCCTGGAGAAGTCAGCTCATCAGGAGTAAGGTGGGGGAAGCTCCATCTGCTTGTGCCTCTCCCCCTGGATTATTTTGGGTGGGTATGGAAGGAAGGAGGTGACAGAAAAGCACTGGGTTACTGTCTTCAGGCAGTGGAGCTAAGAACAAGAACAATTCAGCCCTAAATGAGCAGTGGCAGCTTGATGACTTCAGTGCTTGATGGCTCATGGGTCCGATGTGCAGGTCAGAGCTGATGCCAAATACATAGTGACTGGCATCAGAATGTTTATTCCTGGTTTTCTACTGCAGCTGTTATCAAATTACTGAGCTTCCTACCTCTGTGTCTGACTGCTGTCAAGGGGAACAGTCTGCCTGCAATGATTGATGGTGGCTTTTCCCATCACTGCTGCCTTCTGATTTCATTTTCCAGGCATATCTACATCAAATTTTATTATGAAAGATTCCTGCTTTGTAATTTCATTATACAGAGAGAAGGAAGAATTAAAAGCATGAACACTTTTGTAATACAGCAATATGTAGATTTTCAGATTCATGTTCTGAAATGCTCACTGACTTAAAGAAAAACAGTGCTTGAGGCAGAAGAAGGCAGCCCTGGAATTATGAGTTTAGGCTCTGGAGAATCCAGCTGAGGCCTCTGCCAGTACAAACAGGCAATCAGAAAAATATCTGCCCCAAAGGGCTTCAGATTTATAGACAACACAGGCAAACTGTGCATTAGGAAAAAAGCACAGGAAAAAGTCTGAGGTGACATGGAAGTGACAGAGCCAGAAAACTGCACCTGAACCTTCGTGCAACTTGTGGTGGCCTGGCCCCAGGTCCAGGTGTCCCAAAGGCTCTGCTTCTCCCACTTGAGAGCTCTTGTTGTGGGAAATGAACAGCCTGGACCACCAGGACAGGGCAGGGCCATCCTTGTCTCCTGTGAGCTCACCCAGGCACCCAGCTGAGCACAGAGGGGGTGCTGATGAACTGCATTGTGTCCTGCTGCTATCAGACACAATCACACATCTGGTTCTCCAGCCTGCCTCCCCTGGTGTGGGAGCCCTCCAGACCCTGCCCAGCACCTGGGGTTCACCAGCTTTGCCCACTTGCCCTCCAGAGCTCCACTCCATGGAGCTTTTCCTTAAGCCCCCTGCAGCTGGATCAGAAATTCCAGGAAAGGATGGACTCAAGCAACAGAGAATAGGGCAGAGCTGTGGAAACAAAGCCAAATAACATATAGCCTGGGATTTCTGAGGAGATTTGAAGTATAAACTTGGCCAGTTTTCCATGAAATGTGAGATTTAGAGCTTCAGCTCCTTAAAGCTGTTGGGGTTTTTTTTGTTTGTTTGTTTTTGTTTTTTAAAGTTGTAAGTTAAGAGAAATGAACAAAAAACATTAGAAACCAAGTGGTAAGAGTTGTGTGACCTAATTTAGAACAGAAAAATCTGACCCTGATGAGGATCTCTGGCCTCTTCTGTGGGGGGATGTAGGAGAGCTGGGGCTCATTATATCCACACTGTAATAAACAGTGAACCCAAAGCAGTGCCAGGAGTGTGTCAATGCCATGCTGTGCCCAACACTTTGGATTCTGGCCTCTATCATGTACCCAGTTCTGAACTGAGGATTGTAGCAGTCCAATAATTAATTTTGGTGGGGTTTTTTTTTGTAGTTGTTGTGGGTTTTTTTTTTTTTTTTTTTGGTAGTATACCATAGGAAACTGTATTGATGACTTGGACACAGGCACTACAAACGTGTTAGTCCCAGCTCATTTGCTGTCAGTAAATTGCCTCCTCGTTAAAGAAGAGTGATCATGACTCAGATTATAGTTGATGTTGCATAGCAAATAACAAATAAATATAATAGAGGAGCTTTGGCTGTGGTGTTGAATGTTCTTTCTCTGAAGTTTTAAGCGTGATCACTTAATGATGGTGGTGTGTGAATAAGGCAAGGGGAGATTTTATAAGGTACAAAGAAATAAATTTGAAATCATTTAAAATACAGGGGTGAGTTATTTCACCTCTGAAACTGCCTCAGACTCACCAAGTACCTCAGCTAAGCTGCCTTTTGTATGTTGTGTGATAAAGACTTTGCTAACCCGAGCCCAACTACTTTTTCATGCAGTTCAATATATATTTCTTGTGTTTATTATTCTTTATTATTTTTTGTTGTGTTAAAAACCCCATTTTTTTCTCCTAGCTAACCAGATCTTCTACTCTAATTTCTCTTTCCACTTTTGTGAGCATAATAACTTGACTTCACCCAGTTCTTTATGATGGTTGGCCATCAGGAGCAGCTGGGATAGGATCACTGCACTTGTGCTTTACAAAGCATCTTGTGCCAAACTGCATGGAGCAGTCTCGTGCCAACAGAGCAAAAACCCCAAACTTTAAAGACAAAGAAGTGAGTATTATGTCTGTAAAGTCTCTGAGGGATGCTGGGAGGTGCCAGAGGGCTCACAGGAGGGTTAGTAGAGTGTTCATCTGTGATCCTGGAAGATGATTTAATCTTGTAAAGGAGCATCACCTCTCAAACCAGCTGTTTTCAAGAGTCCCAAGGCTGAAATTTCCACTCCTTGAACAAAATGAAGATTCTTACAGAGCAATCTGGTTTGAGCAGCTGAGGATTTTAACAAATAAATAAATAAATCTGTTCCTCAGTCTTGTGATGCAGCTGTCATGGCATTTAGAAATGGGCCTTTAATGACACATTGTGTCTCAACACTCCTAAATATTGAGTGAGAAGGGCATCAATCCACTGATCTGACTGTCAGACACCTCTGACTACATGCATCCTCAAATTAGGTGACCTCATACATTAGCAAGGTTTATTTCTGCAGCTGAATTCACAGCTCATTTGCTTACCACTTAAAGAAAAGGGAGGGAAAAAAACATAAAAATCTAGTCTTTTCTTCCTTTTTTTCTTTTAAAGGAATCCTGGCTTGTTGACCAAGTTGTGTGTGTATTTTTCTCCCAAATAACAGTATTTAGTAACTGAGGTGGGACTGACAGAATTACAGTGTTCATCTGAATAAACCACTTGAATTTATTCTACTTTATGGTGATAAAATACCCATATTCATTTACTTGTTTTCAGTTTGCATGAGATAATGTCTCTCTTCCAATGCCAATCAGCAAAGAATGCAAATATTGATAACAGTGCATGGAATTAGCCCTGACCAAGAGGAACAGTGTGTAGTCTGTTGTACAAATAGTCAGACTGATTCCTTCCTTCCTACTTTTTTTTTTTTTTTTTTTTTTTTTTTTTCCCCAGCTCCCTTTAAGATGAAGTTCTGTGAAGTATGAAACACACAGGGCTTATTCACTTGTTTGTGTTGGGTAAGTGAATTCAGGGCTTGTGGGAGATGCCAGATGGGCTCTGGGGGAGACAGAAGGTCTCTGTGTCTCCACCAAGCAGCAGCAGTGTGTGTTTCCCAAATTGTGCTGCCAAGTGCCTCAAACCTGACCCACAGGTAAGAGGCTGATTTTGGCACCCCTTCCATCCATATTTAATGGATGAATATTAATGTCCTGAATACTCCATTCCCTCCTGGCGTGCTACTGCTTAGCATGGAGATTAAGGTGCTGCTCATCCTCAACCATCCTGTGAGGCAAACACACCCTGCTCTCCAGAAAAGATACAGCAATGATTACACTGCTAAAAAAATCCTCAAAAAAGAACATAACCAGAAGGAAAAAGCCCCATAATTAATTTCCCTTTCAATCCTGAGTGGTTGAAAACAGCATGCATAAAACTTAGAGTTTCTGATGGCTTTTCCTGTTTCCATATTGCTGTTGTTGGTAAGAAGAGAGATTGAGTTCATAAATTTCTTCTGTTGTGGCCTGGTGCGTGGGGAAACAAAAGTCTGTATTAATCTAAGGCTGAAATTTTTCTTGGATTAATAAAAACTTTCCAAATTTCTTCTTGGATTAATAAAAACTTCCCACAATATTCTTAACTAGAGAGTTCCTTGTGGACTGTGCAGGGTCAGGGTACTGGCTGATTTCAGCTTAAGCCATATTTTAGCTTAATTTGTTCTCCAGTTGTCATCAGTTGACAAAAGTTTAATGAATGTGGGTGAAATTGGGAGCTACACTGCATTTTCCTGAAGAATGCATGTATAAATATTTGCAGTGATTCTGGTTTGTTGCTGCTTGTTTTGTGCAGCCCATTTGGCAAAGCATGGCAGGGTGGATTTGCTTTTCACATTGTGACTTGCTAAATTTATCTTGAGAATGAAATGCCAGCAGGAAAATTTCTCAGGTTCCGCTTTTTGGTGATTTTCATAATGTTTTCCAGTTTGAAGGAGGATGATTAATTTGGATATTTGGGCAGCAAACAAAAGCTGCAAGGGAAACAAATTGGATTACATCAGAGGGATTGGAGGGGAGCTTTATTTCAGACAGAACAAAAATTGTAATTATATATTGTTTTATCTATTTCATGGCAGTGGGCTTTCTGAATAATCACAGCAGGACATCAGTCAGGGCAGGTATTACAATCCAAACCAGACTTAGCAGTTTTCTTTCTGGAATGTGCTTTCCTTGTCAGATAATCCTTCTGAAAAACAACCATAGGATGCCTACTAGAATTCCAAAAGGATTGCTATGTGAGTGCATGTAGGAAATCAGCTGAGCTGGCAGCAAATTCTTTAATTAAGACAGAGATTTTTACTGTAGTTAGTCAGAAAATGTCAGTATGGGAACACCTGAGATAAATCACAGACTCAGAGAGTGGTTTGGGTTTGAAGGAACCTTAAAGATCCTTAAAGTTCAAACCCTCCTGCCCTGAATTTGGAAGGGGTTAATCCTTTGCAGCCCACTGTATTTTTGGCTTATTTTTTTTTTTCTTTTGTCTTCAGTGCACAATCTCATATGAAATTATAGATGCAAAGCAATATATTGACTTCCCTCTGAGTACAGAGCTCTGAAATAAACTGTTACACCCAGGTGGCTCAGCCAGCAGAATTCAAACAATAGAGACATCTTGGGCTGTTAGATCAATGTCTCATACTAATGAAGTTTCTGTTTGAAATACTGTGAGGGTGAATCCTAAAAAAAAAAAATCAATCTGTTTGTCTTTAGGCTAGAAAAAGGTAGTGTTAAACATCCATCCTTCCTGCCTCTTAGACTGGTGTTTAGCTGTTTGTTAATTATATTTGATCAGTCTTGTTAATTATTGTTTCAGTCTTACAAGGTCCTGAAGCTGCTGTTGGTTTGGTTGCACAGTGTAAAAGAAGAGAGGGAAAGAATCAGCTGTCCCCAGAGCAGAAAAAAATTTGAAGAATTAAAGGGTGTGGATGAATAGAAGTGAATCTGGAGGAAAGGAGAAATGAGGGAGCACTGTCTGTGTCCTGAGGGAACCTGCTCAGAATTCTTCTGACAAAGCCAAATTTCAGCCCCAAATCCTTTTTGAATTCGACATGTTTTTTTGTTTTGAGGCATTGTGATCCCAAACAAAGCTTCAAATCCAGGGCAGGACTCTGCTTTCCAGACAAAAGTCTCGACAAACCTTGGGAGAGGCTTGGTGCTTCTCTCATTATCTCATCCTGGGGATCTGGATGGGGTTTGGGCTAAACAGAATGCATTGGGTCTGCCTGAGAGGGAGTTAATTTTTCCCCTCTGCAGCCCTCACAGTGCTGTACTGTGTGCTGGGAGCTAGGAAGGTGCTGAGAACACTCTGGTGTTTTGGGGCACAGTGTCAAGGCTCTCCCTCCAGCATTCCTCACTTGGGGATGGACAAAACCCTGAGAGGGGTCACAAGCAGGACAGCTGACCCAAAGTGACCAAAGGGCTCTACCTTATCACAGGATACCTGCTCAGCCATGGAAGCTAAGAGAAGGGCAGTGTGTGTGTGTGCTCATTATTACAACATTTGTAATAATGGGAGTCCTGCAGCCCTCCTTCCTGGGAGCTGGCTAGACATTGCCTGCTGCTGGGGAGCAGAGAGGAAATCTTTTGTTTTCCTTTGCTCCTCTGCACTGTTTTTGCTTTATTAAACTGCTTTTGTTTTGACTCATGAGGGGTTTTGGGGTTTTTTTTTTGGCTTTTTTTTTTCCATCTTATTTTCTGTCTTGCTGAGGAGGGGATTGAGAGAGCAGCTTGATGGGCAAGCAGCAGCCAGCCAAGGTCAACCCACCTCACAGAGAAGCTGAAAAGAAGAGGGGGGAAAAAAAAAACCATTTAAACTTGTGTTGTAATGAGACTTTAAACCCCTTGAACCCTCAAATGAGAGGCAAGCCTGCTCCTCCTGCCTGACCCTGCCACCTTAAAGCCTACATCATTAGTGCTGTATTCTCCAGGAGCAAATGCAATGCCCTGGGAAGGAATGTTTAAGGAATGTGCTGCTGGCAGAGCTGGTGTGGCATGTTGTGCTGGTGGTGCTGTGTGTGCTCACCTGACCTGTCTCCATCAGCTGGGGAGAGCAGGTGAGGCTGTGCCCAGCATGGGCACTCAGCTTTGGAGCCACACATTCCACTGAGGAGCTTCCCAAAGCTTTGTCTGACAGCTCGCCCAAGGACACACACAAATGGTCCTGGTACAAAGAGGAGCAGGGGTCAAGGACTTGCTGCTTTAAAAGGAGCAGAGGGGCAAGACCCTACAGCCTGCCATGGGTAGAGAGCTGTGGAGGTTGATGTGGTATGAACTCAGATCCCAAACTGGGGACTGTATTTCTGCTGGCACTGAGTGTGCCTGAAGAGAAAACCATAAAAACAAACAAACAAACAAACACCCCCCCACAAAACAAAACCACAAAACCAACAACAACAACAAAAACACCCCCAAACAAAACACTAAAAAAAAAACCCAAAACAAACAAAAAAAACCCCCAAAACCAAAACCAAGCAAGCAAACCAAAAAACCCCAAACCAAACCAAAGCAAAACAAAAAAACCCCACAAAAACCCACAAAAACCCACAAAAAAAAAACCCAAACCAAAAAAAAACCCAAACCAAACCCCCAAAAAACCCACAAAAACCCAAAAACCAGACAAACAAAGAAAAAACCCCAAACACAAACAAACAAACAAACCCCACAAAACCAAACCCAAACCCACAACCAGGCCCACTTCCTTATATTTTCCAGGGAGCCCATGTGCCTACAGCCCACGTAACCCACCTGCAGGCCAGCTCCCATGGATTCTGCTGGGAAGCTGCAGCCCAGCTGCACCTCGGGGCTGCTCAGGGCAGGCTCTGTGTGCCTGTGGCTCACAGCTCTGCTTGGTGCAGTCGCTTCAGAGACAAATGTTCCATCTACTCCCTGGCTGCCAGTCTGAGCCCGGAGCAATGACAATAAAACACTGGCTCGGGGGCTCTCTCAGAGGTGGGGATGTAACTCTTGCCTGCTCTCGCTTGCACAGCACCCTGGCTCCTGTTGGTGCAGATTTATGGGCTGTGGGAGGCAGTTTTCCCTGGCAGTAGCACATGAGAACTGTAGAATAAGCACCTGGGGAGGAAATTTCTCCTCTGGTGCAGCCTGTGGGGGGTGTGCTGGGCAGGGGCTGTTCCATGAAGTGTGGCTAGAGGGGATTATGACTGTGGGATGGCATTGTAGCCTGACCCCTCAGGTGGAAATGGAGCCAGCACTGAGTCAGCCAGCAGGTGAGCCTGTGGAAAAAATCCCTTCCTTTCCTTGGGATGGAGTGATGGCCAGAATGAAGCTTGCTTACAGGAGTGCTGATTGCTTTAATGTGCATGAAGGGCTTTGGAGATGGAAATGTCTACATAAATCCTGAGGTTGTTGATGGTGACAATAGTGGTTTAGTACCTGGGTGGAACCAGGGACTTGTTTCTTGGGATGATGGACTCATTTTGCTTGATTGCTCTGTCAGGCTTTACCCCTGAGTGTTGCTGTGCTGTGTTTCCTAACCAGAATTACAACATCCACAGCAATAACTATTATTTCCTCAGTTCTCACTGGATAAAGTCTGTGTAATGGCCTCTGAGGATAATGTTTCTCCCAAAACCTGTGTGTTACCAGTTTACACAAAATTGGGTCTGAACACTGTGGAGTTTTCAGATTGTTGAAACACAAATCCTTTTCAAGGCAATGAAGAGATTGTAGATGGGAATTTAATGGCAGAAAACTTCAACATTTCAGCTTTTTATCATTATGAATTGTCTTAGCTGGGGCAATGCCAAATCTATCTATCTATATGTATTTGAAATAGCCTGTTACCATTTAATTGCTCTTGCCAGACCTTAAACACATCCTAGTTTGAAATCCTGCCAGCTCTCCAAAATCTGTAAGTCAAGTTTAGGGAAGCTGAAACAGGATGTCAAAAATCTCTTTTCACTGCAAAAATGAGTTGAAAGGAAAGGAGCAAGGGTGAGAAGGAAATGTTAACTGTTGTTAATTAGAGATGACAAGGCAAACCCACGAGCTCTGTGTGTGTGGGAGCTGAGTGTTGTCTCCCTGGGTGCTGGAAGTGCTGCTGGCAGGGGAGCAGAGCTCGAGGGCAGCACCTGGAGCAGACAAATGTGTGAGCAAGTTGTGCATCTCTTACTGCCCTCCAAGGGGAGAAAAGGATTTTGCTTCATTTTGGAGATTATTTCACTTGAAAGGCAGCACAGAATTTTGAACTGTTCCTTTGAATAAGCTGTTAAACCTCACAGGGGCTCTTTGGACTTCCACAAATGCTGTGGACAGCATGAAACCAGTTGGTATTATGGGGGTTTTTTTGCCATGTTGGTGTTTTTTTGCTTGTTTGTTAAACATCCCTGTGACTTTAGACAATATACTTCCAACTATCTGCATCTCATCTCTTTGATCACTTTTATTAGGACACAGAAACTTTAGTGAGTACTTGATGCTGTTCTAATGAAATCATAACCATATTTCCTCACGTTAATTTAACTGAATTTTTTTTTTCTCCAGAAGTTGATGCAAAACCAATTAAAGCATTCTATTGCTATTTAGCAATCCCACTAAATATCCCATCATAGTGTAAAGTTAGATACAAAATTTCCTTTCCACTCCACCAGAATTCTTAGTGGTTTAATTTACTGGAAGATTACAACAAATATAGTTCTTAGATTCTGAGGAATCAGAGAAATACTCAGACCTCCACACTTCAACACACATCACTCAATTGAACTTACAGTGACAGCTGCCTGTTTCTGTATTGGAAAATATATTTTAAGCATTTGGGGAATAGCTTATAGATTTTTTTTTTTAAGCCATGCATGTTATAGATGTTTTTATTTAAGGTCTCAACAAAATTCCATGTTTTCTAGTAGGGCATGTTGGTTTGACAGTTACTAACAGTGTACCTAAATCTATCTCTGTCTCTGTTTCACACAGAAATAAAGTATTTGCCAGGGGGATTTGCTACCTGCCTCACTTTCTGTTCCCAGGATTCAGTCAGTCTTGCCTTCTCTTTTCCCTCTCTGGGGTCTCCAGCTGTCTCTGCTGATCACAGAGGGGTGGTGCCTGGCTCTGAGCACCCTCCAGGCTTAGGGAGATGTGAGCTTTCACCTTGGCATTTCACAGACCCTGGTGAGAACCAAACTCTTTCCAGAGTCAGTGTTCTGGTCAAAGCTCAGCACTAAGGTTGATTCTGCAGCCCTGGCCAGGAGCAGCTTTGCTCTGCTTCCTCCCCTTTTGACTTTGATTTTCTCAAAAATCACCACTGACCCACCACTATGAAGAGATTTCCCCTTCCTTGGGCCTCCTCTGGGCTTTTCTCTTGACATTTTCAAGCTGCAGCAGAGGAGAAGGTGAGAGTTGCAGCACTCAGGATACTTGTTCCAGGCAATTGCCATGCAACAGTGTTTATGGAGCTTGAATGTCAAGCATTTTAATAATCTCAGCTTGGCTGAACAAGATTTAATTATTAATAAGAAGAACAATGTTCCACAACTGTAAGCCCACCATGTGCATGAAAATATTGCTGTTTCTATTCATTATCAGCTCTGCTTAGCATTCCAGGGTTTAAAGGCCAATGAGGAGTCTGATCCCATTATATCTATAATAAAATTTTAAGGAAATAAATATTCACTGTCATGTAGTCTGAGGGAAGGTGCCTTGTGCCATGTTCTCAGTGGTTGTTGCTACACATAACCAAAACATTGATGTCTCTGCTGCTGCAATGCCAAATGTGAATTTGTAAATGTATCTCAGAGGTGCTTGTCTGGTTTATAAGCATCTTCATTTGGTTGGATGGGGGTTTTTAGCAGCCCTGGGGTTGTTTGTGCAAGCCAACAGAGCACCAGGCTGAGGGCACCTCTACCCAGGACATGCAGAGATGGTGATCAGGATCCATGGTCCAGCCTGAATCAGTTTATTCATGGCCCCTCTTGTAACTGTGGCCATGCTAGAGCAGCAACATTCAGCAAAGGAAGGGCATCCTCAAAAGGAAGCTTTGCTGAGATCATTAGGGAGGAAAAGTACTCCAGGGGTTAACTCAAGCAACAATTGCCACAAGGCCTGCTAGGGATTATGCAGAAGTTTCTCAGCTGCTCCCAGTACCAGCTCCATGTCAATAGTTTTCCACCCAAGACCAGGCTAGTGCAGCTCCTAGGAAGAAACCTCATTTTTTTGCACTTAATAAATGTGAACATACAGGAAAAAGATGCTTGATGCAGGAAGAACCAGTGTGTGCCACAATATTATAAATGGTCATTTCTACAGAGTGCTTCATTGTGACACATTTATTAGTGTTGTTTTCCAGAGGCTGCCCACAGTTAAAATTGTATATCTTGGGGACAGAGCTTTGCACACTGCCAACAGCATATGGCTCATTGTGGAAACAAGCAGCAACTGAGTTCAAAAAGGCAATTTTTTTTCCTGCAGCCACTGATGGCCTCAAACCATGGAAGTATAATGTATTTTCAGTAATTACTCTCTGCAGTTCATAATTACCCAACATATGCAGAGTGGTGGGAGCCTCTCTGCAGAGCTCTGGAGAGTTTCCAGCAGAGGCAGCTCAACTGCTGAGCACCAACAGGAGGGATGGAAAACCAGACATGACCCCTTCCTTGTGGTATTGGCCTGCTCTGTGCTGGACTCTCATTTGAACCCAAAATTTTGGGACTCCAAGAATTCTACATCCACAGGGACCACAAAATGCATCTAAGGGAAAATAAGTTTTAAAATCATCACTCTGTGCCCCTCACTAGAACAGAGAATACAACTTCTAAATTATTTTGTATAATAGAACACAGTCAGGTACCTGTTCAAGAGCCATTGATCGTCTCAATTGCTCATGTCCTGCTGCCCTTGGGCTTAAAAGAGACAGAAATTTCCCCTCCACCCAGTTTCACAGATTTTTACCAAATTTCTTGTGCTCAATGCTCAAATCAAAAGAAAACCCAATATTTGAGTAGAGGGAGGAGTGGAAGAGGGATGACACTGCTTAAAACTACCTTAACAATACATTTGCCACTCCTGTGCTCTTCAGCCACCTTGAGATATTTGCATCTGCTTCTCCACCTCTGTCTTACTTTGGTATCTAAGTATTTTGTATAAAAACTCAAGTGAAATGTTCTTATGCCAAATCAAATGAAGGTTGTTGCCCCTGGTGGGATTCTCAGGGTGTGTTCAGTGCTGGGTACACCAGGGAGCCTCTTGCTCTGCCTGAGGGCATTTCCCTCTTCTGCACCCCCTCCCCTTGAGGAAGTGATTCCTGTTTGTTCTATTTTCACCTCCTGGCAGGTACAACACCCTTGGCTTGGCTCTTCCAAGATCTCATGGAATCAGGGAAGCATTTAGTTTGGAAAAGACGTGTAGGCTGTGTCTCCTCCTCTTGCTAATGTTGTTTTTCCATGGGGACAGTGCTGGTGTGAGAAGTCCTCCATCTCAGGGGCAGCTCAAAAAACAGAAGGTGGGGTTTTGAACCATGGTATTGAACTGTGTTTTGAAGTCACTGCACAAAATCCAGGTAATCCCTGAAGAGATGGGTGATGAGACAACAAAATAAATTTTCATACACCTCCAAGGTAGTCCTAAGCAGGATGTGAATTCCCTTGTGGAAAGAAGAACAGGAAATATAACAAAATCACTTTTTAACCAGGTAAAGTGGCTGAAGGCAGCCGCTGGCTTGTACCAGGCACGTCTGGGTAAAACCTTTCTAAAGTGTTTTTCCTTCAGTGTCACATTAGGTTCTCTGTCCAGCCTGTAGTTTCAGCCTCAATCATCTACATTTTACAAGCTCAGACAAATATCTTTATGCAGTTTTCCCAAGGTTTCATATTTTTTCAGTGACCTTGTAAATGTCTTCACTTACTTTATGGTGCTTTCAAGAACCTCTATCTAAATCTCTTCTTTGTTGTATCGTCTCTTTTTTTTTTTTTTAAATAAACTCATAGAATTTAGCTTTGAGGCTGATAGGCAATGAAATAGAAATGGGACCAAATGGCACAGCTGTTGACTGCTTTCCTGACTTGCCCTACTTTTGCTTGTAAAAATTCTGAAGTTTCTCTCCCAGTGTCAACTTTTGTTAGAGAAGTGGCTAAATTCAGAATGTGTCTGTTAAAAACATAATTATAACACAATGGATTTGGTTTTTATTTTCACATCTCTTTAGATTTTTTCCTTTTCTTTTTGCTTCTCAAATTGATCTTCAGCTTAACTATTTTATTTTAATCAAAATAATCTAACAGTTGATGGCTTTTAGTGGAGCTACTTTTTTAGTGAGGCAGGTCCTCAAATGCTGCAAACCAGGGAAGATGAAATAGTGAGGAACTTAAATGTGAGATGTCATTCACTTTCCCTCCAAAGATAAAAGTTATAATGACAAATATAACCCAGAGTTATTCCCATTGTAGTTTACTATTTATTTTTCTGTTTACATAAAGAATGTTTCAATACAGTCATTAATTTTGTCATTGTGGAACAAGATGTACAGCAGGTACAATAAATCCCATGCAGCGGGCCAGGAGATCAACCAATAAACAAAAGAACAAAATCACCTTGTAGGAAGATGTAAAATCTCCCAAATACTATTTTTTTTCTGTTCTTTCTTTCTCTTTCTTTCTTTCTTTCTTTCTTTCTTTCTTTCTTTCTTTCTTTCTTTCTTTCTTTCTTTCTTTCTTATTTAGCATTTTGTTACCTGCAAAAGAAGTTCAGGCTTGACCATACCAAACAGCCTTTTTAGTCAATCCTTTAAGCATTCCATAGTATCATGGTATAGATATTAGTATAGAATATTTTAAGCTCAATGTGGTTGATTAGCACCAAGGATTTTCAGGGATTTCTAGGAGAAGAATATTTTCTGCCCAAAGTGGGGAAAGAGCTCTGAGCTCAGAGTGCTACTGCAGTGGGGAAGGTGGTGACAATGTAGGTGCTTTTATATTATTTTGATTATTTAATATTTTTGTTTGGTTGGTTTGGTTTTGGTTTTTGGTTTTTGGTTTTGTTGTTTTTGTGGTTTTGGTTTTGGTTTTGTTTTGTTGGTTTTGTTTGTTTTTGTTTTTGTTTTTGTTTTTTTTTGTTTTTGTTTTTGTTTTTGTTTTGTTGGAGCTGTGGCTCTTTGTATCACTTTTCAGGGCTGTGCATATCTAGTCTGCCTTAGGGCAGCAATTTTCTGGGCTTCAGAGAACTCTTGGGTAAGTGGAAAGAGGATAAATAGGCACATTGGTTAGCCAGCCAAGATAAAGTGTAGGTCTGCTCTTGCACAACATCTAAATACAGCTCTCTGTATTTATACAAATAAAGAAGAACCATTTCAAGTTGCTTTAGGTCCCACAGAGGAAGAAGTGGAATTTCTTTGAGGAGAGGTAAATGCTTCAAAAGAAAAATATCCTTTACTCATCATTATCTAGATCATAGTTTCCAGAGGGAACTCAAAGTAAAAAATTGCAAGTGTTTACTCTGAAGGGTTCTGTACATTGAATACTTTGATAAAGACACGACAACAGTCATTGGGATTGCTGTTCTTGTCAGAATTTGGGATGAAGTTTTCAAAAGTAGTCAGCCTCCTTGTTCTGCTCTCTTTCAGTGCAAATTGGGATAAAAGCTGAATATTCAGACATGTCTGCTTAAAGAGCCTGACTGCCAGACAGCAGGGAAATAGGCTGGGCATGCAGGGGTGTTCATCATCTCCCCAGGTGTCCAGGGCAGAAAATAGAAATGTTCAAGTGGGGTGTTAGGCAGGATGGCTCTGCCAGGAGGGTGCTCCTTGGAGGACAGGCTGGCTCCCACCACTCCAAGTGCCTTCAGGCTCTGAGGCAGCCCCCAAAACCCCCCCAGCAGATATTTGTGTGTGTTTAACATTTCTCAGCCAGTCATTATTTATTTCTTGATGTGCAATTTTTAATGTGACCAATGGGTTTAATGACCAACTGCCTCTCCTGTTGTGAACCTTAATTTGGTGTCCCCAGTTCTGACACTGAAGAGGCTGTGAACAAACAGCCCCGTTCACTTTGGAATTCCAGATTTTGCCTCCTTTTTCTGCATCCCTTTTCAGTATCTCCCCTGAGCACCCCAGGGTGACAATTCCAAGCCTGCTCAGCTTGGCTGCATCTAAGCCAAGCCAACCTCAGCTGATATTTTTTTCCCCTCTCCCTCTTTAGACCTTTTACATTTCTCCTTATTAATAGGGAGGTGTAGAAAGATGAAGACCTTTCTCTGAGATTAACAAATAAGGCAATTTTTTCTGGAGTATCTTCCTCCTTTTGCTCATTCTAAGAGGCTCCTGCTACATTTTATGCTGTCAGATACTTGTCAGGCTTATGTTTGCACCTCCCTGCTAATTACTGAATATAATTTATCTGCATATTAACTACCACAGCCTTCTTGTCTGGTTTTAATGGCTCTACAGCCACTTGTCAGTAATCTGTTTTATGGATGACCCTTCATTAGGATCTGGGTAGAGATATCACTGTAGGGCACTTTGTGGTGCTGTGTTTCCAAAAATACAACTGGACCATTTCAAACAGTGTTGGAACTTGGGGGGATGTGTGTGAAAAATCTTTGGAAAAGCAGAGAGCCATTTTAAAAATGCAAAGCATTTTTAGTACTTTAGCAAAGTATTTGTCACATTTCAGGTGTGGGTAGGAGGTACATGTGTAGGGTGTAGTCGTCTCAGCTCCTAAAAACTACTGGTTACAGATCAATGTAAACCTTTAAATTGTGTTTTCATTAACAAAAGTGAAAAACTGCAAGTGTTTTTCGTGGAGTTTGTGAAAGAGCTTTTTACTTGTAATTTTTGGAACAGTTATATTGATTTTGCTTTGAGTGTATTTTTTTTATCGCATTCTTCCCTTTTTAGTTTTGCTATTGGGGAAAAAAAACCCCACAAAGCTCCCTGAAATGAGAAGGGAGCAGGGGAAATGTGACATAACATAATTGTTTTGCCTTTTTTTTTTTTTTTAAATGAAGGACTTATTGTGATTTTTTTTTTAAGCAGACTGCTTTTCAGTGAGGAATTCTTTTTTTTTAATCTTTGATAGAGAACCTAAAATTATTGCAATCAGCCTTTGAATGTCCAGGCTGACCAAGCACCGTGATTTTGGGGAGCTCAGGGGAGCTGAAGGACGTGCCTGAGAGGGAACACTTGAGCTGTGTCTAATTGCAGCCCTTCTTGAGGGCTCTCCAAGGAGCTGCAGTGTATTTTCTGGCACTCTTTTCATGTGGTTCTCAGCAATTGTTCCTGCTGCTCTTCCTGATAATGCTCACAGGGAGCCTAAGGAAGGATTGAGCAGGGGGGTGTCCTGGGGACCTGCTGTGGGGCAGATGCTGGATTTTAGCCACTGGCCCTGCCAGCAATCAGTCCCTTTCTCTGTCCCTTCACTGTGAAATGTCAGGCAGGGCACTGGAGCTTGAATTGTACAATCTGTGCTTCTAAAAATGCATGAATGTGCTTTTCCACCTTTCCATCTTTACGTCCTTTAGGACTTGCTTTTAAAAGGGTGGTCAGGTTAAGGCAAGATTCTGGCACTGGAACCTCTCCTTTTGGGGTGTTCTGTTCAAAATTAACTGATTAGGACCACTGGTTCTTCACAGCGCAAAGTTTTTACAGAAATGTGTTACTTTTGGCTAAACTTGGAATAAAGGTTTAGAATGATCCGATTTGGGGTATGTCCACAGCAATAAATGTGTTTTCATTTACCAGGAAAGCAAAGGGAGGATCTCCTTAGTTTCTGGCATCTTCTACTGGACTTGAGTAGGTTGATTTTGAAGGGAATTGGAGCTGTGAGGGATAGAAATTCGATAATATCATAGAACCATAGAATGTTTTAGGTTGGGAGGAAAAATTTGATAATATCATAGAACCATTGAATGGTTCAGGTTGGGAGGAGCCTTAAAGATCATCTCCTTCCAAGCCCCTGCCATGGGCAGAGACACCTTTCACTACCCCAGGTTCCTCCAAGGCCCATCCAACCTGACCTTGGACGCTTCCAGGGATGGCACAAAACATATTTAAACATATTTCCACATATTTTCGACATATTTCCATAAAATATTTCATCAGCTGTTAGAGGAGGAAGCAGAATTTCATGGAGCAGGCTTGCTGTTGGCTGTTTCTAGCTCAGGACACTTTAACCCTTTCTTTGCTGAACAACTTAGTGGATTGTGCAGTGAGTAGGCAGGTGCTGGGCTTTTGGAGCACTTCCTTCACACAGAACTCTTCTTTTTCTGTTGTGATCTGGTCAAGAGCCCAGTTCCCACATTTAATAAATGAGTGACCAGGCACAAGAAAAGGACTGATGCCCCTTTCTTGAGACACATCACCTGATGTTATGTGGGTTGACTGCTGCTCACACTCCCTGTCCTGGAAGATTTAAACCCTGTTTGCAGGACTGCAAACCCCAGGGGTAAGCAAACATGAGGGATGAGGTGAGAGAGCCAAAATCACCTTGAATAATGGTGCTCCATTGCAATCACAGCTGGCTTTGCTCTTATGGTAATAGAGTTACTTGCAGGGGTTGGGCTGCAATGAAATTTTGTGCTGTAGACCAGGGAAGCTGATGTAATCAGATTGATGGAGCAAAATCAGATATTCAAGGGAGAGGCAATTAATCCTTCATTTAAAGACACTCAGATCAGCAAGGTTTCTCCTGTTAAGGACATAAATAAGTCTTTAATGTGGACTTCATGATAGGTAACTCCTGCAGAGGCATCTATCAACTGTGTATAATGGTTATTTGCAACTCCCTGAGGAGTTTGAGACAACAGCTGACAATTTCTCAAGGCTTTTTTTGCTGCTAGCATTCACAGCAGGGTTAGCCTCTTGCTCAGGGAGTGGGCCTGGCCCTTTAGAAGATTGGTATCACTCTAATTTTCTACTGTTCTGAAGAAGATAAAAAGTTGGCTTGAAGAAAGTAAAAGAAATGATGCATTAGAAAACTCCAAGATTATGAAAAATTCTACATCAAGCTCGTGGTTCATCAGTGCAAATAAAAAATAAGGCTGGTCTGTCATTAGAGTTGCTTAATCAGAATAAGAGCACTGCTGATTAGGACCTCATTCAGAATATTCATGCTTTGAGACAGATCTTAAAAAATAATTGCTTGACAAACATGGTTTCTTGTAATATGTTTCCCTATTGAAAGCTGTGTGAGTAGTTTTATTCTTTTGTGGAAGTTCTCTACTATTTTTTTCTTAGTGTTACTGAGGTTGGAATCTGTCATGTCCTTACCAATTTAACCAATCATTATAAAGCTTTTTTTTTTTTAGCTAAAGAAATATAAAAATCAATATTTTGAAGGCCAAACTGCCACCAGCTGGCTCAGTCTGGTGGGTGCTAAGCCCATCTTGATGCCTCCAAGGCTCTCTGTGTCCAGGGCAAACTGAGTTTGGCACAGTCCACCCAATCATCTCATTGTCTCTTAGGCAGCCTGTGTAAATTAAAAATTTCTTAATTTACTTTTTCTTAAGATTTCTTCATTTTCTCCCTTGCCCTTTTCAGTGCCAGCACAGTGGATTGGTTAGTTATTAGTCAAGAAGTAGTAGATTCCCTTATAAGCAGCCTCACTGGTAAAACATAAAAAGATAAAAAAGCAAAGGCGAGTTTTAATCGACATGATGCAAATGTGTAGGGTCAAGGCATCCTGAACAATCTGTGCCAGGGATTTCCAAGGAGCCCTGGAGGTTTTAGGGCACAGTGTCACCCTCAGAGGTGAGGCAGAGCAGCCTCATGCAGTGGTTTTATAGAGAGTGACTGGAGCAGCTCCAGTGGCATCACTGAGTGCAGAAGGTTGATCTGCTCTCCTAGAGGTGAAAGGATAAACCCTGCAAGCAGAAGTGCTCACCCCAACCCTTTCTTCACATAAATTAAAAGTGGAAGTGAGGTCAGGAGGAGAACTTTGCCTTTGTCTGCTCTCCTAGAAGTGAAAGGATAAACCCTGCAAGCAGAAGTTATCACCCCAACCTTTCTTCACATAAATTAAAAGTAGAAGTGAGGTCAGGAGGAGAACTTTGCCTACAGTGTGTTACTAAATCAAGCCTTTGTGACAAGTTAAATTAAACATTTGACATCACTGTTTTATTTATTATTTATTGTGTTTATTTATTACGTAGACCATCATAATAACTACTGATGTTGGTTAATTTTTAAACCTGTGCAGTCTCTCCCTGACTTTGTTATCCAATCAGATCAAAGTCATGCATCTAACTTCCTTACAAAAATCAGTTAATGTGTTCTACAGAAAAAGAAAATTCCTGGGTGGGAGTAAAAGTGATACCTCATGCAAAAGGAAAAAAATCTTACTGCACAACAATATTTTTTTCTCTTTCCAGTTTTCCTATGCAGTGAGACCTCCTGTTTTTGTTGGTATCTCTCCATATTCATGAAAGATAGAGACAATCAATGTTTTGAGGAGAGGTGTTTACCTTTTTGATGGACTAGGCATGTTCTGTGCTAATGTTATTCTTTTAAAAAAAACAAACAGAAAAGTTTCCTGTGCTTTTAACAGAAATGCTCGTTCATTATAAATATGGGGAGTAAATTGCCCTGGTTTTCTTTACAGTGTGATTTAACACACTCAAGAACTTGATGATGTCTCTCTTAGCCTTTTCATCTCTAGATTAAACAGCCACAGTTCCTGAATTATTTGTTTTCACTGCAAAGAGATTTGCAGTAAGTATATTCTATAATGATAGTCACAGAATGGTGTCCTAAAAATACATCCTTATCTGTGCTTGTCTGAGAGACTATCAGATATGACAGAGCATATGAATAAGAAAATGAGCATTAAATGGAACAGGAGAAGTGCTAAGAATTGTGGAGTAGGGTATGAAATGGAGTATGTACCAAGACTGATTAGAAAAAACAGTACAAAACCACAAAAAAAAAAAAAAAGAGGGAGCTACTCACAGCTGTATCCCAACCTGCTCTAAAGGAATGGGCTTGTGATGCTCAGGAAGGTGGAGATAATTCCACACACATCACAATTGCCAAGGGATGACCTGTAGGTTTATAGGATGTCTATCAGAGAGACACGTTGCCTGGAAGGTAAAGACAATTCAATGTTGAAGAAACTGAGCAAATAAACATTAAACTAATGGAATTAGGGAAAATCCTGACTCCTTGGAGAGCAGAGGTTGGTTAACAGCAACTCTGCCAAAAAAAAAAAAAAAAATTAAATGGGAAGTAACAGTGATGTAATGACAGGAGCTGGCATGGAATTTGGAAATAAAACCAGACTCAGGGAGGAAAAATTCTGGAGGAGGAAAGATGGATCAGAGTTCCTCCCTGAAAGGGCTTCTGTGGTTTCTCCTAAATGAACCTTTTCAGTTGAAGAACCATGGAGTGCTTTGCTCTGATTTGCCTCCTGTGGCAGTTTTTGGACTCCTGCAGATGTATAGACAGGAAGGTGTTCATTCTGTATGAGTGAAAAGGTGTGAGACTGCTCTGGCAGCTAATTAAGAACAGGATGTAATGATGATTCTGTAGTTTTGTCTTAACCCAACGAAGAAGGAAAATGGGCTGAGTGAATGTGGGGCCAAAAGGAACCCAAACAATCAAGTGATAATGGAAGGTAAACCCAGTGTAGACCCCTAAAAAAAAAAAAAAAAAAAAAAAAAAAAAAAAAAAAAAAAAAAAAAAAAAAAATTAGTTTTCCACTAATTTCCTATAATTTTCCTATAAACCCCAGTTCTTTTTCAACAAATTAAAAGCTGATTGCAAGAAAAAAAAAAAAAGAAACTACAATTGCTTCTGCTTGTTATTAAGAAAAGATTTCAATTTCCTAGGGAACAGATAAACCAAGCATCAAAGTATAGCAGCATGACATTTCTTTTTATTTTTAATTTTTCATGTGACATTTTCATTGGACACATCAGAGAAAGCAGAGCAGGCAGGCTGTTTTTTGGCTTTAAAGTTTGAGAAATAGAAGAAATAGATAATTCAGATTCAAGCAGATGTAAGATCAGCATAAGAGATGCTGTTTGGGGGAAGCCAGTGACATTAGCTAATCAAGAAACCCCACGTTTCTGTCTTAATGCTTTCCTTTGCTAGATCTCTTGAGTCTGCCAGCAGCAATCGTTTTGTTTACCAGAAAACAAGATGGTAATTGAAAATTCACTTAAAAATGCAACTTTCTGAATAAATCCAGGTCCAGAACAAGAAATTATGCAAACCTAATGGATTATGTTAAAAGGAGAGAGCTAGCGGGTGAGATTAATCACAGTGAAAAGTGCTGAAGGAGTTTCATTGAACGTTTGAGGAATGAAAAATGTGAGTTATTAGCAAAAAACCAAAAATAAACCTGAAACTGGAGCAGAAACCTGAAAGCTTTTAAATGGAAAGAAATGGAGCAAAGTCCTGTCCTGGGATTGAAGCTGAGACCCATAAACCTGGAATTGCTCCTCTGTGATGCTGGGTAGAGGCAGAAGAGGCAAAGGAGGAAACCTAAACCCACAACACCCTCCCACACCCATCTCTATATGGTACTTCTGCCCTTCAGAAATCAGTGTAAATGATCAAACATGCAGATATTTAACCCAGACCAAAATCAAAGTTCAAGCTTCCAGCAGCACCATCAGAAGTGTTTCCACCAATGCTTCTTTTGCTTGGAGTTGTCTTTGAAGCTGAATCTTTTCATGTGGAGTCTTAAAGCCTTGTCTTCCCTCATGTTTGGCCTTTGGAAAAGTGTTGCTTCGTGTGTCTTTCTCTGGCCCAGCCTGGTGTTCAGCTTGGGCCCCCAGCTGCTCTGATACTCTTCAACAGTACCTGTTGGTGAGATCTTGGCTCTGCAGGCAGTTCTACTCACACTGTCATGGCTGTGGTTAGAAAGAGGGGACTCTCCAAGGCTTTCAGGGAACAGAGGTTTTATTCAGGGGGTCAGGGGATCCCCCAGCCTCAGTCCGGTGCCTCCAGAGAGACCCCGGACCTTGGGCTGCAGGGCATTTTTGTTCAGGACAGTTCAAGGGGTGGGTTCAAAGTATACAAACCAATAAAACAATCAAAACAATACATGCCATCTAGATTACTTAAACACTAACAAATCCAAAATAGGTTTGGGAGTGGTCTCAAGGAATTCTGCCAACCAGTGTCCAAAACTCTTGGACCTTGAAGATAAGAATTCCATGATGGACAGAGGGAAGAATCATACATAAAACAGGGATGAAACAGGGAAAAGAACCAATAGGAAGGAATCTCCAAGCAGAGGCTCAGGTTGTCTTAGAAACTCTTATCAAACTATGATAAGAATACATCCTGGGGCAAGAGGCCCTTTCAAGGTATCTACTGTACTAAAATTACAATAAAAAAACCCTATACTGTGCTCCTAACTAAAACTTATAAAACATTTCTTGCAAATCCAGAAAAGAGAAGTCACATCTGATCTGTGGGGACACCAGGCTTTAGAGCCTTCCCCCAGCAGCTGAGTGAGGCAGTGTGCAGGACAGAGGGAGGAGGGAGTGCTGTGGTGACACTGCTCCTGCACTGCTGTGTGGTGTGAGCACAGCAGCCAGGCTGAGCTCTCGAAACAAAAACTGTGTGTCCAGTTTTTTAACCAGGAAAGAGAAGCTTACAGATTTACCCAAGTGTGGAGACAGATCCCGTGGCTTTGTGCTGTCCTAAAACTGGCTAGTGCTTCAAATTACTGTGAAGGTGGGAAAGTTCTCCTAATCTTTACATAATCTAATTCTTTGTTTTATTTTTAAGAGTCAATTCTGAATGTAGGTCCCTAGTTTAGTTCTCTAGGACACACACAAGACTTCCTATATCTGTTGTGTTAAAGAAGATGAAAACCTCTTGCTTTCCACACTGTATTAGAGCAGGATTGTGTGGATGTGGTCCATCTCCCCAAGATTTAGTCCTGAGGTGGCATTTAGCTCCATTTTCCACCTGAAATTTTAATGTGATATTCTAAATTTATTCTCTTTAATCTTTGGTCTCATCAAGTGTGTTGGCTTGAGGGGCAAAGGGCTGAAGGGTCAATATTGCAGGGCTGGATCAGTTAATTCCACAGGTCAGTCACAAGGATCATTTTGCTTTCCTTCCTTCAGATGCCTGGTTTGATCCAGACCTATTCTGCCACAGAGAGCCCCTGGTTCCTGAGAACCTCTCCTGACAGATTCATATTCCAAAATATGAAAGGATAACCCATCCATTTAGCTGTGATGTTGGCAGAGTCCCCAGGAAGTAAATTCCCCTGACACACTCTCAAAGTCTGAATGCTGAGTAACCCATCCAATGTTCAGAGCAGATTTTATGTCTGTTCATTAATTTGTAAAGCAATTACATACTCATGTAAAGTCAGCATGCTTCAAAGAAACAACTGAGAAACCAAAAGGATTGAAAAATAGCTACAAGGCATGAGTATGTTAAATTTCCAGTTTTTAAAACTAACCTTACAAATGCATAAATGTTCTGTTAAATCATACAAATCATAAATCATACAATAGAATACATATGTTAAACCGATCATCCTTGTTTTCTTTGCAGAGTTTACATAAAGTAAATTAAATTTCTATTTCTACAAAATGAAAGTGGCTCTTTAATGTAGGTTAGTGGACTCGATTCTTTGTTCACACTGCATTTGCTGTTCTAAATCTGACAATGGCAGCCTTATTACACCTGATTTATCCGTGACATTGTGCTCTGCTGTGTAGGGGCTGAGCTGTGTTTGGAATGGGTCAATAGTGAATCAATCCTGATTAACTCTGAACATTTTTCTCACAGATCTGCTGCTGCTCGAGGTGTCCTTCTCACTGTGCAGCAGGACAGGGAGGTGTCACTGGCACATAATCAGCCTCTTTCACTTTCCTCTCTTATTCCTGGGTGGGATCAGAATGCACAGGAACATTTGCAGCACAAGGCTGAGGCATTTTAGTTCCTTTAACTGCATTTTCTGCTTGTAAATCAGGATATGGCTTCCATTTAATTGTTTTATATATATCTTTATGTGTTATTAATAAGTAAAAATTACAAAATCACAAAATCATTTAGGTTGGGGAAGAACTCCAAGAACTCTGAGTCCAGCCTTTGACTGATCACCACCTTGTCAGCTCAGATCAAGATTTGGTCTGTGGTGTGTTCATGGGAGCAGTTTCATGGCCTCTGATAGAATTATCCATATGAGTAAAGAAACAGCATAGAATGTGTGTGGAATTGAGGTCTGCCCTGCACATTCTCACAGGGAATGCTTATTTGTTTAAATTTTGGCTTCGGTGGGGTTGGAAATGGAGAGAATAAGTTCCACGAACATTATGAAGCCATTTCTTCAGTCTTACCAGTATAAAAGCTTATTTCTGAAATTGTATCATCTACTTTAGGCATAATTAGAATAAAGCACTGTTGTTTGCTAGATGTGGCAGGCTTGGCCTTTGCAAGCCGGTGTGCAGAAGGCATTTTGTGCTTCAGTAATTTAAATTCATTTTTCCATTTAGGAAAATTACCAGATAATTATGTTTAGTGCATTGCAGATATATAAAATCAACTTGTTGCAGGGGCAACCAGGCTGTGTTGCAGGCAGCTCTGGCTGCTGGAGCTGTGCAATTTGCAGTTATCACTGCATTGGGGCGTGAGGGAGCAGCTCTGATGGGCCTCCTTAAATTCAGTGTATGTCTGGTGTATGGGTAGGATGTTAATGTGGTTGGAGCAGATTTTCCTGCACTGCTTTTGCCTTTCCAGCTTGGAAAGAATATCTCCCTCTGACCTGGAGGCCATTTGGCACCAAACATGCACTTGCTTACACGTGTCCATAGAGACTGTACCTCTGTCCCTCTCTCATCAGTGTCTGGTGTCCTGCAGGTGAGTTGTTGGCATGTTCTGAATATTCATCTCCTTTGGGAATCTGCATGTTGGGGATGTGAAGGTTCAACCTGCAGCTCAGTTGTTAGGAGTTGTTAGGAGTTGTTGGGAGTGATCCCTTAAGTTTGAGCTTTCCTGTTTTTCAGATTTTGTGCTGCTTAGAGGTTCTGAGCCCTCATATTCAGGGTCACTCAGCTCTGCACAGAGCAGGGACACAAAACAAATCCTGTTCCTGCTGCACACCAAGGACAACTTTCAGGCCCAAAAGCACAAACAGCTGTGGATTGAAGGGAGGAACAAGAAGGATGGGACCTCACAACCTGGAGCTGTAATTGGACAATTAAACCCCAATGTGCAAATGAACCAAAACTTATAAAAGTGTGAGATCTCGTGACCCGTTAGCCATGTTGTGACCATTCTTAGTCCACCTTGGGTGTACTCCTGGCCAGGCTCTTGTCCTGCCCAAGGTGTATCCTCTAAGGCCTTTCAGTAAATACCTATTTTATTCTCTGGTTCTGCCCAGCCTCTGTTTCAGGTCAGCCCTCCCAAGGCATCAGGAGAAGTCTTGGGCAATGCCCCTGAGCCAAGCTGCTCTCCTCTCTCGGGAAGGCCAAAATTTAATGCTTGAGGGAGTGACGTTTTCTGTCTTTGTCTACAAACCTTGTGGCAGATGTTAAAGGCACTGCTCTGGGAGGTGAATACCCTTAGGAATTCAAACTGAAGCTTTTCTCCTGACTCTTCCTGAGGGCTCAGAGGAATACTTCTCTGAGCTTGCCAATAATCCTGGTTCTGGCAATGTGCTGCAAAGGTGGCGTAGAAAACACAGCAGCTTTGTCTTTTACCTAAAGAGAAATAGAAATACATTAAAAAAAAACCAACAAACCCAAACAAACAACAACAAAAACCCCCTTCCATCTATTTGTAGATGGAAGTGAGTGATTTGTGATAATTTTTAGATGATTCAGAGCCCTTTGCATATTTACTTTTTAATCAAGTAGGAAATTCAGGTGGAGCAAGCACAATTCAGCTCAAGCTCTTTCAGTACATGTCATGGAGTTCCTCAGTTTCTCATCCCAGCTGACTTGATGGACAAAGCTCTTTTGAACCAGGATAGCTGTTTTTGCTGTATTATTTTAGTCATTTCTATTACTGAAAGGTTTGAGGGAAATACATAGTTTTAAACCCCACTACAGAGTGGGGAATTAATCATTTTTCCATTCCCCCCCACTTTTACTATAATAGCCATCATAAAAAAAAAAAAAAAAATAAAAGCATGAAGCAATCAATCAAAAGTTTGATACTGGGGATTGCTGTTGCTATTAAGGACTGTTTCAAAGTAGAAACTGAACTCTTGATCCTCAGATGACAGGAGAAAAAAACTCTATGAAAAGCTGCGCTCCTGATATGTGGATATGAAGATTGGTACAATACTTCCCTAATGCCAAATCAGTGCAAAGATTTGAAAGGATTGGAATTTTAATTATTTACAGAAAAATTACTTAATGAGCCATTGATTCAAATTATTTTGCTGGTTACGGCAGTGACACGGTATTTTAAATTTTACAGCATTCAAAGCAATTATTTTTGTGTTGGATATTTCTTGAAAGGTAATTTTCACCCAATTTGCTTTTTATAGAAAAAGGTTATCTTAAAATGTAACCATTGATAAATGGGGCTGACAACACAACAGACTGCCCAATATTTTTCTCCTGAAATTCCAGTTTCAATGGATTTAGGATTTATGTGTCCTCAAGGAACATCTTTGATTAAATAAAATTAAATACTTGACTTCTTAAAGGTCAGCAGGTTATATACAGCTAAGATTGTAAAAATATTGAGAATGCTAAAAAATTGGACAAGGAAACAGTTTCACCTTATTGATGCAAAAAGTGTAGCATGGGGACTGAATCTGTAAATGAGCAAAATACATGAGCCAAGTTGAGAATGTGAACTTAGACACAAATCAATTTGTATCTGTTCCATGCAGCAGCATTAGAATTCTTTCCACAAATAAAAGTGAATGGGGTTTGATTCCACTTTAAGTATAGTGTTAGACATAAGTAAATAGTTCAAATTTGAGAAATCTCTCATTTTCAAAAGTGTTACATCTGGTATATAAGTCTGTGTATAGAAGGATGTGAATAGGTTATTATAATCTCTGAGAAAAAGTGTTTAATGAATTACAATTAGATTTTCCAGGAGACAGTCAGTTGAAATGTGAGAAGTTCCATGCTTGCAATTAATCTGTATTTCTTTATTTGAAAAAGAACAAGGAGGAGCAGTACCCAAGTTGCCCTCAGTTTGTTCTCTAATTTGGGCTGCAACCTTTCCTTGCAGATACATCTGGAGCATGATGAAGTATTGTTCCAGTGTGTGTGTATGCATATAAAAAGTTGTATATACAGAATATGGAATTAGACTTGTCAAGAGGAACATCAGGTACCTGTGCCATAGGTGAAATCTTATATTCCACCTGTAAATTAATTGAGTACATGCAGAGCAGTTGAATCTGAAAATACAATGTACAGAAAAAATATAACTCTGATGTCAGTGCAGGCAACACCAAGTTAGTCTTCAATAATGATTTTTTTTCATCAGTATTGGCCTCTTTTTTTGCATAGGAAGACTTGCATCCTTGTTTGGTGTTTGTTGATGTTTTTCCGTGTTCTTCCGTGACTGGCTGGCATCACCTGAAATTTTGGCCAATTTTTGCAGACTTCAGCCTTTGGTGTATGAATTTGCTCATCAGATTGTTTTCCTGAAGGACTTCCTGTGACAAAGTTTTGCAAAATTAGATTTTGAAAATTCTAGTAGATCCATTCATTCATTTGATGCCATTATTTGGGATGGGCTCCTTCTCCTGGTCCTCACCTAGGAAGATCCTGTGATGTGCAGTGCTGCTCTTCCTTGGCTTTTGCCAAATGTTATGTGCTGATGTCCAGCTGTGGTGGCCTCCAAAAAATCTGCCCCAGCCCTTGTGAGAGATTTCTGTCACCTGAAACTGTTGGAACCCTGGGCACTGAGAATTTCAGACTTTCTCTGCTGACAGGCACTGACCCCCAAGCAAACACTGCATCTGATCTGAGGCCTTGGAAGAGGCTTCCAAAATTGAGTGATGGCACTGGGATTGTGGGTGTGCAGTTTGGATAGAAGTGTGTGATACTCCAGGGTGGAAAACTTGGAGTTTAAGGTTTTAGAATATAGTAATGTAAATAAAGCAAGATGGAGGTTTTAGGGTGTAGGCTGAGTCTTTCTTTTTGGGTCTGGGTGGTTTCTTGTAATTGGGTAGAAAAGTCTGCACTGTGGGCCACGAGTGGTTGGTTATTGGGTTAAAAGTAAAAATAATTTAGGTGTCACTTCTTAATTGGACAGTTTGTTCTTAAGAGGCCTTGTAGAGAGCTAGAGACAGAGCCATTTTTCACTTTGTTAGCTAGAGCTCACAGCCTGTGAGGATGCAACAGGTAAGAATTAATAAACATCTGACTCTGAACACGAAATCCTTCTCTGGAGCATTCAGTCCAGGTTCTAACAGAAAAAAAGAAGATAAGAAAACCCACATGAAACCAGCAGGATCCTCAAACCCTTGTCACAAAGCATGACATTTTAAAAAGTGTAGCTTGAGGTTTTTCCCCCTCTGAGTGCACCTTTGCCTGGGCAGGGTGAGTGTGGAGTGAGTGAGGTTGGTCTGTGTCCTTCAGAACTGTGGGCAAACTTCAGAGATTTCAATTTTCCTGTTTCCAAAAGGAAAAAGTTTAGATCCCAGTGCAATATTGCATGTGAATGATTTTATGTTCAGCATGATGATGGTGCAAGCTGCAGCAATGTGGAATGCTGCAATAGACAGATGTAGATGATTATTTAAAATGTTTTTGTAATTAAGTTGCCCGATTCCATTAGCTTGTAAGTGTCTACTACTCAGCATAACTAATAGGAATTTTATGGGGAATCAATTAGGGTGGGAAAGCAGATTCTCTGGCTCATGATCTGGAAAGATAAGAATTCAGGAACAGAAATAAAGTTTCTCATTTCCCTCAGAATTCAAACAAATTATACATCTGGCTCAGGGAGCAGTTATGAATTGTGGCTTTTATAGAAAAGCTGTTTGGAAAAAACCCTCATACTAAACCCAAAAACTTAAATCAATGAAATTGATTTCTGTTAAATTCTATTAAATAGAATGAAACAGCTCGGGTAACATGACCAAAAGAAATGAAATTCATAATTAGAATATTGGTGGGCTCGTAGCAATGGCTGGGAACAAGCAAATTGTTCATGGAAAGCTTCTTAGAGCTGGGATTAGAGTAATGGATGCCTTGAATTAGACTGATTTGGGTACTTAGGGTAGAAATGCAAGCTCCTAAATACCCTTAGAAGAAGAGGGTGTAGTTATGTGGAATGACATAATTGTGCTTTCATTGCTAAGCTGGTTTTCTGAAGTGTGGGAGAGAAATGTAAGAGGATTTATGACTGTGAGGGAGGAGCTGGGATCCTGTCACAGCCAAGGCTCTGTATGGAAATTGGTGATGATGTCAGGGAGCAGCTGGCCAAAAGCAGGAAAACCATTTTGTATGATATGGTGTCTTGGTTTGGAAGGACAGGTATCTGCCAGGCAAAGCTGGAGTTTCCCTTAGAATGGGGAATGTAAACCCCTCACCCCCCACCAAATTATAATTTTGCAATCAAGGGCTTTCAGGCAAAGATTTGGGAATAGGAATAACAGTTCTTTACTAGGAATATTAACAATACAAATGTGGTAGAAAACAAAACCACCCAACCAAACCAGCAAACAAACAACAATTTTGGAAAACCCTGACAGAGTCAGAGCTACAACCTGACACCCTGTTGGTCAGGGTGTTGGAAGCAGTCCCAAAGTGAGTCCTCCTGGAGTGGCAGATGTGGTTCTGGTGGAGTAGAGATGATCCTGTAGAACAAAGGTCCAGTGATGGTGAGAAGGGGTCCAGTCTTCCTCCAGGAATGGGGTGAAGCTGGATAATTTCTGTTCCTGTGTCTCAGTTTTATCCAGGTAGGAATGGTTGGCTCACCCCACTGGGTGGAGCATCTCACAATAGGATGATGGAATGTGGATGTTCTGCTTTGGGGAGGAGAACAGCTTGGGGAGAACAGCTTGGGGAGTCTTAATGGCCCATTGTGAAAAGAGATAAGAAACACTGCCCCACCTGGTTTGAACAGCTGGCCCATTATCAGAAGGCATCGTGCCCCCTCCCCCCAGAGTTACATGAGATAAAGAAAAAACATCTCCCCAACTGCTTTTAACAAATGAAATAGAATACACATTTCTGGTTCCATAACCCAAGACATATGGGTTATCCACCTTTTTCCATCCAAGTCACTTCTGTGGGAGGTTACCAAGGTGGAAAATTCAAGCACAGGCTGTCAGGTTAATGTTCCATGAGGATCTGAGCAGCCTCTGAGCTGAGACTCTAGACCAAAGAGATTATTTTGAAATTCATTGATTTTACTTCCACTGGGACTGGCTTTTCTCAGTATCAGGGAATATTGTGCAGACAGGGTCTCCATATCACAACTTTTCTTGTGTTATTTGTTGTAGTAGTTATTTTCTTTCATCTAAGATGTGCTGCTGCAAGAGGTTTTCTTTTTTTCCTTCTTTGATTTTGCACTGTAGATACCCATAATGTGGATTTGCCAAGTTCTGACTTGCTGCTGCAATGCCAAATGAACAAAAATTAGGATATTTCATTGAAATAATTGATCTACAGGTGCCACAAGTTAAACTTTAAACAATCTGATATTGAATATGGCTGGTGGTATTGCCTGATGGGTTAGTATTACTAAATGTTACTTCTACTACAAAAAGCCATGTGAAAAAAATTGTATTTTATTGCAACTATGTTTGAGCTTTGTAATGGTAGCAATAATAATAAGAACACTAATAATAGCAATAATAAAAAAGCCCCAATATTTCTTGGTGAGTATCTTCTTTTCTGCAGTAGTTATAGTTTCCTCACAGTCCAGAGACTCTTGCCTGTTTCCTTTTTACTTCCTTATATATTATTATCTGAAAAATGTTGAAGAGAAGTAAAGTAAAATAAAAATGACCTTTTAATACCTTATAATTGAGTAACTGGAGATAAATTAACATCTCTCTTACCTGTTCTTCATACACAACATATATGCAGTGCTGAAGGGAAAAAAACCCCATATTACTGTTGCTGATGAAGCCAGCAAGAAATATCATAAAAAGTTTGGAATTTTTCCAAAGGTTCTTCAGAATGCCACTAGCAGCAACCCAGGGAAGAGGGTGTATAGCTGAAGTTTTGCTGTTTGTTTTTAATTCCTGGAGGACTTTAAGAGAAAAGATCACCATTCCTTCTATTAAATAAATAAATGAATAAATAAATAATTTGAGTGAGTGAGTGAAGAAGTTTAGATACAAAACTGTTCTCTCTGAAGTTTGTTATGGGTAGAAATAAGCCCTTTTCATTTATTTCAATACAAATCCCTTGTTACTGCTCATTTTATGCAGCAGTGGATCAGTTTCCTATTCATGTGGTTGCTCCAAAGATGACTTTTTCACACCTCCACAGATGCTCTGACCTGGAAAGCAGCCAGGGCAGTCCCGAGATGTCTCGAATTTCACCCGCTCCTGATGTGCCTCTGAGTCCTGTCAAACCTCAAAGTCTGCCCAGGAGCAGTGTCAGTGCCCTCCTTCTCCAGTGCTACCCCCTCTGAATTCACAGGGAGATCAATGACCTTGAGCTTTCCTGGAATCCACCTTTCATTCTCATGGACTGTGTAACAAATCCACCAGGAGAGACTTTTAGCTCTGCTCTTCATTTTTGCACTACAAGCCCAAAAGGAGGTTTAGATCCCATAGCCACTGAGATTCCTACATAAATATGTACTGCTGTGCTGGTTTGAAAGCAAAACCAGTGAGACTCCCAGTCAGAGATACAATTTAATAGGAGAAGAGAGGAAAAAAAGATAAAATAAAATAAATGGAACAATACAACCTGACACCCTGTTGGTGCTCCCTTTTGGAAGCAGTCCAAAAGTAAGTCCTCCTGGAGTGGCAGATGTGGTTCTGTTGGAGTAGAGATGATCCTGAGAGAGAAGGGTCCAGTGATGGTGAGAAGGGTCCAGTCTTCCTCCAGGAATCCAGTGGAACCAGATGAAATGTTCTTGTCGAAGCAGTGATTCCGTCTGGTAGCTCTTGTCTCCTCTGGGAGTCCATTGGATAAAAGCTGCTTCTGATGTCTCAAACCCTGGATTATATCCAGCTGGGAATGCTTGGCTCCTCCCCCTGGGCGGGGCATCTCACAATGGGATGATCTCATTCTCTGAGTCATGCAATGGGTCCTTGATGGCCCATTAACCAGAGATAACTCCCTGAGGAAGTTATCTATGAGTCATGTGGCAAGGCATTGTTGGGCTCGTTATCAGAAGATAAGGAAAACACTGCCCCACCTTGGCTCCAACGGCTCATGGGGATAGAATACATACCTTGGGCACAATTTTACATTGTAACCTAGGACAACTGCAAATTGTGTTATCGGTGTCCTTCTGCCCTAAGGAGTACTTTGTCCCCTGAAGAGGCCATATTACATTGCTGGAGCAGAATTATACCTCCTGGATCTGCTTTGTTTTCACCAGTTTTAGTACTTCTATCTCAGTCTCTTAAACAAGAATTATACATGGGGACCAGATCCTCCAAGCTGATTCCCTGTGAAGCATTCTTGAAGTTTTGGGATCTGAATTAAAGTTTTTGGTTACTTGATATCATTGTTTATCACTCAACCTAGATATGCAGACCATTAAACTTAAAATCTTGTAAGACATGAATGTATCTATAACTGCTGTGCTACAGTTTGTGATGTCAATTATCACTTTGCCATTCTGTTAAATCCCTTGAGACTTTCTTCTACAGATTTTAAGGCTTTCTTAATTATGATTAAGGAGTTATTAAGCCATTTTCTACAGGGCTGTGTTTGATCAGCAGTAATTTGAAGCACACATTGGTAAGAATTGAGGGTGCTCACAGACAGTGACAGACATACAAGTTTAATATGCAAGGTGTGCACAGGCTCACTGCTCTGGCAGAGTTGTTCACTATTTATTCCTTAGAAAGCCAAAAGAAATAATTCCATTTTCTAGGCTTTGTTCTAGGCTCCTGGAGCATGAACTGTCAAATGAACTACTGCTATTACTACAACAACAACAATAATAATAATAATTATTATTATTAATTAATTAAATGTTTGCTCAACAGCTTTTCCATCAGGGCTGCCCAGGTCATTCCCTGCAGAGCTCCTTTCCATTGTGTGCCAGTCTGGGCTGTGATTCCTTCCCAGCTGCAATGGGGACAATGGGACAGCAGCACACACAAGTGCAGACCCCAGTGTGAAAAACATTTTTTCCATCAAAAGCTCTGTTTCAGCCCCTCTGTTCAATTCCATGCCAATGCTTAGCCCAGTCATGTCTGAGTTTTCACATTTACCCCAGCAAAGGCCATTTTTTGTGTGCTTTTCTGCATCCTCTGTTTTCCATTTCACACAAGAGCACCTGGAGCTGTCTGCTCCCCAGACCCCCCAGGATGAAATGTGATTGCTTGTTGCTTTCTGCCAGGCAAAAAAAAATCGAAAATATTATTGCTTCTTCCCCCTTCACTCCTCTGCCCTTTAAAGTTTCCATGTTGCTATCAATTTCTCTATTCCCTGTTCCATGTTTTCTGGCAACTCCTACAATTAATTTAGTGTTTGTGCTAAGGAGAACCCCCATACTGCCTTGTCCCAAACATCCCCTTTTCCAAAAGATTTAGTTCTCTACCTTGCCTGAATTATTTTGGGATGCTGCACATAAGAATTTTGTTCTGCATCTGGGAGGAAAGCTGAGGTGGTTTCAATGCAGCATGGAGGAGCCAAGCTTGGGATGGGATTTTATTTGAGAAAGCAAGACTGGCAAGAAGGTTGATAGAATTTATATTCCATTAAATACACACTGAATTTCTGCACTTAGAACTGGAAATAAAAAATATTGAGGTGTCCAGCAGCAGGAATTCAAAGCTTTCTCTTTCCAAACCTTGGAGAGGAACAACTGTTACCTAAAGGCTTTGTAGGACTGTGTGTGTCCAGCAAGGCAGCTGGTCTGGGGCAGAACCACTTCCCCAGTCTCTGAATCTTCTGACCTCCCTTAAGCAGAGAAATGCAAGTCAGCAGCTGGAGATGAAAGTTTTAATTAATTACTGCAAGGTAATTAATAAGCAAAAATTTCTACCTGTGCAGTATGTCTGGTTTGCAAGCGTGTGCACCTGCAGGGCGTGGGCCGGTCACAGGCACAAGCTGAAGTCAGCAGGACATTTTCAGTGCAGTTCTTTGATTTTGTTTAAGGATTAGTGCTTTTGCTTTTGTATTTTTTAATTTTTGATTTAATTTCCTTTGGGTTTTTGTTTGTTTGGTTGTTTGCTTGATTTTTGATCTTTCCTATTTTGCAATAAAGAGCTAGAAGGGTGTTTCAAAACACATGGAATATTTAGTGGGAAGTCACAAGCTGGTTTTTTTCTATTTCCATGTCCTTGGGAGCAGTATAGGGACAGTACAGCAGATCTGGATGTGAAGGGAAAACCCTAAAAATGCAGGAAATAACCTGTCTTTTGCAATTCCTGGAAGTGCCCAGGGTTGGACTGGGTTTTGTGCAACCTGGTCTGGTTGAAGATGTCCCTGCCCATGCCAGATGTTGGACTGTAAGACTTCACTGGTCTCCTCAAACCCAAACTTTTCTCTGGTTCTATGGACAGCAAATCACTCATTTCCTTAAGTGTTGTTAAAATTGGGGGGAAACCCCAATATTAATATGTTAATATTAACCCATATTAATAAGTCTCTCTGCCAGGGAGAGCCTGCACAGGACAATTCCTGCTCTCCAATCCTCAGCACATCCTGCACCTCCTCCTTCAACCCTCCTCCTGCTGGGGTCTGTGTCTCTTCATTCCCACATTAAGCATTCCAGGCAAATGGATCTGCTGTAATTTTTCAAAATTTGGATGGGTTTTTTCCCCCCAGTTTTTAACAACACTTAGGAAATGAGTAATTAGCTGTCCATAGAATGAGAGAGTAGTTTGGGTTTGAAGAGACCAGTAAAACTTTCTAGTCCAACCCCTGATGTGGGCAGGGACATCTTCAGCCAGACCAGGTTGCTCCATCCCCATCCAACCTTGGACAGTCCAGGAGTCTCAGCTCTCCCTGAGCTGTAAACACAGGATAATCATTATTGCTCCTTTAGCTCAGTGCCCTGTTCTTGTGTTTGGTGCATGTTTACAAGGCACAGTGGCAGTGAAAGCTCTTTGGAGGTGATGAGCTTCCTGATTAATTGCCATGATTAATTGCAGAGCTGGGTGGTGTTCCTGCTTCCTTTCAGGAGCACAGGGTGGCCGCTGCTGTAACAATGAGGGTGATGAACCATGTCAGAGTCAATTACTGCCTGTGGAGTGCTGGGAAAAGGCAACTGGGAATTGCTAATCCATTTCATGATTGCTGTTGGTTTAGTTTATTTATCAAGCAAGAGATTCTAAAATTCACCTAGCAGATCATTCAGTCCTTTAATAGGTTTAATTACCTTGATTTTGCTTATGTTAGGCTGAGTTACACCAACTGATCTCCACGTGTTGGTGTTATTTGTAGAAAATTGTTGCCTGTCCCCCAATTTGGCCTTTATCAAAAAAAAAAAAAAGAGAAAAAAAAAAAGAAAAAAATTTAAAAAAATATTAATAATTGTTTTCCTCATCTCATTTACCTATTTCATTGGAGGGAATATTCAGTATCAAAGTCTGTAGGGTTGATTTGGCAAGAGCCTAATAGCAGTTGCAGCAGTGAGGTCAGTGCACAGCATTTGCTGCTCTGTTTTGTGTTTCCAAACACGTGCACAGCACACCCACAGATGAAACAACTTATTTTGCAAAGTGAAGCTCTCTAAGAGCAGATATGGAAACTACTTCATGCAATTAGTGTTGAGATGAATTAATGAATGGCACGATTGAGTGATGTGTGAGCTGCAGGGTGCTCATTAACATAGAGGCAGGCTGAGTTAATTAGGGTTCATTTTAAATGTTAAAACTGCTTTTTCCTTTTTCTCTTGAAGTGTAAAAAGTGTCCCAGTTCAGTAGGTGAAGAAAGGTGATCCTCAGCTGGGCAGGTAGAAAGGACAGGTCAGGGTACACCACGACAGACTCTGCTTCTACCTTGTTTTTAATTAGTTTGGCACTGAAGCAGCACGTGCTTCCCTGAGAGAAGGGCTGCACCAAGTGACATTGCTCTTTATTTTCTCTGCAAAATCAGAATTTAGCCTACTACAGTCAGATAAAAAGTGAAAAGACATCACTTAGCAACTTAAGAATTTCTAAATCATTTTGGAATTACCTTTTAGTAAAGCACATTCTTTAAAAAATGTAATTAGATTGACTGTTCTCCATCTTGAATGTGGGAGATGAGGTGAAGAAGATTTGGCTTTCTGATTGTTTAATGTTTTACAAGCTGAGTACATCCAGAAACAAAATAAAAATTACAAAAATTGTGGTACTGAACTTCACTCTTGAGTGAATTTCTCAGTGTAACTTCAAATAGAAAGTTACTGAAATTTTGTTCAATAAAGCCTCCATTTAAGCGTGTCAAAAAATAATATTTAGAAGAGTTTTGCTGAAGTTGTGCCCATTCCTGAATTGGGTCCCTTGTCAGTGAAATATTGCAAAGAATATAAATATGCCACTGCCATATTTTAATCACATCTTTCAAAATAAATGATTGTTGCTACCACAGATTTCATGGCTTGTTTGGGTTTTTGTAGTAATCATCTCCTTCTCCATTGGGCAGAAGCAATTTATTCAAGTGAGCAATCCATGGGAGTGACACTAATGAGTTATCCTGTAGGAAAAAAAAAAAAAAAAAAAAAAAAGTGGAAATATTCCATTTTCCCTATTTTTTACAGTCAGGGTTTCTTTTGGTTTTGAGAGGCTGAGTGAGCTCAGTGCTAAACCAGAGCAGAGACTGAGGGAGGTGGGACCTGGATGCAGAGAAAAAGGATGGATAGGACATGGCTACAGAGAAAGAGGGTGGCTGGACCAAAACCTTGCAGGACAGCATAGAAAAAGGGGTGAAAGAGGTTTTATAACCTCTTATAATTTTATTTGTGCAATTACTGATATCTGGCAATTTCAACCAGAAGGGTGCTTTCTTTTATCCTGGGGGTTGACCAAACCTGGTTTCGGCACTGGAAAATTTGATCATTAAGATTTTTCAAAATCTGTTAATTGTAATAAATACAAGTGCAATTTCCTTAAAGGCTTTTAGAAACAGATTGTAGTTTTTCCTTCAGCTAGCAGAGCATTGAGTGTGACTGTATTTTTATTGTATTTTTGACTGTATTATTTATTGTATTTTTGCTCGTTTCCTAATTCCTCATACCACCTTCTAACTCTTGAATTTCCTACCACTTTGTTAAGTTTAATGTACATTATTTATTTTTAGAAGTGGTCTGAAGCTGCTTGTAGGGTTGGCTATTATGTTATATATATATTTTCTAGGTTAGCTCATGATTTCTCCTGTGATGAAAGTTACAGGTAGGCTTCTTTCAAGATTTGAAAGAAACCTTGTCAGCTGGTCCTTAGCTGCAGCAGATTCTTGCTGTCCCTGCAGCACTGCCCTTGGGATGCTGCTGGGAGACAGAAAAATCACTTTTCTTGCAGTTATATTGTAATATAATTGTCTGTTTTGTAAAGGTGCTTCCAAACTGGAAGATCTTGACATTCATTTGAGTCTTCCTGCTTTCACTTCAAATATGCACTCTCCAGAGAAGTCAAAATGCCCCCAAAGATTAACAGCACATTGTTCTGTGATCAATAGGGAGACAGGAAGCCGCAGTGTGAATATGTGGGTGAAAAACCCCACTCCAGTGATCTGACATAATGAGATTTGGGGACCTCCAGTGCTCATGTTGTGCCACTTGTTTTCAGCAGAGAGTACATGTTGGGGAGGATGAAGCAGGAAGGCCCTGCAGAGATGATTTATTGGTGAAAGATTCTTAGAGTATAAAACCTGCAAGAGAGATAGAGTTAAAAGCAAGATTTGAGCTGTAGAATGCTAAGCAGGAAGATGGTGATTGAGTTAGCTGAGGACCAGGACCCTGGTGATTGAGCAATACTCCTCCCCAGACAAGGGGATGCAAAAGGGGGTTGGGCCCTGCCATGTAGCAGGAAAAAGGTGGTTTTCCAGGTTTTTAGCATGTAGAGTAGTATGGTAATGTAGTAGTTCTCATAGGCTGTATGTACATTCTGTAGGTTTTGTATCCTGTACTGGTTGGTTGGTGCTGACCAGAATATTCAGCATGGAAAGGGATAAAATGTAATGGAACAGGAAAATCTCTCTCTCTTGGACTTTCCCTTCTGCTGCTCCCTTCCTTTCCCATTGCTTCCTCCTGACCTCTGGAAGGCCATGCTTCAGCCAGTGCTGGTCAGGTTGCCTGTCCCCACGGCCAATAAACCACGGCCAATAAACCACGGCCAATAAACCACGTGTCCTAAGAGCATCCCGGTCTCCGGAAATCTCTCATCGGACCCCATTGCAGCTCGTTTCTTATAAGCACAGCCCTTGCTGGGACCAGTAAATTTAAACCTGGTTTGAAAGTGAGGAGGCTTTGCTGCACTTTGGGCCCTGTGTGAAATGAGGGAATGGGTCTCAGCAGAAATCTGCAGTCTAGAGGAGCAGCACTGCTACAATGAGATGAATTTCCTTGCTTTATTTTAGGTTTCATAATGAGATGAATTGCCTTGCTTTATTTGAGGTTTTATTTTCTCACTTGATGGCTCATATTCTATTTGTTATCTACCTGCATGTGAGAAATGTGCTTTATCTCTTTTGAATTCCTACATTAAACCTTATTGGCTTTATCACTTAAATTTATGTTTGTTTGCTAGGGCAAGAGAATTGGTATTAACTGTATAAATGGGTTTCTAGATTAGTGGTTTTGTTCTTTCCTAGTAAAAAAGTGTGAAATGTATTTTTAGAGATCATTTGGCCTTCAGGGTTTTCTCTTTCTTCTTAGTGATCTTTATTACTTCAGCAGAACTGCAGCAGAGCCTCGATTTTGTTTTCAGTAGCATAGTCCTATTCACTGAACCCCCATTTTGGATGAAATTGCATTAGCATTATTTCTTTGAGAGCTAGAAAAGTAATAATTGCCCTTTAAGTTTTAATCAGGCTCTTCAATATGGCACAAATTCCTAAATTAATTGACTTTTTTTTTTTAAGATGCTGGACAAACCAACGAGGGTGACAATTGCTGAGTGAATTTGTTTAACAAAGCCTTCCAACAAACTTTCTATGATTGATATTTTATTTTATTTTATTTTATTTCATTTCATTTCATTTTATTTCATTTCATTTCATTTCATTTTATTTTATTTTATTTTATTTTATTTTATTTTATTTTATTTTATTTTATTTTATTTTATTTTATTTTTTATGAGCATATTGCATTATTACTGTGTTCTCTTGCAGTCCTCATGGAGCAGAAAGGCAGCTTTCAGTCATGGCAGTTGTGTGGTGATGGAGATCCCCTCTGGGTAGCACAGAGAGTAGGGAGGGTGAAGATGCAGGAGCAATTAATAGTTTTTTTACCCTGGCAGAGTATTTGGACAACCAGTGAAGCCTCTCTGACTTCCTGCAGCTAAATCAGGGCTAAATAGCTCAGCTCAAGGAGGGTGAGGCACAGCTGCCTTGGGGACAAGCTGGGTCCCCTTTTCCATTTCACCCTTTACTTCCAATCACCTCATCTAAAATATTGCAATGCTGCAGAAGTTTCCTGCAGGTCTAGATCCTGACAGAAGAAAAGGCAGAGTGGGAAAGATATATAAATATATATATAAAACTGAAATGCTTTAAATTTGATTAATGTAAGCCTTCTTAAACCCACTTTCTGTGTGTCTTCTACAGCCCTCCCTGCATAGTTGATTAAGAAAAATCATTGTCTCTTGCTGTCCCTTTAGAAGGAGGGAGTTGTCCAGGAAGTTTTCCTCGTGTCTGTGAGTCAGGGAAATTTGACCTTCAAAGATGATCAAGCAAAATACTGATGTAACACAGAACTGGGTTCATTTCCTAGGTAAAAAAAGCACTGGCAAAAAAAAAAATTGATTAGGGAAGGATTCAGTGATTTCAGTTCACCTTCCCTTCTACTCCTTGTTAATCAGCTGCATGTCAAAGGATAATAATTAAGAGAACATATAGAGAATATTGATTCCTGTCAGGTTGTTGTAAGTTGCATAAAAATGGGAGATTTGACAGATGTTAAATACCACTTGATTTTTTTTGTTTCTTTGAGAAATCACTCTGGGTACATTTGGAAATTCCAGTGCTTCTCATTGATGCAGAAAGGCCAAGAGGTGATTATCCAGTCCATTAGCAAATGCTGCAATTCTTCCCTAACAGCATCACCAAAATGAATGAAAATGCACATAATAATTTTGTTCCAGTAAGTGGCCACCTGCATGTCTGACAAGAAAGTGTCACAATTGCAGAGAGGCAGTGCAGACCTGTGAGAGCTCTCCTGACACCCATTAGAAAAGAAAGAGATGCCGAAAAACAGATTTTTAAGGGAGGACTGTAGGTCTGTAAAACAGAGCAATTACTGATAGTGGTCTGCCACAGACAAATAAAAGTTGATGTTTACAATCATTCCTGAATAAAGCCCATTTTATATAATTGCTGTTTTGTTCTTTACAGATGTGCTGTACAGTGGGGTTCTTGTTGGGATTGTGATTGGACTGCAGATTGCAATTCCTGTATTTTCCTACCTTACACTTCTGTGGTAATTTTAGGATATTGCAGTACCACTCTGCCAAATGAGAAATCCCACAAAATATAACCAAATAAATAAATTTGATATTACACATCACACCCTTGTAGAATATCTAGAAGAATCTGGTTAGAAAGTTTTGAATTCTAGCAGCTGGAAAAACTACAGCTCCAGGCTTAATAGCTTATATTTAAAGTCTTGGACTCTATCATCTTAAAGGTCTTTTCCAATCAAAATGATTCTATGAGTTCCATGTTACTTGTTAAGATGAGCATGCTTTTCTGTGCTCTGTTCCTAAATTAAATTGACTTCTCCTTGCTGCTTTAACAGTTAATAAATCCTAGCCAAAAAACCCACATGCTTCAGTAAAGTTGTATTGTGCATTTGAATTCAATAAAGACTGGTAGAGTTTTAAATATATATAAGCATGTATAGAAATATGTTTCATAGGCATATATATTATTGATGTGTTGCATATCTGAAAATACATTTATTAACAGTGCACTGGTAATAGATGTATTAATTTAAATACATGATAATACATAAATAAATAGAGGTAATAAATTATTGGCTAATGCCTTATCTGGGCCTTAGTACAGAACTCAAGGGAATTGGAAAGGTTTTATAAAATGTTACCCACCTAGAGAGACTTTTTAATGGAACCTGACCCAGTGTCCACTCTATTGTGGAAAAACATCACCTCACTTTATATGAGGTCTGGATAAACGTTCCAGTGTTCACACAGAAACAAACTGCCTGGATTTGTTCTTGCCTGGAGGACAAGAAGTTAATTAGATTGGGACAACTGGGAATGCCTGCAGCCCTTCCTTTCCCTGTGTGCCTGTAGATGTGACAGAAATGTCGAGTGCTTTTAGCTTTGCACCAGCAGCACTCTGTCAGAAGATCTCTCGTCCAGAGATATAAAAATGACAACTGCACAGAGCAGGTGGTTTGCTTCCAAGCCTCTGATCCCAGTGATGCTCCATGCCTGCAGCTCTGTGTGTTGGTCAAGCCCTGATAATTTGGCAGAGCAATGCCATAAAATTCTGCTCAGTCTGTGAAGCTGGAGCTGGCACTGGGAGCTGCCCCGTTTGTGGTGCTTGGAGAAGTTGCTTACAAACAAAGAGACTGATTTAAACTGGTTTGACATTTTAAATTATTGCTGTTAAATCCTCATTGATCTGCATGCTTTTTTTTTTTTTTTTTTTTTTTTTTTTTTTTTTTTTTTTTTTTTTTTATTGAGAGACAAGAGCAGAATAACCTCTCTGATGTTAACAGTGTTTCTAAGCCAACCCCAGAAATTCCGAGCTGTGATTTTGCTACTTTACTAATTTTCATTGTCACGACCACGCTGTTAAACACAACACAGCACAGGGAATTTGAATAAGGTAGTAATTTTCCCTTAAAACTCAGTCACATAATATAAAAGATGGGGAAACTTTTCAAACCATATTTTTCAGAAAAAAAAAAAAGTTGGAACAAGCTAGTTGATTTCTCCCCATAAGGAAGGAGAAATATAACAACATACTGATTGTACATTGTGCCTGGCAAATTTGGCAACAAAAAGGTGGTGGTCTTGTTTTGGCCAGACCAGAGGGATCTTTGAAAGCAAAAAAAAAAAAGCCTAGTAGGAGATTTCAGAAAGCCTCCTGTGTCATGTTTTTTAGTAATTTGTTAGAATGGCTGATGGATGTCATTATTAAAAGAAGCTACAGTAGAAATTCCATGTGCTTCCCAGCCATCAAGTCCTGCTTTGGATTTGTTTTTTTTCACTCACAGAAGTTGCCAGCTGAGATTTCAACGTGAAGGTATTTAGGCACCATGGCAAAATTATTCCTGATTTCTGCTGGTGTAAGTGACCCAAATGTTCCAACCCTGCAGTAGAGTCATTAGTTTTTATAGCTGTCAGTAGGGAGCACAACCAGAAATCGAGCTTTGAACATATTTGATGGGATCACACATGCTAAAAAGAGAAATGAGTGGGTTCAGCTCCGTTATGTTCCAAAACAGAACCATGTGTTGCAGCTACTGACTAACTCGAGGGCACAATATTGTTTATGCATTGGATTTGGCATCTTTACACTTCCACCATATCGGACTGAATTGATTATATAAGAAACATGAAAAGAAATTCTGAATACTTCAAGGGCAGTGGTATTAATGGCAAGTATTTACTTCATTCCATGTGATTTTGGAACTGTAATTCTGCTGCGTGCATGGTGTTGACATGAAAACAAGGTAATATAGATAATTGTGTGTTTGTTGCCATAAATCCCCAGTCTGCTGCTCATAAGGCAACATTTGACTTAAATGTAATATTTTCAACTGAATACAAGTATCCATTTTGAAAAAAAAAAAAAAAAAATTGGCTACCAGGATTGTATTATATTTTAAATCTGTTACAACTCTTGTCTCATAAGAAAGATGAGTGAATTAGAGCATTTGCTTTATTTTGGTGGAAAACCCAGAAAGGCTGTTGAAAATTCTCGAGTCAATCATGCAGGTTATTGCTCATTCCCTTGTGATTTTTTAAAAAAGGTATTCAACAGTTGGTGTACCTGTTTTGTCTTCTCTTTGTCATTGCAGGCCAATATAAAACCCTGGCTCGTGACTTTTTATCTGGAAGGTAACTGAATTTCAGATTATTAGCTATTGCATTCAGACTGTTATGTGCTGCAGTCATCATGATGACTGAAGCTGAATGCAGATAAACAGGTTGTGAATTTTGACCATATAGGGTCTGTCTAATTTCCATATATGTGAATTTCTAAGTATGTGAACGTGGGGGTTTTGGCACGAGTACGGTCCTGATGCTGCATCCTGTGATACCTAGAGTGGACAAACCCAATACTCTGAATTAAGCCTCAGCAGGTATTTCAAACCTTTCAAAGTCAGAACTGCTGACCTTGGAGCTGTCTGAAATCTGTCAGGTTTCTTTGGAGTGCCAGAACACCACAGCATGCAGACATGACTCAGCCTCATCTCTTGGCCAGTGGCTCCCGAGCCTGTGCATGCAGCAAGGAACAAAAACCCCCAGCTGCCAAGCCCTCCAGGAGAGGAGCTGGCTCTGCCTCTGCTCTCAAGGAGAGGGCCTGGCTGCACACAGTGCTGAGCTGCTCTCCACTCTTTGAAGCAACTCCATCACAAGGTTGCCATGAAAGTGATAATTTATGTGGAAGAGGGGTGACCTTTGCCTCCTTGGGCAGATGAAAGAAAGCAGAATGAGGCCTCTCAGCTGGCTTCCCTGTGAAAAACATTTGTAGAAGGGCAAGTGTGAGATGCAGGCAGGGAGGCTTTGACTTTCTGGGACTGACACTGAGGCGCTGTAGCTCTTTTATTTTGTAAAATATTGATTTCCAAGTGCATGAGAGCTGTGGTGATCTTGTTCTGAGGAGCAAAAGCTCATCTTGGCTCAAGGGAGGAATCCCAAGGAAATGGAGTTTCCCTGTCCTTACCCACGAACAGGAGTGATCCAAGGTAGAAACAGGGGCATATCACTAACATGAGAATGTTGCCAAAAAAAAAAAAATATTTGTGCTTTTTCTGTGGCTGGTTTAGTAACAGGACATTTCTGCACTTCTGCCCTTGCTTTGCCTGCTATTTTTCTGAAGAATGTGCAAGTCTGTGATTGCATGCTGCCCATAAAAACAACTCCATATTTCACACAAGCAGGAGTTCAAACCCACTTTGCTAGGCCACCCCAGTGATGATGAACATTTTATGGATCATGGAAAATCTCGGCAGCTGCAATTTCGAGTTCCCTTTGCATCCCTGCAGTCTTTAACAACTAAACTCAGTCTCAGTTGTTCTTCACAACTCTATAAGCAATTGACTGGGCTTCTAAATCCTTTCTCAACCACTTTCAAATCTCTGTAAAGCTCTTTCTCCACATCACACTGCTTAGCAGCACCTAAGCATTTTCAGTGGTTAAAATAAAGGAACCACAATCATTATCTCTTCCTTTTCCTTGCTACTTCCAAGAGCGGGACAAAAGGGGTAGGTTTTACATGCCTGAGTCTGTGAGTAAAGTTATAAGAAAAAGGTTTTGCTACAAATAAACAAAGGATTGATTTTGTTGCTGAATCCCCTTTGTGGAAGGGAGGTGTCTGGAGGGGGAACCTGGAGGATGCTCTCTGTATAAGGCCAGACAGCCCTCTCCACTTCTCTCAGTAATTAGTCAGTTTAGAAGCTTCTCATTTTTTGACCATATGGCACAGGAAACAACCTGAATGATGAAAAACCCCGGGCCAACCTCATTCCACCAGGAGGTTCTGTTGTTTCCTGATGGCTTTGGCTTTTTGTGCAAAACTTCTCCTCAGTGACTAATGAGGTTCTTGCTGCTTCTGATGCCACTGCTCCTTTTGTGGGTGTCAAAGCACCTCCTGCAAATGAAGTGCTTCTCTAATCATTGTTGCCACGTTATTTCTGTCTCTGATTTTTTCTTTTTCTTAATTTTTATGGCTTGGCATTAAGATAATTGGGCTGCTGATAAGTGTCTGCTATTAGAAAAAAGGGAATAAAATGAGTCCTGTCAGGTATCTGCATATTATAGACAAATAGCTCCTGCATTTATTACTAAGCTGGGCCTCCCTTTATTAGTTGGAGGCTTGAGTCAACAAGAGGTGGCAGGAGCCACACTTCTTTAATCCTGGGGGTTTTTGCCTGGGATCTGCTCTAGGTGAACCTTCCTTTCAAATCTATCCTACTTCCAGCTGTCTGTGAGGATATAACACACATCATGCCCAAGGTCCTGAAAATCCTCATTGGTCAGAAGAGGTTGTTGCAGAAACTGTTAATTTTGGTGGTACATCCAGGGATGATGAAGTAAATTTGTGTACTAGGACTCCAGGGCTTATTGCCTTCATCCTTTGAAGTTGGGGCAGAGCTCCTAATTCATTGCTTTGCCTTTTAATTGTGCTTTTAATTGTTTTTTACACCTCCTAAATGCTTTGGGGATTCTCAAACTGAGAAGAGCTCTCTGTTACTAGAAAAAATTGACTTTAATGCAATGAGCAGCAAGTCATTAGAAGCTAAAAGACCGGGGAGGAGGAGATCAGGTGCTGATTCTTTGTGACTTGAATGGAGCCTGGGGGAACTGGGCTGGTTTCAAAGTGAGGATGGGGAAGATCTGGTGCTGGCAGCAAAGCTGAGGCGTTTGGAAGGTTCAGACCTGTAACACACTGTGGGTGGAAGAGAAGGTTGTTTCAGCTAAAGGAGTGATTTACTTGTCATCACAACCTGGGGCAGTAATGGCACACCTTCAAATGCCATCATTTTTGTAAGATTTTTGTATTTTTAGAGTGCTAAAAGATTTTTGTCTAAATACAAAAGCCATCATAGAAGCACTGAAGAATGAATTCCTCGGAATGGTAGAGGGGAGGCAAAAGAATGCTAAATCTGAGGCAAATAAAATTCCTCTCTAAACCCAAGAGTGGTTCAGAAAAATCTAAACCATTTCAATTAGTGGACTATGAGAAATACAACAGCTGAACAGAAAACATATATTGAAATGTAGCCTTGCCTTTATTTTGGCAGGTGGATAGCATGTGTTGGTTGACACATGAATATTTTATGAGTTTGCAGATAAATCAGATATAAAATATCAGCTCATTTGTTTTAAACTGAGAAGAAAGTGGACACTGAGGAGTTTAATGATCATGAACGTACATTCAACAGAAGGTGAATGCTTCAGAAAAACCGTAAAGACTTTTTTTTTTTTAAATAAATGGAAAGCTTTTCCACAGATTTTGCCACAAACTGACACTGCTCTTCTCACAGTGTGATTTTCGTAATTATCTCTGTGCAGAGTAATCATCAGTTGCTCAAGGAAAGAGCATCCAAAAGAATTAAGCCTGCAAAAATCCTTGCAGAGTGACTTTGTTTCACCACACTTAAGATTTCCTTGATGTGCTGTGCTGAGCTTTTATTGCAATATGGGTAATTACTGTCATTCTGCCCAGAGATGTTGCTCTTCATACATCACTTCAGTGGCTAAATTAACAAGTAATGTTGCAATTGACATTTCTTTTTGAAAAATAATTAGAACTCAGCTTAAGATTTAATGAGCCACGTGCTGGAACTGCCCATTATTTGTTTTTCCACCCTGCACATGCAAAGGAAATTGTATAAAAAAAAAAATAAAATAAGTAATGGCGTAATATTTGTCATTATTTAGTGTTGTGAAATAGTCCTGTAATCCTCTGTGGTTCTTGGAGCCTAATTGGAGTCTTTCAAAGCAGGTTATTGAAATACCTGGTGTAAACTACTCACATCTTCACCAGTCCATTCTTTGCTGTTTCTTGGGGGAACCTGTGCTGGTGCAGTCCTGGAGCTCCTGCAAATGATGTCTTTAAAGAAGAGGGAGCTTGGCTGGAGCTCTGGGTATCAGTGGGCACAGAGATCTGTGTGATCTACCCAGGCAGCACACCCAGCTGCCAGTGCCTCAGTTCTGCATCATTAAAGTGAGAGCACAGCCCTTTATTTCCTTCTTTCTGCTGTCTCTGCAGCTGATTTTAAGCCCTTTGGAGCAGAGGCATACTCTGTGTTTGCTAGAAAAGCTAGAAAACACTGGCTATGATCTCCTGTGCAGCTGGAAGGTTTTACCATCATTCTAACAGAGAAATAATAATATTAAATCACTTGGTGGTACTTGCTGAGTTATTTTTTCCCGAGTATTGCCTTGAAGCATGGCTTTTCAGGGTGGTTGATGCCTCCTGTTTTCTTGGGCGTTGGGTTTTCAAGATACCAAAGTCATTTTCTTGGAGTTATTGCTTTTTGGGTAGAGCCTGCAGTGCAGCTACAACCTCAGAAAGAGTTTGGAGTCAGCTCCCAGATGAGGATTTTTTGGGTTTTCTTGTTTAGTATATTATATATATTTTTTTAATTTTTGATGAAATATTTTAGCAGTGTTCTGCTAAAAGATAACAACATGAGGTACAGCAACAGCACAAAAATCCCACTGGGTTCTCTAAAAACCTCTCCCAAATGCAGGTTTTTTATTTCCTTTATAAAGAACAAACCCTCAAAACATGCTAAAGCCTTCAGATGTCTTGCTGAGATAACTTAACTATCCTACTATTTGTCTAGTCTATTATCATATAAAGCATATTTTATCTATATCTTGAGATTTACAGCCAGAGATTTTTTTTTTTTGTTTTACTTAAGGATGTATGTTCAACGCTTATTTAAGCTGCTTTGGATTCTGAGGTGCAATCACAACCTCAAAAAATGGCACACAACAGTTTTAAATTTAAAAGCGGTTAATTCTGCATTAGTGGTACTCTAATCAAGATGTTAATGAAAGGGTGTTTTGTATGTTTATACCTTTTCATGTTTATATCTTTTGCTGACATCATGCTGCTCTCACTTTAGTGAGAAAATATGACTCTCTGGAAAACACAACTCTTTGGAAAAAAATCCCAAACTCCTTGGGAAACAAGCCCAAACTTCCCCCAAATCACTTCTGCTCAATAATTGCTGAGGGCAAATTTATCCCAAGCATTTTGAGAGCTGGGAAGGTGCATTTTGGCTCCTGAGCCTTTGTGCTGATGCTCAGAATGTCAATTATATTCTAAACCTCCCTTGTTTGTCAGAAGCTTTGATATCTCGAGCTCCTTTGATCTCTAGAAAGCTTCTAACTCGGGGACAACTCGTGGAGCTGTTTACAAATGTTACAAGATAGATTCTCATGTTCTATTATCTTTTTAATGAGCCCAACCTTCTTCCCCAGGCAGGGATCAGTCTGGGATGTGCTTGGTACTGTAGAGAGCATCTTAAAGCATCTGCTGGGGTATTTTAGCTTCATGAATTCCTAAAATCCACAGAGGGGAATGTTATAGTTGTCATGTATGGTTTGCAGTGGCTCACAAAGCTGTCAGTCTACTCAGTTTCATCAAGTACAAATGTGTTTTCCTAAAGAAGGTGCTCACAGTGCTAATATGTGCTCTAGTCTGGGCTGGCCTGGCCCTATCTGTTTAAACAGAGTTAATAGAAAAGGGGTTTTTTTTACTTTGTGGTTTTTTTTTGGTTTGGTTTTTTTCTGTTTGTTTGTTTGTTTGTTTTTTAGTTTTTTGGTTTTTTTTTAGTTTTTTTGGTTGGTTGGTTGGTTGGTTGTTTTTTTTGGTTTTTTTTTTTTTTTTTTTTTTTTTTTTTAGTTTTTTTTAGGTTTTTTTTAGGTTTTTTTAGGTTTTTTTTTTAACTTTGTTTCTCAGTTTGCATAGCAATTCCTCCTGCCATTTAGTACCCCTAAGCTGTACAGGTCTCTTTGTGGGACATATCCCTGATGAATTTCCAAGGATACGTTCAACAAGAGTCTCTGATAACTTTGATAATTCATTTGGCCTAAACCCCTAATCTAATCCAGCTGGAGCACATTGTTGTTCAGCCAATGGAAAGCACAAGCAGTGAGTTGTAGTGAGAAACAACCAATGATCTGAATAAATCTGAATTCTACCAGTGTAGAATTCACCCAGCTGGCACAAGCTGCTATCAGATTCCAAAAACTGGGAGCTGCTTCACTTTCAAGTCAAACCTAGAGGGAAAAAAAAAAAAATTAAAAAAAAAAAAAGCTTTGTGCTATGCTCTCCTGGTTTTATGGATTTTATGGTGGATTTTATACTTTGGACCTTCTCAACCAGCCACAGTGTCAAAGTACTGAGGAGCACAGACCTTCAGGAGAGGCTGAAGTGTAGCTTTTAGCTGCTATAAGAGGCAGCCTGCTAAATGTGGAGAGTGATTTGGTGGCCTCAAAGCATAACACCTCTCAAAATGGAATTAAATTTAAATGTACTCAAGAATGACTCCTGCAATGTACTTCTCAGCCCCCTCCTCTCCATCTGTGGCTGGTGGGAGTTGAGCTTACTCAGAAATTTGCTGAGGATGCTTAATACCTTGCAGATGTTTAAATTTGAGTGCCATTTTTAATGGGATACAAATAAAGTATATAGGGGCTGGCTGTAAAATGTAGTATCTTGGAAAGCAATGTTGAAAAGCTGTTTAAAAAAATCAGCTGCTGTTAACTTTCTATTTTAGATGGAATTTCAATATAAGCACAGTTTCCTGCAAGTTTTTTTTTTTTTTTTTTTTTTTTTTTTTTTTTTTAATTAATAGGCTGGGTGCAAAGTAACCCTTTGTTTTTAATTGAGTAAAGAATTGTTAATTATTTTGGATGAGCAGATCCTGAAGCAGGACAAAGTTGGATGGAGCTGCCAAGTGGTGGCTGTGTCTGCACAGGTGTGAATCTGTGGTATCATTCTCTATATCCCCATCCAAAGAACAGAGAACTTCCAGGCTCGCCACCTTTGTGTAGCCCACCACTGGACCCACTCCAGGAGTGAGTACCCCAGGAGAATCCTTTTGCTTTGTTATTTTCACAGTGACAGCAGCAACAGCTTGAGGGATGCTGAAAACAAACCCTTGATTTACAAGGGAAGGTTTATATAAATGGTGATTTGATTGCATGTGGTGGCAACAGCAAACACATCACTAATGGGAATGAATCCTCCTAGGAAAATAATTTAACAGCTCTGTTCCACAGTGCAACCAAAATGCTGTAAAGCTTTGCCCTGAGTTAATAATTGGGAGTATTGCTGAAGAATGGTGAGAGCATTTTTAAGGAAGATGGATGTTTGCTGTAAACCTGACATAATTTCCTAGCTTGTAGACATGGGTAGTCCCTGAAGTATCTGCCTTGCAAATATGAACATGGGTCAAGAGGAAAGGACTGAGAGAGACTACAGCAAGTGCTGTGTAAGTCTATTGCCCCTGGCATGAAATATTTATTGTTATTATGAGCTATATTCAAACCAAATGAGAATGCAAGACCTTTAACTCGTCTGGAGTTGGAAATAGATTTGTTTTGTGGGGGTTTTTTTTTGGTTTGGTGGTTTTTGTTTTTGTTTTTCATTTTTTCTTTTCTTTTGTCTGCTGGTGTAGGTTTGGAAATGCTTTCAGGTACGTACTGCACTGAGATTTTAAGTTTGTGGTGTGGTAAAGTTGTGTCATATCTCCCAAGATTAACCAGTGATTAATGTTCCCCACCCATAATCTGTCAAAGGGAATGAAAATTATACTGTTGGCTTCACTGTTTATTTAAGCATGCTCTAAAGGGGAGAATGGATACCCAGCTTCTGTGCTTCATTCCTGAAGTTTTAAACCAATCTCTTTCTAATATCCCTGAAAGTCACCTTGTTCCATTAAAGAGGGTGAGTTACTGGCAAATAGTGCCACGACTAAGAAAAAAAGAGGATTTACAAATGGGCTTGAGGAGGATGATGAAAAGCTGATGTTCACAGATCACTCAGAGGGCCAGTCAGAGCAGGCAGCTCGGAGCAGCTCATTGTGTCACTGGAAATGTCCTAAGAGTGCATGCAGCCCCAAACTGAAACCTGACTGAACCCATTCCCACACCTCCAGTTTTCTAAACAGACCTTGAAACAACTGCACTAGATCAAAAACTAATTGGAACTGGGAAAATTATGTGAATATCACAGTCCCTGGAGGTCCCAAGCTCTCCATTCAAGCTCCAGGGACCTGGATCTGCTGCATCACCCAAGCCCTGATGATGTGATGAGAAACAGAGCAGCAAAGGTGCTGCAGGATTGATTAAAAACAAGAAGTTAATGAGCTCTTGGTACAGAGAAAGGAAAGGGCAAGAACCCTGCTTGACCCACAGATGGGATGTTTTCAACTTGCCTTTTCCTGAGTCTGTAATTCCCCAGGCTCTCCCCAGCATTTTGAGCATAAAATCCACATTTGTTTTATGACAACTCCCTTATTTTCTTATTTTGAGAAAAAGATGTAAAGCAACACAGAAGCAAAAGCTATGGTAAAGCATAATAAAGTCTTATGTAAAGTTTGTTGAAAAATTATTTTATTTGACCCAGGGTCTAAAATTATTAGGAGTGGTGAAAAGCAATTACCACTGTAGTGCTTTTAATTTGATTTACAAAATGTGGAGGCATGGTTTCATGGTAATAAAGAAATCAAGGTATAGTTGCTGCAAACCATGACATTTTCAAAAGTAATTCTATTTTCTCAAAATGAGATAATATTATTTCATTCTCTTCTCTTCAAATCATCACCCAGCACTGTGTCAGGTATGTGGGAGTCGAGATCACTGTTCTCTATTGAGTGTGAGAGATGAAAATACATCTTGGAAATAATTTCTGAGAGTGGCAGTGACCAGTGTCTGTGGGCTGTGTCTCATCATGCTGCCTCAATTCAATGTCATGCTATTGAATGTCACAAAGTCACAGTGTTCTCCTCCTTCACACCTACTCCTGGTTTTGGGACTATATTTAATAGAGAGAAGCTATTCTTCTCTTTATTCAAAGAGATTTGAGTCTCTTTTCTCTGCTGAGAGACACCAGCTGCAGAGGCCCTTTTGTTAATCATGAAGGGCATTGAAGGAAAGGTTGTGCAAAAAACAGAATAGCTCTCAATCCCACGTGGGCTGAAGCTGGGACTCTGCAGCATTTCAAAATTTCCACCACTTGCACAGTTTCCCTGTAGTTTACACCCATATCACTGCAATATTACCTTTTCCAAGTGCTATTTGATTGGACTGTGGAAACTCTCAATTTTATGGCCCAGCATGGTAGCCCAAATTACAATTAACCATCCAAGGTCTATTTAATGACATTAATATTACCGTGTGATGTTAAATAATAATAATAATAATAATAATAATAATAATAATAATAATAATAACAATAACAATAATAATAATAATAATAGAATGTTTCTATGCCTAAAGGTGTAGAAATAAAAGCTAAAAAGGAGAGATTTGTGCCCACCTTCCTGTATTGGCTGCAGTGGGACCAGCAGTGCTTTCATTTCCCTCTTTAGAGGGTGACTACATTCCAACATTTGCTCTCTGTTACTCACCTTTAACATCATCCTTCTGCTCCTAGGCAGCAATTTCACTGACAGGGCTGCCACAATATTCCACAGCTTTGTGAAATCATTTTGCCTTAACACAGCCGAGATCTCTGAAATCAAGATGATGGTTTGTGACACTGAATGTGAGACTGAAATGCAAGAGAGAAAACACAGTGATGTGTAACTACTGCTGCAGGAGGAAACTTCCATGGAGCCAAACTTTGCTGATCCTGGCTGGTCTTGATTTGATGGTCAAAATGGTCTTGATGTCCTTGTACAAAATTATTTTTAATGAACACAATGAAAATCCTACAAATATTTTAGGAGATCTAATGCTTGATGTCTCAATAAATTTTTCATCCAGCTACCATAAAAACATAGTTTAAAATACCACTCCAAGTCCTTATTTTATCTTCTGACTTTTTGCCGTTCTAATGGCATTTTTTTTCCAACAAGCTAAAGGTTAAAGCTCTTATTAAAACTGAATTCTGTAACAGGACTTTAATCATAGTGCTGCTACTTTGATGCTGCAATATAAATAATCACCACTGTGACAAATTTCACATTGCTGCTCAGTGAGTGTTGCAGTTTCTTACTCCTGCTGACTTGCTCTCATTACATCCTGCTGGCTTGTTATTGTCATAATCTGGTGTTATCTAGGCAAAGTCCCATCACTCTTCCTGTATTTCACAGGGATATCCTAAATGCCATATAAATCTTTTTTTTCTTTTTTTTTTAATATATTAAACCAGAGTTAGGTGGCCTCGGGCATGTATTTTTATTTCTTTTTTTTTTTTTTTATCTATTGGCAACCACAAATCTCCTTAAAGGTGATGCCCATACTGGATATCTGTCACTTACTTGAAAGTAATGAGCCATTAAATGGGTCTTAGAGACAGATGAAAAAGGCCAAGGGATTGTCATCATGTAAATGCTGGGACTGGAATTTAATACTTTTGCAATCTCCTCTTCCCTTCCCACCCCTCACCTCCATCACTCTGTGGAAGAGGTGTCAGTGGTTGGAGGGAAAAAACCAGGGAAGCAAAAATAAAACTGGAGAGCAACCAGGGGAATAATAAGAAACTCAGTTTGTGTCATGGCCTTGGGAGATAATCTGGAGATGGAATTTATTTTTTAGGGAATTTTTGGACAAAGAGTGTGGCTGGAATCATGAAAAAGAAAATGCTCAAGTTTCCTAAACCTCCTGTATTCGGCAAAATAAATGTCTCTGTTCATAGATTTTCAGTCAACTGAGTGGGATCAGATAAATATCATTTGCTTTAAAAAAATGTTTTCCAAATAAAACTAATTCACACATTCTTTATGACTAAGCTAAGCCCTTGACATGAGATGTGGTCTCTCAGTGTGAAATTCCAGGTTCATTGAAACAAAATCACCTTTATCAACTTTTTTTAATCTTGGTTTATTTTTTTAGTTGAACTGTTGTGCCTCAGCAGACAGACTTTTCTGGGATTATTGTGTAAAATACAAATTTAAACTGTTAATCATGTTAAATAATGAAAAAAGTATTTGATTGCTTTGTACTTGTATTCCATAAATAGTTAATTTAGGGTTGGGAACCTTATTCCTGTGAGTAATATATGACTCTGTGATGTTTTTCATCTCTTAAAACAGGAGAAAACACTTTCTAAGATTTCTGTTTGCAAGAATTGTGCCCATTGCTTTGGGCTAGTTTACCTCTAGGCTCATTTATTGTGACTGTCTCAAAGCAGACTTTTCACAGGAAAAAAAGAGTAAAATCTGATGCCCAAGGAGTTTGACTCCCATGGTCTTTGTGTGTTTATATGGACAACCTAAGGGCCAAAGAAACTCTTTTTTTGTCTCTGCCCTCATTTCCAAGTGCTTTAATTAGTGCAGTGATATTGTGGATTGTTTTATTTCTTAGGAACTGCAGCTGTGTAACTTTGATAAAAAGACTCTCAGTTTTCAGAAAACTGATTGATGGGTACTAACTTTTACTTGGTGCTGTGAACAGCGAGCTGTCAAGCTTGCCCTAAAGGGGACATAATTTTTGCTTTAGATTTACTCCAGTATCAAAAAAAGACATGACTTCCAATACTAGGAAGAGAAATGGGGAAAAGCTGCACCTAATATTTCCTGATTTGAAAGAAAGAGGATAGCAGGAATGATGAGGAAATTACAGCGAGTAATAGATAATAATAATAATAATAATAATAATAATAATAAATAATAGAGAATGTTAGTGGGCAGTAGATTTATGTGTTTGAAATTGTATTTCCTTCTTTCTGTTGGTATTGACACCAGCTGGGGTCAGTTTTATATATAGAGAACAATAATGGAATGATTATTGCTGTAAACAGGATCCAAAGAATAACAAAAAGGAGAAGCCACACTGAGGTCAACAGGTCTAAGGAGATTTGGGTGTTTTCTAAATTAAAAATGATTGTCAAGGGCTAAGCAGCACCTGCCAAACAAAGTGCAGGGCAATGTTACTGAGATTTTATTTTTATTTTTGACCCTGGTTCCATAACTTAAATTGGAATGAATTGGTTTCAGCCAAATTGAGTTATGCCACGTTACCTTTCCAAATCCAAAAGAGGATGATGAGTCTTTGTGTTACATCACATTTGCCAGTGCTGATTGTGGCTACTTGATGAGTTGAGTTTGGTTGCTTTCCTCAGGAAAAGGGATTTCACTTCTTTTTTTGTGTCCTTTTAACCAGTCAACAAGAGATCACCAGGTCAGGTACACTGAATTAATGGAGCAGTTAGAATGTGTGAATTCTGTAGCCTACTTCTCCCTGAATAATCAGCTATCTTGGCATTACACATGATTCATCTTTCTAGCTGTTATTTCAGGGTTTTGTACAAAGCAGTTTAGTGGTGCTCACTCTTTGTAAGGATGAGCAGATCAATTCAAGGACAAGACTGGGCTTGTATTGGAGAAGAAAACAGACAAAACCTCATCTCTCTTAGAGCAGATTTGCCCTTATTTCTATTGCAAAACAGAAATTTGAGGCTTTTGTGCCTCAGAAACCTTTTTTCTGTTTGTTCCTAAGGGGTGACTCTGGCTTTATTCATGCTACTCAGCCCAGCTCTGTGGCACTCCGACAATGATTTGATAAATTTATGTTGTTGTTGCTTCCATATCTTGCCTCCATTGCTCTTTCAGTGATGGCTCTGGGTGCCAGAAAATGGGCATTTGGTTCCTGAGTCAGCTCAGTAGGAATGTGTCTGATAATTGGTAATACAGTGGTTTGCAGAGACGTTGTGGGGATTTGGAACAAAATAAAAATACTGCCAGGAATCTGGAGGAATAAAAAAAAAAAGGTAATTCTGCTTATGTTTTGGCATGGTTTCACCATTGTTTCACCATTGTTTCCTCCTTTCAAAGCATGGAAATTAATTAATTGATTTAAACCCTTTGCCTCCTGGGCCTGGCAGTTTTAGGCACCCAGGTGCAGGTGGTGTCTGACATCAGCTGTGGCTCTGCCTGGAGAAGAATTCTGGTACAAGGAGGAGTTCAAAAGCTCCTTTTGAGGGACATTTTCTCACCGAGGTCCTTTGAAATTCTGAGGAATTACAATGATGAAAGGTGGCTCTGGTCTGTGAGAGGAGGCAGATGATTGCTTCAAGTGTGCTTATCTTTGTGATCTGTGGATCTTTCAGCTGGTGCATTGACTAGGTATTGCCATAAAAAATTATTTATTAAAAATGCAATACAAAGAAAATCAGTCCTTTTAAGCTATAAAATGCTGATAAAACCTATTAAAGATCAGAAGAATATAAGCTTTCTGATCTAAGTGTGTCTCATGGGTGATGGGCTCGTGTTCCAGTCAGTACTTTGTTATTGGAATGGAGTTCTTTCCTGCAGGAAGAAAAGTCTGAAGTAACAGATTTTTGAAACCATCTTTTGAGGTTCCAGCTGGTTACAGACTATTTCTTATGAGTAGATAATGAGGGAGAGTAGGACTTTTCTTATTCACTAGTAACTATAATCAATATCCTCCATTTTTCATTCCAAGTGGTGTTTATCCCAAACACTCAGCAAGGTGTTTCTTTTCTAAAATCGACTATGGAGCTGTTTTTCTTTGCAATTTGCTCTGATAAGAAATTCTATCTTGGATCAGAAAAATCCTCCTGAGCAAAAAACCTGGGGTGTGCCCAGTACATGCATAACACTCATGCAGCAGTAGAAGAAAAGATATTCTGGTGAGAAAATGATTGATTGGAAATGTTTCTGTCAGCTCTAGAAAAAAAACTATGGGGTTTAAACTGTGAGATGAATGATGGCTGTTCTGCACAAAGCTCATAGCTGAACACCCAGGAAAAAAAATCCACCTTTCCTCTTTGACATGTGTCAAACCCAACATGTGTCCCTGTCCCTGTTCTTATGACCCATTAAAAGTAACTTCAAATTTATTTCACTGCTTCTTTTGAAAATTCCGTTGATATTTTCTCCTCAGAGCTTTATTCCAATTTCTTGTTGTTTAGTTTTGATCAGCCCAAGTCCATTAATGTGGTTTCAAATTTTCTCAGGTTTTAGAGCAAGCTGTTTGTAAGAATTCCTGTTGGATCCTTTGTCCAGCACTGTCTTGTGCTGATGTATTGCAGATATTTATAAAAATCAGAAAGCCATCATATTTCATCTTCACTTGCTTGTTTTCTGACTCCTCACGCCTCTTCAGTGTTTTCCTTCGAGCTGTGCCTCCTGTAAACACATAAGTGTATGTGCTCTGTATTTTAAAATCTTCTGCTGTTTATTTGATTTTATGGATGTTTTTGTAGTGTCTATTTTTTCCCCATTGAAAATCTGTTGCTAATCTTCCATTTTTCTCAAAGATCCTTCACAGTGTTGTGCTGCATCAAATACACAATATCTATCTGTTGTCTTGCAAATCCGTCTGAATTTAGGAAAGCAAGCTGTGCTTAAATGAACAAACGTTTCTACATGATTTAAAATAACTTTTAACATCCTTTGAAGCAGCCATGATGGTTTCATTACTGAGAATTCCTTCCCTGTATGAGACAGCTGCTCTTTACAAAGACAACATCTTACAGTGTGGCCAGTTCCATCCTATGAATTTTCATAACTCTTTAGCTCTGGGCTACTGTGAGTGTTGTTTGTTTTTAATCTCCAGCCAATCACTTATTTCTCAATATTTTATCCGAGCTGGGCCTCTGATATTGCCAGTGTTCTGAAGGTTCCTGTCCTTAGCCCTGAGTTATTTTCTTTCTCAGTGATTCCAGTCTCATTGCTAGTCTCATCTTGCTTTCTGTAGGTGGCAGCAAGTATATTGTTCTGCTGATGCTCTTTCATCTCTCAGAGTGTTTGTTCCAGACTTAACCCAAGGAGTGTGCAAATAAGTGCTTTACTGCAGAGGGAACACTCAGCAAACACACTGAGGTCTGGCCATGACAGGAACGTGGGATTTTTCTGAAATCCATATTCAGAGAACAGAACTGCAGTAGATCCTTTGCCTGAGAGGAGTCACTGCAATAGTTGAGTGGTTAGGATGAGAGAGGGGCAAGGGAGCTGTATCCTATTCCATCCTATTCCAAAATTCTAATCTGAAACTCCCAGCATCAGGGCCCTGGGGCATCCTTTGACTCCGTAGTGGCTCCTGCCAGATCCCTGAACAATCCCCAGAGCAGCAATGAGAAGAGGAGAGAGGATGAGGAATAGAAAGGGAGGAATGAAGTGCAGAACAGGTACCAGTGGATGAGGAATACCAGGCACTTGGGCGTTCTTTGCTGATAAAATGGCTCTGCAGCAGCTGCTGTAACTCAGCACACTTCAGAGCAGCCCTAAAGCAGCTCTAAATTTCAAGTGACCTAAGTTGTTCCCTAGGTTCAGCAGCGTTCTGTGTATTCTGTCCTATTGCTCAGAGAATTTAAGAAACAAGAAACTCTCTTTGCTCCCCTCTGAAGGTACAAAGTTGTCTCTTGAGTAAGGTGGTGAGAGGTCTGTGTGCTGAGCAGCTGTACCCCATTTCCCTTCCCACCACCAGCCAAACAGGCCCTGGTGTTTTTCACAACATATTTCTCCTCAAATGCCCTCCTCTGGAAATTTTGTCCTACTCGGAGGATCTTCTTATTCCATCACCTTCCTTGGTGAAAAATATCAGGCTGGTCACCTTTCCCAAACCAACTCCCACCTGCTGATCTCTGCTTTTGCACTCAGGGTTGGGATATTCACAGAACCAAGGTGGGTGGGAATGTAGTTCTGCTGGAGGGCAGGAAGGCTCTGCAGAGGGATCTGGACAGGCTGGATTGATGGGTTGAGGCCAATTGCTTTAGTCTCCAGGATTAAATGAAAAACTGGATGGTGAGGTGTCTGCAAATCAGTAACATCGCTTTGGGAACGCTCTGTAGACTCACAAGAAATTACCCAGACGTCAGCTGAAACAGGAATTTTAATGGGTATTCACATAGAAAGCAGGATTTCAGTTTCAGAAGCCATCAAGTCTGAAATGTTTCAATTCTGACCTAAAAAATCCCCAAACTGAGGAGATAATCCTACTGAGTCTTGGTAACATTTCACAGCAAGAGTGGATGGGACTCTGTTCAGGGAGGGGTTGAGCTGTGTACCCTGCAAGTCTCCTCTCAGTCTCACTCCAGGTTCTCCCCCAGGCACTACAGAACAGCACCAGTGCTGCTGACTGAGGCAGGGAGGCTTTCTTACCTCTGTTCCCTCATTGTTCCTGCAGCAGCAGCAGCAGCAGCAGCATGGTGTGCTGGGCAGGCAGGGAGGGCTGAGGCTGTGGGTCAGAGCTGTATTCAATGTCCAAGGCAGGAAGGTCCACTAAGGGGGGAAGTGGAGTAAAATAAGATCTTCTCCTGTTATTAAAAAAAAAAAAATAAAATATTCCACCTCATGTCAAGAAAGACGAGATTTTTGTTCTCAGATGCAAGGAACACCTTGGGGAAGCAGAGCACTCAAGCTTTTAATTTACTTTTCACTTTGCAGTGGGGGCAGACTACAGAGCTGCTGCTCTGCCTGAGAATGGGGGGTGTGTGTGTGAAAGAATGAAACTTTCCTGCCAGCTGAATGTGCTGCTGCTTTGCTGCCTGTTATCCTCGTGAATAAATGAGCAGCAGCAATTTGGGGATCACCCTGATTTTCCTCGTGTGTGAAATCCACCTGCACCCTTCACACATTAATTAACTGAACCCTCACCTCACAGCCCCTGAGTAAGCAATTCCCTTGTTTATTTGGCCATGGAAAGAGAGGAAATGCAGCAGTGTTGTGAAAAGTGGCAGAAAATGGCCAGCTTCTACCCACTGAAAAGACAAATGCTTCTCTCTATCCCCAGTGCCAAATACTCATCCCAGAGCACACTTGCAGTGAAGTGTGCCAACAGGAGCAGCTGTTTCTTCTGTCTACCATTGCTTTACTACCATAATAATTTAAACACTTTCTGTCACTGAAAGAGATCCTGAAAGAGAGAATTGGTGCAGAAGTACTTTCCCAAACAGAGATTTTCAGCCTAGTTTGCTCCATAATAGCTAGACCCCTATCTACAGATTCCCTATCTACAGATTTTTTTTTTTCCAGAGGAAAAAAATCGCAATAGCTTCTCTTCTTTCAGAGAAACTGTGGGTTTAGTGGGGAGGGAATAAAGCTGCCTCTGTCACACATCAGTTTGAACCCAAACTGGCTTGTTGCATATTCTGGTGGTGCACATATCTGGGTTTCAAACCAGTCTGGATTTTGTAGCTTTTGGTTTCCAAATTTAGGTTTACACATTTATTTTTTTTTTTTCATTTCTGATCTATTTTTACTTCTTTACTTCTACACACTGTTACATAAGTATTTGCTTGTCTGAACTGCTCAGGACTGATGGATAAGGGCTAGTCCAATTCTATGTGCTTCCTTTAGCCCTTGAAGCTGCTTCTGGGACTTGGATGCAGAATTCCAGAAGATTTTTGTGAAAGGCTGCACCTTCCCTGAGCAGGAAAGTCAGGGAGCTCGCTATGAAATAAATCCTAAATGGCAGTGCTATTCTTTTCTATCCTGGGAGTGCAGGCAGGCTTCAAAGAGAGCAAATGGGCCTGAGGATAATTCGTATAGCAAAAAAAACCCAAAAAACCATAAAGTATGGGTGAAACTTTTCTTCCTAAAGGCAAAATTTTAGCAAAACTGATTGAAAAGACCAGAATGTTGCTGGTGGTATCTGATACAGAATCCTGTGCAGCAACATACACAGGCCTAGGTACATTTTAGTGCTGAAATTTGGTCTTGTCAGGTTTGTGTACCTCTGCATTCTCCTCTTATATAATCTGCTACATAATATTCAGACATCTACCATGGAATTACTGTGTGGTTTGGGTTGGAATGGATTTTAAATTCCTCTGCTTCCAACCCTTCTGCCCTGGGAAAGGAAACTTCCACGAGCTCAGGTTGTTCAAAGCCTGTTCATATGTGAGCCTTACACAACAAAATACAGACACATGCAGGTATAAATTTGTTTTTCAACAGTTTGGGGGGAGAGATGAGAACTGAAGCAAATTCAACAGAGAACAACTGCATATTGAAAGAGGAATCCCTTGTAAATAAAGAGGAGGCTGGGAGGCAGCCCCGAGCATCCTGGCAAATGCTGTGGTTCTGCCAGCCAGAAAATCTTGAGGGGACCTCTCAAGCTCTGCCTGTGAGAAGATTTGTGTTGCAATGAGCCTTGGAGTTTTTGGAGCCAGGAAGATGAAACAAAAGCTGTGCTGGCAGAGCAGAAAACAGTGTTTGAATAGCAGATCACATTCGAATCTTGGGAGTCAGAGAAAAACAGCCATTAACAAAGATGATCACTGTATTTATTCTGTTAAAATAATATTTGTTGGAGTCTCTGAGAATATTTTGTATTTGAGCCATTGCCAGTAATGTTAAGCCAGAAAATGAGAGAAAACCAGTTTATTATGAGGTATAGAATTGTGTGCTGAATGTGATCCAGGGTTCTGCTGATAGTGTCAGGCTGGTAAGCAACCTCCTGTCCACTGCTGGGCTTGGAGTATTTGTCAGACCTAACAGCAGCAAAATGTACCTGCAGAGCCCCTTCTGTGTGAGCCTGTGTGCAGCACAGCTCCTGGCCATGCCTGCAGGGTTGCACTGATAGCAATCACACAGTCCATCATATTTATGGGGCATTCAGGCACTGAACACTCCCTGGTCAGCTCTGCAATCGGGGAAAAGCACAGGGTGCAACAACTAAACAGCAAAGAGATCTTAATGTGCTGGAATCTTCTGGGGACAAGTTCCTGGAGTGCAGGCAGGTAAAGCACCTGGGAAATGACAAGGACCTTAAACTGGGTGATAGATATGAAGAGTTAAATGAGATATTGGGAAGAAATTCCTCCCTGTGAGGGTGGGCATGTGCCCAGAGAAGCTGTGGCTACCCCTGGATCCCTGGAAGTGTCCAAGTCCAGGGTTTGGAGCAGCCTGGGATTGTGGCAGGTGTCCCTGCCCCTTGGCAGAGCAGGGCTGAGATGGGCTTTAACTTTCCTTACAACCCAAACCCATCCTGTGATGATTCTGTTATTTACTGCTTGAAAAGGTGGTAAATGAATTTGTACATTTAGTGGGTAGCAGCAATAGAGACAGTGACCAAGATCCAGAAGAGTTTAGGCAGTGAATCTTTTCAGCGTTCACTTTAATGAGACAAGGATAAAGTGAAAATGGAATCATTACAAGACTTTCTGACAGCAGAAAACCAGTGAGCTTGTGGCAGTATAGTCAAAATAATGTTCCTGCAGTTTGTGGGTTTGTTACTCTTCTGTAGTGCCAACGTGCTCTTTATCATCTTTTTTTTTTTTCAGGTCTGTTTTGAACTGCTACAATAACTTTGCACTTTGAGAGAAGAAGTTTGGGTCCTATTTTTAAAGGCAAGAGAGTCTCTGCAAGGAGCAGGCAAAGCACATTTTTTGCTGTGCTCTTGTGGTTGTTCATCAAGGCACATCTACCAGCTTCTTTCAGATCTGCCCTGCCATGGACATTCTCTAATGATCCAGCTAAGAGATGTACCCTTGTCCCCTAAGCAAGTTAATTCTTTTTTTTTTTTTTTTTTTTTTTATTTCTTTTACCCCTAAAGAGTACTGAGTTTTATCCAACAGTGCAAATCCAGTTTCTGAAAGTTTAAGGGGTTTGAGCAGTTTTCTGATGTCTGTTGCTTTCCTTCTGGCCTCTTGTAGTTTGGTTTTATCGTTGCACTTATTTGAGAATAAAAAGCACAGTAGTAGTGTACATTCTCTTGGTTATTTATGAAGTTATTATGCCATTCCCTAAAAACAAGCTCTTGAAACATCCTTAACTTTTCAGCTTGAAAATCATGACTTTTTCTAGCATGTGGACTGCTGATCTTGGTTTTACATCTTCCATATATTTCCTCCAAATTTCTTCTGCAAATTAATCTCACCAGTCATTTTACACTGCTCTTAATACTGCTGTGTGCCTAGGAGCTCAGAGGCTTTAATAAAACATACCTGTACTTGGCCTACTTCTTTCTTCCCATAGTGACATTCATTAAAAACAACTCCACTGAACTCTGTAGCATTTCTCTGGTCTAAACCAAGAAATCAAATTAGGCTGATGTATTTGCTGCATCCCTTCATGTACTTTTCTTTCTCAAAGTAATGGGCAAAACCCAGCAGTTTGAATAAATATGGGAAGGCTTAGAAAAAGATGGCTATGTGTGAAATTATCTTTTTTTTTTTTTTCTTTTTTTTTTTTTTTTTTAATACAGAGATAGGATTTTGCATGGGATTTCTCACACAACCAGGTTTTATTTGGAGCCACACTGGTGGGGTGTTGTCTGCAACATGTAATTATGTGTTGTTTGGGAAGATTGGGCTCTGGTGAGAAATCCAGGGGAGTGTTTGAATAGAAATCAATAGCTAAAGCAGCACTTCAGCTCTGCAGAGCTAAAATGCTGCTTTTTTGCATTTAGCAAAGTGGAAAACACACATGTCACCAGCAGAGATTTCTGTCAATACCTGTTCTGTTCTTCTGTGGATCTGTGAATAAAGAACTGAGAGGATTTGCAGCACCATAGCAGAAAACTACTGAAGATGAGCAGGGAGAGGGCCTGGCATGGGAGTAAGTGCTCAATTTAACAAATGCTCTGAAACTTGGCTGCGCCATGTCTGAAAACTCAAAGGAAAAACTGCACCAGAAGCTGCCAAACACCTTGGCACAGAGATGAGTGAGTTTCAGCAGCAGTGCCCAGCCTGTCCACGCTCAGAACAAAACCAGAACAAATCCTGGTGGGGTGGGGTGGGATGTGTGTGAGACACAGAGATGTGTCTGAGCACCACTGAGTGTTGTGGAGGGGTTTAATCCCCTGTCTGCATGAGGGAGAGGGACAGGTAAGGCAAAGAGTGTTGGGACAGGGCTCATGCACGTGGACAGACACAGCTTTTGCAGGTGTGAGAAATCCCAGGGAAATTTAGCTCTGCTGGGGAGTTTGGCTGGTGCCTCACCTTCTAAATCAGTGCATATGAGGGATACTTTCCAAAAGGAATGAAGAATGGCTCAAGCTCTCCCTTTTCACCAGGAGTTTAGGATTTGGCTTCGTGAGGCAGAAAATATTCCCAAATCCTGCATATTTCCCACATGAAAAGACTTTTTTGAAGTGGATTTTTTTTTTCCATTTAAATGAGATTAATGTCAGAAAGTATGTGACAGTGTGAGTTTTGGGTGGCTTTCAAGTAGCTATTTTGCAAACATCTCCAGAATGTCAGCTTTACAAAGCTACAGATGAGAAATGAAAATTCTTACGTAAAACTCCTTGGGGAAAAAAAAAAAAAAGAAAAGAAAAAAGAAAAAAAAAAAGAAAAAAAAAAGAAGTACAATCCTTTGGAATAAAAATCATAGATATTGCCTTAAATGCACTTCTCTATCAGTTTAAGAAAGAGAAACCTGGCTGTGGGGTAGTGGATCATTTCTGAGTTGCTCAGCATCTGATGCCCAGCTGCAACAGGGGTTTGTGGAGAAGATGTTGATGCTTGTCCTTCGATTGGAGCACTAATGGACTTTGGGATTAAGAACCTCAGCTCATCTTTTCCTGGTGTTTCCTTGCACATTCCTTTATTGGCACAGAAGATTTGCTGCAGAGTGTTGGATTTGGGCAAGAAGTGTGCTGGGTATCAGGGTCTGGGGTGTCACTGAGCACTGGGACAATCCAGTGACCAAATAACTTCTGGAATTTGAGTCCCCAAACCTGTTTATTGGCAGCCCCACAAAGTAGTGCCCATGCAGGGTGGAAATGCAGAATTTCCTGGGGTTGTTCCCAGGCCTGGAGCACTGAAGGCATTCCCAAACATCCCCAGGGGAAATGAAACTCAGTGCTTAGGGAACACTGAGAGCTCCTGCTTTGTCTTGTCACTGAATCTCTAAATAAATCCTGATCATGCCCTTTAGAGAGTGTGTGTGTTTTAGAAACATTTGTGAGGCTGGTTTGTCATTTATTAATATTCTACCTCTCAGCAGAAAGTACAACAGATGGAAAGGCAGTTGTAACAGGGCTGGCTCTGATATTTAAATATCCTGATGTCTGCTAACATCTCTGTATTTGGAGACATACTGGGGTTTGATTTAAGAATTTGAAATCAGAAAAGAATTCATTTCAGCAACATTCAGTTTAGATGGTTTATTACAGTGAGCACCACTGCATTCATTAGGCATCACAGAGGAACATAATTTACTTAGGACAGGTGCTTTTTTAACCAACTGAAATACTGAAAATCTTGTGCTGGGCTCTAAAAGGCCTTGAAAGAAGCCAGATTTGTTTCTGAAGAAGAAATTAGGCAAGTTAAGTTCTAATTAGCTCAGTGTGCTGAGTAAACACATCAATCTGGATAAAATCTGAGTACAGGTTGTGCCTGGAAGCTGATCCCAGGTGCTTTATTAAGCACTTCATTGTAAGGAAGGGGCAGTCAACATGAAAAAAGTCTCATTAAGTATCTTGATGGACTTGAGCCAACTATAAGACTTCCACTTTGTCCCCCTATTTTCTAGAATTTTTTTCCTTTTGGAGAAAGGGACTTTTCTACTTATGCCCATGGGAAGTAAAGCCAGGGCAGAAAGTGACTGATGGATGGAGCTTAGCATTAATTGTAATTGCTGCTTCCATGTCTTTTGTCTGGCTGTTTTGGAAGTCTAAAGTCATTCTGTTTGAGGCCAGACCTGTCAAAGCTCCATTTTTGCCTGCTCCATGTGCTCTGTGTGCCTTTCTGTGTTCAAGTTTAAGGGACATAAGTTGATTTGTTATCTGTCTGGTGAGCTGCATGGAAGGAGGGATGCCCTGCCTCAGACTCTCATGGAACAAAGAAGAAAGAAATCACAAGAAGCAGAAGAAACCACCTTAATTCTGTCATCCTTGAAGTTTTTGACTATCAATGACCTGGAAAGATCAAAGCAAATTGCAACCACTCAGTCTGGCACAGCTGTGGGACTGGGGGCACATCCTCAAGGATACACTGCCCCATGATGACAGATCAGGCCGTGACACAAAAATGCCAGGGGAGTGTCTGATTCCCTTCATATTCCACAAAAATGCCAGGGGGATGCCTGATTCCCTTCATATTCCACAAAAATGCCAGGGACTGTCTGATTCCCTTCATATTCCACAAAAATGCCAGGGAGGTGTCTGATTCCCTTCATATTCCACAAAAATGCCAGGGGGATGCCTGATTCCCTTCCTATTCCACAAAAATGCCAGGGTGGTGCCTGATTCCATCCTCATTCCATGTCATGAGCCATCCTGTGGTGTTCCACTGAGCACAGACCACTTCTCCCCCTGGCCTTGCTGACCCATTTGTAGGCTTGGAGCAAACCTCCTCCTTGCCTGGGAGAGCGTGGGCTGAATGCAGGAGGCTTAAACATCCTCCCCCCTGAACCCTGTGGTCCCTCTGGTTCATCAGCATTAGGGAAATAAAGATGATCTCAAACATCTTTACTCTGTATAAACACACAGCTGAGCTGCAGCCTCCTTATCTCTTGAGTGGAACAGGATGTACAGAAGTGTCATGGAAAGAGACAGTCACTGTAACCATGAATGCCTGAAAGATGGATGGCATTAATCATACAGAGGATGCTGTGAAAAAGTGTTGGAGGTTTTTTAAAAGCTGGACTGACCTGCACAGCCAGGGCTGAGTTTCAAGGTTTTAATTTTTTTTTTTTTTTTTCTGGAAGGACTGAACACAGATCTGGCAATGACAGAGAAAAAAAGAAGTTTTTACCCAGGAAAGAACAAAGTGCTTCCCAGCAGCTCAGTGTGTTCTAGGTTCTCTCCAGATACAAGAAATTTGCCATGATTTGAGTATTTAAATGCTTGTGTCTCAGAGCCCAGGCATGGGGAGATGAGGGACACAGGCTCCATTAATGACTTTTTTAATCACAAAAATTGGAGCCAAATCACCATATTGAATTTGCCCAGTCTTGGTTGTCTATTATTTAAAACAAAACCAAAACAAATTGGCTTTCCCCCCCCCCCCCCCAAATTGTTCTAGAAATCTAAATTCAGTCTAAAGGTTACAATTTTTCTTCAGGTGGTTTCTGCTGACATTCACAAGATTAGATATTCATTATTCCTGACCCAATGGTTCTGTGTGTCAGCTCCTTCCTCAGCAGAGCCCAAGTCCTTACAGAGAAAAATGGGGAATCTTGTGCTTTCAGTGGATGTTCTTGGAGTCTCTCTTTATTAAAAAAGAAGTTAACATCTGAAGCTGGTGAAGCAAGGAACAGTTTGTATGAAATGCATTAGTCAAAATTCCTGAAGGAGAAGGTTTCAAAGTTTAAAACCAATTAATGCTGGGGTTTAGTCCCCCAGAGCTGTGTAAATGCAGCCTGTAAATATAATTGAGCTCTGGAAATTGCTCAAAAACCCCAAAGCAGTGTATGCTGGAAATTATTAAAGAACAGCAGCAAACACTCAATACATAGAAATTGAGAAAATATAAGGGATCACCATGAACTTTTTGAGAGGTGAAGCTGTAATCATCTATTCTCTGCATCCAATTTATGCTTTTGCCAGGGGCAACCTGCATCCTGCTAGCTGGCAGTGATTTTATGTTCCTCTGGGAATTTTTCTGGTGGTGATTTTCTTACCAGATTATGGTCATATAATGACTGTGCTCATGTGGGGGAAAATTATTCAAAAGTTACATTATTACACAGTGTTACTGGTTTTGTAGTCATGGTTAATTACTTTAAAGTAGCTTTTTAACAGATTTCAGTTACACACACTAACGTTTTCAGCTGCTTTCCCTCCTCTTCATTGTATCTCATCCCTTTGTGATCACCCACTTTCATGAACAGTGACTCACTTCACGTTTCCATGGGTCCATAAATGTATCATGCAGCCCACCCTTTTTCTCACCTTGCTCTCTATTCTCTCTGAAATAATTTTATTCTTCATCTCTTAGTGACTCGAAGTGTGAGACTTCAAAAGATTTAAGAAAAAAAAAAAACACCTGGGTGGACAAGAGTCAAGCCAGAGGAAAATGATACATCCACAGGCAGCTATGGAGTAAGGTTGGAGGGGATCTTTCAAATTTGCTTTTTGGAAAGGTTAAAGTTAAGGAAACACAGGGTTAAGAAGCAGAGGAAAATTCTTAAGGGTTTGCTGTTCAGATGGGTGTGATTTTGAGCCTCCTCTCTGTAACTCTGCCAGTCTGCTGCTTCCTAATGCCCAGCAGGCTGCAGGAACCATCATCACAACATTTGGCACCCAGGCACTCCAACCCAGACAGAAATTTGCCTTTTGGCAGCAGCTGTTACAACAACCAGCAGCCTGGAAGCAAACCTTCCCCACCTGCCAGAAGTTTGAACACCAGCAGAACACCTTTCCCCTTGTTGGGGAGGATGAAGTAGCTGGGCCCTGCAGAGATGATTTATTAGTAAAAGATTCTAAAAGTATGAAACCCACAAGAGGAATAGAATTAAAAGCAAAGTTTGAACTGTAAGTCGCTGGAGAGGAAGAAGGTGATTAGACAGCTGAAAGGACTTGGCTGGGTGAGTCAGTAACACCCCTGCCAAGACAAAAGGATGAATAAAAGGTTGGACCTTCTCAGGTATCAGGGATAAGGTGGGTTTCACAGGTTTTGGTCTGTAGAGTAGTATTGTAATGTTGTAGTTCCCATAGGCTGTATGTAGATTCTGTAGGTTTTGTATCTTAAAGTGATTGGTCAATGCTCATTAGAATATTCACGATAGAAAGGGTTAAAATGGAATGTAACAAGGAGCTAAGTCTCTTTGCGTGCCTTCCCTTGGACCCTCTTGGACTTTGCACTGGATCCCTGGACCCTTCCCCAGTCAGGCTGCCTCCCCACGACCAATAAAGCACGTGTCCCAAAGAGTATCCTGATCCTCAGATCATCTCTCTCGCCGGACAACCAGCGTGCTTTCTAATACCCCTCTTTCCTGCAGCTCCTGCACGGGAGGTTTGATGTTTGAGGCAGCACAGCTCTGGTGGCTGTGCTGTGTTTCCTGAGGGAAAGCTTCGTGTCCAGCAGCACTTCCCCTCCAAATTCTCGAGGATAAATTATTTCTGTCAGCAGCTGGGGGCTCGGGAGTTTTTGATTCACGCCAGGATGGCAGGAAAGCTGTTACCTGTGTCTGATTCATTTCACAGCTCAGTGGGGCCACGGGTGCCCATCCTGAGGGTTGTTATTCAAATCACACCCCAGACCAGATTGGATGTCAAGGATGCTTATTAAGGAAGAGCAACCTTCCCAGAGAGCAGCTCAGGTGAAGCTGTAGCAGAGGGGTGGGAAAGCACAAGGGAACAGCATGAATTGCCACTTACAGCCTTGTGGATCTCTTTCCTCTAAATCCGAAAGTACTAAATTAATTTCAAATCAAAGATCGAATTAATTTCCTTTGTCCTGACATTAGTTCGATGAGCAAAAAACAATGGAAATTTCAGCAGATGTTGTTTTTCTCTCTGTAAAAAAAGAGCTTCACCTGTGAGGGAGGAGTGCCAGATATCCTTTAGGATGGGCCAGGAGCTAATAACTGAGGTTGAAGTCTGGGAGCAAAAGCACTTTATTTTCTCAGTGTCTCTGGGGAGATGGGGGACATGATTTGCTCCTTTCATTTCCACAGACCATCAGCTGTGGATGGCAATTACATGTCCTTGTCTTCTTGTATCTGATATTGAGTCAAATTTGTGGAAGTTTGGCTGTTGTTTACAAAGAATTTCAAATAGACACTAAATCGCAGTGGAACCTTTAGGTTTTAAGGCACTTTTAGCTGTGTTCCTTGAAAACAGCAGGTATAATCATTTTGATCTGTTTCCCCCTGATTTAAGCTTTTTAATCTATTTTTGATTTTTTTGATGCAATATTTTTGTCTGTTTTTCTCACAGCATAGTAAATCATGGCTGTCCCTGAAGTTGCTTCTGTTCCAGAGAAGTAAACACCTTTTTGTAAAAATAATTCAAAACAGAATACATAGTTTTGCTGACTGTCTCACTGAATTTTGAGTAGACACACTACCTGGGCATATATATTAATATATGTTAATATATGTTTAATATATATATTAAATATAATATATGTTTAAATATATGTATTAAATATAATATAGGTTTAATATAAATATTAAAATATATTTATATCTCAAAGGTTGATAACAGGCAATCACCATATGCAAAGCTGAAGCTGATTTGGGAGCAGAGTCGAAACCCTACTAACTGAAACTAAACCAGAGTCTGCTCTTAAAGCAGCTTTGACACTTGTACAATTCATCATCAGCACGGTGAGTATGAATTGCATCTGAATTGGGGCTGTAGGTTATATTAAAACAATGCAAAGTGAAAGGAACAATAAATTTCCAGTAGAATCACATCCACCTCATGGATACCTCTGGTCTTGGAGAAACAGCAATTTTGAGAAATGTGATGCAAATTCCATTTGTACTTCTGAGGTTCATCAGGATCTCTCCAGGTTCTCTGCATTTCCATGCTCTTTTTTGTTTGTTTGTTTTGGGTTTTGTTTGTTTGTTTTTGTTTGTTTCTTTTGTTTGTTTGCATTGTTTGTGATTTTTGCTTTCTGGTGGTGATTTTTTTGGAGGTTTTTTTTGATTTTTTTTTTTGTTGTTTGTTTGTGATTTTTGCTTTCTGGTGGTGATTTTTTGGAGGTGTTTTTTTGATTTTTTTTTGTTTGGGGTTTTTGGATTTTTTTGGTGGTTGTTTTGTTGTTTTTTTTGTGGGGGTTCTTTGGTTTGTTTTGGTTTTTTTGGTGTTTTTTTTTTTTGTTTTTTTTTTTTTTTTTTTTTTTTTTTTGTTTTTTTTTTTTTTTAGTTTAAATAAGCTAGAAACAATTTTACATAAAACCTAAATCTCTCATCTGACTGCATCCCAAAGAATGCTGCTCACAACGTTTACAACCCAACCCATTTCTAAGAATATCCGAGCTAAGGCAATGTGGCACAGAGCTGTGCAACTTCTTTGGTTTCTGCTCCACGTTTGCCTTGGGATTCTTTTGTGGACTCAGATGTTCTGCTGTTCAAAGAAAGTCTAAGGGATTAACTTCAAGAGCAAGCTGTAGGATCAGGAGAGAGAAATTTAATTGACATAGGCCAATTGAATTGGAAGAACTTGAAGAAGAAACACTAATTCATATTTGAGCCCGGGTAAAGCACATGTTCTTGATTAAAAATGCTGTCTTATGAACTTCATAAAGGCAGACAATTCAGAATTCCCAGAGCTGGATACTGAAATAGTTCAGTCCATGCTATGAAATGTGTGTGTGGGGATATGATGAGGTTTATAGACAGGTAGTGGCCAACATAGAAAATGTAAGAGAAGCACAAATGGGAAGTTAAGGAGCTTTTCAAATAGAACGTTATACTTCAGCTGGAAAAAACAGCATTACACAATGCCTTTGTTTAGGTGTCCAGGAAAGTTAAAATCATATGAAATCTAAGTCAGCAAGGGGCCCATCTACTGATCAGGACAACTGTGGAAACACCATTTGGGGGAGCAGAAGGAGACAACCCCGGGGTTTGCTGGTGAGGCAGCAGCAGAGCTGAAATGCAGGGAGGTGTCCCAGATGGAGCTTTGCTCTCTCCCCGTGTGCTGCCTCTGCTGCAGACAAAATACAGTGAATTAAACCCAAGCGTTCGTCTGGCAGCCTGCAGGATCTGATTGCAAAGACTGATTAGGGATTTAATCCTTCTGACAACCGAGCCACTTAATAACAGGGGTTCCACAAGGTGGAAGGCTCCAGGCCAATTGGGCTGTGGAGCAATTAGGTTTTGTTGTGGTAAAAAAAAAAAACCCAACCAAACAAACAAAACCCCCACATAAAAAGCACTGAACAGTCACAGTGTACTCATAGCAGGTAATTTACTTTCCTTTTGCTCATTTGGAAGCTTACCTTGAAGAATTAAAAGACTTTGGTGGGGGAAGAGGAAAGCAGGTGGGCAGGCAGGAGGGACTGCACTGGGTTTTAACTGCCTTCAAAATGTGATGGAATTCTTTCACTGAGGAAGGTTTTGCCACTTCTTAGCAATCGCTGGGAGCAGCTCAGAGGTGGATTTTGTAATAGCTGGTTCTTAGAAAAAGTTGACATCGACTGAACTCTGAGGTGCAGAGCAGAGAGGGAAACTGGAACCCGTCTCTGGAACTGAAAAAGCAATCTGGGTTCAGGTTCACTCTTTTTAGAGTGGAACTAAATGTGGCAGCTGACAACAATTCCTCATTTTTTTTAAGGATTCCTTGAATCCCTTATTTTTCCTCTCAGAAAGATGGGCACAGGAAGTCAGAAGAAATGGCAGAAAATTTGCTTTTTTCATGTGAAAGCATCAGCGGCCGTGGAAGTCGATCTATAGAATTATTAGCAAATTCCTGGGACTCCTCAGTCTCAATCACGCTTGTTTGTCAGTGTGTTCTCAGTTTATTTCTCCCTGAGGTGCGATTAAGTCTGAGCTAATGAACCCAGAATTACGCCTGCATTACCAAAATAAAGGGATTGTTTAGCATAACAAAGCTGCTAATTAGTGTAACAGCAGAGATAATGTTGGTATCAGCAGCAGTGGGGTGTACAGCCGAATTGGGACTACCTGGAGACACCTCCCTCCAACAAAGTTATTTTGATGGGCTCTGTTACCTCTGAGCTCTTCCGGTGGTGACTTAAAAACCCCCAAGTTCTCCAGGCTGAAATCTGGTTAATTGCTTGCTATTTGCCAAGACACGCAATATAATTTAATAACTAATTTAATAATGAAAATTGCCAGGAGGATCTCATGCAATTAATTATTTACCGGTGTAAATATTTTCTCTGCAAATGAGAGATGTAAAAAATTCAGCTCCTCTGACCCACATATCAGGTTAGGGTACTTGAGGGGCTGATGTAAACAAACTCTGCCTTAGCAGCTTAAGGATGCCATCATCTTCCTCTCTTGCTCTAAGGTTTCTGGGATCTCACATTTCCCACAGGGGAAAGGAAAACTCTTTTATAATTTCTCTGTCACATCTGAACAGTGGTAGAGATTGGGAAGGTTTTCCACGTCTAAGGCAAGGGAAATTCAGCAATAGATTTTTGTGGCTTTCTGGTAGCTAAGGTGAATGGAAGTTAGAGAAACTTGTGAATTCTGTGTTCAGTTCAAATGACCTGGCATTACACACATTTTCAGCATCTGAAATGCTGTGTGGTAGCACCATCAGTTGGCATAAATCTGGGGGACTCCATTTTGTCCTCAGAAGTTCAGAGAGGCCTGTTCTTAGAAGCAATTTAACTTTCTGTTTGCTGTAGTTATTTTCATCTAAGGGATGGATTAAGCTCTTAGGTTTAGCAGTGCATAGTTATGGAGAAGGGGAAGAGAGTTTTTGTAATTCATGGATGTGAAGTTAAACTGGTAAAGAAGCAGAGGGATGTGGTAGAGATTGTGGGTTTGGGAAGAGCAGCACATGATTGTCAGAGGACAAAAAATGAGAGTCAGGCAATCTGTATCTTAGTAGTTCCTTAACTTGCTGCATGATGCTGGACAAATAATTTTAATGACAAAATGACTTTTACACTGTCCCCTACCCCCACTTTTTACCTGTTTGTTTACAGTGCTACCTGGGACTGCTTCTTTTTGTCCCTGCAGTGCTTTGCACAGCACAGCCTCGGCCTGTGGCTGGGATTCCTCATTTTCCCTGGAAATGGTAAATATTTATTGCTGTGAGGTTGATCTGCTGCTGTGCAAGGGCACAGAGCCCAGCAAAGGCACTCCATTAGGTTAAATTTAATGCCAGTATTAACCATCCCAGCTCAAATAAAAAGACAAAAAGATATTCCCCAGGGAATACATCCAATCAGAGAAACACTCAGTGTCCCTGCCATGGATTTTGCATATGTGCACATCACCTGCTGCAGCTGAACTTCTCAGCACGTGGTCTGTACTTTTATATATTCCTGTAAATAAAAAGGGTGCTTTTCTCTTTGACTTTACATTTAGCTAAAGCTCATAAAAATCACTTGTTTCTACTTTATGAGTACTGCAAGGATAACGTGCTGATTTTCGCTGCAGCTATTACATTATTGATATTTCTAGGGCAGATTGTGCCACCCAGCAAAATTTACTTACAGCACACTCAAACTAACCCAATAACATCAAACAAAACCTCAAAAATGAGCTGACAACATCAAACAGAAGCTCAGAAACAACCCAAAAAGAACCAGCTTTAAAGCTTCAGTCAATAGCAGAACCGGGTCGTTATCCAGGTCTTTCTAGATACAGGCTTGTGGACATGGCTTTAAAATCAGTAAGTTTGCAGGTTTTAAAATCAGTAAGTTTGCTAGATGTGGGAGGAAATGTACTTTATAAAAGAGAGGATGGGTGCACAGGCTTGAAAACTTTTTTCAAAGTTTCAAACTATGGCACAGTGTTTAACATTCTGCCCTTCAGTTTGATGACGGAAATTTTTCATTGTAAATATGACAAAGGTCTCTAAGAAATCACAAATCTGGAGGAGTTTTTTGTTCCTGAGATGAGTTATTGGTCCATTTTTGCTATCTCTCTTGCCATTAGCACTGAAATAGTGGCCTCAGTTTTTCAAATTTAGTTTTTCAATTGTAAAATTCCAGCATAAACTGATAAGCACTGTCAGATTCCAAGATGTTGGGCGTTTTGGGTTTATTGGCCAGCAGACCAATTGAGAGCAGCAGAATACAGCTTCTTAAACTGTGCCATGGCTAAGCAGACACTAAAATAAACTATACAAGCAGAGGGGGATATATTATTGTGGAAAAAGCCCCATCCTTTGAGCTGCCTAAAAGTTCTCTTTGTCCTGTAAAAAACTTGCTTGCGATAAGGAAAACATCTGATTTCCCAGGAAAGAGAATTATAAAAAATAACAGCTCATGAAATATCTCATTTTTATTGGTTCTCACACAAAAGAGAGAAAAATTAGGGGAATATGTTGTGAGTTGTGAGACAATTGTGAGTGCCCCAGGGAACAGAACCCCCAAGGCAAAGCAGCAGTGAACCAAATTCTTGTTGTTGATACACTGAGACATGAGAAGCCCCAGGGAGTGCAGTGCCAGTGCTCAGCACAGCAATCTGGAAGCTCTGGCAGGCATTTGAGCAGCCAAACTCTGCAGTTGGCATGGTTTGTCTTTCTCAGACTCTGATTCACAGCTCTTACGCTGCATTTCTGGAGCTGCTGCTTCCCAGCTGTCAGATCCCTTAGGATCCCTTAGGATGTGACCCAGCCTGGCGTCACAAACAACAGATAAATTGTGATTCCAGGAAAATGCATTTCAATATTGAGCACGTTGCCTGCCTGCAGAAGCAAGGTAAGGACAGTAACAATCACTCCAAAATAATAAAGTCATCAGCAGATGGGGTTTTTTTCCCTTCTTAATTCCCTCAGACTGTGGTGCCAAGGTCAAAGCTTTGACCTTTTTTGGGGTCCCTTGTGACTGCACAGCCCTGCCTGAGTGACAATCACTGCCAAGGAACTTCCATGACAGGCAGGATGGTGAAAGCCAGGGAATTAAGAAATGCACTTTTCCAGCTACACTGTGCTTGTACTCGGAGCTAATCACCTTCCTGAGGGCCAGCAAATGAGGCAAAAATATTCTGTGGTGAACTCCTACAGCCCCCCATGATCTGTAGGCAGCTCCTGTGTTTTCAGTGGTGTCTCTTGGCATGCATAAAATGGAAAGCTCCATCCTTGGAAGGTAATTTAAACTGAGTACTGGGTGTTGCACGTGGGACTGTTCAGAAGCACGTTTTTCATTCCTAAAATGAGCTGAAACAATTAAGGTATTTATTTTGGTAAACCACCCCCCCACCCTCCCCTGGAAAAAAACCAAACCAAACCAAAACAAAAACAAAAAAACCCAAACCAAAACCAACCAACCAACCAAACAAACACAACAACAACGAAAAACCCAAAACCAACCAACCCCCCCCAAAAAAAAACCAAAAACCCACCAAAAAAAAAAGAAAAAAACCAAACACAAAACAACACCCACCAAAAAACCCAGGATTCTCTCTCTTGAAGTGGCACTATGTTGTGTGAAAGGTACCAGGATGTTTTCAGTCCAGTGAGACTCCTCACCCTTGTTAGTGTCAGTGAGATTGTGTGATGGTTGCTCTGTGACTTTTTCTGGCTTAGCTGCCATAAAGCCTTTCTGCCAACAGAGCAGATGGAAACAAATACATTTAACCTTGCATTAAATGAGCTGGGTTCAGAATAATGCTACCCCTGGTTAATCTCCTTCACAAGCATCCAAAAAAATGTAGTGTGTATGAAACATTCCTATACATCAATAAATCCACAGTCAACACTGGGAGCCATGAGAGAAGAATAGAATATTTTTTCAACAAACAGAATTTATTTGGGTATTTATTTGGGAATTTATATGGGTGGGCTCATTTTCAGTTTAGGTTTTTGGGCCATATGCAGATGTGTCAGGGGCCAAACAGCTCAGCAAGGCTGGTGACTCTGTGAGGTTTTAATGGCATTGAGCACATGGGCAGAGAGATGACAAGTGATGGGGAGAAGGAAACAATCAGAAAATATCCTGGAAAGAAAAAATATGAAGAACTCACTCCAATCAGATTTGAGTACAGTCTCCAAAATAATCACTTATATTAAGGAAGATCCCAGCTCATTCTGATTTATATAGATATTGATATGTATAAAAGATAGATATTTATATAGAGGAATGAAATAAGAAATATGAACTACAGATGGATTAATAGGTTTTAGTTCAACATCTCCCTGACCTGTCCTCACACAAAATAGAGGGAGATCCTGCAACTTGCACTGTGGTTTTTCAATATTCATCCTGCTAACTATGCTTTTTTTAATCAGACTTTTTTTCTAAATTGTAAAAATATTAACACAGTTAACTACACCTCTTATGGTAGAGGGAATAAGGTAAAAATAGTTTCTTTTTACTAAAAAATCATGAAATTCAGTCTGTGATGATTCATCTCATGCTGGCAGTATCAATCACATCTTCATCTGATGCCATGAAACTGTTTACAGTATCCCATCAAAAATAATCAAGTGTTTGATCAAATAGAAAATTCAAAAGAAAGAAGAAATAGGATGCAAGATGTTTATTTAAGGGCAATTGAGACTGTATAAACAAAATTATATCACTTTGGCTACCCTCAGGCTCTAGAAATTTCTGTTTACTTACAGAGAAGTGGGAGCTCTGGATATTTTCCATCCTGGTATTCTGAAATCAGGAGCCTGGAGCAGGACTTTTCATTAAGAAGAGGAAATATTTTATTACTCTTCTTTATGATGCTTAGGAATGCATAGTGAAACAGGAAGCTTAAAGAAACAAATACAATCCATACATTATTATTAAAGAAATTGAGGGAGAAGTGGTCAGGCCCAAGCCAGTCATTTGGTTTGAATTAGATGGAAGAAGGATATTTGGAAACAGATCTGCAGAGGAGGAATGGCTCAAGGATAGATGTAAAATGGGAAAGAGGGAAAGATGTTATATAAAGGCTGCAAAAAGTCAATGGCTAGAATCATCTCATTTTTTATTTGATATCAGTGTTGAATATAAAAAAAATAAGGAATTGTAGTAAATAGAACTTTATTTTTTTGCTGTAGTAGCAGATGCAGTGTCATTTGTGAAATTGTGCTGTAACTCATGCACAATAGGATGTAGTACAAATTTTATAAAGTGTTAAGTGGCTGTGAGGAACCAGGAACAGGCAATGCTGGAAAGAAAACGGCTGAACTAGATGATCAGTTTATTTCCTTACTAAATGTTTTTAGGCTCTTTGCAAAAGAGATGGAAATAGGCTAATAAACTCCTTGTTGGCCTGTGAAAAAAAGCTGGAACAGGCAAAAAATACAAGTCCAGGTTACTTGAAAGGAACATCCCATTTAGAGGGAAGAAATTTCAAATAATCCATCTAGGCCAGCATTGTGGGAGAAAGATGAAAGATGTTGGGACTTCACATAGAAATGTCCTCTATGAATGAAACCAGAGAATGAATGTCCTTTTCCAGCACTGGGAGTGTATATGCCAGGCAGGGATTGCACTCTCACAAAATCTTGTGATGACACTGAAATTCCAGGGTCAAGTTCTCTCAGCTGTGTAGTCTGCAAAGTTATTTCTTTCAATTACTTTTCAATCAGTTGCCATGACCATCATTACAGTTTGTGGTGATCTGGCATCCTATAAACAGGAGTAACTCCAAGAACAACCAGGATTTTCTGATCTTGCTCCCAAGGCAATCTAGATTTTTAAAAAGTGGAAAGATGAGAAACCTGAACATTCTTGTGTGAACTTTCTTGAGGGAGTGTTAGAGTGGTCAAAACAAGAGGTGATCAGTCAAACATCTCCAGCCACACACCTGCAGATGTATAAACACTGGTTTGTTAGAACCTCAGTGGATCACAGGATTTCCAACACTTTCTGTGTTGATTCAACATTAAAGTGGGGTTTGCTTGATGTCTTGGGTTGTGGAGCCAGGGGTGTGTATTCTATTTCATTGTTAAAAGCAGTTGGGGAGATGTTTTTCTTTATCTCTTGTAACTCTGGGGGGGAAAGGGGTGGATGCCTTCTGATAATGGGGCAGCTGTTCAAACCAGGTGGGGCAGTGTTTCTTATCTCTTTTCACAATGGGCCATTGAGACTCCCCAAAGCAATACATCCACAATACTCTCCCCAAACTATACCCTCCCCAAAGCAGTACATCCACATCCCATTGTGAGATGCTCCACCCAGTGGGGGGGAGCCAAGCATTCCTACCTGGATAAAAACTGAGACACAGGAACACCAGGGATCCAGCTTCACCTGATTCCTGGAGGAAGACTGGACCCTTCTCACCATCATTGGACCCTTTTTCCTACAGGATCATCTCTACTCCACCAGAACCACCTCTGCCACTCCAAGAGGACTCACTTTTGGACTGCTTCCAACACCTTGACCAACAGGGTGTCAGGTTGTAGCTCTGACTCTGTCAGGGTTCTCCAAAATGCTGTTTGTTTGTTTGCTGGTTTGGTTGGGTGGTTTTGTTTTTCTACTACATTTGTATTGTTAGTATTCCTAGTAAAGAACTGTTATTCCTGTTCCCAAATCTTTGCCTGAAAACCCTTGATTGCAAAATTATAATTTGGTGGGGGTGAGGGGTTTACATTCTCCATTCCAAGGGAAACTCCAGCTTTCCCTGGCAGATACCTGTCCTTCCAAACCAAGACACTTGACTTCACTTAATTGCTGTGAAGCCAACTAATAAAACAATATACACCCTGAAAAGGCAAGGCAGAATTCTGTACTAGGACTGCAATCTTTACCCAGCAGCTCTATTAGCAGGTCAGGATAACAAGTAGGTTGTGATTAATAACCTGAAGAGAAGCTTCTGGGGATTAGGCACTTCACAAATAATTCTAAATAGCTCCATGCAGCAGGTTTCACGTTAATACTGTTTTGATCTACAGCTGCAGGAGACATAAACCAGCTTCAGTTCATTGCCTTTTGTGAAATAACCCTGATTTATACTAGCTGAGAATATTCCTTTGCATGGTCAGGACTGTTTCTGCATACTTTGATTGCAGTATGACAGAAAAATAAAAGAAATAGGCAGCCACAGCTTATCTGGAGTTAGAGATGTGTTAGAGATGTAGCAGTGCAGCGTGTTTTGGGATGAACTGAGCTGCTCACATCCAGTTTGGGCAGCATTTTGGGGCTGGTCACGTTTAGCAGAGACCCAGCTGCAGGAAATTAGTCCCATGGTTTCTAGAAAACTTCTGTTTCTCATTCTGGCTGTTCATCAGGGCTTGATTTTCCTGAAGGGAAAAGGAAAACATATGTGGAATAATAAAGAAATGGGCCACCTTTTGCTTCAGAGCTTTGGAGGCCTGCCAGAAGGAGGTGGCAGCACTTTCTTGGCCTTTATGACTATCACTGCTCTTTCCAAGATGGACTTTGTGCATTAAACTCCTCCAGTCTGAAATGGTCCTGTGATTATGCATAAAAAGGGACATCTGTGCCCAGAACTGGTTACCTCCTTGTAAAGCTGGGTCAATCAGTCTCTTGCAAAGCACCAAGCCCAGCTGTCAGTGCAGGGGTGTGTAATGTGCATTCCAGAGGACACAGCTGGCTAAAACTGGCACAGGTTACTGCCCTAAGCTGATGGAGTGGCCACACAGATACAATCCTGCCACACCTCATCTCTGTGTTATAGAACTCCCCAGAGCCACTGAAACCTTAATAAAATTAGCAAGAGTGACAGAGCACTCACAGTATTTGCAGATTTGCACCCTTCCTTATTCTTCCCTAAAATGGCATCTGGGTAGCTATTAATTTCTGGTTTGGGGGACTGTTCCCAGGGTTTTGGCTCTCCCATCCTGCTGTTGCTGCTTCTCACACAATCACAGTCTCCAGCCAGAGCATCCGTGGCAGAACCGCTGGATGTCTCAAGGGCTGAACTTCCCTTGGTGTTCTCAGGCATGAAGAGAAGATCCATATGAGTGCCACAGGACTAAAATGCTCCAAAACTTCCCCCCTCAGTTGCTTTGCCAGTTTTTAGGCATTCTTTGGATATTTAGCCTCATTTTCTGAGTTCTCCAGTTGCTTCTCCTGCACTGGCCTCTGCTATTCTGTCTCCAGGAGACATTGAGGGATGGGTTCTGCTTTAATTTTTTTTTTTTTCACTGACACAGCACTGCTTTATTCATGGAAAAAGTGGTCTGTAAATGTCACATGCATGTGTTCTCAGTATAAAACACAGTCATATATTAAGGTATTTGATTTAACACATCCCAAGACATGAACTTTAGCAGGCAAACTCAATGAATGCAATTGCAGACAGAGTGAAAACCCAGTCTGCTTAAGGCATTTACCAGGTATTAATGAAATCTTGTAAATGTAGTTCAATCAAAACTAATAAGCTTTAACAACTTCTTTAGAGACCTGAGATGTGTGAGATGCCACAACTCACCTTTTCTTTTAACTCACAACTCGTATTTGACTCTCTAGTAGAAATTGGAAATTTCTTTTTTGGGGTGGATAATTTTGCCTAGTCCTTGTGTATTACATTATGTGGCTCTTTCATAATTATAAAGATTTATCCACCTTCAGAATCCTTCCAAAACAGCTCTTTAGGCATAATTCCAGCATAGGTTATACTAAATAGGAAAAAGACATTTTAAATCTCAATTAGAGAGCCTAGCCTGGTAATTATTCTTGACTAGATATTTTGGTAAACTTCCAAATGCAGACAAATCCTTAGAGTTCAATTATATACAACCCCTGAATACATTTATTGAAGTAGCTCCATTATAGTAAAGACTGAAGACTTTTTTTTTTCTTTTTTTTTCTTTTCTTTTCTTTTTTTTTTTTTAAATGCCCCATTAAAGTAATCATGGTTGTTACTTTTCAGGATGGTATCTGTCTTGCTTTATTTCTTGTCTGTCAGCCAGACTTCACTCTGAATTACACTGGCCCTCCAGGATGGAAGGCAAAGCTGCTGCAGGGCCTTCTGCAAGGGGGATGGAGATTTACCTCATTCCAAAACAGGCACTGCTCTGGCACAGCAGTTACTGGCTGTGTGGAGAAATAAAACTGGTTATCTGTGAAACCTGGGGTCTGGCAGCTCCAGTGCCTCAACTCAGTCACTGCTTTTGCTTTTTCACCCGGATTTCTCCTCCCTGAGCACTCTTGTTCTTGTCCTCCCACAGGTGAATTGCCCTGGAGTCCTTGTGCAGCGTGTGAGATGGACACAAATCTGTACAGGAGCAGTTGAAACATCCAGGAAACCTATTAAAAATGGGGAAATTGTTACAGCTGAGGGAAACAATCTGCCATTACACCGTTGACCTGTGTCAGTCTTTTTCAGACACACAGAAATTGCACTCACAGAAAGAGGATGGAACAAGAGTCAGTGGAGGATGGGTACAAAATACCTTTGTAGTGTCTTAGACATCTCCTGAAGTGTACCCTGATAATTCTGGGTCAGGACTGCATTTGTATCACTAGTGGAATCACCAGTTTGGGGATAATAGTTTTCCTTTAAAAAATCAAGAAATAGATTTTAAACTGAACAGGCGTATCTACATTTCTACTCTTCATTTTGTCAGATTCTAAATTATAGGCTTTAAACTGAAAATTAAATTGATTCACCTAGAAAACACTGAAACAGAGATCTTATGGTTTTTTTTAAAGTTTGATTACAATTTAAATTAATTATAGGAAGGAAAGTATTCCCTGAAAATTTAACTTCACTTTTAATTATGCAGTATCTACCTTTTGTACAAAAAGAATTTTAACAAAATGTTCTGAAAGTGTCACTCAGGGCTGTCACTGCCTGGGCTCAGCATTTATTGTGCCTACAGGCTGGGAACAGAGAGGGAACCTTGACTCAGCTGTGATCATGCTGGCAGATGTGACTTGGGCTCTGACTGCAAGACAATTCCCTCTCCAGCAGTGATGAAGGCAAGTGATGTGCACAGGGTAGAACCATGGGCTGCTCTATGTTTAGAGAGTCACAGCTAGAAAAACACAGTGTTTTTTTCTAAAAAACGCACACAGAAAAACACTCTTTAGATTTGTGGATGATACTAAAGAAGGAGGAATATTTGCCAAATGGCTGGGAGGCAGCTCAGAGGGGTCTTGAGGAGTGGGACAACCAGGATCTTGTGGAGATGAACCAAAAATGTTTTGCATGTAGGGTGAGGAAGCCTTTTCAGGGAAACAGCCCTGCTGGAAAACAGGGAGAGTAAAACAAGGACTAAAGGGTGGTCAGGGAGCTAGACCAAGCTCTGAACCTGAAGAGGGAATTTTGTGAGCTGAGAACCACCTTCAGCTGTTTGACAGGGAGTGCTCCACAGGCAGTGGAGCCAAACTCTCCTGTGGTGGTTGAACAGCATGGGGGGACAGCCCTGAACTGCAATTTGGGAGGTTCAGAATGGACCTGTTGGGAAAACCTTTTCACTAGAGAGGTGTTGCTCTATGAAACCAGAATTTTCCAGGAATGTTGTGGAATCTCCCATCCACGGAGATTTTTAAAATATGGATTGACAAAGCCACAGTGGACTCCACCTGTTCTTTGAAACAATCCCATTTCTACTGGAAGACTGGAGCAGATGATCTTCAGGGATCCCTTCTAATCCATATTTTGCTGATCAGTGCATTTCATTCCACAGAAGCCTTCCCCAGAGAGCTGGTCTCTGCCAGAATTTTCATGATACTGGCTGACCATGAGTTTTCTCCACCACTTCCATTTATTTAGACACTGTTTAGTTTACTAATTTTATTTTAATGTCAGTATGTTACTTAACTGGTAATGGACTAATGAGCATTAGTGTGTTAATATACAGCCATCCTTCAGAATTCCAAATCTCAGTGCCAGCTCTGTTTCTATCACAGCTGCATTTCAATTACAGCCACCTCTCTTTCCACCACTTTAAATTTCCAGGGTTTCATGGGTTTATTTAAAGATCCATGGATCTTAAAATGTTCTAAGAAGACACAGTTCATTTCAATAAGAATTTTTCTAGTAAAAAAATGCCACTAAGAACATGAAAGGATCTGCCTTAGAAAGAAGACCAAGTTCAGGTTTCCAATAACAGAGCAAAGTGATTTTGGGAATGTGGCTGTCAAAGTAGGGCTGTGCTACCACTTCTGCAGAATGCTGCAAAACTGTGGGAAACAGCTAAAATATCATGTGATGAACATGCTGGCTTCTTTAAAGATGAGGGAATCCTTTGGGGAGGGTTTCCTAATGAAACTCTTGACTGAAATAAAAGCTTGCTAACTTTCCTCCTTCTTTGCATTGCAAAAAAACAACAACAAAAAGTAGAAAGCTCTATATATTGTTTTAGTCTTGTGGGAACTACATGCTTCAAGCAACAGCACCTCTACAACTTTTTAAGCCAGCTGCAATAAAAGCTTTCCAAAGTGGCCAGAGAATGTGTTCCTTTAACTGGTGGCTCAAATGAAGCAGAGCAAATGCATCAGGATTTCTTCCACCTACTCCAGCTGAAGAAATAAAGCACAGCAAACCTATTTTCCCAGGAAGAATTGAGGAGAATCCACTGACTTTCAGGAGCAGAAATGGCAGCTAAATCAAGTAGTAGAGTTCTGTAAATGCAAAATTACAGAAATGGCAAACTGGCTTTTGGTTTGGAACCTGGCAGAGAAAGTTCCCTAACGTGTACAATAAAAGAGAATAGTGCTTAGGGGTATTTAATGAAACCATTACTAAGATGGAATATTAACCTCATTTATGATTTTCAGCACAGTTTCCCAATGTGACTTCATGTTGTTCCAGTTTAATTGCTTTTGTCAACTTGAGGAGTTTATTTGAAGAATAGAAGATAAAACCCTAGGATTTGCCATGTGTTAAACCATGACTCTGAGAACTCAGATCACTTTATATGCACAGGACAGAATTAATGATATTTTAGATGGGTCTGGAAAATTACATTTGCTAAAGCCTCTGACCCCGTGATGGAAAACCCATCATTGCCATTAAGTTTTAAAGGTCTGGAGCTGGTACCCTAGGAATTCAGAAGTTATATGACCTCTATTAAAATTAAGTTTTAGTGTCCTTAAACAATTAAAGCTCAAATGCTATACGTCCCTTAATGAACTTCATAAATATTTATAAGGTGCCGCTAAAGAGCACAGTCTGAAATGAGTAGGGTGAGAAATTTCCCCCAATTTAAAAGAATTGCATCCTCATTTGGAGGCCTCCTATCTGTCTGTTCCACACACTTCTGTGTGCTTTCACCAGAGGAAATCAGAAGTAATTACATGAATGTCAGCATTGTTATGCTGGTGTGGAAGCAGTAAAACCCCAAATATCTCACTGTTCCACCGTGGTTTTGTTGGCTCCACTCAGGCTGCACTTTGGCACCAGAAGGGCTGGGCAGGACACAAGGAGATACCAGGTTGAACTGTCAAGTTTAAATTGCTCCTGGTTCATGGCCAGGAGGGTTCTAACGTTTTCAGGTGTTTACAGATGCAGTGAAATATTTAAGAGCTGCACAGAGAGGTGTTTCCAGTGCGGTGTGTTTTTGTGTTCAAGTGCCAAGAAACCATTCTTGCCCCTAAATCTGTGCCAGCGAGGCTAATGGAACTGTAAATGTCAGTGGAAAACTGATACACCTGAGGGAAGAGATGTGGCACAGTGGTTTTAGCTCTGCTTGCAGTTTTCAGACCCCTGTTAAAAAACCTTACTGTCCATGGCTGCAATTGGGTTGCCACAAACACATTGGATATTGTGTTTTCTCTCTCCTCTGTCAAACTAAAGAATTGGTATTAGGCTACTCATATTATTTGCATTGATGGGCATTCCTGCTTTTAGGAAGCAGGGGAAGTTGCTGATTAAGATGACTTAAAAAAATATATTCTTTTAAACAAGTTAGTTTAGCCACTGGCCCGCTGCAGAAGAAGAAAAGCTTTTTAAAAGTTGCCCTTGCTCTAATTGTTTCCCTACATCTTAGTATTTTTCTACAGGTTTTCATGGATTCTTTCCTCACCAGTTAATTCCAGCTCCTGGATTTCACTCATCTCTTGCCACCCTGATGGTCCATCTCAGCCCACTGCCTCCAAATATTTGTTCTCCTTTTGATGATACCTCCCTTGGGAAGTTCTTGGTCGACATCAGAGAGCTGCATTCCACATTCATGAGGTCTCATTGCTTCCTTAAATACTACTGATACTTGCTGAAAGCCTAACTTTTTTTTTTTTTTCTCCTTTAAAATCTCTCACTAGAAATAATGCATCTCAGTTGCTTTGTCTTGCCCATTTGAGTTTTTCTCTCTGCAGCTGCCAGGTTGCAATGATTAGTTAATAGAAGAAGTCTCTGTTTTTCTCTGCCACAAGCTTGCTGCACCACTGCTTTTAAAGGGCAGCCCAGAATACTTTAGTGATTGCTTCCCAGACTGAAGTGAAATGCTTTCAGTCAGTGCTTGGAAACAGATGCGCCTGAGCAGCCCCCTTTCAGACAGCACTCTTGTGTTTTCCACCAGTTACAAGTCCTCCTGCAGACTGGTAACAGATGGAGCTTTCTAAGGAATATTTTTCATCCTTGATCCTTTAGGCCTTGTTAGAGCTGCCTGAGTTTAGCCTTTGGAACGGATGCGGTTTTAGAGAGGCAGAAAATATTCCCTCACTGGGGAAAGGAGAAGAGATTTGCTGGTATGGCAGAGGTTCCTTTTTATTTTAACTACGTAACAGATCAATAACGAGACAATTTCGTTTGTTTAGTTTGTTCCTGGTTTGGTTTCCTGGAGTTTATTTCGTTCATTTGCACATGGAGAGAGGTTCATTTCATGGGTTTTGGCACTTGTGGCTACTGAGCACTGCAGCATTAACAGAAGTTGCTTATATGAGTTTCACTTTCTGTACTCTTATTAAAACTCTGCAGTTGCTGAGGTTTAAATCAGAGCTGACTAATCATATTTGATTTAAGTGTCTTAATGGCTGTATTTTTAATAGAACAAGGGTACATTAGCTAATCCAGGTTTTTCTTCCTACAGAGAGAGGTGTGTCAAAATTTCTAAGGCTTTGATCCAAAAAAAGCACATTAACTCATGGATTAATTCAGTCAGTTAATAACTCCCCTGAATTCAGTGATAATATTACTTGCTTAAAATTTTGTTGGTGTTGAAAGGGATGTTATGTCTCACCTTAAGTGTATTTATTTTTGCAGCAGAAAAAACACCAATTGGGTGGAAATTGATTATTTCCTTAGCCTCTGATTTTTAGGGACACAAAAATATTTCTGCTTTTTGCTTTTGCACAGGTGTAGCAGATTCCAAGAACCCAAACCACTTCCTAGGCTATATGGGAATGAATTCCATCCAAAGCAAAGTGGGGCATTGTCTACACTCTGGAGATAATGAAATGACTGAGTGTACTTAAACCATAATAAATAAATGAGGGCAAATTTTGGCATTTATTTTGTATTCCACCTAAGAGAGTTATCTTCTTTTCCTTCTCCCCAGAATGAAAAGTTACCTGAACTTAAACAAGGGCTCTTTTAAGGCATACAATGAACACCAAGCAGTTTCAGGGATAATTACAAGGCAGGAATAATTACAAAGTATTTTGAGTTGTGAATTTTTTCCTCTCTGTTTTGCCAAATCAGCATCTTTGAGGAGTTAAAAAATGTTGAAAAATCATGAAAATGCTGAAGCTTCTTGCCCAAGGCAGTCCCTTTTCTTGTAATGACCCAATGTCTGGGAAACTGAAATAAAGTTTGTGAAAATGTTAACGTGTAAAAATACATTTGAAGTTTGATGCTGCATCTAGTTTTCAAATCATGCTTAGATTCAAATTTTTCTCTTCCACGATACCAGCACAGAGCTGCTTTTGAAAGAGGTAATCACTGGCTAGCTGTCTTTACAAGGTACATACAGATTTTTGCCACCACATTAAGCTGATTTATGATGTATTGCTTCACTACCCTCTGCATTTTACGTCTAACTTGTAAATTCCTTAGCAAAAAATTATTTTTAAATGGAACTCTGATTTTTTTTTTTCCTTCCAATCAGCATGGAACAGCAGCAAGAACAATCTTACATAATGTGAGGTCTGTTAAAACCCTAACTCAGGTCTCCTTTCTGACTGGACTCTACAGAAAGATTTCAATCATTTGGAATCGCAGCACAGCTGAAGTTTAGACAGAAAAATAGGTAAAGAATCACTGTTAAATATATAGAAGGAAGGAAGGAAGTGTGAAAACCAGTTTGCTTTTATAAGCTCTGAGCTGTATCTCTGGCTCCAGACCTCTCAATAATAAGGTGATAAATCCATGTGAAGAGTGAGCTTGTTACAGCTGTGCTCTCCTGCAGCTCTGCTCACGCCTTGGAATTCCAGCAACTGCTGCTCTTAGTTTCTTCCTCATGAAGACACCTCAGAAATACCCAAATGCAGGGAAATGCTGATATTTTTAAAATATCTGTTTCCCATGACTTCACAGCTGTCCCTAAACATAGAAGGGGACACAACTGCCATTAATTTCTCTTATCTAAAATAAAATGTTGACTATATTAATGAGATTAATTAGTCATTTAGAGGCTAAACAGATTAATTAGATGCTATCTTTTAATTTTCTGTGGGCTAATGAATGTTTTATATGATGGTTTTGTTAAAAGTAATATTAACATTTCTCGCACTTCAGGCATTAATTCATTAATTCAGTTCTCTATCATGTTATAAAAGGATTTTAATAAACTGTTTTCAAAGGGAGCCTTTTTTCTTCCCCATCTGCTAATGCATATCCAGGCAGGCTTTCCCTCCATACACCAAGAGTTATTCAGGAGCTTTATACATAGCTTTGTTTTGATAAATTCAGTTTTATTTAGAGAGGCATCTACATTCACTCAGTTCTGAATCCCTGACTACAAGGGCCACAGGCTCCTGCCCTGTTTTCTCAAATGAGCTCTGTTAGATCCTTGTTTTGAAAATGTCTCTCTTCAAAATGTAGGTAGCTCTGAATTAAAGTTGCATCCAAGCACATCAGACATTCAGCAATGCATCACTGAGAACACAGTCAAAGGTGGTGACCTCCCAATGAATCAACAGGAACTACCTGGAGTTTATGGAATGTGAATGACCTCTGAAATATTTAGATTACCTTCTACGAAACACAGGGAAAAGGTGGCTGTGCAGGGAGTATAAAGGCTACTGTTCCATTTTCTCATGAGAGGCAATAAATTCCAGAGCTGCCAGTCCTTTTACACTGGGATAATTCCAGAACTCAAGCTGCAAATGGCTGTGTATTACCAAGGCAGCCCTTTCCCAGCAATGCCCAACATTCAGTACCTGGGTCCTTCCACGGAGCATTTATTGTGATCACAGCACATTTGCTAAACAGCCTAATTGCTTGTTTGGCAAATATATAAAACATTAAAGGGAATTCTTGCTGCTCTCCAAATGTCAGCAGATTTTTCCCTTGTGTTCCCCAAAGCCAGGGGGGCTGATCAAGGTGTTTCATTACCCAGGGTGGCAGGAGCACCTCCAGCACCCTGCCCTGGCATTGGCCACAAACAGACCTGACACCCCTTTACTCCACATATAAAGAGTAAAATTCTCCCTTTTTTTGGGAGAAACCCTCCATTTTTCAGTGGTTAGAGTGTGGCTCTTAGCATAGCACGGTGCCTTCTGATACAGAATGAAAATTATTTAATTAGAAGAGAATAATTTCCTGTCAGCCTTTCGTAGGCAGATGGATGAGCTTTTAATTCTCTCAATTTCAAGATTCTTTTAAACTGTAAATGACAGCAAAAGGTGAAAATCTTGCAAAGCTGGTGAAGTGTTTCACCTTGAAGCTGTTCATGCAGTCTCTTCACTGTTCTCCCAAAACATGAAAAATTTGCAGCTACCAGTACTGGTAGATTCATAACCAAACCTTTCCAAAAGTACTTGAGAAATGTGTCATATTACCATATTGCAGTGCTCTTGGCATTAAATTCAGGTATATTAGTATATTAACAAGTATATTAACATCAGGATAAAATCATGAGTATAGATTTTGCCAAGAACAGGAGACTAAGGGCAGTCCCAGGGAAAAATAATCATGAGTCTTAGCCACAGGCAAGAAGTTTTGAGGGACTGGACAGGATATTCACCTTATTTCTGTTTCTTCCATCCTAGTGTTTTACTCAATGTCCTTTGTCATGCTTTGCTTTCACTGCATTGTTTTCTTTGATGAACATTAATTTTTTCAGCATTCATGATTTAGAACACGTAAGGATTTTTTTTTCTGTCTAGTTTACTCATTTAAGTGTGTAAAGGGGCCTCTGCTTTATGAGGCACATTCCTTAAAACACCTCTTTGAGGTATGAGAGAAGGCCTTCCTCTAATTCCTGTGAAAAAGGGTCTAAACCACATTTCTTGTACTCCAGGGAAGTGCTCTCAGAGGGTTATAGGAAATCAGGACAGAGAACTTTGAAATAGCTGTGGGGGTTTGTAAGGTTAATTAAGTGCTGACTGATTTGGAATGAAATGAAGATGTCCACAATTCAGTTTGCAGCCTACAGGTTGGAGTGCTCCTCTCAGGGCAAGGCAGAGATGTGAGTCTGAGATACACCTCAGAGATAGAGGGAATATTGAATCAGGTGTGCAGTGGAATGGCCCTAGAAGGAAAAAAAAAAAAAAAAAAAAAAAAAGTCTATATGCCTAATTCACTCTACTCTTTAACCTACAATTTCTTAATGTCAGAGAGTCTGGGTCAGATGACATAGAGGGGAAAACATAAGTGAGATGATGCCACTTACCTATTGCTGAAGCAGTTGCAAAGTCACTCTTTGCAAATCCTGGTGGATACTCCCTGCACTGTGCACTTACTCTGCACCACAGACACCAATGCTCAGGTTTGCTTGTGGAGCTGCATTTTGTACAAAGCCTGGAGTCAGTAATTTAAGGAGCTATTATTTCTTTTATAGGTGGCATTAATCTGACGAATTTACCTCGAGGCAGAATGTAATATTGTTTTCAGTCCAGTTTCTGATGGTTGGAGATTTGCCATTGCAGAGAGCAGCACAAAGGGAGACAAATAAATGCCAATTTTGATGACTGCTTCAAGATAAATGTGAGGACTGACCAACCCCTACCTCCTTCCTCATTTTTGGCATGGCACAAGTTGTACAGACCTAGAGAGCAAAGAAAATTCTTTTGAAAACAGAAAAAACTGACAGTGATCTGATCTGTGTCATGGCAAAGGGAGACTTGAGGGATGCCAGGCTGAAATATGCCTCAGGGCCCTCATGGCACTGACCAGGAGGATTCTCCATCAGCCCAGGAGAAGGAAGATCAGGAGGTCAGATTTTCTTTCTCTTGAGAGTTTTCTTATCCCTTTTCTGTAGCTTGAAGTTCTCTGGGCAGCAATGAACTCTTCCTTACAGCAAAAGGGTTTTGTTTCTGATGCTTGTCATCTCCTTGTGCAGCTCTACAGATTTCAGGAATTTGTGCCCTGGTGCATCCTTCTAAGTTGGATTTGCTCCTCAGTGGGGAACAGAACCCTTTCCCAAGGGGTTATGCTCAAAGGGAAGAATGGAAATCTGTACCATTCTAAGAAAAATACCTCAGTCCCCCTCACATACAACAAATTTTGCCAGACAGTCATTAGCTCTTTCAAATGTCATTAGAAAATGCATTCATTACCAACATAATCAAGTGTATACTGTCCTTGTGATGGATGCCATGGAGTTAAGCAGTGTCATTAAAAGTGGATGAATCAGTGTGGATTGTCCTGTGCTAGCAATAATAAAGTTCAAAGCAGCCAATCCCAGCCTGGAATCCATACATTGCTGAATGCACTGCCTCACACCTTTTCCTGCTTAAAATTACTGGGCACACAGTGAGCAGTCCCCAGGTTAGGTGAGTTTATCTGTTTCAGCAGTTTAAAACATGTCAGATAATGAGACACTGATCAGATTTGAAACAGGCCCAGAACCAGAGGCATTCAAGAGCTATTTTAGAAAGCAGAGGTAGAAACATAATTACAAGGCAGATAATGAACAGCACCTCTTCAATTTCCCTGTGGCCCTTGCTAAGAAATTAAATCAAGTTTGTACTGTATAAGCACGACTGAACTGTTAGAAATGGGGGAAAGATTAAAGTCTTATCTTGTAAACAATATATACATAATGAACAGAGAATAAAAAAAGAAAGCCATTGTAATGACAAGAAATGAGAAATTTAATGGGTTGTATAAGATCCAGCAGTTAGAATTGGTACTAGAAAGATCCAGTCAAGAGTTTATTTGGAATGAAAAACCCTGAAATTTTGGAACTTGTGTGGGAAAAGGTTTCTCTGATATTTAGGGAATAGTAATGTTGAAGATGCTTTTTGAGCCAGCACCTGCCAGAAGAGGAAGACAAGATGTCTCTATGGAGACACAGGAGATGAAATACAAAACTTGTCAAAATCCAAAGAAATCTTCCCATTGGTGTCATCAGGCTCTGCATGAGGCTCTAACAAAACAGGTTTGGGATCTGACTTGGGGATCAGTGTCATGTGAGGTGTCACCTTGGTTTTCTGGCAGACACAGGAGAAGTAAAGCCCAGTGCAGCTGGTGGAGCAGCAATGAAAGGTTTTACACAGCTCCACCAACCTTCACATGCCTTGGTTTGATGGGGAATTGATCACCTGCATTTCATGTTATTCCTTCTGGTGTCCTACTGGGTAAATGAGGCCTCTTGAGTTATAAACACGAGCATGGAAAACAATGACTGAATTCTTCTGTCTGCTTTTGAAATTCAGATTCATGGAAAATATTGGTGTTACTATCAATGTTTATTCCCTGTTTTCTATTAAAAAAAGAAAAAAAAAAAGACAAAGCAACATGCAGATGTTTGAGCAAAGGAATGGGATATATTGGATATTTTTAAAGCATCATTTCAGGTCCCAATACCTTGTTTTTCTGCAATCTGAGTGTGTCTCTGTTCTGTTTTAACTAAATCAGTTTATTTTCTGAATATGATGATTGTCAGCGCTCAGGATCCCTCTGTTTCTGGAGTAAAAGGAGAAACCAGCAATCAGATTGTGGAACTTTCCCAAACATGCCTAGAGGGGCCTCTTTAAGAAAGTGTGAATCTTGTTGTTGTATTAAGGGATGCTACAGACACTTGCTGCACAAAAATCAGAGGGAAGAGATGTCATGCTTGTAGCAGATATCTTTTATTAGCAGACTGGGTCCCTATTTATATTATGGGCTGTAGGAAATCCACAGAGCTCAATACTAAAGACATTTTCCTCTTACATCTTCTGCTTAATTTAGTAATCTTAAAATAGAGTATCTTTTCCCTCCAGGGCATACACAACCTTCTTATGACATTGTAGCAATGACATAGCTACAACTAATTCTCTTCTCTTCTCCCTTCTGGGCAATTTTTAAATATTTTTTTTTTTTCTGAAAACTTGAAGTTTTCTCTCTCTAGCTACTGCTCAATTCCTATTTTGGAATATGTTCTCTGTCTTCGGTAACAAGCTTATGAAAATCAATATTCCAGCATTTATTACAAATTACAGGAGAAAAGCCCTTAATCAAAGCCATTTAGGCATGCTTGTGAAGGTTACCCAGCACATGATGATAGATGACCCTTCACAGATCCCACAGCTCACCTATTTTACCCATCCCACACGGTGATAAGCCTGCCCATCTTAGAAAGAAATGAATGATTGAGCCTGTTCCATCACAGTTAATATCTCTCTGAGAGATGGGTCTGCTGGGGGAAAATTGTACACTTATGAACTTGCAGAAACAATAAAATTGATCCATTTCTGAGCCAGCTTTTCCTGCGGAGCTAATTCCCTGAGCCATTTGGTTGTGCTGATTGTATCTGCTGCCTGAAAGGGGGAGCTGGCAGATCCCTGCAGGACAGCACAATCAGCTGCATTTGCAGGTGGAGCACAAACTCTCTGCAGAATCTGGTGGAATTTGCATTACTGAGTTGGTGGCAGATGTGTTTGTGTTCTCTTTCAGGATGCAGCCATTCCTAATCACAGGAGCCCTGAATCAGTGATTGTGTTGGTGTTAGTGGTTCAGCTGGGGAAAGGGGGACATCACTTTTTCTGGGATGAAAAGAGGAAGGTTCTACTGTGAAAAGCAATTATGAAGGCATCAGCTCAGAGTCACTCTGGAACTAACAGTTGCCCACTGCCCTGTACTCAGCTCAGCCAGAGTTTGTAAGTTAAGAACAAACTCCTTCAAGCTCACCGAGGAGAAAAGGCAGCTGAAAAAAGGAGCTGCAGCAACACCCATGAGTGCAAATGCTGTGCCTGTAGTTGGAACACCACCTCTGAAATGATTTCTGAATCTGATCACAAAAGGGTGAACAGATCCTGTTGGACAAGAAGAGAAGGCACAGACAGGGAAATGGGAACCACAGACCTGGATTAATTCTGGGCAGCTGGGAAAGGTTGAGGGAGTGCAAGTCCCTCCCTGTGTTTGTGTTTGTGGCAGTGTTTGCACTGTCAGTGATTCCCTGGGCACAGCCTGTGCTCTGACCCACCCTCAGTGCCCTTGCTGGAGTGCATTTTCAGGTGGAATGTGTATTTCAGGAGCTGCCTCACAAGCAACAATCTCATCCTCGCAGGGTAGGAAACACCAAATGTTGCAATATTTTTGTGCCATTTAGGGAGCTTCATTTGCTTCTAGATCCCCTTTCTCGGGCAAGTGTATTTCTGTAGGGAAGCAAAATGAGAGTTTTCTCATTAGGGATGGAGACAGGAATCCCGGACAGGTGCTGGGAGATGGGAGCTGAGGTCACTCACACCCTGCTGTGACACTTCAGACCCAGGCTCTCCACAGCACAGGAACAATGAGACTTCACCAAACCTGCACTCGGAGTTTTGCACAATTAAGGAAATAACGTGAGGTATTTCTGTCCCAGATTTCTTGGCCTTGATCTGGAATTCAAGGAAGGACTCAGGATGACACCCCCTGAATTTACAAGCTTTTCCTCATTTTCTTCTTGCTAGGCTAACAAAATGCTACAGGAACAAAAACTGAAAGCTAAAATATCCCTCAGCCTGCATACCCAATTTTTGCACTGAAGATTTATGTGTGAGCTTAACTTCATAATTATCCTGTTTAAGGGCATTGCTGGGTTTCTAAATTAAGACTGATGGCATAGATAAACAAGTAAAGGTCATTCCTTGATGCATTAGCTCTTTGTTGATGAACAATTTAACAAAAAAAAACAAAAAAAACCAACACTTTGTGTTTAGCATGAAGCCTTTTTCATGAAAATCACATCCCACTGCCTGTCTTTATAAATATTAATTCACAAAATGCACATGCTTTGTGTGGGTCCTGACAGCCTCTGTAGTGGTACTGACAAGCCAGTCAGAAAGAGAGAAGTACAAAAAAAAAAAAAGGAAAAAAAGAAAAAAAAGAAAAGCTGGTAAAATTTACCCAGGGTGTCAAAGGGCATTATAAGACACATATTTAAATATAGGATTCTACTGAGCTGCAGAGCATAAGGATCAACTGGAAGACAATGAGATGAAAATGGGACAGTCAGCAGTGTAATCAGATCTTAAAATTCACATTGTGGGTGGGAATCCTTCCAAAAGGGCCTGGGATATGACAAAACTGCAGACAAAAAAAAAAAAAAAAAAAAAAAAAAAAAAAAAAAAAAAAAAAAATATGGAATCATCGCATCAAAACTCCCAAACAAAATCCCCTCAAACCTAAAATCAAATTATGGTTAGACAGTTTGTGAAGAAAAGCAGGGACTACATGGAGAGCCTTTGAAGTGAAAAGTAGAGGAACTGGCAAGATGAACTGCCAGATTAATGAAAATTGAGGCTGGAAGGAGGCATGTGTGTGTCAGCAGGAAATCAGGAGAGGTTTTTGAATATCTGGTCTGGTCTGTGAGGAGCTAAGTCAAAGCCTTCCAAGCAAATCAATAAACACTGAGCCAGATGGGACCCAAAGGGACAAAGGTACTTGGAGAGATGAACTGCAGAACTGAAGGAATTGCCAGGGAAGTCTGAGGAAATAACTGAGCTGATAAACAGAACCAGCTCAGCTTTCAGGGGTAGCACACACTCCTGGGCAAGCTGGGGATCCTGCAGACATGAACTCATAGATCACCAGTGGACAGAAAGTCACAAATCCTGCTGGTGAAGGATCATCCTCAGGGAATTCTGAGCATTGTCAAAATATTGTCTTGGAGGGAAGCTCTTCCCCTAATTCCCATGAAATAAATCCCAAAGAATTTGCATTATCCTGCTGGCACTGTGCTGAGAAGCTGATGTGCTTACTGGCCCCTTCTTTCCTCGCTGCTTGGTTTATTTATTACCCTCTTTATATGTAGACCTGAAACTGAATATGATGGGAAGGGGCAGAGGTTTGTCTTCCTCTTCACAGGACTATAATTTATCACTGTTCCCTGGACTCCAGCACACTTGATCTTGAATTACAACCACTCAGCCCAAGCAGCAAATAATTCAAATGAGCCATCCTTAGTGAGATTATCCTTATCTGGAAAGGTAACTTCTTGTACATCACAGAGTCTGTAGCACCTCTTGATTTGCTTTTATACTGCAGAATCCAGACATGCAAATCTGATTTCAGTGGCTGGAGATTTTCCTGCCCTGCTTAGCTGCTGTGAAGTCCCTGACTCTGCCAATTCTCAAAAGAATTTGCAGTTTGGGAACAGATTCTATAAAACATTTATCTTGATTCAGGGAAATCTGTAGCTGCTGTACAAGTGTGTGTTACAGGAAAACCTTTGCAGAGCTGGATCATTATTTGAACCAAAGAAAAATGATATCAGAAGGTGCAGAGGGGTTTTTCAAAATAGGAAGAGGCAAATACTGGTAAAATTATCAGAGGTCATGCATTTCAAGGGCCTGGCTAACTCTAAATATGATGCTGGAGTTCTTAATCTCTCTGTTAGAACAGTGCAATGAGTTCCCAGCTGAAGAAATCAAAAGGGTTGTATTTTAATGACGTTTAAAAGAATATTTTCTGTGTTGCTGCACACACTGTTGTGTGGCAATAGAGAAAATCTGTAGGCAGATTTGTTGGATTATGCTTTCAATTTGATCTCAATAACAAATCTTGTCCTTCCTGATTCTGGGTCTCATTTATTGCTTTGTGCACTTTGGTTACAACAGACTAAATCTGCATTCCATATTAATTTGCACATACAATAATAAGGCCTTGAATATATCTTTATTAAACTGCAGTTTGTTCATAATAATAACAAAAAAAAAAAAAAAATCCAGTTACTTTATTTGCCTTAAATTCTATCTGGTTCTACTCTTGTGTGTTGTGAGCTCCATATGCAGAATATAGAACATTCTCCTGGAATTTGACCAGTGAACTTTGGCAATGGGATTAACTTTTAGTATTATTCTAAAGCACTGTTTGTATCTCACTGACAAAATGATGGTGTCACTGAGGGCTAAGATGGCTACACATATTTATCTGCTTTCATCTGAACAACAGAAAGGTGGAGCAGCCTGGAACTTCATGGTGCAGAATTTATTGATTTCGTTTTTGAGGTTCACCACTACACCTCACAAAGCAATTTAATAATTTCATCAATTTATAATTTAGCTACTGAAAAAACAAGCAAACAAACAAACAAACAAAATCCCCAGCATATAAACCCAAAGCTAACTTGTTATGACATACAGGGACCAAAGTACTTTGAGCTTAAAATAACAAAGAAAGCTTTCTTTAAACACTTTGTTTGATAGCACAAAAGTGGTATTTCAAAGCTGTTCTCAGACTACAGCAATCTTGAGCATGCTGCTTCAACTACTGTATTTTTCTCTGTCTGCATCACAGTTAAGCCTGGGAAGCAAAGATTTTCTTTGAATTATTATCTGTATTTTTTCACTGCACTTCAGGAAATCATATTGGTCCTTGCATTTGCTTATTTTGATTATTCCACAGGGAGTTTACACAGCTGTTGCACAAACAAAATCAGCTAATATGTTCATCAAATATTACCCATTTTCATAACATTTTTTAACAGCAATCAAGCTACATAAAAAAATTTAAATGCTTCCTGAATTTGCATGTGCAGCTGTAAGTTTTATGCCTGGCTCTGAAGTGAGGTGATCCAGGTCAGAGTATCTTACCACTCCTTTAGTGAAAGGTGATTTAATCTCCGTGTTAAAATTTCTTGTTCTTTGGGAATTATTTAGTTGACATTTTTTTGTGGATATGAGATTGCTGTGAACAATATTTCAAAGCTTTGCTACTCAGAATAAAGGTGTTTTTTAGATTATCAGGGTGCAGTTTCATAACTGGGTTCTCTGTCTCAAGGGGATTTTGTTGCTTTTTTTTTTTTTTTTTTTGCTTGACCTCCTCCAGCTGAGAGTTCCCTCCTGCTCCTTTGAGCAAGCATTAGTATTCATGCAGTTCTGCATGAGCCATCAAACCAGAAATGCACCCTCCAGAAATGAAGTGGTTTGATTTCGTTGGAATAGCTGATTTATTGAAAATATGAATATTGAACTAATACCGATATCCAACTGAGATGGACAAAAAACTCTCTAACAGTTCAAAGTTAGAGAGTGTGGGTTTATCGCAGAGCCAGGCAGCATGTGGGATAGCTCCCAAATACATACCGTGCCTTATAGAAAATCACAAAGCTATTTTATTTACAGAACCGTTGAATATCCAAAATACAAATGCATATTCATAACCCTGGTACATCCCATTCCCCACTTTGTATGGTAATTAGCAAAAAAACCAATTAAGCATGCGTAGTTTGTCCTTTGAAATGGGTCCATGGTCTCATTCAAGAGGAGTGGGTTTAAATTGAGGAAGTAAAATGACTCTTCATCGCTCTGAACTTTCTACCTTTTCAATGCAAATGGTGACAAATGGGTGTTGGTAGGATTCCCATTTCCTTAGGTACAGTGACTTTCAATAAGTTTCAGCACTGGGGAGTCTCTGCAATTGTCCTGTGTCCCTAAACCCATTTCTCAGGTTCCCTATTTATTGTTGCAAGCACAGCTAAGCAAACATAAAGTTGACAAGCAATCAGTTATTGGGAAAAAGTTAACTCAAGCCTGGTCTTCCTTCCTACAAAGCTTTTAATTAACTCCAACAACAACAAGGCCTATTTCTAACTGAAATCTTAAATTCCCTAAAATCCTATATTCTTTAAAGTCTATGTTTCATAGTGAAACAACTGAGGGTTCCCCAAAACAGCAGCAATAACTTCAGGGTGGTTGTGGGGAAGCAGGAGCAGGAGGAGGGATGGGATGGCCCCTTCTGGTAACAGAGCAGGCCTGGATTGGCTCCTTGCTGCTGAGAAGGTTTTGGAGCCTTGATGGTTGCTTTAAAAATGTGGATTTGTGGCTCACAGGTCTGTGGTGGTCACATCACGGGGTCTTCTTTGGACCTGAGTATGATGGAGCAATTTAGAAGAATTCCTAGGTGTGGGAAATGGATTTGGAGAGAATTCCCAAAGCCTGGCAGAAGGCTCACACAATATTCACCTGTATGCAGACTCTGAGATAAAAAAATGCTGACTTAGAAATGCCATGGAATGGGACAGACATTGTTGAGAGAGAACTAAAAACAATTTTCAAATCATGGCCTTGCAAATAGACCAGAGAAGATTACTTTGGAGAAATAGAACTGAGAAAGGTGTATTGAACAGTAGGACCCACGAGGGGTGATTAGCAGCATTGTGTGGCAAAAGCTGACAGGCCAAAAAACCCCTAATAATGGATTGTAATTAGGAAATAGTTTGGCTTCTGGTTGTGATGGCGTGAATTGTAACATCTGCACCATCTCACCCTTCACATGAGACTGAAAATGGAATAAAAGTCTTTAAAACACCTCTCAGTTGCCCCATCTCTAGGTCAGAAAAAGGGAAAATCCAACACCCAGGCTGTGCACGTTCTTGAAAACAGAGCTCATGGTGTCATTTGAAGGGAAAAGTCTGATCCAGATGTATTTTCATATATTACAACATCTTCCCTGCTCTGCTGGTTCTAAACATGTGTTTCTTTGTCTGCTGACCCAAACCTGCATCATTTAATGCCTTAGCAAAATTCCTCTCCTTGGATCTGTGCCAAATGTTTAAACTCATGGACCTAATCTGAAGTACCTGGGAAAAAAACCCAAAAAACAACCTAGTTAACATTTGGATTTGTGGAAACAATATTTAGTTGATAATAGCGTGGCTTCAACGAGTGTAGCTTTGCATGCAAAGAGCAATGAGTCAAGTTCCAAAAAAGAGGTTGGGAAAATAATGAGACTTTGCCTCAACACATATTATTAATTCTGTAGATATAAATGCTTGTTTTCAGTAATTCATGACCTGCCTTGATTTTTGTGGGACCCCAGTGTTTTCTGAGGGAATCTCACTGCCTGGCAGGGGAGGGATGAACAGAAGTTCACGTGTGGAAAATTATCAATTTTTTGCAACACTGCAGATCAGAGCTGCTGCTGGGGAAGCCAATATGTGAGGAGCAGGACAAAAAAAAAAAAGCCCATTTGGAGCCTTTAGACAGTTCAATATGTAATTCTGGCAACATCATAGAGTTTTTTAGCTCCAGTTTCTGTACTGATTTATCAGTGCTACGAGACTGCAGTTAGTTATGGGGGCACTACATCTATTTTTCTTCAGAGCTATACCCTTAATTGCATTTCTACACGATGCATTCTTGTCTTTTGTAAGAGAAGCTGCTGTTTTTTCTGCATGAGAAGCTCGTCAGGGTGGCAGTGGAGTGGCTGGTGCTGTAGATCAAGGCAGGCCTGAGCAGCAAGGAGCTCCCAAGGGCAAGGGGCTGGTTCCAGCAGCTCTCCCAGTGGGAAGGGACAGTCCTGGAGCCGGCCCTGAGCCTCCCCTGCAGAGGGGATGTGCTCAGGACCCTCTCACATTTCACCAGAAAACTTCCTCTTTTAGTTCAAAGCCAAATACTGTGAATTTAGCTGCAGGGATTTCTATTCCAAGAGCCAAATAAATTCCTTTTCTCTTGCCTCCCTACCCCTCACTGCACTGTCCTGGAGCATTCTTCTCCAGGGCAGAGTCTATAACCCCTGCTTGTGAGAGAAAGTGAAAATACAAAAAAAATCCAAGTGAAAATACGAATATACAAAATACAAAAGAATCCAAGCTTCTGTGTTAAAAAAAAAGTCATTATTTTTAAACCAGTGGCATAATTTATGGGTAGCTGTGGGACAGGAGAGTGAATTTTAGCATTACTCTCATGAAAGATGGATATGCTTCATCCTACCCATTCATCTTTTTGAGCATTGGCTCATTTTACCCTTTCACTTTGAGGCTGTCAGGACTAAGGGAAAAATTCTATTCTGGAGCAGCAGAATTAGGTAACTCTCAGGCATTGCCAGGCTGGAATGAAGGGCTTTTCAAGGACCATCAACATATGAATGGGATTACCTTGGATGCACTGGTGACCAGACATATTTTTAGCCTTTGGCAGAGGAGAATGGAACCTCTGAAAACAGCATGACTGCCACTGAGAGGTAAGAATCACTTTACAGAACATTACAGAGGGGGAGCTGAGACTTTTGGGGAAGGGGACAAGGAGATGGGCAGACTCATATACTTATTTTCCCCCCTTCTTATTTAAAGATCATAAAATAAAGATCATAAAGATCATAAAATTTCTCACCTTCCAAATGAGTAACAAATAAAAGTCTGCCTGGTGCCACTGCCCATTTATGTTACATTGATTTTTAAATGGGAGAGGCTTTAAGCTCGTTTGGGTCAAGCTGGGGGTCCTGGTGAGAAATCAGGGCTGGGGACTGAGCAGAAAGTTAAGAGGAGCAGTGATTGCCTAAAATTTAAAACTGAAACGGTGACCCTGCCACGGGAGAGACTGGCTGATGTTAAAAGTGGCAAAATGGCAATCTTCAAAAGGAATTCTAGCTCTCTTCTGGAATTCTGCCTCCTTTTACAGCAACACTGAATCATTCCCACTGATTTGTGAACAAAGCTCTGTATGCTTAAAATGTCTGGGGTCTGCTAAAATCTGTGACCAAGCAGAATTCTCTAGGCTTGACTGCAATATCTTTTTATATATATATATATATATATATATAAATTTAAAAATATATATATTAGATATATAAATATATATATTAGATAGATAAATATATATCTACATATTTTTATAAAATTTTTATATATATAAATTTTTATATTTTTATATCTAGATCTTTATATTTATATATTTATATAAATATATATTTATATAAATATATATTTATATAAAATATCTTTTATTTATATAAATATATTTATATATAAATAGCTTACATTTAGATATAATATATATATTTATATATAAATATAAATATAAATATATATCAATATATTTGCAATATCTTGATATCCTCTCTCAAGATATTGCAAGTCAGTTTAAAGCACCTCTTGCAAATTCAGTATCACCCCTTGTGCCAAGTTCATGAGCCTAGGTGGCATTAAACAGACATGTAAGGAGGTGATTGAATAGAATCCATGCATATTTCCAAATGTGTTTCACAAAGGGATTATTTTTAAGCCTGACTAATGAATGTTGTCAGACTAGCTTAAAACAAGGCAAAAGTGAAATAATAATAAAAGAAAAAAGACAAAATTGGAAAGCATTTTAATCCTCATGGGAACTAAAGCCTTAAAATATTTTAATTAACTTCTGCTCATCTGCCTTTACTTTTATATTCCTGAATAGCATTATACTCAGTCACCTCCACATATGGACACCTCATAAAGAGATTTATCCCACCATAAAATTGGAATAGGCCAAGAATAGACAGGATGGACTCCTCTCTGAAGATGCTGCTCTTCTACCCTGACTGCAAATGGAGTGTAAATGAACATCTTAAATTACACAACATATGAAATGCAAAATCAAGGTGACATGAATACCCTGTTGAATTCAGATTTTTGGATAAATGCTCAGAGCTAGGGTTTGTTTAAGATCCCAATTTCTAGGAAAGTCAACTGGGCTTAAATGAAAAATTCTTTTCAGAAAGACTCTTTTCATACCTGACACCATACATTAGTTCTTCCCTATTTCTTCTCTGACCTACCAATACAGACATAAAATTTGTGCACCAGCACTCTTCCTTTTTATATCAACACCATATAAGACAAACCCACTGATTTAATTTTTATTCCCTAAGAGCTGTTTGTAATAGGATTCATAAATAATGATAAACAAAGTGCATGGCAAGTGTTCATGTTGTATTTATTAGCTTATTAACTGCTGTGCAGTCTCTGTTTTACTACAGTATGGAAATGCAAAAAAAAAACCCAAACCAGCTGAATAAAGGTTTAAGACTGGTTTTACTCTGGATTTCTGTTGCACAGAAATGGAGTCAGTTTGGCCAAATATAATTTATAAAGCAGCAGAAGCTGCTAGGGGAAGAGACTCCACAGAATTTCCTGTGAAATCCAACTTGTAAAAGAGCATAATTTGGACATCATTTGCTGTTAAATGGGAGCTTTTCCACAAAGATCTCTAAAAGGTGTGTGGGTTAGTGCAGGGAGGGGACAAAAAAACCCAAACCATCACGTTTTAGCAGCTGTTCCAGCACTTTAGGTATGTTGCTTTGTTTACTGGTGCATTTTCAAACTTGTTAAAGGAAACACTGAGGAGAAAACGCCTTTGTAACTTTTCTCCCCCCCCTTTCCCTGAGTCCCATGAATGAACTGAAAGCACTATTCAGTGTATTTAAAAAAAAATAAAATTATTCCTATTTGAAAATCAAAGGCCTTTTTTCTAAAAATAGTATCAGCCTCTCAAAACCCCATTCATTGACACAGATCTGAGGGGTCTCAGCAAGGAGTTAAATTCTGAATACATGCAAGAGGCTTTTCTCTGCAAACACCGCCAGCCCTGAGCCCAGGGGCACTGAGTAAATATTGAAAATGTGCTCACTGTAATCTGCAGCTTCTAATAGGGCAAGGAAGAGGCATTTCCTACATTCCCTCCTGCAGCCATGCAGGGAACCAATCAGCCAAGGAACACAGCTTGTTTGTGCCCCTTTTTGTTGCTCTGACTGATGTCTCATACTGCACTGATCATTAAGCAGAAGGCACCAGAGGTGGATGCCATAAAAAGACATAACGGGGATGGATTTTTTTTTTTCTCTCTCTCTCTCTCTGTGGAAGAAATCCAGATGATTTAAAAAGCCCACGTGTTGCTTGCAACTGCCACATGGAGTTTCATGGCCAAGCAGAGGATGGATGCCATTTATAATTGGCATTAGAGCTCATTAGAGCACCATTTGCTCTCATCTTCTTTCAGGGATTTGGACCCTAAATCCCAGGGCTTCAGCTAAACCCTTCTGAAAGATTCCCTCTTGTCTCCTGAGCCACTTCTGACCTGTCACTTTAACCTCTCTCTGCACTTGAGTGTGATTTTCCCTTTTGCAGAAGAGATAATGATGGTTGTTTATACCATTATGGCCCAACACTCTTGGAGGTTTCTTTGTTTTTTGTTTTGTTTTGTGGGGTTTTTTGCAGGTTTTTTTGTTTAGTTGGTTGGTTGGTTTGGTGTTTGGTACTTTTTTCTTTGTTTGTTTCTTTGGGTGTTTTTTTTTTTGTTTTGGTTTTTTTTTGTTTTGTTTTGTTTTGGGGTTTTTTGGTGTGTTTTTTTTGTTTGTTTGTTTTTGTTTGTTTGTTTGGGGGTTTTTTTGGGGTTTTTTTTGGGTTAGGTTTTTTCCCCCTCTTGTTCCCCCTCCCTTTTTTCTTTTTCAATAACTAGATGATCAATAAGATCTGTGTAAGTCCTTCAGAACTCCTTTCTCTTTTGTTATTCAGCTCAGTTTTTGGTGCAGATACAATGCCAGACACTAACCAAGACGTTAGCATAAGGTTAGATGGAAAATAGGTATTAACCTGTATACAACACTGAAATATCCCTTTTCCTGGTCTGCATCTTGGCTCTTCTCCACTAGTAAAGGGCTCTCCTTTCAGAATTGAACCACTGTAAAAACAAAGCACAGGAAGCCCAAATACAAATGAGGAGAAACATTTGTTTTTCACAGTCTTCAAATCACCATTCCAGCTATCCCATTTCAGCATTTATACTCTCATTTGGTCAACAGATCAATACAGGAAAAGGGATTTAGAGAAGTAGATTGTGAATGAACAAACTCTGCTGGACTGTCCATCATCTCCCTCTCTGGTACCTTTTGTGGAAGGGTGGATGGGATCAGCCTGCTTTATGTGGAAGGGTGGATGGCAAAGGGTGTGAAATGTGCCCAGGCAGGGAAGATCTGCTGGGCACCCCAGCAGGAGCAGGAATTGCCCTGAGGTTTGCAAAGCTGAAAGCCTGAATGTCACACACGACACAAAGAAATGACACCCACACCCTGAGATGTCCAAGGCAGAAAAGAGGCAGTTTATTTACAAACTTCAACATTTATTGAATTCCAGCAGTGACCATGGATTGGAGGAGGAAAATCTTCCTCTCCAACCACACTGGTCAACCCAACAGTCCATCTACAGTCTCCCCCTTATGAGAAGAATGCAAATGTGGTTAGATGGTTACAATAACAAGAAAGTTGTTGATGTAAAATCGTGTCTGACTCTATTGCAAAAGGTGAACACAGAAGGCTGAAATAGAACTTTAGAAAAACTTCTTAAAGAGACAGAGGAGAACAGCAAAAACCCAGCCAACACCTGAATGGTGACAGTGATGAAATTCTGCGTGGGGCCAGTGTGTTGTCAGCTCCATGAGGGTCCATCATGCTTTGAGGGCTGACCTGTAACCTCTCAGCATAATAATAATAATGGCTCAATAATAATAATAATACTAATGGCTTTATAATAATTTGTGAGACAGCTCATCGGGTGTGTTTTGAAAGGCAAAAGGTTTTAATTAAAGAGAAAATAAATGATACAAAAAAAGCAGAAGCCGTGCACAGATGCAGGGAAGCCCCTTCACACCTGGCTAACACCCCCAAAAGCCCCGAGCACCTCTGTGCTCTTTCTTATGTAGTTAATGTTTTAGGAGGGTTTTTGGGCTTGCTGCCCAGTAGAAACAGCCACAGGTTTTGAGAAACATCCCAAACACCCAACGGTGCCCCTGTGCTGGCACTGGCCAGTTACAGTGAAGGAAACACAGAAGTTTCTGCTGCTTTTCCCTTAAAGGTTCTGGGGTGAAACAGAAACCCCTTTTCCTCATTTGGAGACATTTGCTTGGGTGTGGGGATACAATCTTTTACTGCTCAGTGCCTGAAGCTGTGCCCTCAGCAGTGTGCTGGCACCAGCTTGGGGAGAGAATCTCCAGATCACTCCCCTTTACCACATTGTGGTGGTGTCTGATGTTCTTCTGTGTCTCAGAGCACAGAAAACCAGTTTTATTGGGATGAAACTGAGAGGAAGACCCATAAATCCATGAACTCGATGCTTATCTATTGATCTTTTTCTTTAAAATTAAGAATTCATCTAATGAGTGCTCTCCTAGACATTTAGTCCAGGGAACCAGCCTAGACACAGTCTGGAACAACCCCCAGATAAACAGACAGTGCTCAGCCCAATTTCACACTCAGACCCCACTCCTGGGAGGCTGTGCTCCCTGCAAACACATATCCATGTGTAACACATGCCAGAAATTTTATGCCATTTATTTTCTCTTTATTTAAAACTTTTTGCTCTGTCTGCAAAACCTTCCCCCAGGCATTGCTCATGAACAGAACTCCAGGGAAGATAAACACAGATGTTACACCGAGGTTTTGCTCTGCTGGGATCCCCTTTATTTACCACAGAACCTGTTTTTTCTCTTTTCCAGGCACCACTGATATAATCACAGCTGAAAGCACAGCACCTTAGCCCCAAGATTTTCCAATTTTGTCTGATCCTGAAATGAATAATTTGTAAGTTTCTGAGCCATCTCCTTCTTTCCTCCTCAGGAAGTGTTATGAAACACAAAATCATTTCAGCATCCCATGAAGTTCCCACCCCACTTTTATTTTTTAGGTGATTCCTACATTTAACTGCACTGTTTTGCAGGGATAAAATGTGTTCTGTGCAACTCCATCTCTCTGTGGGACATTATTCTCCTCATCCTATGCCAACCTTCAGAGTTTTTATCACTTTGCCATCACTCAAAATTCTGCTTCTTTTGCAGGGGCAGCCTCCCATCTGCTTTGCTTTTGGCACTCAAGGGCAAAATACAGAGCAGGGGCTGGGAGGTGTCGAAAAAGGGAGGAAAAGCTGAATGTTTCACTGTAATCTCCCTTTATTAGATATGCAAGCAGGGGAGCTGCCCCTATTCCCTGTGTGTATGCCAAGACCTGCCAGCTTGGGAAGAAGCTGGTAGTTCTCTGTTTTGGTAAAGTCTATATTTTTGTGGAAAACTATTTCTCTTTTTTCTTGGGTGTTTTGTTTGTTTGTTTTTGTTTGTTTTTGTTTTGGGGTTTTTGTTTATTTGTTTTTGTTTTTGTTTGGTTTTTTTGTGTGGTTTGGTTTTCTGTTTTTTGTTGTTGTTTTTTGTTTGTTTGGTTGGTTGGTTGGTTTGGGTTTGGGTTTGGGTTTGGGTTTGGGTTTGGGTTTGGGTTTGGGTTTGGGTTTGGTTTGTTTGTTTTTTTTTTTTACCTTGAGAAATAATTGTTTCTACTGATGGGCCTTGCACGGAAAATAAAAGTAGATTTTCCAGAAATTGGAAGTGAAGTAATTCAGTGAAGTAATTAATTGAATCAAACCCCTTCATTTTTCCAGTTTTCATAGAGACACTTCAACTTGTTCTTTCAACTATTTCTTGAAAGAGAGAGGAATTTTAAAACAAAGCAATTGAAATTACTGAAACCATACGTTGACCACATATAAATACAACTTCTGCTTTACATTTTTACCTATCTACTAAATAGACACCTAAATTTATGAAAAATTGCCTCCACTTGTGACATAAGCTCTACAGGAGCAAATACTTCCAAAATGTGGGGATGTTCCTGTGCATGTTTCACAGGTCAAACTTCTGGGAAAGGTCACCCAGAACTCAAAATCACCTTGGGAGGTTCTTGGCTCCCACTAAAGGTGCTTGATTTATTTTGAGGGCACATAAGTTATTGGGGAGAGAACCCAGATCTGTCGGAATTATTACAGAATTTTAATTCTGAGGGATTTTAATTATGGTTTGAAAAAAGCACTGAATGTCATTGCTGCCTTTGTTCTAGCAGTGGCAGTATGAAATCCAAGTTTTTGAGAGCAAATATTACAATGCAGTTATTTTAGTACAGTTGCAGGAAATAACAGTAAGGGAAATAATTGGTAGCTTTCCCATATGGCAACACAAGGTTTGATTCATTCAACAATTTGAGCTCATACTTTCATAATGAATGCATATGCAAGGGAATGTATATGATGCATTCTGTAATATTCGAGTTCTTTAATATTTATGCAGTTCTTTTAATGATTCCTAACAGCTCCTGCTCTTAGGCTGTGCTGCTTTGGTTAGGAACTGTTATCTTCATCTCAGTTTAGACTCTGATGGCTTCGTGTGCCTTTGAAATCGATATTTTCTTCAAAGGGAAAAGAGCTTTTTATTTTTTTGTCCCTTTCATCTTGTAGCTGTTTTGAAAAAAAAAAACCCTATTTTGAGTAAAGAAAGCATTCTAAATTTTAAAATATTGATGTAAATACTGCGAGGTGTTGGTGTAACACAGGTGCCCACTGTGCACAGGGCTGGTTTAGTCTGTGTCTAATCTCCTGAACATCAAAAGTATCAGACTGCTGCAGAAGGGCTTTTAAAAAAGAGCTGGATGACACAATTAAAGTCATAAAGCATAATGGCAACATCCAGTTACAGCACAGGAGATGAACTTAAGCCTTTTTCACTCTCACTCTCATTATTATCTGCTTGTATCATTATCATCTACACAGAGCTACGCTTTTTGAAGAAGTACCCGATTTTGATTCCTTTGTATTTTTCTGTTGGCATTTCCTTATTCAAGGCACTTTACACTTCAGAGAGTGAATCAGACACTTTAAACAACCAGACTGGCTGCTCATACATTTCCTGAGCCTTATTTGCCATCTCTAGGTACAAAATAAGTTGCTGTAATAGGTTTACTGTCAAGAAGGAAAACTCCTGAAGCTTTAGCTTTACTTTTCCATTCTCTTGACAGGAGTTTAATATTGCTCTGATTCCTTGGATGGCTCAAAAGGCACGGAAAATTCAAAAGGAGATGCAGCTCTATGCCACAATTAGGAAAAATGGATTTCTCCCTTGCAGGATCTCGTGCTTGGACTCCTTTCCATCCTGAGTCTGAGGCAGGGGTCAGTGGTGGGCCTGGGTTAATTTTTGGGTTCAGTGATCTTTTCCAGCCTAAATGATTTCATGGTTTGGATCATTACTACAACAGGTAGCACACTTCCAATTTTTTTGAAGATTCAAGTCCTCCAGCACAGAACTTCCCCCTCAAACGATCCCTGGTAAACCAAAGTTACAAATTTCTCTTTCTGCCAGGTCTGTGAAGATCACACAATTGCAGAAAAATATTGTGTCCTCATTTATTGAAAGGAAAATTCTGAGCAAATACTCAGTGCTCCTGACCTTGAAGTACTCGTAGACTAAAAAAATGTACCTTTTATACCTACAAAATAATGCATTTGTTCTACATTTGTTAAATCTTTCCATCACTGTATTTAAAGTTCCATCACTGTATTTAAAGTTGGATGAGGTCATGCTTCTTTTATTTCTCCACCTATGTACATTTACATTTAAACCTTGTAAATTCAGAGCTCAGTGCCCTTCTCAAAAGTCACCAGCTAAAATTTACAATTGTTGTGTCATAAAACTGCACTAATAGGTGGAAACATTCCAGTACTTCAGAGTCCACTGAGGATTCAGTGGTGTCCCTATGAACAGCTTTTCAAAGCTAAAAACTGCAGTTAAAACCTGCAGTTTTCCATTAAAAATAAATATCTATACTCTCACATCATAACAAATATACCATGTGATATTTTCTTCCTCAGATGCTTCCTTCAAAAGCAAGGAAATAATAAACCCAAACAAGTTTTCTGGGCCAGGATCTAAAGGGCCTAGTCCTGAAAGCATGGATGGGAATTTTCAGCCCAAATCCCTGGATTGAAAGCAGCATTAAAACAAATCACAAGATTATTCCCTTATTCAAAAGTGGCCTTCTGCACTCCACTGCTAAAACCTTTGTTTGCAAATCCAAATCTAAAGAACTCCTTTTTTTCCCCTGCCTCTAGCAGGAATTAGAGACAGAGCCTTTCAACTGCTCTTTACAGTTGCAGAAAATTACAATTGAGGGCAAGTCAGAGTCCCTTCAGAAGTAATGAGAAATTGAGGTTATTTTGGGATCATATTGATGGGAGAATGCTTTGATATTTTTGTACCACTGTAAATCTAAACTTGTCTCAATTCCAGTGCTTGAGCACAAAGAGGATCACTCCTATTAAGTGTGTTAACACCAGCACTGAAACATCAGCTGGCAATTTATCCCCTTTCTCCACCAAGACCCAAAGTGCAGCCCAGTAAATATGATTTGATTATCCACAGCAAGAAAATGGGGCTGGGGGAAAGTATTTACGCTTTCAAGGAATTAAAAAAGCAAAGTAGATAGAGGAAGAGGAAGAGGAAGAGGAAGAGGAAGAGGAAGAGACATGAAAAAAGAGATTTAAAAAAAAAATGACAGAGGATGAAAACTAAGCATAAATGAACTTTTTATTTGGCTCCAAGGATGCATTAATTCAGTTTATTCCACCTGAGTGTAGGAAACTTGGATGGAATGCCAGTTCCCAAAAAACCCCGTCCACATTTCGTGATGGTTGGGCAAAATGGGGATCCAGAGTTTTGGAGCCACCTAAAAAAATAAAGTTAATTTTTTCAGGTTTTTTTTTTATTATTTTACTAAAGCTAACCTTTCATTTTGGTGTATACAAATAATGGATAGTTCATGTCCACTGTTTAGAAAATACTCAGTATTTTTTACTAGCGAGCAAACAAGACATGAGAAAATGAATCCTAACAGTCAAAAGTTACAGGACTGGAAGACAAAATGAGAAGACTTAGGATTCTAAAAAAAGAAATTCTTTTAAAAATTTTAATACTTAGAAAGTAGTCAGATGTGTTCATTTTTTCCCCCTTTTTTTTGCCATATCCAACACAAATCTAGTAAAACTGATTACTGATTTAAAAATTATCATTAACTACACTGGGGACCAAAGAAGGATGAATTATTCAAGAAAAAAATGTATAAAGAGATGCTTGAAGATATTGGGTTTTCTCATGTCTTTCTCTAAAAGTAGCAATTCTCTTTTATTCGTACCATTCTTTTAAATTAAAAATTCAGTGGGAAATGGAAAAAAAAACCCCCTCAGAATAATCAGGGAAGTCAACCTAATGGAAAAAAACCCACAGACCTTTATTCCTTATTTTTCAGTGTGCTTAATTAAACGCCTTCCTGAAGATTTTAAAGCATTTCAGCTCATGTATATCTCTGCAATTTCAGTGGCAGCCCAGTTAAAGAGCCTCTGACTTAAGTCTGGTAAGAACCTGCTGCTTTCTTGTAGCCCACTGCCACTGAGGTTGAGTTAAACATTCCCTCTAGAACAAATTAGAGCACAGAACATGTCAAGCCTTCCATTAAAACCCTTGGAAACTTCAACAGAAAGTCTGTTTTATTTGAGGGCTGAATTGCCAACAGAGCTGCCCCTGCTCTTTTCTGTCTGCAGAAATTAAGCATTCAGGGAAATATCAGGTTCCTCCCTGAACCCCACCAAGCTAACCATTATTGCCCTTGTGACTCCACATTGGTCATGATAAATGCACAGAACTCATTTGGGCCAGTCAGGAATTCTATAGGAATTGCACAATTTCATTTAATTTGAGTTGATATCCCTTTCAAAACCAGGCAATTTGTGGCTGAACCCACAACAGGATCCTTTTGTGGGTACTTGCCCAGCAGAAAGGCATCATTTTGCCAAAAGTACTTCTGCAGATCAATATTTACACACAGCAGTGTTGGTGATGTTAAAAAGCTTCCTTTCCACCCCCAAACAGCCTAAAAGCTCATTATGTAAAAACAGCTGATTGAAATCTGTCTGCAGTTTTAAAAAGTAAAATACGCACGAGCCGATTTTGTACAATTATTTGAACACCTCTATTTATAAATCAATGCATAAAATTGCATAACATGTCTAAAAAGTCAAATAAATATTTAATATTTGCCTTTGGCTTTCTGAGGGGAAGTTGCCCACTAACAGAAATTCCTTATTTCTACTTCTGAGAGGAGACAAAGTTGCCTCCTAAAATGAAACTTGAATTTTGCTGACATACCCAGTGACCAGCATCCACTCTGATGGCACCGAGCTCAGGGGAGATAATCTAAATTCAGCTGCCTGTGCTTGGATTTCTGCATGTTGATAAACAGCTGTTATCATTTTCCACTTAGGTATGGTGGGCATATCTCTGGCTCACCTAGAGAAATGCATTTGGATTTGCCAGCTCAGGGAGCTGCTGGTGCCCAAAATTGCAGGATTATTACAGGAATGCTGTGCACTTCCCCTGCTAGGCAACATTAATGACAAAACTGGCTTGGAACACTGGCTGCTTGGTGGTGTAAGCTGGGATTCAATCACCCTTTAATTAATTAGTAGTCTTTACTTTGAGGAACTGCAGCAAAATGGGCAAAATTAGCAGTGACACACACACACACACGGAGAGACTCAATCAGCTCCTTAGCCTACTCAGCTCGCAGAGCTGCTGATTTTTTAAATATAGATAATATAGAAGGCAAAGAAAATGAGGCTGTCACAGTGCAAAAATGAGCACCAAGCCTATCTTTCAGCAAATAAGGGAATTGTGAATGCATTTTCCAGGCATCCAGAAGTTAATACTCCTCAGTGCTTTCTCTGTCCTTCATCTTCTTGAGCACTGGTAAAATATATCCTCCATTACATGTTGAAAATGATACAAATTAAACCAAGTATCTTCGTTTGACAGTAGCCTACATCATGCCAGATAGGCCAGACAGAAGTGACTTTGTGATTTAAATAAGCACATAAATTATGACTTAACAAGTGCTGAGAAGAATGAATTCCAGGGTTCAAGTTGGGAAGCAAAGTTTTGCCACCTCAGTTCCAAACAGCAGGAAGGGTTCATGTCTGATTTTGATTTGCCTTCAGTGGCATTCATGGAAGCTGGTTTTAAATCAGGATGTTGCAGCTCTCCTCTGACTATGGGTCTGACAGAACATGATCCATGGATCCCAATGAGCCATGGAATTCAGGAGTTCAGGAATTCACTTCCTGCAGTTATTGACCAGGCACTTCAGCCTGCAACTGATGTGAGGGAAAAGTGAAACACTCCTTTTGCCACACTGCACCCAATCTCACAGCATCACAGAATTTAAAGAGGAATTAGGTCCCTGGTGTTGTTTCCTGGGTTAGGAAATGGCTTTTGCAGTTGCTCAGAGATACAACTTAGAAACTGGTCTCATTCTCATCGAGAAAATCTCATTTTTCTCCTTCCTCATGACCAGTGGCTGAGGAAGCCCCCAGAACAACAGCAAGATGTGATTCCTGCTGGGAAACCCCTGTCACATTGTTCTTGAAGCCCTCAGGTGGCACTGCAGTGAGCACAGCCCCCAGAACTCAGTGTTTGTTCTCCCAGGGCTGGGGATGCAGATGCTGTGCAGCCACAGGGTGAGATTCCGGGGGCACAGCAAACACAAATGGCATGCTTGAAGGGGGAATGCAGCCTGAAACTGGATTAATACACTGGCTCACCCTACTTTACCCTTCCTGGGGATATTTCCAGTAAATTTGGGTTAGAAAAGATTCCTGCTGTGAGCAGCTTCAAAATTCTGGCTTCTTTATTACACAGAATCCAGGAGAAATGGCCAGTGGTTTCCAAGAATCCAAGTGAAACATGAACAAACAGTCCTTTATTGTGACCAGCACTAAACCATAAGGGCATGTTCAAACTCTGGAGTGTCTGTTTTGCAGCTCACTCCTGTCCAAGAAAATTGTCCATTTAACTTTGTTTTCCCCTACTCACGTAGAGCTTGTTCTTCCATTTCTCTCCTCTATTAAATTATCCTGCATCATTGTGCTCCCTTTCAAGTCAAGAGCAATTTGAAGTGGCTGCAGCAACAGTTGGCAAGTTTCCACTACATTTAGAAGACCTAAAGAAAAAAAAAAAAAAAAAAAAAGAAAAGAGAAAAAAGAAAGTAATTACACAACAATTTCACTGAAGTCAATAAGGCCATTCTTGGCATGCAGTGTTACTCAAGATTAAAGATAGCAGATGTCTGCTTTAAGTCACAGTCTCCTGTTAAACACTGCACAAGAGCACTAAATATTGTAAAGGTTAAAGACTTGAATTTATCACAAGTTTATTATGGGAGCATGAATACTTTTACAACTGCAACCCCATAACAATATACAGAGTATACTGAGTACTAACAGCACCACTGCTGCAAATGTCAATTGGCTCATAAATAATTTATCTCAGTTTCATGTATACACGAATTTAATTGTTTAGACTAACCAAATTTCCCCAAGATGCTGGTTATTAGGGGCAGTGGTGTGCTGGCTGAAAATACATCAATTCTTGGTCTGGAAGAGTTATAAAGGACACATTTTGAAACAGGTCAGGGTTCAGTAGAGAAATTCCATGGACAGCAGATAGAGGAGAGCCCCCAGGGCTGGCTGTTCTGTAGGGATGGGATGCCTGGGTGTTGCATTTTATCTTCTTTTTGCCAGAGTCAGGATTAAAGCTCAGATGTTTATTAATTCCTATCTATATTACACTCTCACAAACCGTGAGTTCTACAGTACCTCTAGCTAACAAACTAAAAATGCAGCCATATCTCTCTCTCTACAAGGCCTTTTAAGGACAAACTGTCCAATTAAGAAATGACACCTAAATTATTTTTACTTTTAACCCAATAACCAACCACCCGTGGCCCACAGTGCAGACTTTTCTATCCAATTACAAAATCCCACCCAGACCCATGAAGAAGAGGATGAAAAAGAGCTGGCCCGTGCCCTAAAACCTTCATCTTGCTTTATATATATACATTACTATATTCTAAAACCTTAAACTCCAAGTTTTCCACCCTGTGGTATCACACACTTCTATTCAAACTGCACACCCACAATCCCAGTGCCATCACTCATTTTTGGAAGCCTCTTCCGAGGCCCCAGGTGGAATGCAGTGTTTGCTTGGGGGTCGGTGCCTGTCAGCAGAGAAATTCTGAAATTCTCAGTGCCCAGGGTTCCAGCCCCTGGGAATGGCCAGGTGAGTCTGCCCCGGGCCGGGCAGCGAGCAGCACGCTCAGTGCATTGTAGTTCTGCTCCACCAGATGGCCCCAAGCACATGCATTCACCCCCCAAAAAACACCTCCCAGACCAAATATTCGACACAGCTTCATTTAAGGGCACCTGCTGAAACTCGCTGATGCATTGATGTTTAGGACTGTTTAATTAGGCACAATCAGGAGGCAGCTGTAGGCACCTGCACAGTAACTAAACAGAAGCATGAACGATTTGCTTTTGCAAATGTTTTGAATATGATATCCAGGGCAATTGAGATGTGCATGGCTGCATCATGTTGATGGAGGGTTTTAATTCCTTTGGAGTTTTATTGCTTGAAGCTTCTTTTGTCCATCAGAGTACCAATAACTACCCAGGAAAGGGACCAGCAGCAATGTATGTGGAATAGCAGCCAAATCCAATGATAATGGGAAATTCCCATTGCCATATGAATCTGTGTAGACATGTGCAGAATAAATAACATTATCTCAGTCTTTACTCTGTTTTTTTTTTTAACAAAACCCTCCATGGCTTTGGAGTTCCTTTAGAGCTGAATCTACAGCCAAGGGCTGTGCACTGCATCTGGGTGTGCAGCACAGATCAGACCGTGCACAGGGAATGTGCATGCAGGAAAGGAAGGGAAGAAAAGGCTTTTCCCCACTGTGACCTCGATTTAAATACTCAAACAGGCAGGAAGAGAAGTGGCAAAAGGTAAAAAAGAGCAAAATGCTGACAGAAGTAAAGACAGTGTAAGAAAGAGCTAAAATAGCCCTTCATTTATATCTTTGAAAGAACAAGCAGGTTGTATCGAGGACTGTAATTGTTAAAGAATAAAAAGCTACCCTGGTGTCATGTCAGGCTGGATTTTAGTGTTTCTTTGGCCAGCAGTTTTTGCTTAAGTACCTGGTTGTCTACAGACTCAGGCAATGAGAAACTGGAAATGTTGTTCATCCAGACATGTCTTAATATTTGTTCTCAGTGGATCTGAACCCACATCAGTTTTATGTCCTGTGACAAATCCGAGTGGAAATCACTCCCAAATGAAAGTTGTCTGCCAAGGTGCTCCTGATTTTGTGCCAGAACAATGAAAGGTACAAAAACTTTATTCAAAATCCTTTGAATTCTTCTTAAAACATACAAATTTAGTTCACTTTTATGTGCTGTGTTGAGACTCTTGCCTGGTTTCAGAGTTTTGGATGTTACTACCACCTGTTGTGGGGTTTTTTTTGTCCTATCCCTTCTGCTGCCTACTTGCTATTTTCCACAGCCTTTTGGCAGGATGGAGTTTACCTGCTTCGATAGAAAAATCAAGGGTTTTTAAGCTCAGCTTACCATGAGCTGCAAGGTTTTGCCCCAAGGCAGGTAAGAAGCATGCACACATCCTGGCAAAAGGCTGTAATCTCCAGAAAAGCCAGGTCAGCAGTGCTGCTCTTTCTGGCTGTGAACATCTCTTTGAGGACTGAAAGCTGGCTGCAGGTGGCTCAAAGAGAAGCTAATCTTTGTGAGAGAGAAGCACTGGGAGCCCCAGTTAGCCACCCCAAAGGATCGATAGCTGCCTCCATCAGTGCGGGATCAGTCCTCCCTCCTCTGCAGCCACTCTTAACAACATAAATAGCCTTGAGGGGCAGCTGCTGTGCCTGATGCAGGGATGGGATGAAGAAAAAACTGGGATGTTCCCAGGGTCACTGTGGTTTGCCCTAAGAATGTGCTGCAGTGCACTGGGTGTGCTGTACCTCCTGCTGGGTTGTAGCTTAATTCCACAGTGCAGCCTAAAAAAACCTTTTTCTTGCTATTTACCACTATAGCTCATATTCAGTTTAAAAGTCAAAGCAAGTTTTTGTTCAGCAGCCAGCTGCAAGCTGGGTCTAGGTTTTTTTTTGTTGTTTTGGTTTTTTTTTGTTTTTTTTTTTTTTTTTTAAAAAAAAAAACCAGTCTGAAGTATTTATGCTTCATAAATCACCATCAGCTGATACATGTTGGAGAGACAGAACGCTGGGAGCAGATCGCAGCAGCAGGACAAATCTTGTTCCATTTGTAACTAGAGCTCCTTGTTTCATGACTAGCTTGATTCACACAGATTATGAGGCTATTTCTGTCCATGAATAAAAACAAAGATTATTCCCCTTCACACCCATGAAGGGTGTAGGTACACATCCAGTCATTGGGGGCACAAACCAGAGGAAGTACAAGTATTTGTAGGCAGCAACTGACAGAATGAGAGGACACAGTCTTAAGCTGCGTCAGGGGAAATATAGGTTGGATATTAGGAAAAAGTTTTTCATAGAAAGAGTGATAAAGTATTGGAATGGCCTGCCTGGGGAGGTGGTGGAGTCACCATCCATGGATGTGTTTAAGAAAAGCCTGGATGTGGCACTTGGTGCCATGGTCTAGTTGAGGTGTCAGAGCATGGGTTGGACTTGATGATCTTGAAGGTCTCTTCCAACCTAAAAATTCTGTGATTTTGTGATTCTGTGATTTCACAACAGGAGACCAACTGAGTGTCCTCAAAGGAAGGTGACGTGTCCTTTACCACCACCACCAGTTTCATGTGGCGGTTTCACCATTTAGCTTTGCTTCCTGAGAGCAAATCACGTTTTTTAAAACCCAGACTATAAGTAGCTGACTGAGCTTTGTCTGAAAATTAATGAAATTAGGCGTACAAGGGAGAAAGTTCTCTTTCAAGTAACATTTTTAGTGTTCTCTCCAATACCAGTCACACATCTGGGATTTCTGGGTTTCAGTCATACTCCTTGCAACAAATCTGGCACTGGTGTCCTTCTCTGTGGATGAGAGAGATGAGTTTAGTACAGAATCTTATGTCTCTGTTCTTCCACAAACACGGTCAATAAAAGTTTTACAACTTTGTAGCTAACTCAGAGTTCAAGGCTTCCCTTTAATGCACAGTGCATATCTTAGGCAGAAAAGTGTAACAAAGCCTCTCTGGCATTAATTCTCCAGCAGTAATCGTGTAGTAAAGTGGATTGGATTCCCAGTGCAGTGCTGATGGCTGTTCTGCAGCTATGTGCACTGTTAATAGCTACGAGCACTTTCCTGAAAGGACATGCCCCTTCAAATGCCCCGAGAAAAGGGATAATTAAATACATTTAAATGTGAATTAGTTTGCTGCATTTCATGACTTAAGGCTGAAACTCCCTTGCACTAAAGACATTCAGGAGTCTCTCCACGCTTAGGAAGTTAAAGGAAGTTAAATGAACTCTGTGCAATAGTAGACTAAGGCAATACCAGGATTTGGGCAGCTCAGGGAATGCCATTGAGAGGAGCGGTGGATGGATTGGAGGGATCACAGGAGTAAACCAAGTCGCTGGTTGTTTTGCTGCCTTTCTGCCATTCCAGCAGTTTGGGGTCCCATATAACCACGACCTCGGCATGTTTAGCTAAACTTATCTCCGGGAATTAACAGGCACTGAGTTAATGACATCTTTAGGATATAATATCACATACTATGCAGAGTCTGGCCAAGGAGTGACACGCTGGGTTATCTGCGTTAACAATGAGGAGGAAGGTTTAAAACGGCACGGATGTGTGAGCAGGTGGGAAGCCTGTTACATAAATACATCCGGCAGAACGCGTTCAAACGCTGTTAATCCCTTCTGCAAAGATAAAGCGAACGGGCCAAGCTCAGCGCCAGCAGGGGTGGTCTGGTGCATGATTGCCCTTTATGAGCACCCGATGTTATCCGTGTGCGGTGATGCTCCCTCCCGCCGGCCCCATTTGTTATTCTTTTTCTCCATCCTTTCCAAGCGCGGGGCTTCCTTACGAGCCAGAGAGGAACACCGGAACGCCAGCCCACGGTCGGAGCCGCAATCCAGCCCGTGGCGGCGGTGCCCTGGGGATGTCAGCCCCTGGCACCGATGCCTTCACGCCTCTGCGGGGAAGGATGGGGAGCGCTGCGTTAAATGGGGCAGGAAAAGCGCTCTCATCGCGCCCCTTCCCCGCGTTAGGCGGGGACAGCATCCCGGTGCCGGCGGGGCCCGGGCGGTGGCGCAGGGCGGCCCCGAGGGGCGGGCGGGACGACCCCGGCTGGGCTCCGGCTCCGGCTGCGGCTCCGGCTCCGGCTCCGGCTCCGCTCCGGCCCCGGCTCCGGCTCCGGCTCCGGCTCCGGCTCCCGCTGGGCTCCGGCTCCGGCTGCGGCTCCGGCTCCGGCTCCGCTCGGCAGCGCCGCGGGGGCGGGAGGGGAGGCGGGGAGGGGAAATCCCCAGGATCCCCGGCCCCCTCCCCCCGAGCGGGGACACCGCGTTAGTCACCGGGACCCTCCCCCGGCGCTCGGCTCCGCCGCGCCAGCGCCGCGCCCCGCACAGAGCGGCAGCGGCGGCGGCGGCCGAGGGATGGCGGGGCCGGGGCTGCGGCCGGACGGGCTCAGAGCGGGGTCCCGGAGCTCCGGGCCGGGCGGCCTGAGGCGGCCCCGCTGCCCCCGGGCGTGAGAGGCGGCGGCGCGGGGCTGCGGGAGCGCCGGGAGCACCATGCGGGAGCTGGCGATCGAGATCGGCATACGGGTGCTGCTCTTCGGGGTCTTCGTGTGAGTAGCGCCGGCACCGCGGAGACTTCGCTCCGGGGCTGCTCGGACAGCACAGTGCCGCTCGCACCGGGCCGGGGGTGCGGGATGGGGAGTGCGGGATGGAGGTGAGGGATGGAGGTGAGGGATGGAGCTGCGGGATGAGGAGAGCGGGATGGAGATGCAGGATGGAGGTGAGGGATGGTGCTGCGGGCTGGGGGGGAGTTCGGGATCGAGCTGCAGGATGGAGCTATGGGATGGGGAGTGCAGGATGGAGCTATGGGAAGGGGAGCTGCGGGATGGAGGTGAAGGACGGAGCTACGGGATGGGGAGTGCGGGATGGGGAGCTGCGGGATGGAGGTGAGGGATGGAGCTGCGGGATGGGGAGCTGCGGGATGGAGGTGAGGGATGGAGCTGCGGGATGGGGAGTGCGGGATGGAGGTGAGGGATGGAGGTGCGGGGCTCTCCCGCTGGGCTCCGGCGGTCAGGGAACCCCGCCGGGGCAGCCGCCTCGGGATGCCCGAGCGAGCGGCAGCTGCCGCCGGTCCCCTCCCTCACCTGGGGTGGAATATTTCCCCCAGGTGAGTCTCTGAGGGAAGTCTCCCAGCCCCGGGCTTTTGCCGAAGAGCTGAGTAGATTTTTTTTCTTGGATAAGCTTTTTTTGGGGGGAAGAGAAGTGTGCAAAAAGCGGGATGCAGACCAGCCAAAGCAATGCAGCCTCAGAGGTGCTGGTGGTTCCGTCGGGCCGGCTGTAGTTTGTGCGGTGAAGTCTCACCTGGCGGGGCTGTGAATGCGCCTCAAACAGCTGGGTCTGGCAGCAGCGGCAGCCCCGGGGCGGCGGAGCTGCAGCGCCGGGGCTGGAGCTGAGCAGGGACCGCGGGCTCAGCCGGAGGTGGAACGGGTGAGAGCGGCTTTGGGGAGCTTCTCCGCACGATGTTGGGCAGGGAGGAAAGTCATGAATATCTGGTTGTTGGAAGATGTGCAGCCCTCGCTGCAGGACCATTTTAGCCTTTCCTCAGGAGGAAGCAGCTGTGCGCTGTTTTGGTTTGTGTATCTCAGCCCTTTCCTTCATGCAGTTTGCGTTCTGCATGCATTTGAACAATGCAAAGTTCCACTCGATGTAAGTTTGCATTTCCACTGCTCAGTGTTTAAACATGAGTGTTCTCAGTCTTTGTGGTCTCTCAGGAGTACCGCCGAGCCGGGATCAGGTTTTGCTGTCTGCTCGTTTGTTTTCCTGAGGATGGATGCTCAGGCAGTACAGGACATCTGTTAAGCTGCGATATTGACTTAGACCTGGTGAAACTGAATGCTTTGATGAGTCCTTTCATGGTTAATTAATAACTTCCCAATTTACTGGTGTTTGATTTTTTCCCTCCGTGCTCATTTCTCTTGAATGTTGACGCAAATCTTTTGATTTGCAACAAAACCCTGGAAGGTGCCTTTGATATCTGTCAGTTCAGTTGCATCTCACTTTGACAGCAGACCCGTTCCTGTCAGCAGAACTCCTTTCTGGAATACAGGGTGGAGTTACAGGGTGAGCAAAGACCTCAGGAGCTGATGCCACATCAGAACCTTTCTCTTCTTTATGATTGTGTGTGTAACTCATCACCTACACCACCCCTGCAGGAGATCTCTTCATGTAGCTCATTGCTATGATATGCAAATCATGAGCCATCATAATTAGCAATTTTGTGGTTGTGCTTCTCTTCTGTCTTTATTTCTTCTCTAAAAGATTCCATTGTTTTCTCTACTCTTTATGCTATGGTTCCAAAATCCTCTGAGGAGGGGTGGCTAACTGAAAAGCTCTTGGCAGAGTCACCACAATGGCAAACGCCTGTTGAAGAATTTCTCATATTTTCACACTCCTCAGCTCCTGCCTCGTTGGGATTCTGGGGAACAATTCTGATTTTTTTCAATAGGTCATTCAGAGCATTCATTGACATCTGAAAGTACTGGGCAGGAAAGTGTTCCAAATTCAGGTCAATGTTTAGTTTCATGAAGAACTGAACTTTGTTTAATGGTTGCAAGAATACAATCTCTAGGTAGACCAAAAGAAGAGCTTTTCTACTCAGACAGTATTAGCACAGAAGTATTCTTTTGCCATTGCAATAGCATTCATTAGTTCTCTCAGTTTTCTAAAGTGGCACTTACTCACATTTTGAAACTTTTATGTTGCAAAGGTTTAAATGCTGTGCTTTTATAGACAGCCAGTGCAAAGGTTTTTATGGAGCATTGAGTTCAGTGGAATATCCTTTCAGGAGTGAACATTCACTGGTGAATTTGGAAGCCCTGGGACTGGAATCCAGGCAGCAGCAAGTTGAACTCTGCTGCAGGAGAGATTTCTAGGAATGCCAAGGCTGTACAGGTTCCACCTCCCTTGGAAAGGAATGCCATTAACAGAAATGAGTTGTGGCTGGGTCTGAGCTCATCTCCGTGGTGAGTGCCAGGAAATGAGGAACTGGACAGAAGAGAAGGAGCTCTCTCTGAAAAGGCCTTGATGGCTTTGTGTCATTACCAGTCCTTGTAGTGTCAGAAGCCTGACCTTGAAGGTAATGGTTCCACAGCTATTTGAGAGTTCTGAGCCATCTGTGCCTCCCAGATGTCTTTGAGCTCCAACCTAACAGTTCATATCACTCACAGCACTAGACTGGCGTATTTTGTACCACAGAATGCGAAAGAAAAAGGTGCATATTCCATACTGGAGCTTTGCTTGGTAATAAATGTCATTTCATAAAAATGGAGGTGTGAAAACTTCTGTTGATGATTGCTGAAATTGAATGTATTGCCAATTTGAATGTATTTTAGATCAAGAACAACCATGTTTTCTATGTTTAAGACTGGCATTTTTTTTTCCCCTCCAGTTGCCATAATTATCAACGTCAGTCATTCCATCAAAGGCAGAAACCTATACTTGTTATATAAGATCTCTTCTATCCTGCAGATGGGCACCCTTAGAAGCAATGCACATTTTTGGTGGTTGAGTATTGATTTGGTTGAATTCAGCAGCCATTTAGGGAGGGTAATGATAACAACTGACTCAGTTCTAGGTGTTGTGTTCACGGCTATTGCTGAGAGCTCACTTAGCACTTAAAGACAGGATTAGGTATTGAAATTTAGCAACTCAAGCTTCTCTGCCTTTACACAGAGATCTGTGCTAAAGGGCATTTTAGCCCTCAGGATTTAGTGGTATTGAAGGAGGGATTAGTTAGAAGAGATTTATTAGAAGGACTGTGTCTGCCTGAAATCGAGAAGCAGGAGTTAAAAAAAAAAAAAAAAAGCCAAGAAACCCAAACTCTTAACCCAGAAACAAGTGGTTGCAGTAAAAAATATACCTAAATACACACTTTGCTGCCAAGTTAAACAGGTATTGAGTACCTTCAGCAAAATAGCTCTCAAGCTGCAAGTTACAAACTGTGTGATATTTCTGTTCTGCTCCACAGTTTCTCCCGGTTTCTTAACTATCAAATTAATCTTTCAAAATATGTATCCTTGCACCTTTTGATTGGGCTGATCTGATGGAACATGGCTGGTTTAACCATTAATTAATTTATGCTAAATAATTATTAATTTATTGTTAATTGCTATTAATTTAATTGTTAATTGTGTTAATTCCAAGGTGAAGAAAATTCTCGTGCTATTATTTGACTATTACATTATGAAGCTTCAAATGTTTTCCAATCAAATCCTGACTTTGATTCATTCCCACTTTATATTTTTGCTTAGATTTTTACTTACCAAGAAATATTTGTGAGTACAGAACTGAGTTTGATTTTTAAAGTGAGGTTTTCCATGTAGGCTCTCAGAAATAGAAATGGTCCATTGTTTATTATAACAGCCATGAGGATGTACTCTGTTTACAGGAAAATTCCAATGCTAATTTGAAGAATGATTGAATTAGGGTCTTGCATCTCTGGTTTTCTTCATTTTTGTACTTATTTCTATGACTTGGAACATCTTAAAGTGCCTGATTAATGCTAAAACATGTTAAAAATGACCAGACTTCCATCTCCATGTGTGCAGTGGCATTTGCCACTTCCAGGTTGCTTGAAGAAAGCAAATTGTTTTGACTGACTTAGTTTTACTCAGATAAACCAATTATAAAAGGATTTGTGAGCAAGTCTGATAGTTTTACACGGGAGTGGTGCCCTTAAAACAAAGTTTTTCATCTGTCCTAAAATGAATTCACTGAGTGGTAGCTCAGAATGAACCTGAGGGGTGTCTTTATTCCTCAGTGTTCTGTTTTAGGTGCCTTCTATGAGGAAAAACTTCTTGCACCTGTTTCAGAAGTTTCAGAAGACCACACTGTTGCCTCTTGGCAGGGAGAGAGGATTTGTGTGTGGTGTTGTATATTTAACCCAAGGACTTGTCAACAGCACGTCACTGATGTTTAGAGAGCTAATTGATTAAAAAAGGCAAAGTCTTTCAAGGATTGCTGCATCAAACCTCGAGCTCTTCAGCGCGTGTGATGTGATTAAAATATAAATGTCGTTTGGAGTAATTGGGTATCTCCCCCACAGCAGTCTCATTAGCAGCCTCCCTTGGGAATAAATGTTTATCTGCAGGTGAATATACAGATATACATTGCACACGTGTGAGTTTACAGCACTGACTAATGCTGACATCCTTTGTGTGTGTTCAGTATCTGGTGTAAGTAAACAAAAGCTGTTTCTGTGCCTGTCGTGTTTCTTACAAGTTTACAGTATTAATATTTTAATCAGGTTATGAATATGCATGAAATAATTCGGTGTGCAAAGCTCTTTCAAGTAGCTTTCTTTGTCAGGGGATGTTGTCTTCTGGATGGCCTGCTTGTGTTGCCTTTATAAACGAAACTGTGTATTGTCTTGTTAACACAGACAGAAAATCAATTACCCGAGGAAATTCTACAGTGCTGAACTTCTGCCTTCGCCCAGATTGTGTTTGCCTTTTCTCTCTCATATGGATGGGGTTTTTGGAGGATAGACTGAGCTGAAAATTGTGACTGTAGCTAGCAAAAGCAAGATGGCATTGAGAAGAAATCACCAGACTGAGGCATAAGGATTTATTTTCTCGTTCTGGCTGCAAATGTACCCAAATCAGTTGGACCAAGAATTCAAAATACCTTTTAAGCCTTGGCTCTCTAGTTGTATCTTTCAAAATAGGTATTTCACCACTTCTTAGTGGTTTTGTGTCCTCTGTTCTTGATTTGAAATTCTGACTTTGTTTGGAACCTGATTTTTGGCTTCTGATCCTCGCACTCTTGGACTTCATTTCTGTGTACCTTAATTTCTCATCAAGAGAACAAGGGCAGTCCTTCTTTTTCTCACCCTAATCCTTCAGTTAATAGATAAATTCTTTGTCATCGGGTAGCCAAACACTTTGAACACTCTTGGAGCTTTTTCAGTGTTAGTTTCACAAACAGTAATGGTAATAGGAAATGAGAACCTGAACATGTTTGCTAACCTGCTTAAAAATAGGTGCATCCTGTAAACCATCATTTACCCATTAGTAAAGCCAGGGAAAAAATTTGTTTTGTGGTGCAGATTGAAGTATAAATCACTTTGTAGGGTTAATGAAGAGTTAAGGGAAAGAGCTGCTGTAGAAAAGAGCTCCTTAACTCCCTGTTATACCACAAAATAACCTGAATTTTAACTTTGCTCTGCACTGTGTCCTTGACAGGTTACTGTGAAAACAGAAGGCCCTAAATGCCAATTATACCTGGTGTCATGTGAGGCACAGAACACAATGAGCGTGTGCCTGTCCTGATGTACATGAATTACCAGGGAGCTCACAGGGAAACTTGGTTTTATGGCCAGGTTTTGGTGGCAGGGGGGCTGCAGGGGTGGCTGTGATGATCTGATCTCAGTCTGCATCCCCCTGTACCACTGCAGGGGAGGAGGCAGAAAAAATTCAGCCTGGGGAGGAAGGCGGGAAAGCTGTTTTAAGGCTTGGATTTTATTTTCTCATTTTCCTACTGTGGTTAGATTAGATTCCCTCAGCCAAGTCTGTTTTGCCCGTGACAGTAAGTGCTGAGTGGCCTCTGCCTGTTCTTACCTCCACCCAGGTGCCTTTCACTGTATTTTCTCTCCCCCATCCAGCTGAGGAGGGGAGTGATGAGGCAGCATCCACTCAGTGTCATCCTCCTGTTCAGCTGCTTGGTGCTTCAGCTAGCTGACACTTCTGATTCCATTGGTTTTGTATTTTATTTACTGGAAGAGAGTCGGGTTTTACTGACTTTGATAACAGTTATTCAGGAGAAATTGTACCCGCCTGTCTTTTTGTGCAGGCTCTGCTCTGTGCAAAAAAGACAGGCTGTTTTTACAGACTCTTGTATCAATACTTCTAAATTGTGGAACTGAGTTTGTTTCATTTGTCTTCCCTGAGTCTCCGGGAAAGAGGGAGTGAAAGGATGGGAAGAGGGAAGGGGATTTAATGGCAGGAATTCTAATTGTCCTGCTAATGGGATAGGATTTACAGTTGATCTCCATGGCTAAATTCACAGCTGAATACATGCTAAAAGAGGATCTTATTGTAAATGCCAAAGCATCTGCTCCAGATTTTTTGAGGAGTAAATGGTGACTTTGTGTCTCTCGTTGAATCTTGTTGTTGAATCCCATTTACTCACAGGCTTTGGCATTTTGTGTTTATTTGCTTCTTAGCCTGATTGAGGATGTTTTATAGTGACAATGCTACTGATAGGGTTCCTGGGGGGATTTTTTTCCTTTAATAAATTGATTCTTATACTCTGATCTAAGCACAGTCGAGGTAGAGCACAACTGTGATTCTTATGGGAAAGAATTTAATAAAAATTACAGTCTTACTGCTGAGAATGGACTCATATCTGGCACAGTAAATCAAGATCTTTACGGTCTCCCAATCTGTCAGTGACTCTGAAAAGCCAATAGTTGGAAATAGCTGGCAGAATTATTGATGCTAAAAATGAATTAAGGATAATATTTAGTGTGTCTTGTAACTTTTTTGTCTGGGAAGGACTGTGCTGGTACTAAACAGGGGATGCCTGAGTGCTGCATCCGTATTGGCAAGGATTAGTGGAGAAGGACAGAAAGCTTAAGGCAGCATTCATGTCCCTAATTAAATACTAATTAAAGTATTGGTAGTGATCCACTAATGAGCAGCAGGGACTTAAGCTTGGATGGTTAAGGAAAGCTTCCCTTGTTTCTGGGTCAGAACAGCTGCTTTACTGTAAATCCAACTGCATGGAAGAGACAAAGTTTCCATCAGTTCTAGCACCTGAGCTAAGGTTTTCATAATTCTAGCACCTGAACTAAGCTTTTCATGACTATATGGATTTTAAAGTACCTTCCATTCACATTTCCCCTTGCCTGTAAATGTTACATTTGTCATCATTGGACCACAAATCACTGATATGTAAAAAAACTCTGCGATTGATTGATATGATTCTGTAGAAAACTAGAGTGGGATTTTTTTTTCTTAATTTTAAATCAGATTGCTACAGTCACTGTGTATTGTATTTGTTTGTTTCTCTGCATTGCAAAACACTTCCAGTTCTACTATCTAAACATTTTCCTTGTTAAAACACCGCTGAATTTTAATTAAATTTGCATAGGAATGCAGTAAGTGGAAATTGTTTTACTGTAGGGTAGGTAACAGGGTAACAACTGGTGTTTTCATAGTAAGTAGCTGATTGAGATTAATTATTCAGGCGAATTTCAGAGAGTTGTGGGGAGGAGTGAGGAAGACTGTAAGAGAGAAATAGAAAACATCTCTCTTTTTTCTGGAAAAGGTAGAAATAATTCAGTACTTAATCTGAAGATCTGAGGAGAGGTGGCAGTGATCTTCACAGGGAAGCAGCTCCATAAAGATGTATGCAGACAACAAGCTGCTCTTCACATCCTCTGGGAATTAGACAGAAAGGAAAGATTTTTAAATTTGTAGCAAAGGAAACTTAGGTTGAGTGTGGGGAAATACATTCTGATGTTAAGGACTTGGAGCACTGTGACAGACTGCCCGAGGATAGGGTAGAGTCCTCACTATGGAGGTTTTACAATGCAAGTTACACTGAAGTGTTTTAGGAGTATTTTACATCAAGTTTTGCTTTGCTGTAGGGAGACAGACTGGCCGGTCCTGTAAGCTGGCTAAGGTTTATATTGCCAGAGAGTGCCCCAGTGTGTGGGCAAAAGTTGGAAGTGAAATCTCTTGTAAGAGATTTTTGACCCGTCTTGATGGGTGGGAAAGGAAACAGAGATACCAGTTTGGAATTACTTGGAGAATACTTCAGCAAGCACTGGCCAGAAGCTGGTGGTCCCTTCTGCCAAAGTTTGTGTGCTAAATATTCTGCACTACCCAGACTGTGGGGAAAATTGAAGTCCTAGATTAGGTGCAATGTTTTACTCCACAGTCTGACATTTCAGCCTTTCTTGGGTGAGAAGTTTTACTGCTTCTTTAGCACTGGAGGTGCAAATGCTGGCTCAGAACCGTTTCAGCTCTGAAGGGTTTGTGGCTCCCTGCCAAGTGTTGTGAAGCCTTGCAAAGGGAGAACAACAGAGGGGAGTGTCACCCGATGTAAAGCGTTCTGTTTCCATTAGCTGCCAATTCTCGCTGGTGGCAGAGCAGACCCAAGAGCCTGTCTGTGCTCTCACAGCCCGCAGAGAGGCCATTGATAATTGTTCATCTGTGTCCCAGGTGCTTTCCAGGAGCACCGGGAACTGTTGATACTGGACCTCAGGGAGTGCTACAAGATGCAAAGAGTTATGTTCCTGTTTGACACTGAGATTTTGATGTATCTTCATTGAAGTCCAAAAGCTGGGTGTGGCAGCAGGACACGAATGAACGACACTCACAGGCTGAGGTGTCCAGGGCAAAAAAAAGATCACATTATTTACAGACCTCGACATTTATAGAATTCCAACAGTCACCATGGATTGGAGGAAGAAAATTGTCCTCTCCAACTACACTGGTCAACCCAACAGTCCATCAATTCTCTCCTCCTCCAGAAAGGAATGCAAAACAATTAGGATTTACATGAAAAGTGCGTGAGAAACTCCATTGCAAAAATGTAAACATCAGAAGGCTTGGAAGAACTTTGGAAAACCAGAGTGACAGCTGGGTAGCTGTGAAAGTACATGTCCTTTATTGCATGGCTGAATCAGCCTGGTGAAGGCAAGAGGTGTTACAGTTTGTGCCAGGATGCAGAGAGCCTTCTGGCAGAATGTCCCCATGTCCCAAGCAGAAATGGCAGCATCTTCTCAGCAGCAGCAGTGACAGCACCCTAATCTGTGTCCCACAAGCATGCATTCTCCAAGCAGTGCATTTTTGTTCTATTTTTAACCAGTCAGGTACAAACACAAATTCCCTACAGTCCTGCTGGACCTATCCTAATGTGAGATTGATGTGTGAAAGTAATCTTAAATTCTTACACAAATCCTAGGTGTGTAACTCTACCTTGTTCTGATTAGGAATGCCAGCAAGGCTACATTCTTTTAATTTTGCCTAGAGCTTAGTTAACTTTGTAAAAGGTAAAGCTAGTGAACTTTAAACAATGTTTTAGGGCCTTTTCTTACTAATTAATTCAGGCTCTTATTTAGTTAAGACACCTAAAAGATCCTCTACTTATTTAAAACTAAACTTGCATTTCTACCTCATGTCTGTGTGAATTTATGTATTTTAGTTTCCCTGAAGGTTTTAGTTCAGCCCTCACATCTCTGAACACCCCTGGGCCTGTGTGGATGGAGCCCAGAGGGGTTGTGCATCCCTACATCTATTCCCCATCATTAGATCTTCTTCTCTCAATATTATTATTTCTTTAATCATTATTAATACTCTGGAACATGCAGTTTGCACTCAAGTATTTTTGGACGGAGTGATTTTAATACAATTGGATTTTATTTGGAATATTTTATGAGGAGTGAGAGAGGGATAGAGATAAATGAGAGGAGGAGCTTTTGTCACAGAGAGAAACTCAGCACAGTTGTGAATTTGCCCCAACTTTCATTTCAGGTCCAAACATAATCTATAGTTATGTGTCTAATATAGTTATATATACTATATTAGATACATATAGTTATGTATCTAATAGTGTGTGACATGCAGGTATGGGAAAAAAAATTTAAAAAAGAAACTTTACCAGACTCAGCTCCATCAATTTGCTGTGGAGCTGTGTAGTTGTGCAGGGAACTGTGGGGAGTTTGACTGAAAACAGTTTGAGATGTAATCAAAATAAGCATTAAAAACATCAAGAGGAAAATTTTGTCTGTCTGCAGTGTGTTTGGGTTCATTATTCAGACATGTGCTTAGTTAATTTAAGCCTGTAATATGAATTCTGTTTTTCACTTTAGGATAATGTACAGCTGCCAGCTTTGACATTTCTAATGGCTGCAGAACTCATTATTTCCTTTCCCTCTACTTTCTCTTCCCCAAACACACAGTAAAATGGCTTTTGTGAAGTATCTTGTGTCATAGGGTATATTTAATAAAAACAGAGGATAGAGGCAACAACTAATACCATAAATAATTTTATTTTTTCATAAATAAGACGAGAGATAATGCAATGAAAGCAGGAGCCAGTCGTTGTCACTTGGCTGATATTGGCTATTTCTGTAAAACTCCCACTGTTGATTATTTCTGGTACGTTTCTGGGTGGCCTGAAGAGTTGCACCTTGACACAACAAGCAGCAGCTCTGACCTCCTTGCCTTGTTGTCCAGGGGCAGCACGGCTCCATGTGAGCAGGGATCACAAGGACTCAGTGGCTCTTTTACCCCAGGAGCAGCTAAATGCCAAAACAAAGTTGTTTTTGATTCACAGTGCTTTATTTTCTGCTGACCAGAAAGCAAAGGCACGAAGATCACTTTCATTACTAGGTGAAGGAAAGTTGTAAAAACTAAAAACAAGACAAAATGTGGGACTTAGACTCAGTTTGCAATAGTTTTTATTTTTTTTTTTTCGTGGTTCATCATAGTCACTCTTGTCTCCTGCTCTTCTGATCAAAGCTGCAATGCAGCATGACCAACTGTTCCCTCTTTCTTCCTTTCACTTTGCTCATTTCCAAATATCCCCTTCCGTGAGGAAGATATGATGGTGAAAAGGCTGTATTGAAGCTAATTAACTAATTAATTTAAGGCCTGGAAACCCATTTTATTCCCATGGAATGGGAGTTTTCTAGATTCACAGTGGCAATAATGATGCTCAGGGATATTCAGCTCTACTTGCTAGCAAAGGCTCAGCCCCTAACAAGGAAAATGAATGGACTGGAAGTTTTTGAAATCTTGCAGGTGCACAAGAACAACTTCCTAGCTATGTTAACCTCTTGTTCCTGTGCTGTTCATGCATGCTCAGATAATCCTCTCCCTTTCCTCTGTGTCACAGGAGGGAAGTTTTTTTACTTAGAGAGAGTTCAAATGCCAGGGGCTGAGAAAACAGGGACAATATAATTTAAGTGCAGAGAAAACCAACCTCAGGTTCTAAAACCCCACTCCAGGCTGCTCTTTCTTTTTCAGCACTGTGAAGAGATTGTTGGTTTGCTCTTTCATATTAGGTATTCTAAGTGTAGATCTCATTTATATGTGATTTCATAAGCTGCAGGACTCCTGTTGTGTCTGCATTGTCTTTAGTTTGAGATCTGAGCTTTTAACTGAGCCCAGGCTCCACAGCTGCTGCCTCCTTGCTGGGTGCAGTGTTGGCTGCAAGGAGAAGAGTACAGAGGGTGGCCATTCATCTTTGGAAGAAATTATACCCTGGTATAAATCTGTAAAATCAGTAGATATGGGAGGCAAATCTGGGAAACTTTTTTAACACTTCAGGTAATATTTGTGTATTTTAAAACCGCATCAGAATTTATTTCCAATCTTCTCTTAATCAAAATGATTTCTTGTATAACTGAGGGGCTAATGGAGGCATATGTGGTAATTAAATGTCACACTGCAATTGCTAGCTAATTTAAAGTATTCAGAAATATTTTCCATCAAGTCATACTGACTCATCTGAAGCCAAAGCTGCCCTCCAGAACCAGTCCTCTATTTGCCAGTGACATTAAATGAAAACCCCAAAAACATTGCCCATGCCCTTTGTCTTTAGCAGTCCCACTAAAGCTCTATATGGGGATTTCAAATTGTTAATCAGAAATAGTAGGTGTATACATTGCATGGCACTGTACTAGTTTTTAGCTGTTAAAAAGGGATAATTTATTGGTGTTTCTGTGTCAGTGTGAGTGTACAGCACTGAACTGGTTTTAGTGCAGTTAAAAATGATATTTGCAGTCACACGTTTCCATAAATGCCTGTGAAGAACCAATAAAACGTTAGTTCTGTTCTGGTGGGGACACTTCTTTTGCATTCAGTACCTATTGCAATATAAATTCGGATATGTACTTAAAATTAACTTTTTTCTTTTGATTTCTCTGGAGAAGTTAGAGCTGTAGCTGGGTGTTTGTCAGCAGTGCATACTTGGCACGTGTAGGTCCAGTTAATAAAGAAACTGCAGAATTAAGAGTTATTTTGATGCTGATACTGGAATGGTTTGCCCTACCTTGCTTTGTAAAACCATGTCAGGAGACATCAAATCCCTTGACACCCAGTGGTGTGCCTTAACTACAGGGAGCATTCCTTTTTCTATCAAAGCAGAGCTTATATTATTGAAGTTACATTTTTAATTCATGCCAGCTTCTTCCTCGCTCATCATTCATAATTGAGTCTTGGGCATATATATTGTAACCCTTCTTGATGGCTGAGGAGCTGTGGATTTCCCAAATTACTTTAGATATTAAATGGCTCAGATCTCTTTGCTTGTGCTAACCTCTGAGCTGACACAAAGCTATCTCATCATGCTGATACACACAGGCAGCAGCATTTCAGAGTCTGAATTGCTCCAGCTCCATGGAGAGCAGAACCATGGTGATAAACCACAGGCATTGCTTCTTATCTCCCCTCATCACTATCCCCTCTCCTTCAGTTTTGTTAATCTTACATGCCAGCCACAGAACATTTCAAAGCTTTTCATATTTTATCCTTTTTTTGCAGGATGTTGAGAATAACCTCTGAGAAGTTATGTTTGGGTTTTGGGGTTTTTTTTCATAATATTATGTGTAGGCAGTAAACAAACTTAGGTTTTGTCATGGCTTGAGAATAAGTTATTCTCTCCAGGTACATCAAATAACAGGACATGAATGTTTTCCCCACTGTTGGTGTGTCTCAGAAAGGGTAAATTGAAATCTTGAATTCCAATGTGAGCCAAGGTGATGTGAACAAAGTGTTCAATGCACCCAGCTGATGCAAACTCTGGGCTTTTTCTCTTCTAGCCTGGATCACTTGTGGGAACCCCCTAAAGCAAATCCTGAGTTATGAATTGTGCACATACTTTGTAATTAGGCCAATTATTACCAACTTCAGCACCACTGACACCGCTCACAACCTTGCAGAACAACTGATTGCACAATTTAACATGGCAGGTACACTAGACAAGCATTTACTCCTGGCTTTGAGACCCTGTTTGGGGAATACTAGAGGAAATATCCATGTAAAAACATGCCAAATGGAGTTCCAACCCCAGTTGGAGCCCAACCACAGTTAACCTGTGTTTTTGGGAGAGGCAGCAGTGTTTGCTCACACAGAGTTCTGCAGGCAGGGAATGGTGGCCAGCGCCAAATTTTTTTATTTTATATTTTAGGTGATTTGTAAGAGAAGTTCATGAACATCTGCTATGTCTTTTTGTTGTTTGCCCCAATGGGGATATGCAGGCAGAGCTATTTGAGGATAAAATCTGCTTATCCAGAGATGAAGCTTAGAAAAGAGGAGGATCATTCATGAGGTGTCTGGGATGAAAGTCTGGGTGTCACAATCACAAGTTCCTGTTCATCCTCTCCTGGTCCTTTGCCATCCCATGTGTACTGCTCTGTCCTCTCAGTTATTGTCACTTGGTATTTGGACAAGATTTGTCTGTGAGAGGAAAAGTAAAAGGCAAAACCATCCCAATTTCCCCTTTCCTGCCAACCAACCAACCAACCAACCAACCAACCAACCAACCAACCAACCAGCCACCCTTTGCTAATGCTGAGGACCAGGCAGAAATTTAAACCTTGCTGTGTGATGCAGCTGAGGGCCAGGCAGTGGTGGAAACAAAAAAGGTGAGGTGCCAAATGTTATCCTGCTGCTGCTTATGGGAGATGAAAACCACTGTGGAAGCTCAGGTCAAAACCTCTGTGAGAATATTTATGCTCTGTCTGATTCCTTCACTATCAGTGAATGGTTTCATAAAAACATAACCCCAAGTTATTAGTCCATATCATCAAAAAACTGCTTTCAGTGAGCTGTTACCTGGCTCTGGCTGTGATGTGGTGCTGGCACGAAATGATCCTGAAGGGCTGCACGCTGTGAAATGGAAATGAAGTTAATGTACCTCAAAGACCTGGGAAAAGAACAGCGTTTTAACTCAGTGTGGAGCTGTAAGAGGCAGTGTTGGCATGGCCAAAGCAACCCCAGGGACTGGGGCACCTGTTGCTCACTGGTGTTTTTAATGGAATTTGGGCTCCTCTTTCTCTTGGGCTGCTTTGAAAGTCACAGTTAAAGGCTCTCAAAGTTAATGGAAATCCTTTTATGCCTTAAAGACATGCCATCAGGCTGAAGTGTTTGAAATCTTGCTTGCTAAGCTGTTAAAAATGTTGGGTGAATATGCAAAAAATGAAGAAAAAGGACAAAAAGCTAAGACTAAATTTTTCTGTACTAAAACAAAGGAAACCTGCTGCCAGGGGACGCTTCCATGACTGAGGTTTTACTTTGGGCCATAACACAAAAGGATCAAAACCAGTTTTCTTTGTCCAAGGCCTGCATTCATGTCTCCTAATTTCTAGTCCTTTAAACAAGCTTGTGCTGACTTCTGAACAGTGATAGACTGTATTTTTGGTTGGGACAAAGGCACATAAATCACCCAGTGTCAGGCAGCTTAGAAACCAGTATGTCCTCATGATTGTTTAATAGAGTACAAAGGGAATTGCCTTCAAGCTAGTGAAATCTCATATCCACTCACCCATTGGTGATGCTTGAAAAAAGAAGAGAATTGTTCTCTTATGAGTCTTGGCATAAAAATTTAATTAGCAGTTGAGCTCTTTGGGAAGATAAAAAAAAACTTATTTCTTTTTTTACAGTTTCTTTCCTTTAACTGTTTACTTTCTATTTCTGTATTGTTCGCAGAGACATCTGCTGCCTTCTGCAGCTATTTTTTTTTCCTTCAACAGTGATTCTGAAATTATTTTGCCCAGTTTCAGAAAATTTGTTTGTTTGGTTGGTTTGGGGGTTTTTTGGCATTATGTTGCACTAAATTTGAACACAGTTTTGGGAAGATAATCAGAACACAAGTCAAAGAAAGAAATTAAAATCTTATCAGATTTAATATATAGTGGATGCAAAACTGCAGCTGTTGCATAAAATAATAATAACTACAGTCATTGATGGATTTGTTGAAATTACTCACTCTTTATATGAGCACAGACGAGTATATATTAATCAAAAAATCAGTTCTCATCTGAAATCAGATATTATTTATGTTATTTATTACATTTTCATCTCTTTAGCATGTGTTATTTTGCTCCTAAAGGCATTAAGTCTTATGATAGTATGTATCTGCAGTATCCTAACATGTTTCCTGTGAGAACTGAGTTTGATTTTTTTTTTAATTCCTCAGATTTAAACAACAATAATTTTAGCTTCATCTCTTGGTTTGGGAAGACAAGTATCTGTCAGGGAAAAGCTGGAATTTCCCTTGGAATGGAAAATGTAAACCCCCTCCCTCCAAATTATTATCATTTTGCAATTAAGGGCTTTCAGGCAAAGATTTGGGAATAGGAATAACAGTTCTTTACTAGGAGTATTAAGAATACAAATGCAGTAGTACAAAAACCAACCAACCAACCAAAAATCCTAGAAACCCTGAGAGAGTCAGAAATACATTTTGACACCCTGTTGGTCAGGGGGTTGGAAGCAGTCCAAATAAATCCTCCTGGAGTGGCAGATGTGGTTCTGTTGGAGCAGAGCTGACCCTGTAGAAAGGGTCCAGTGGTGGTGAGATGGGTCCTGTCCTCCTCTGGGAATCCAGTGGAAAACCAGGATACCTGGTGTTCCTGAGTCTCAGTTTTTATCCAGGTAGGAATGGTTGGCTCCACTCAGTGGGTGGAGCCTCTCCCAATGGGATGATGTAATGTTTTCAGCATGCAGTGAGCCTCAATGGCCCATTAACAGCAGATACCCCCTGGAGGGAGGATGGGTTGTGGGAGAGATAAGAACACTGCCCCAACTGGTTTAACAGCTGGCCCATTATCAGAAGGCATCTGCCCCCTCCCCCCTGGAGTTATGAGGAATGGGTTATATAAGAAATAAAGAAAACATCTCCCCAACCAGTTTCAACAGATGGAAAAATAGAATAAATATTTTTTTGGTTACACAACCCATGACACTTTCTGACATCACAAGGGGCAGGAAACAAAAGATCAAGAAGAGCCCCAAACCTTTAACTCTGTTGGCATTTGTTCATAATGTCAAATGTCTTAACATCAAATTAATTACATTTCTGATCCAATGTGACAAATTTCCCAAAAGTGCACTGGTGCACGGATGTGTCATGATCACCTTGAAGCACAGATGTTTGTGTGTGGTTTGCTCTCTGCAGTTACCAGAAATGCTTCAAATAATAGACTTTAGGACTTTCTCTTAATTGAAGTTGGGAACAAAACCTGCTTGCATTGTCTAGGAGTCAACCTTTATTTTTCTAGTTGAAAACTAGAAAATGAATTTTTCATATGGGTGATACATTACCTGGAACTGTTCTTCTTTAGAAATGTTTCCTATTTTCATGTTTTGCACAAGCCATTGTCTTTTAAACTTAAAAATAAGCTTTGTTTTTGTTTTGAAAACACTGAAGCAAATTGTTTTGACACTTCTGAAGTTCATCTTCTTGGGAGAGCAGGCTCATACTCTGGGTTTGGAAGCTGAGTATAACAGTCAATATTCCCCTTGCAAAACCAGACTCCTTAAGCTCCCAGAATAATCTTGTTGTCCATGCAGGGCAGTATAGGAAACATAAATACCCTTACAAGGGACAAGGCTGTGTTTGACCTTCTTTGGTCCTTAAATGTGGTTGTTTTCCTTTAGGAAAGGAGAGGCAGAAGAGGTCAGTTGGGCTCTTTAGAATGTTGTGTAGAGGAGTCTGGGTGTGCTCAGGTAAACGGGGTCAGAAGGGTTTGGGATGGAAAAGACCTTTTGATGCCCTAAGTTTCAGCTTTCAAGATTTCAGGTTCTGTGCTGCCCAGGGGTGCAGCTCTGAGCCTCACATTCAGGGTCACTCAGCTCTGCACAGAGTAGGGAGACAAACAAATCCTGTTCCTGCTGCACACCAAGGACAACTTTCAGGCCCAAAAGCACAAACAACAGTGGACTGAAGGGAGGAACAAGAAGGATGGCACCTCACAACCTGAAGCTGTAATTGGGCAATTAAACCCAATATGCAAATGAACCAAAATTTATAAAAATGTAAGATCTTGTGACCAGATGTCCATTTTGTGACCACTCTAAGACTACCTTGGGTGTAGCCCTGGCCAGGCTCTTGTCTTGCCCAAGGTGGATCCTGGAGGCCTTTCAATAAATACCTACTTTATTTTCTAGCTCTGTCCAGCCTTTGTTTCAGGTTAGACTTCCCAAGGCATCACTTTAAAGATCCCTTGGTGTTGCAGTGCACCCCCACACCTGAGCAGATGCTTCCATATTAGGAAAAGAGTTTTGGTTTCCCCCCTGGACTTATAAGGAAGATGAACCAGAATCTTCTATGGCCTCCTCATTGTAATTGGCCAAGACAAAAGCACCTGCTGGCCTCCTTAGCTGTTCCTCAAGGAATGTGGCTCTTTGCTATTGGGCAGCTTGCCAAAAAAATCCCTCCTAGATCACTGAATACTTAAGAGAGAGCAAGGAGACTCTTGGGGCCTTTTCAGGATGTCTTAGCAGGTGCAAGGGACCTCCCTGCACTGTGCCCAGCTTTTGTTCTTTTGCTCTGCATAGTTTGCTATTTTCTCTTTAATTAAACCGCTTTGCTTTTTCAAGACACCTCTGACCAAGCCGCCCTCTGTAATTATTCTGAAGCCATTTCTGGGAGGCTGCTGGCAGCTCTCAGAGCTGGGTACACCTTGGTGGGGCTAAAACCAGGCAGGCCCCAGGCAGAATTGTCTCACCCATGGGCAGAGGCAGTGGCTTGCTCCTGTTGAGGAAATTCCTGACCCAGCTGGGTTTGAGGGCTTGCCTTGCCTGGGGAGAGTTGCATTTGTGAGTATGTTTTAATTTTACCCCGCTGTACAAACCTCTCTGGGCTTTCTCTCTTTGCAAAGCCACTTGATGTGCCTGCTACTGATGTGAAAACCTGGGTTTGGAGAGGTTTAAAGCCCTGGGGTTTGGAAAATTTGTAATTAAAAAAAGCTTTGGGCGGCTGCACCTCTGAGTTGTGGCTCTGTGGATTTATTGGGGGGGAGCAGTCTGCAGGAAACTGGTCCCTGTGTCCCCCCTCAGTACCCATTCCTCCAGTCCTAATAAACCAGACCTGGAATGAACAGGGGAAAGCAAAGGACAAACTTCCCAGGCTGTCTGATATGCCCAGGTTGTCTTAATTCAAAGCCAAGAAAATTTAAAGAGCGCTGAAGGACTTCTGTGGAAACATTAGTTTTTGTGGTGTAAATGGAGACAATTTAGATAGTCATGGAAAGCTTCTGGAGCTTCCTGCTGCAGCCAAAGATCACAATTCCTGCTTCTTCTCTCAGTGCATGACAAAAGATACCCATACAAATTACTTTCTACAGAACAGTGGGACCTCAACATTTTATTTTGATGCTCTTAATTGCAAAATAACGTAATTAAGAACGATGAGGTTTTTTAGTGTATTTGGGTGGATTTTTGGGGGGTGGTGGTGGTGTGGTTTTGATTTTTTTGTTTGTTTTTTTATTTGTTTTTTGTTTGCTTTGTAAGAAGGCTAATAGACATCATAATGAAATTAAAACTGTTTTGGTAGAATGAGACATTTCAGGGAGACTTAGATTCTTCTTAAGCTTGACAGCCCATCCTGTTTTAGGAGTAAGTCTCTTTTGGAGATATTCTATATAGTTATCTCTTTTTTTCTGTCAGTAGAAGAAATCTTCTGGGCTGCTTCTTTCTTTTGCTTTGCCATGCTGCAAATGCAACTGTCACGCTTCAAAGTCTGAATCTTGACATTTGAAAGACATTTTATAGTTTACATTTGTTATGTAATTTCTTCAGGGTAAAAGACTGGATTACATTATTTTAAGTTGATAATAAATGACTGCATGATTTATTTAATCTCACAGTGTTATTTGCACACTTTTCCCACCAAAAAAAAAAATATTCTCCATAGTGGTGTTTATGGGACTTTTATAAAGCTGTAGAACAACTTCAAAGGTGTAGATTTTTAAAGCCCATTTTCTGAAGGGTGTATTATAAAGTTTGTATTACTAAAATGCAGTGAGGTGGGATGGCAGTGTAGCAATTTATTAATAATCATTATTTCATAGTCAATTTTAGGGGAAATTCTAAATGAGGGGGTTTTGGTCATCACTTCAAATTGTGAAAAAATTGTATTTCATTGTTTTTTTTCAGTTTTACAGAATTTTTGGATCCATTCCAGCGAGTGATCCAGCCAGAGGAGATCTGGCTGTACAAAAATCCCTTGGTGCAATCAGACAACATCCCTACACGGCTCATGTTTGTAAGTACTAAAGGCCCCTGGGTCATTGGATGGCTGCAAACTGAGTAAATTTCCATTTGATAAGCAATAGGAAATATTTCACAAGAAGAGGATCTTCCTTTAATCCTAAAGGCAATTCTTTTCCAGACCAATGTTGTCCGAAATGTAGCAAATGATGGGAAGTCTTTAAAAAGCAGCGTTATCAGAGGACTGAATTTATGAAATGTTGATTTTTCAGTTTAGGAGTGAAAGCAGTGTTAGCTGAGAAGAGTGTGAGAGAAATGACTAGAGGAGATTTTTCAATCAGCTGGTTGGGTGACCTGACAAAACCTTGCCATGCTCTTATAAGGTTAAGTGCTTAAATTTTGAAATCCAATTTGTTTTAGGCGTGTTAGGCACTGAGATACTGGACTCTGGATAATCTTTTTTTTTTTTTTTTTTTCCCCTAAAGTCAAAACCTTTGTTTTAGCTTCTGCCAACACTAAATATATCACAGAGCTGCCTTGCTGTCACTGCTCTTCTGACTCTTCCCTGCTCAACATGTGCAGACTGGGTGGCTGCATTTGGTTATTATCCAACTTCCTAATTTTGATAACTTCACTAGCAATGATTAACAACCATAATAATCTCTATGTATAAGAGCTCAGTGAGACAGACCACCTCAGAAATGCTGAAATTATGGGTGTAGTTCAGGCTGTAAAAGTAGAAGTTCAGTCTTTTCCAACAGCTGCCTCAAAGTCATCTTTTCCTGAGTCTTCAGTGAGGCCAGGGTTCTACTTTTCAGACTTGAATTCGGATTAAATGCAAATCAGCTACATAATTTCTATTCAGCTTTTTTTTTTTTTTTTTTTTTTAATAAATGCTAAATCCTTCAGTTATAATTTTTTTTTTAATTAAGGAACAACTTAAGGGTGCCTCCTGCATTTGAGGCAGCCATATATCCCAGCTTCTAAGGCAGAGACTGAAGGCCTGATTTTAAAATTTGCTTTTATAAACAAGAAACATTTTGTTTATATTGCATTAAGATTCAGCTCTATTTCGGACTTTTTTCATTCTGGGTGCATGAAAATACATGTTTTTCCTGAAATGGAAGACAGCTGTGGAAAAAAACCCCCAAAACCAAAAATCAAACAACAAACAAACAAACAAAATAACCCCCAAGCCAAACATTAAGTTGTCGTGCTGGGAAAGACTGAGTTTAATTGTGTGATTTTGCCTTATGCTCAGCATTGCTTTCTTTGCTGCATGTTTTCTCTGATCTGTTTATGACTGAGGAGTTCAAGAGCCAAGAGTGAATCACTGCACAGGGTTCTGCTGCAGTGGTGGAACTATTTCTGAAAGCAGTTGGGATAATCATTAGTCCATCCTCTTGTTCCCTAGGCAGTAGGCACTGGGGAGCACAATTCTGGGATATAATTATAATACATTCCCCTGTTCCCATGGGTTTTGGCAAAGTTTGTGGTGGGTGGAACTTTGAGGCAACTCTGTGTCACTAACATTTGTATGGCCTGTGTTCTCCTTCTGGCTCAGATTTTAAACAGTGAACAGCTCCTTAAATTTAAAAAACATTGGTAATTTCTATATTCTTTTCTCATTTTTTAAAATTTAAAAAGAAGAAAAATCTGACTCTAGTATTGGTCACAACCTTTCATTGTGGAAAGAATTTGTTGCCACTGCTGTACTTCGATAACATGGCTGTGGCTTATCAGAAGGCAATCTCTAAGACTTTATGAATTGCTGGATGATTTTGTTTGCTATGAGAGACTTGAATTCAAGAGAAATGTCGTGAATGCACATCCAAATCAGACAAAGCTGACTTCTGCATGGGTAGCTAAAAACAGGGAAGAGCTGAGCCTGGTTCTGTCTCTCTGTCAATGGATATTCCTTGTCTTGGGCAGTTCAGGTAACTGCCAGCTTTCCCCTGGATGAATGGAAGTGTTTGGCAATCCTTATAACTTCAGCACATCTCTGGCTTGCCAGGAGGAACAATAAATGGCAGAGATTTTGCCCATGTTTCACAAAAGCCTGGCAATGCTGTGATATTTCACTGCTGGAAAAGGAAGCATAGCTGTGATGCTGAGGGGAGTATTGCTCGTTAGAGTGTTGCCAAATCTGCTTCAGATATGAGCCACAGAGAAACTTCTTTGCAAAACAAATAAGGAGGAGTCTGTCACAAGCCAAAATTTGTGTGTGCATTTTGCTGCAGAGTAAAAAGCACCTTCCAGCTAATTCCTTTGTGTAAGGAGCAGCAATACACCATGAACAAGAATAGTTCATCTCCCTCAAAAACTTCACATGCTTGTAAAATATGAGGAAATCTGCAGCTTTACCAGATTCCTGAAGATGGATGGAGAAGTGGTTTGGAACAAGCTGCCACTTGAATGCCATTCTTTGTTGATAATTTCTGCTGCTCCTGCTTTTTCAAAAGATTTCTGACTCCATTAAACCACCACTATAAGCCTGTCAGCCTTGGCTATATTTCTACACATTCCACAGTGCTGGAATGCAGATATTTTTTATCTTTTTTTTCCTGGCCTTTTTTTTTTTTTTTTCCTTAGTTTAAGAATGAAACTAGAAATTCTAGGATTTGCTTTAATGTTTTTTTTTTTTTTAGATTTCATGGTTTGCCTCTGAAAACAGAAATTAAATTTTTGATGAGCATAGAGAGAACTGAACATTTGTGGAGCAGTAACGTGGCATTGGCATCCAAACTTGAACCTCACACAAACTTACACAGGGAGAGATTTTAAGTGGAAGTGACTCCTCTTTCTGCACAAATCCTGGTGCCTGCTTTCCTAAATGTAGAAAAGGGGAACAGACTCCAGGCTGGGTTTTAATCTGCCTGGTTCACTGAGTTAGACGGTATTTTGCAGATGTAGGCAAGGACAATCTGGTATAAGATGCAGAGCCAAAACAACAAATGTAGAGCACTCTCACTAGTGTTGCTTCCTACTCAGATGGACTAAAATCATAAAGTGAGGACTGGGATTAATCTTTGGTGTATAAAGAAGATTGAGTCACGTGTCTTTTGCCATAATATGTCTATTTATATATATATTTATAATGGGATTTATTTATATATATTTATTTATATATTTATATATACAATGTATATACTTATTTATAATATTTATATATATATAGTATGGGATATATATATATATATATATCCCATAATATATCTGTCTGGGCTGTTTTTTATGTCAGTAGGGCTATTTAAGAAGCAAGGCCCAGTTCAGCTTCAGTAAAGAAATACTCTTATGATAATCTTACTGAAGACCTGGCACCCCTTGTGCCATTTACAGCTTCATTTTTGGCTTGTTAAAACAAAAACAAAACAAAAGCAACCAAACAAACAAACAAACAAAAACCCCCAAAAAACCAAAAACCAACCAAACAAAAAACCCCCAACAAAACAAAACAATCAACCTAACAAAAAACCCCTCAACCAGTCATTTTCACTTTTTTTCAAGAGCATGAAGTGTGTGCACTGAGACACAGATGCCATTTCAGGTTCCTTGTAGGAGGATTCCTGTCCTGCAGCACTGACAATTACAGGATGAGGTTCTGTTTCACCAGTGACTAAACCTGTAGATGCTCAGGTGTTGTTTTTCTAGGTTTGAACAAAGTAAAGCAGCTTGCTCCACATCCGAACACTTGTAAACAAAAGAACCATAAAGACACAGTCTTCCCAGTGCTTTCAAGCATGGCAGTTGAAAAGAAAACAAAAAGTAAGAGAAAAAGCATTTTAAAATGCTGCAGTCTGTTGTGTTGAGTAGGGTCTTACTGAGCACTCAGCCTGGGTTGGGTGGGCTGCCTTCCTGAAAAATGCACACTGAGGAAAAAAAAAAATATCCAAAATCTGCGTGGATCAGTGTATGAATTTAGTGGACCTTTATGGACTGTTACTTTTTCACTGGAGAAGCTGACATTTTAAATGCAGCTCTGGGCAATTACAAATCAATTATGGCTGAGGGCTATATTGGAATATTAATGTGCTCGTCGCCCTGTAGTTGCAAAGACAAATCGTCCCACTTTGCTTAAGGTCAGGAGCTTGATAAAGATCGTTCAGCCTTTCAGTTTAAATGGAGCTGGCTGCAGCTAATTATTAATCAGTTGGACTGAGGAGGCATTGATGCCCTCACACACGTGGTGTTTGTTATCTCTCACAGGCAATTTCGTTCCTGACGCCACTGGCAGTCATCTTCGTGGTGAAAATCATCCGTCGAACAGACAAGACCGAAATTAAAGAGGCTTTCTTAGGTAATGGATGTCGTGCTCCAAGGTGGAAAAAAAAAATATGTGTGATAGCTCTCAGAGATTGATTCCAAGTGCAGTCCAAGCCTTGAAGAAAACCTGTCTCCATTACAGTCCATTATAGTACTGTAACTCCTTTCAGTGCAGTTTCAAGGCATCTCACACAAGCTTTGGGGGTTTATTTGTGTTTCTAGATGTACAGATTCTGTGCCTTAATTCCACAATCTAGCCAGCAAGGGCTGGAATTTGATCAGCAAAGACAAGTCCACCTGAGAGACTGTTCAGATGTATATTTTTCGGTCACACCCAATCTATTACTTACCTCTTATTTACACCTGGAGGTATTCTAAATTAAGGCTTTGACTGGAAAGTCCCCTCTGACTCAGCTTTTTAGTGTAGGAAATTACTCCTCTCATTGTTTTCTCTGATTTTCTCCTGGAATTTACTGCTACCCATTGCAAAATCCGTGCTCTTGGCTCAGTTTTTCTCGTTAGAAGCTGTTGTTTCATCTTAAACTGCCAATGGGATTAGCAGTGCACTTAATCCTGGACTGTGGGCAGTAGTGGCTGTGCTATGGTTGTAGGCAGAAAATTGGAGCAGAGGACAATTCAGAGGGTACGTTTTGAGCTGTTCTAGCTAATTCTAATTCTGGCTGTGCCTATCTCTTGAAATCTTACAGTGATACATCCTCAGATCCCTTTTACATAGATATTGCTAGAGACCAATATTGATTCAAGCACTTTCAATGGCAAGGGATACTTGCAGCACTAAGCACTGCAAATGTTTTTGTTGACCTTCTGTTTGAGATATGCATAGTTCTGAAATTCTGTTTTACTGGCTAATTTACACTTTATTTATTGCCCCCTATATAGTAAAATCAAAGCAATCAATCCTCAGCCTTGCCTTAACTAGATAGGATGTAAATGGCATTGTGTATCTGCCTTGGAAAAAGTTTTAGTCAAGGCTTCATTCCCATAGATTATTCTTTCTCCAGTTGCTGTCACACAAACGTGAAACGATCCTAGGTTTGTTTTGACTGCTGCCAGTCATCTGTTTTAACTTCTGAGGTGCCTTAGAGTGATACTTTACTGACAAGTCCATTCAGTGGAAATAACTCCTCATTCCTAAAACACACACAGTCAGTCCTGAGCCTCCCTTTCTGTTGAGTAAGAAGGAAAGGAGCTTGGGCTCAGTTTCTCCATCACTTACTTTCACCTTTTTGCTCTAGAAAGACATTATTTATTTCTTTTTCCTGCTGTTTTGCCTTCTGTTGTTATTGCCTCTGTAACATCTAGGAGAAAAGTTGCCAGCTGCCCCAGTATTCCTCTTGGTACCCAGAGTAAGGACACACCAACCTCAGTGTTGTGTTCAGTTTGTGCCATAAGTGAGGAACTTTGATGCTGTTCAAGATTACAACGACACGGACTCTGAACTTTTCAGAAGGCTGAAATGACTAAATTTTTATTACTCTGGGAATTTTTTTTCTTTATGCTATTTTACAAAGAACTACCCAAAGGGGTGGAAGAAAGACAAACTTCTTCAACTACATTGGTTAAGTCAGAGGGACATCAAGAAGTCGTCCCTCCTAGGGAAAGGAATGTAAACCTAGGTTACAGTTAAAAAAACATGTCTCTTGTTGACAGAGCAGTGCCTATATCTATCTATCTATCTATCTATCTATCTATCTATCTATCTATCTATCTATATCTATATCTATATCTATATCTATATATAAAAAAAGTTTCAGAGAAACCAAAACATCACAGCACGAACCATGGCTATAGAACTTCTTGTGGCTTATTTTTATTCCAGTGCACTGTGAGGTTCCAGACACTAATGAGTGTCTGGTGATGTGGAGGTTCATTAGGTGTGGTGGGACTCTGATCTGCTGAGATCTGGCACAGAATGTTCATAGAGAACCTTCAGGGAGCACCCCAAATGGTGAATTTCCTTAAGCATGGTGCATGGAGGGGAGAAAAGGTTAAAATGATATGAAAATTCTTTGCCCCTGCTCCCATATAGCCATGAATACAAAGAAGGGGATTCAATGCCTCTGGAGTAAGGAGGAGTTAATTCAGATGCCCTTAAACCTTCCCCTTGGAGTGCCTAAATCTCTCACTGACTGGGCTATGTGACTTTAGATGGCTGACATAAATCTTTCTTAAAGGAAATAGCAGCAGAGCAAATAGAATTTTTTGCCATCCTACATTCACAACTGTCACTTGATGGTTGGATTGCCACTGTAAGGAATGTGCAACACTGAAGGCACGGCTCTGTCAGGTGTAAGAGGAAAAATCAGGACAAAACTTAACAAAAAGACTCAGTTTTACTGCCTGTTTTCAAAAGCAGATATGTTTTTTAGGAAGGGGAGTGTAGTGCTGTGGCATTGCTGGTCATCTGCATTTGACTTCATGGAAAATTTCCCCATGCAATTTCCATGAAAAACTGAGACAGAGCACGGGATTGAGTGGTCACTGTGAACACAGGTGTTGAAAGAGGAAGAGTTTTTTAACAGTATGGGTGTCTCTAGGATTGACTTGTTCTTTTATTGTTGCTGGCTGCTATTGTTATATTCTGAGAAAACCCTTATTTTTGCTTTGATGGAGGTCCCACTTTTTTTTTTAAGCTTTAAAAAGCCAGATCCTATAACACATTTTTATGACCTGTAATATCCTCAGGCAAAGGTTTTATGGAGACAGGATGAGTGCTGCTGAAGTGCAGCATCTGGGGCAGCAGCCCAAGGAGAAAGAAAATAGCTCATGTGCCTGTCATAATCTAAGTTGTATTACTGTAAATGTTCTGCTGGAAATCAGACTTTTTTTTTTTCTGCTGGGAAATAAAATTCATTGGCTCCTGGTTTGCAACAGGGAGCTACAGTGTGGACTGTAAAATTAAATCAGTTTTAATCTAAAGGGTGTGTGTGTGTGCAGGATCCAGGTGCCAGTGAAATCAAGGCAAAGATCTCCACAGGCTTGAGATGAGGTTCTTTGGAAAGTCTAGGGACTTGGCATGCAAGCACAAATAGAAAAGATGATTAAGTCTTACCTAATATGACAGTTCCCTCTTGTTCTCCAATTTTATTAGAAAAATTTGTTGATCATGGGAGCAAACGTAAGGGGAAAACACTGAAATATTTAATCAAAACACTCTTTTGCAAGAGGAATAAAGTCATCCAATTTTCATCCAGTTTGTTCCTTTCAGTTTTAGCCAGAAGGCAATTCTTTAGCCTGAATGTGAAATGTTTAATTGCATCACACGCACACACACATATATACAAATATACATATATATATATATATACACGTGTGTGTGTCTGGATATATCTATATATCTTGTTTATTGGTCTAAACAGGAATTCTGTTTGACATATAGAGCACAAAAGTTTAACCTGGTAAATTACAAAACACAAAAATTGCAAACCCACAGTACTTCATTCTCTATTTTTTTTTCCCATTTGTTGACTTATGCCTGTGCAAATGGCGTTGTAGGAAAACTGGCTTTGTGTAGGGAAATAAGAACAAAGTAAGTCATGATGATGATTATTATTATTAAGCTCTAAGCTCTGTCCTTAGTCTGGCTAACAAGAAAAACAGTAGGATGAAAAATAAAGAGCATTCAGTGTTTAGTCCAGTAAAGGTTTAAGTCTGAAAATCAAATGCTCTAATTCTGCAATTTATTGCTTGGTACTTAGGTTATTATTGTTCTGTTTGTTCATTCTGTTTTGTAGCTGTTTCCTTGGCTCTAGCTCTGAATGGTGTCTGCACAAATACTATTAAATTAATAGTGGGAAGGTAAGTGCAGTCATGTTATAAATGATGGGTTTAACTGTTGAGAGAAATGGAGGCAGATTGAGAACCACAGCAAATCCCAAAAAATAGAGAGCTGCTGTTCCAGAGCACGTGGAGTCACCCTTGGCCTGGTGCAGGTGTTGTACAGCTCCTTTATGTGACATCCTGCTGTGGCAGGAATCCCTGCCCCTGTGCTCTGCTGCTTCTTTGACTCTGGGCTGGCAGACCCAGACAAGGGGAATGGTGGGAGCTGAAATCAGTTCATTAAATTGGAAACACGGGAGGGGAGAGCCACAGCATGGGGGAGTTTGGATGGCAGTGCCCCTTGTCTGATTAAACAGGAGTCAGATGAGTTTCTCTGTGTAGCCCAGTGCCTGGGTTTTGTGAGAAGCACATTCTGTGTCCAGGTGACACCAACATCCACAGCAAAACCAGACTGGGAGCTGAGCAGTGAATGGATTCCTGGGCAGAACATTTCTTTAGAAAAGCACTATTTTGAGTGAAGGGCTCAGAAAAATCTAGCAAACAAAACCCCCTGAAAAATACGTTTTTAGGTACTTTTTGTCTCTTTATCAAAATCTTGAATAATTTCAGCTGAAAAGGACACATTTGACTTGAATTCATATGTTATTTGACAGATTCCAGTGCTGCTTTTGTTGTTGGGATGTTTTGCAGCACTGAGGAAGCAATACTGGTGTTTAGTTTCTGATGAACTCTCTGCTGCAGAACTGATGCCCTGACAATAATGGCACTTGGCACTTTTATTTGATGGTGCATTTAAAATAATTAAGATGACACCCTCTTCTTTAGACAGGAATAAGCTCATTTGTCCTGCACTCCAAGCCAAGTGTTTTGCTGTCAGCTTGTCTCTGAGTCTGTGATCATTCACTTTTCTTCTCCACCTGCTTTGTTAGCTCAGGATCAGTATGGCAGCAGTCAGACCTACAGGCACAGCTCACAAGCAGGGGTCAGGAGAAACTCAGAGGCTTGCTCAATGCACTGAGACAGTCAGCATCAAGGCTGCTTTATATTTTTTGGTGGCTGTCTTTAGGATGTTCTGAGCTGGGTGTTTTGGCAAGACCTGTGAAAATCTGGGAGTCGTTGCACTTTGCTCTGTGCAAAACTGATCACTCCAGGCAAGGGTAACCTGCATGTGTGTCATGAGCAGTAAGTGTAATAGGCAGTGAATGTAATAATCACTTTGAGGTTTATTTGTTACTACAGCTTTTGTGTTTTTAATGTCCATGGTGTTTCTTGTAGACCGCGTCCCGATTTCTTTTACCGCTGCTTTCCAGATGGAGTAATGAACTCTGAAATGCACTGCACAGGTGATCCAGACCTGGTCTCTGAAGGCAGAAAAAGCTTTCCAAGCATCCACTCTTCCTGTAAGTTCACTTAAGCACAGCGCCTCCTTTGTAAAAAGTTTTTTCTTTGTGTGGTTTGGGGTTGCTCTTTTTCTTCTGATTTGCTGGAGGAATCTGAATTTCTGACTCAGAAAGTCAGAAATTTCCTTCTGGAAATAAAATGGTGAGCCTGTGACCTTTCTTTGTCTTGGAAACCACGTGAGTGACTTGTTCAGAGTCATAGCAGGACTGTCAGCAGAGTGAAGCATATTCAGGGTTACAAAACTGTGATTCTGAGGGGCATCTGTTCCCCAGTGCAGACCTTTGTCTAAACAGTAAATATTTATTTTGTTATATTCCAGTGGAGTATGAAGGAGGACAGTACAGTCACTCCTCTTCTGGCTTTGAGCTGGTCCTCCATCTGGGTCTCATGGTTTGATCAGATGCCCCCAGTTTGTGCTGAATCCTGGCAGATGTTGAGGTGGCTTTTTGAGAATTCATCTGTCTGATTTAATTAGTTTTACTGACTTAGATGTTTGCAAATGTTCCTTACTCCGTCTTGAAAAGATGATTTCTAGTGTGTTTTATGTTGTGTCTGATAAAACTTCTTTTCATCTGTAAAATAACTTGATTACTGGAAGCCTCTTTGGGGTTTTTTGGCCAGTAATGTTTGTTCCTTTCAGCTGTTCTGTTTCTAAGAACTGCCAGTTGAGAAAGAGTAAAGCATATCTATGGAACTTTTTTCAAAGTGGTAACTTCAAGTTGCCTAATTGTGCAGAAGTATATATGGCAAACAAGTTGGGTGATGAGATGAATGAAATTGTGAGCTGATTTTGCTCTTTCTTTCTTGTTTGAGTCGCAGAAATAAATAAGAGAGTAGTAGATGTTTGTGGCTATAAGCTTTAGTTCCAAGCCAGTGGGGCAGCCACAGGAGGAGTCCTGGGGTTTTCCTTTTACCTGGCACTGTTTGTATAAGCACTGAGTTATGGTGCTGCAGCTCACACCAAATTTATTGGAGCAGAATGATGTCCCAGAGTATTTAGATCAAAATTATGAGAGCAGCTTTCTCCATCACTGACACGAGATCAGTGTGTGGCTGAGTTGACTCCATTTCCCACCACAAGCCTTTCATCATAATGTGATAAGAACTAAGAGAGATTATATATACAGTAATTTTTACCACTTGGTAAGTGTATGTTAGAGTGAGGCAATTCTGCAGCTGCTTGAACTACTTAGCTGTTTGAAGCTTGATGTTATAATGTCTAACTCTCTGATAAGCTTTAAAAATCCATACATATTTTAGACTCATAATGGAGAAGGAGAGCATTTAATTTGACAATCATACAATGCTAACCCTTCTTCTCAGCAGCAAAATAATTCTGATAACCAAAATTGTCAGTTTTATCAAGAGTAGTTTATAGTTGTGATCACTAATTTAGTTTCTTGCTATTACTTCATTAACAGCAGTATAAAGAATGGAAACCAAAAGAGTATTATGGGAAGGACACTATTATGTTGTTTTCCTACACCTAGAAAGCAATGAGGATGTTTGGGATATAAAAATTCATTTTTTCAGGTTGGGGTATAATTTTCCATTTTCTTAGCTCAGTTTTAAAAACTGTCCTTCCTGTCTTCTTAATGTGTAGGTATTTACAAAATTTCCTTCCATAATCTTAGTCCAAAGTTTTTTCTTGGCACCTTTCTCCCTTCCTTCAGCACAAGATTGATACGAGGTAAAGTAAAGGAGTTCCACTCTTCAGATTTCTGTCATCCCTTCACCGTGTGTTGAGAAATTCATGAAACAGCACCAAAAGGTTTTTTTTTTGTTGTGGTTTCTGTTAGTGTTTAGGGGATTGTTTTTTCTATTTTCATGACTGCAGAAATGTAAGTGGGGAGGATGAGAGCTGACATAAACTGTAGCACCTCTCTTGGTATGATGGTTACAAGTAACCCACTGCAGTTTGGTATTTTCCTACTTCACTTGGGCCCCTGAGGAAAATAAATCACAAGTAAAAGCTGCCAGGCAGCTCATGAGAGGGGTTAGGAACTTCAGTCAAGAGCCATTCTCATCCTCAAAACAGTTTTTCTTAAGGCATTTCTAGGAGAGGCTGTCAATCACAAGCTTTGTTATACCAGAATCTAAAACCTCACCCATGCAAGACGAGGCCTTTAACAAGAAAATCCGTGGTGCTGTAAATGGGGAGCTGTAAGAGCATAAAGTGCAGGGATGTGTATCAAGAGTGACAGCACTGGCACTCCCAGATGGCCTGGCCTGACCTTGCTTACTCCACAAAAGTCTTGTGAACAACCTGTTACTGCTCTCAGAGCCAAGAGAGTTCTCCTTCCTTGGAGCACTGATGATTTTCTTGGCTTCACCTCCCTGGGCCAAGGGGTGCATGTCATACAAAGAAGAAAAATGTGTGGAGCACAGGCTGTTTCATAGAGCCAAAGAGTGACTTGTGTGTTCCACTGGGTCAGAGAAATCTCTGGGTCTTTTGGATTGTCTGGAACCCATTTTGCTTCTTTTCCAGTGTACTGCCAGTCTTGTGTGAGGGAATGGACCTTTGGCTGTAGGGAGCTCAGACTCCAGCCTGTGTCCAGGAGCTCAGAGGTGTTCCTGAGTGGCACAAATGTTGCTTTTCTGACACCCCAAATAACTCCAAAATACACGTTTGTTTATCCTGTATTTAGTATTTCCATGGTTTTGTAACCCATTGGCAATTTTCTGCTGATTTAAAGTTAGCACTGTGATGGCAGAGTGCAGCCTCTCTGTGCCCATCCTTCATCAAAACAGTGATGTTTATGAAGGTCATAACTGGAGCTTTTTTTCCTGGCTGTGTCCTTCCTGTGTGCCTTCTGAAGAGTTTTCTTGCAGAGAACCTTTGGGCAGCCTGCCTTAGAGAGGCCTCGTGGCATCCCCACCTCTCCAGGTGTGGTTTTTCCCTCCTTGCAATGAGATGGAAACAGCAGCAGCAAGATCAAAAAATGAGCAGCCAAATGGATGGACATACAGACAGAATGATTGGGTGCATTCAGGGAAACAAACAGGACAAACTGTGCAGAAAGCAGTAGAAACCTTTTATTTTATGATTACCCAGCATGCCAGCTGATGAGAAATGTGATGTATGGATAAAGAGAATTTAACTGAGTGCAACACATGCAAGAGGAAAATTGAGGTGAATGAACACAGAACGTTTTAATTGGATGAGCCACGTGCACAACTGGGACCTGGAAACGTCACTGAATTTGCAGGCATGTATTATACTAATGGGGTGGAGAGGCAGATTTTCATAACTGATTCCTTCCTTTTCATCTCGTGTCTGATGTAATTTTGACATTTGTGTCAGACAGACAAAATCTCTCCACAAACAAAACAGGAACTTAACGAGTCCTGGAGTGTTATTTATCTAAAAATCAACGTGCATGGGAAATAAATCCTTATAATTGCAGGTTTTTATCCAGGTAGGCCAGATATGCATTAATTAAACATGGAAAAGAAATCAGTAGGGTTCATTTAATTAACAATTCTTTGTTACTTTGAGTAGCTTTATGCATTTGCCAGCTCAAGGAAGATTTCACAATGTGCCACTCTTTATACAGGCTACAAGAGCTGAGCATTTGATTGCCTGGTATTTGTGTGGACAGGGAGGTCTGAGTTTATTTTGGTGACAGAATTTGGAATTTGTATTATTACTACGGGGCCATGAGGGAGAATGTCAGCTTTCTAGATCCTGTGTTAGTCTTAAACTGCAATCAGCTATAGTTGGTTTTAATTGCTATAATTGGGTCAATGTCTTTGTTTGAGAATATATCTAAATTTTTTCAGGGAACATGTTCAGCCTAGAAGCCACCAGGGTTTTTTCATGCACAAGGAAGGCTGATTCTGCTTGTAAGCAGAGGACCATATGTCAAGAACATGTTTAATTAAGGTGACAGGAATCCTGAGCGTGTTTTCCATACGAGAGCTCACATTTCTGACAGCAAGTAGGGTTCATGAGTTACAGCTTAAAATTGTTGCAATGCCCTGGGACCTCTAAAGAGTTCTCAGAGGAGGGCAGAAGAATATGAGCAGTAAATTTCCTGTGATGTTGCCACATCACCAGTCAGGTGGCTGGAAGGAGCGGGCAAGATAACCGGGCAAATTCTCTTTTCACTGGATGTCCTGGCAATAACACAAATAAAATCTGGTTCTACCAAATTTTGTGAGCTGGGGTTTTGTCCAACTCTTTTTCCAGTTGCTGTCTGAAATGAATTCTGGCTTACAATATGAATCCAAGTTGGTGATACCAAGTTTTGGATACAGAGCTCTAAATCAAAGGAGTAAAGACCTGATGCATTCATTGCACTCTAACTGGATCTTTGACCCAGATTGCACCTGTATAAATGAAAGCAGGCCACCAACAGCAAACAAAGGTGCTGCAAAAGTGGTATGTGCTCATGTTAAAAGAGATAATAAATGTCTTGACTTACTGCCAAAAGCAGGACAACTTCATGGTTACATCTTCAGTGTTTATGTTCATACATTGCTTATCAGAATGGTAAGTAGCAAATCAGCATCACAGCCTTGCTTCAAATATTGCTCAGTAAAATGTGCTGCTCAGCTTAAAAGAAAAGGTGAAATCCTAGACAGGGAGGTGTCCCATGTGCTGCTGTGATTGTAGTAATGAAGTCCTTGTACAAGCAAATATGGGTAAATAATAGTAACACAGCACAATTTATTTAGAAACACCAAAAATCCTCTGTGAATTTAATGCCAGATTCTTGACCCTGTTTGTTTTCTTAGAGGAAGTGATTAATTCTTCATGATATAACTCCCTTTAGGCTCTTATTCTGCTCAAAACATTTGCAAGCAGATTGCACTTGCCAGTTTTGGCTTCTGCTTTATTTAGTGACTATTTTTAAATGTGTTATTTCTGAGTTGGCCAGAGCTATGGAAGCTGTGTTTTTCAGCTAAGGAATTAGATGAGAGGAAGTTGCATGAAACTGGTTTGGGTACCTTTTTTACTGAAGCAAAAATAGTGGCTTGGTGAGAGGTTAATTTAACCTCCTTGGAGCCTGTGCTGCTGAGTGTTGGTGGTCAGGGGGAGACTGAGCCCATGCTGGCCATCAATACCCACACAGACATCTTGAAACTGGTGTGTCTGCTGTGAAAAAAAATGAATAATCACTTGCTGGCCTGGTTTGTATCAGCTTACAGTTGGATTCACAGAACTTTGAGGATAAAGGTGCCTCTGGAAATTGTGCAGTTCCAGCCACCACTGAAAGCAGGGTCAGGGCGAGAAGGTTCCAGGGGATGATTCCCAGTTGAGTTTTGATTTAATGTGAAGATTCCACAACCTATCTCACAGGGAAACCTGGTCCAGTGCCTGACCACTCTTTCAGTGAAAACGCTGTTTCTTGAATTTAAATGCAATTTCCTGTGCTCCCATTGGTGCCAGTTGTCTCTTCACCTCACACTGGCTACCACCCAGCAGAGCTGGAGTGTTCTTCCCCCAGGCCAGGAATTTGCATTTCCCTCTGTTGGATTTCAGGAGATTCCTGCTGGCTATTGGTCCCTGAGAGAAAGATCCCATCAACTGACTGGAAGCCAAAAATGGCTAAAAATAATTAATTTTAACATAGTGGCTGCAGAGATAATTGAACTTACAATTTCTTGTTGGATTGGATGGATTTATGGGAACGAAATCAATTAAAAATTAACGTATCTTGTATAAGACTGCTGTATCAGCAGCAAAATAAATAAAACACTCATGTGATTTTTATTTTTGTAGCTGCAATTTAGATACTGAAATTAGTTTGAAAAGTTGACTTTTGGCTAAATTGTTCCATTGATTTTTTTTTTATATAAAAATCTTTATTGAGTCTAGAGATTCATTTTTGCAAGGAAAAATAGAGTTTTGAAGAAATGATCTTGTGGTAGCAACTCAATTTTATATTTACACAATGTTAACATAGAGCTGTGCGAGAGCTTTCATTTCTTGTGTGGGTGTTCTTGTTTTTCTTCTTTTTTATTATATTGCTGACAGAGGTTTCTAGAGATTACTGTTGAATATCTCTGAAGAAATCAGAGAATTCAATCAGGAGTCTGAAATGAAGAATGCAGTCAGAGGCTGTGGGGACAGTAACAGTGACTTGTGTTGTCATATGTTTTTTAATTACCTCCTTGATGAGTGAAGGTGCCTTGATATGCTTGAGAAAATAATGGCCCTTTAAAAGTGAAGAAGAAAGTTGTTTTCTTTGCCTTTCGAGCTACAGTTGACACTTAACAGACAAAATGGAAACATGTAAAAAGCTGAAGTTTAAAAAGTGAGCTGCAAGTGGAAGTCAATCTCTGATCTGAGCTTCAGTGAGCCAGTTTTCCCAGCAGCTGCTGCTCTTTCTTGGTTGTTGTATCTGTTCAGTTTGCTTTCATCTGTGCAGGGAAGGAGCTTGATTACTTTACAATCTAATTCTCCCTTTCTTTTTCCCTAACTTTAGATTTTTAGGCAAAATTTGTAAGCTAAGGTGGAGGTAAATGCTTGGTTTCACAGGCTGCAGGAGGCTTTGTTGTGATGCTGTAGATTTCAGCTAAAGTAAAGTAAAGACCATTGTTCATCTGCCTGACCTTTTTAGTTAAAGGGACTCTGAGTCACACCAGAGATCTAAAGATCAATTTCCGTCTGTGAACTGTAGTGACAGCTCCTCTCTGGTGTGAAATGGGTCAGAAAGCACAAGTTTGATCTGAAAATGGAGGGCTGTGAACTCAGAGGAGGCTGGCACATCACTTTCTGACCATCTTTAAGGAGGAAATCTCACTTACAGTGCTGGCAAACACTGAGATTCCTTGAAACTGCCATTGCAGCACATGATGTGCTCTTCCAGCCCATGGTAAGAATAAATCAGAATATTCAGGAGAATGTTCTATGTCAGAACTGCTTGGAAATAAACCTAAATATTCTGTGTCCTTAGACTTAAACCTCCCTACAGAGCACCTCCCTTTATAAATTGGGGTGGGTCTTTCCCACCCTGAAAGATTTAGTTGTGATCAGTCTCCAAATCCTCCTTGCACACTCAAATCCCCTTTGAGCAGCAAAAGGGATAGACCTGACTCACACAGGATCATGTCCTTCTAATGCATATAACTCTTGAGTCAATCCAGAATGATTTCATTAAAATCAGGAGTACCAACTACAATTCTGCTATAAGCAAAAGAAAAATAACTCAATAAACCCCTTGAAATTGAATGATAAACTTAAAATGCCAGGCACCTTCCTTTAGAGGTGGCTGACTGATTTATCAAACAGCAGAAATCTCAGTCATAACGTTTTCTGAAAACATTAATTTAGGTCTCTTGAAAGCGAGGGGATATTAAAAGGCTCTTGAGATAAAAGCTATGAGATAAATGCAGGAAATCAAGTATATTATTTATGCCAGAAAGGAAAAAAAAAACCACCTGCAAAAGCCTCATTTGGGTGTTGCTAATGCTGCCAGTTCTACACAGAAAACACGAGCTGTTGCAGGTAATTTTTTCCCCCTTCCTTCTGCAGAGGACTGAGCAAATAATGACATCAGTGTTTTCTCAAACAGAACCTCCGTGACAAATGTTTATGCAAAATATTTTTAAAAACTAATACTGCCTTGTTGGTGGTTTTCTCAGTTTTCCTTTGTTTCAACCTGAACTAAGACTAAGGTTTAGAAGTCTCTCAGTCTGGTTCCTACAGTTTATATGAGCAACTAGGAATTTTTGGAGAATGATTATGTTGAGGGTTTCTGATCGTGTTGGAAGGCAATGCCAGTTGGATTTGTGGATGAAATAGCATGGGAAGTATTAAAAAAAAAAAATCATTTGCAGGGGAGGTAGGGGGAAGGAAGAAATCTCTGGATGATTTTGCTGAGGGAATTAATCAGAACATAGAAATCAGAATGATTGACCCAATGTTTATGCTGTCATAGCATTTCCAAAGACACTTGGGACTAAATATGATTTAGTATGACTGCTGAGTCGTATTGAGTCTTACTTAAAAATATTTCAGTATCACTGAATATTTAAAGCATCACTTGCTCAGCCATGCAAGGACTTCTCTACCATATGATAAGCTATTTTATTCTTCATTTTATTAGCCTGTCTTTGCTGGTCTCTTCACCCTGGGAGGCAGTGACAGGACACGTGGGAATGATTCAAAGCTGTGCCAAGGGGGGTTCAGACTCGATATTAGAATAAATGTCTTTACCATGAAGGTGGTCAAACACTGGAAGAGGCTTCCCAGAGAGCTGGGCAGTGTTTCCCCAGCCTGTCTCTGCTTAAGAGACGTTTGGACACTGCTTTTAATAATTTGCTTTAGCTTTTGGTCAGCCCTGCAGTGGTCAGGCAGTAGGAGTAGATGATAATTGTTGGTCCCTTCCAGCTGAAAAATTCTGTTCTGTTCTCTGTGTTCCCTGCTCTGCCTGCCTTCATTACTTGCTTGAAATCATTAAGTTTGTGTGGATGAACACAGGAAGGTCCTGTCTAAACAAACTGAGCTCCTAGTTGATGTAAATATCAAAAAAGTCAACAGGCAATGTTTAAAAGATAGTTGTGCTGTCAAACAATAGGATATGATCTCACTCTCTGGTATTGTTTAGTGTAGCACAAGGTAAAGCTTCTGCAAAAACTCTCAGAACATCCCAGCACCTTTGCTGGTGACTGGCTGCTCGTTAATGTTTTATTGTCTCTAGCTCTTCACAATTGGCTGCTCCACTCAGTGTTTCTCACTGTATAGAGCATTACTGTTGTATTATCCCCAAGGGGTTGCCTCCTCTGATGATATTGAAGCTGATTGTATAATTTATGCCTGCACCAGGCTTGCCTGATGAAGCACTAATTAAATGAACGTAGCATTTGTGGTGTTTCTTGCTGTGCCACTACAAAGAAAAAAAGGTGGCTGGGAAATACGATGTCATTAGACTGAAGGGACAGGTAGCTCCTCCTCCCTTTTTCCACTAAATAATTAAAATCAGTCAGTTGTAAGAGTGAAAATATTTTTACATGTTGAAAGACAGCCATTTGTTTGAAAAATTAAAGTGATTTATGGGCTTCAGAGTGAAGAAATTACTGAATTTCAATAGAAGTGTTTGCTATCCTGATAATTTTTATAAAATATTACCTCAGTACTTGTAATTATAGTTGGGTATCGAAATTTGAACTGTTAATTGTCTTTAGCTAGGAATTTCATGGAGGATAATCATATTTCCTTCACTTGAAAATGAACATTTTAAGTAACAAATGAGCTACAAGCCACAGGTTTTTGGCAGTAATTGCTGCTACTCCCCTATTTTCAAGATAAATCTCTTAATTAACAGCTGTATGGCATTGTCTGACTGAAATATTTCATCCTTTTATAAAAGAATCCAGGGAAATATGAAACAGATTTGTTAAATACTCAAGGAAAAAAAAAAAAAGTCCTGTGGGGTTTATTGGCTTCTTAATTCAAACTCTTAAGTATTCTCAGGAATGGTTATGTTTAATGCTTCTGCCTCTTCTCTGCCATAATTACCTGTGAATACTCAGCAACAAGGGCTGTTGGAATTCATGAGGGGCTTGTGAAGTGAATGCCTTAATGTTTATTTTTCCAACCTTAATAATAAATCAACTCTTTCGAGCCTGTTTGAGGTTCAGGTTACGTGTATACCTCAAAAAGGTCTTCTTTTTTTTATTGAATTAAAAAAAAAAAAAAAAATAGGTGGGGTTTTAACACAGGAGTCCTGGCAGTGTAAAACATTGGTTCCTGGCTGGGATTTGTCCTGGCCAACATGTTCTATGAATTTGTTTTACACAAAGGGTGTAGGGTCACTGTGGGGTTTGGGTTGGAAGGGACCTTAAAGCTCATCCAGTTCCACCCCCTGCCATGGACAGGGACACCTCCCACTAGACCAGGCTGCCCTAGAGCCTTCTCTTCTCCATGCTGAACAACTCAATTATTTAGCACTTTTAAAAATTATATTTTCTTTGTATGTTTAAAGGTGTTAATCCCAAATCTACCATGTACTCCAGAACGGAGAGCAACTCTAGTTTTGCTCCCTTCAGATAGCAAACTTCATTCTAGACTGAATTGGAAAGATGCCAAATTGTCCAGTCTCTGGTTTTCTCAAGAGAGATGTTTAAAAGTCTCTCTGAAGAGAGTTTTTGGCAGGTTTGGAGCCCACTGAATTCAGTGACAGTCCAGTGCTGCTGTGCAGCCACTTCCTCCTCGGTGTCCTGCTTCACTTTGAAAGTGGGGGTGAAAAAGGCTCAAAGTCATTTGCCTTCCCCCTGTCCAAACTCTACTTCTCTACATAAAACCCCAGTGAAAAGTTCCTCTTGCAGGTGGTGGATAGATCAGGCATCATTGCTTTGCATCTTGCAGTGCTGCAGGAATAAATAACATTTTCCTATTCCTGCTGTGTGTCACACCATGAAAAGAGAAGCAGTGATTTTCTATATATCCCTTGCTGCTCAGGCTGGACGTAGTCCTGGGGTTTCCCTGGTTCCTTTTTGAAGGATTTAAGGGGATTATTTGCAGTACTAAAACTGGTGTGTTCCAGTAAACTCCTCGACACTGCTGACCATGAGTGTGACAGAAGCATTCTGATCCTCCACTGCAAAAAAATTTCTATCCATGGAGATACTCTTCAGCCTGCCTTCTAACTGTATTTTACATGCTGACCTGTATGCTTGGGCCAGTTTCCTTCAAATGAGTTTTAAATTACGTGCACATCCCTGAATGAGTGATGCAAATACTTGGCATGGTGAATGGAATGACAAGAGGATGATTGAGCAGGATGTGATCCTTACCCAGGGTGCTGCTTACAGCAAAGCAGGAAAGCAAGAAGTTACCCTGATCCATTGGTTGGAGCTTGGTATCTCCCAGTGCTGACCTGGAAAAAGAAAAAAAAGAATTGCCCTTGGTAGGGATTATTTGTTGTTAAATAACTCATAAATGCCCACATGGGCATAATTTGTATTAGAGCTGAAGAGGCAGTGATCTAAGGCTTGTGCTTAGATACTGTGCTTAAAAAGGGAAATGGTTAAAAGTGATTCCAGGATCTGAGCTGGTTTAATCTTCCCTTTGCTATGTTCTCAGTGAAAGAGATTTTTTCTGATTTTTTTTCCAAGCTTTCTACCCACAGAAATGGAAAAGTAGGTACAGTGGAACAGGTTTGCTTTTAGGACTTTTTGTAAAAGGTGTCATGAGCTGAACAAACCAAAACTTAGTTCTCATTTTTCAGTGGCAATGAGATACATCCTAAGGCCACCTTAGGAATTCTCAGGGGAGATGAGGTATCTGGAAAAGTACATAAAAAAACATGTCACCAAAAAAAACCCCAAAAAAGTTCATAAGAATTCACTGTGACAGTGTTGCAAAAAACAACCTAATGACTAATGCTCTTGCTTTTCACATAATATAAGTCTATTTTTGTTCCAACATGTCTCTGTCTCCAACATCTCTTTTTTATTTCCCAAGTCCCTGCATACATTTGTATTTTGTGATGTGCTTTTCATGTTGCTTCTGCTGAGCTGTCTTTCTCTGTGAAAAGAAATTAATAAAGCTAAGCCAAAGGGAAGGTGATTGACTGTCCCACTTGGAAAAAAAAAAACTTAAAAATATTTTGTGATACTAAGCTCATAACATTCTTTGGGACTTGTACTCCTATAAAATGTTCTTTGAATTGAATTCCAGCATTAAAATGTATGCACTCATTTGGTATCATACTTTTTTTCCTTCAAGAAATATAAACATTTCAGTCTTTGAACAGTGTGAAACTGAAAACATTCAGCAGTAGCCCTAGCTGCTGGAATTCCTCAGTAGGCTGCCAAGCAATCCCAGTGATGAATAGTCTGTGCTTGCACTTGGGAAATGTACAGTAATCACTGCAAAAATAAAGCACTGCAGACAAAGAGATGGATCGTTTCGTCTGCTCCTTACAGAGGCCATTCGGATGGTTGGTTTGTAATTTCATGTCACTTCTGTAAGTTGAGGGGTTTTCTTTAGTTCAAAAGAAACTGCTTAATGTAAAAAAAAAAAAAAATCATTTATTGTGTGCTTAGCAAAGCATCCATTAAAACTTGAGAGGCTGAAGATCCTCCTGGGGGAGTTTAAATTTCAGAGAAACACTCACAAAAGCAATTACGTTTTTAAATGAATAATTTATTTGGGGAGCTTTAGATCAGATTCTTGTTTACAGTTTCTCACCTTCTGCATTTCAAGTTGGTAATTGGTTTGGTCTGTAGAGAGAGGTTTTTCAACTCACCTAAATCCCCTGTCTGGAGGCAATCAGGTGTCAGGATGGGATCTGTGGTGTCTCCAGGCGCTCTCATGCTCCTTATTCCTTCTGAACTCATTTTTTTTAAAAAAGAACATCATAGAAATAAACTGAACAAGTGAGTCTAATGTATTTTTATTTATTCAAATAATGATGATGCATTTAAAAGCATTTCAGCAAGCCATGACAGAACCTGTGGCTTGCCTCATGAGAGTTTTTCCTGAGTTCAGCGACTTGTGGCATCAGGACTTTTTTAACACCAATTGTTAAAAAGATCTCATTTCCTCATTCCTTTCTCCTCTTACAACATTTCAAATCAATTAATCAATTATCTGGAATTTGTATCAACATGTTTATTGTGTTGACTTTGTTTTAAACTAAATCAGACTGATTTCCTTCTATTCATTTCCATCAATGTCTCCAAAAAGAGCTGGTTGGTATTTTATATTGCTTTTCCCTTCTTTATATAAAGAGAGTTTGATTTATTTTCTGGAAGAAGGCAGCTTAGAAGTGTTTTTGTATTGCTTTGCTGAATCTTTGGGATCTGTCTCCTTAATAATTTTTTACCAGGGCAGCAGGCAGGGTGTAACCCTTCAGGGCCTGTGTGTATTTGCATTTCCTTCATGATGCAGTGATGTATTGACTCCAGCTGGCGCAGGAAAAAGTGCTCAAATATATTCCACTGATGGACCAATTCTTCAGTGTAAATATCACCTCTAGGCCCAGGATTCTTGAAGGGTGAATTGCTTTTCTTAATGCTCTTGACTGACATCTTCAAAATAGAGCCATCAAGCAAAGTTGCCCACATGGGGTGCACAGCAATTGAGTTGTCCTGAATTCTGTAGTTACTTTGATAATGGATATCCCACATCCCAGAGCATTTTGCTGTTAATTCCGTGGGTTTTGCTGCTGACTCTGCATGCACTGGGGCTGTTGGGTCAAGCAGCTCTTTCTGGATTTGCACACTGCAGGATAAGGGAAGTCAGTCTGAAATTCTGCAGTGTAAGGCTTCTCTGCACCATGTTAGTTCTACAGCCACAACATTAGTATTATATATTAATGTATTTTTAGAGTATTATATATTTCTTTTCCCTTTTATGTTAGGGGAAGCACTCCTAGAGGAGTGTTTGTGATTCTCTTCTTTCTGCCTTTTTTAGTTCAGAGGAACACATCAACCACCTAAGGCAAGATTCTGCCTCTGTTTATTACAAATACAGATCCTGCTGAACTTCAATGTTCTTGCATGAGCACCTCCTCCTGGAAGTGTGGCAGACCCTGACAAGAACCCCACAAATTTGGGGGGAATAATAAAATATCACCAGATTCTCTCCAAAGCCCTTCTAGCTAAATCTGCTGCTGCTCTGCACCACACTGACAATTGCTGGTAAAATTGCCTGGTAAATGGTAATAATCCTAAATACGAGTCTGTGTGAAGTGAACACCTACTTTAGAGTCTGGGCAATATTCCTTTAAGCCCTCTAAATTGCTGGGCACTGTAGATTGCCTGAAAATGAAACCACAGAGCAATTGATTCTTCTGCCTGGGAGTACTGCCTCCAGATTTCAGTTCACCTAAAAAATAATAACCCGAGGTGAAAAATAGAAATATAAGGTAAAGGTATTTTTGGAGTGGGGAAAGTTTTTGCTTCAGGATTGCATTTGATATTGCGCATCCAAGACAGATTTCATTTTGATCACTCCATTTACTCATCTGGAAGATGGAGTGATACAAACAAGTCCAGTGTCTCTCTGGAAGGTGTAGGAGCTGCAACAGGAGAGAAGTTCAGTGCAGAGATTTGGTGCCTGAGTTCTCTCGTTACTGCCACTTGTGCATATTCTATAGAAACTGGGTAATGGAACCTAAAAATCTCATTTAAATGTAATTCAATTACAATGCAAACTGTCTGAATCCTTTTCTGCTTTGAACCTTAACGCTTGAGAATAGGTCAAGAATCAGAAAGATGTGCCAAGGGTTGAAGCATGAGAAAGCTTTTGTGACTCATGTTAAAAATTTGCTTAAATGTTTAATGTAGTGTCTGATATCTCCCCCAGAGGAAAAAGGTAAATTGCTGAAGGAAGAAAAAAATTAAATTTCTGGAGGATAGGTGAATGCCTAGAGGCAACACAGTGTTTGCAGATGTGTCAGATTATGTGAAAGCTGAGTGTATATATTATAAAAAAATCAAATTGCTTTTGAGCGTTCCCTTGCCTGGTTGCTTTCATTGCTCCATAGGTAACACCACTGCTGTGGAGAACATGTGTACGTTGTGGATCTTGTTGGAGAATGTTTTTTTCCCATTCACTTCCCCAAAAACGTGATTTTCTTAAAGCTTGCAAGGTCATGAATGCTTTAATAAAAAAAACCAAAAAACAAAACCCAACCAACCTACCAACCCAGTGCTAATTACAATTTACTGCAGTGATGTGTTTTGCTTTATCAGTTGCATTTTCAGGCCTTGGCTTCACCACCTTCTACCTGGCTGGCAAGCTGCACTGCTTCACAGAGAGCGGCCGTGGGAAGAGCTGGAGGCTCTGTGCAGCAATCCTGCCCCTCTACTGTGCCATGATGATCGCCCTGTCACGGATGTGTGACTACAAACATCACTGGCAAGGTGAGACAGGGGCATACCCTTCTTTTTTTTTACCCTTTTTTGCTTAATTAGCCGTGTATTTCTTTGATTTTTTAAAAAATTTATTTTTTCAGTGCATGGTGTGAGTTAAAGCACGATGGTGTGCTGTAGGTTTTCCTTGCTCCTGGGTTGATGCTGGGGTTTCCTAGCAAGGCTGGGTTAGCTAGCACTGACCTGCAGAGCTTCAGGCCTCTGCCACAGCATCCTCTCCTCCCTCACAGCAGGCACTTTTGGAGTGCAGCACCCATCAGATCAGCTGCATCTGTCACTCTTGTCTCAGAGTCCTTCAAAATTCAGGTGTGTGTATGTACCTGATGTAGAGGGCTGTGCTATCCATCAATTACACACTGGTGTGAATTCAGGAAACCCTGCCAGCAATCATTTCTTTTACCATTTCTTGACCCTCTTTATGGTCACCTTTGTAGCTTCCTTGCTTTACTCATGTCTTCTGCTAACTAGACCAGCCTGTAATTACTTTTTTTTTTTTTTCCCTATTTGTCCCTATATTCCTATAAGAAATAGCATGCATGGTATTTCTGATGCTGTTATGTAGGTCATCTTGGCTTTCTGTGGTATTGCTAGTACTGTACAGCTGGCCTTGCAAATTGAACTCCCCTCAAGGTCCTGAGTGCTCCTTTCAATTACCTGAAGTTTCAATTTCACACTGGTTACATGCTGTTTCCTGTTTGCCAGCACTGTGGCAACTCCCCTTCCCAGCTGGAAGGGTGAGAGAAAATGCAGTGAGAGGCCCATGAGTTGAGATGAGGAAGGGATCACTCAGCCTGGAGCAGCTCCTGCCCTCCTTCCTCACTGACTTGGGTGGCAGCAGGGCTGTTTCTCTCTCATGTTCTCACTCCTCTCTCAGCTGCCATTGCAGTTCTCCAGATTTTTTTCCCAGTTTTTTCAATCTGGTATCCCAGAGGTGCTGCCACATCCCTGCTGTGCTCAGCCAGTGACAGATCCATCCTGGAGCTGGCTGGTGTTGGCTTTGCTGCACGAGGAGAAGCTTCTGGCAGATTCTCACAGAAGCCACCCCTGCAGCTCCCTCTGCTAACAAAACCTGGCCCCAAATCCCAGAACAAAGGCACAGCATTCTGTCGGCTCCTCCACATAATTTCACAGAATTCACAGAAGACTAGATTGAAGGAGATCTTCAAGATCATCGAGTCCAACCCAGCCCTAACCCCACCTCAGCTAGACCACCCAGTGCCACATCCAGGCTTTGTTTAAACACATCCAGGGGTGGTGACTCCACCACCTCCCCAGGCAGACCATTCCAGTCCTTTATCACTCTTTCTGTAAAAAACTTTTTCCTAACATCCAACCTGTATTTCCCTTGCAACTTGAGACTGTGTCCTCTCCTTCGGTCAGTGCTGCCTGGAGAAAGAGACCAACCCCACCTGAGCACAGCCACCTTTCAGGGAGTTGTAGGGAGTGATAAGGTCACCCCTGAGTCTCCTTTTCTCCAGGCTGAACAACCCCAGCTCCCTCAGCCCTTCCTCACAGGGTTTGTGTTCCAAGCCCCTCACCAGCCTCGTTGCCTCCTCTGGATGTGCTCAAACATCTCAATGTCCATCTTAAACTGAGGGGCCAGAGCTGGACACTGCACTCAATGTCCTTCCTGAACTGAGGGGCCAGAGCTGGACACTGCACTCAATGTCCATCCTGAACTGAGACACCCAGAGCTGGACACTGCACTCAATGTCCTTCCTGAACTGAGGGGCCAGAGCTGGACACTGCACTCAATGTCCTTCCTGAACTGAGGGGCCAGAGCTGGACACAGCACTCAATGTCCTTCCTGAACTGAGACACCCAGAGCTGGACACAGCACTTGAGGTGTGGCCTCAGCAGTGCTGAGTGCAGGGGCAGAATTTCAATTGATTGCTGCATTGCTCTGGCCCCGAGCACCTTCTTGTCTCACCCAGCAGCCAGAACCAATCTCAGCCGTGCTTTCTCTCATCCTCCTGTGCTCCTGCTGCTCTGCAGCTGCTTGATCACCAGCCATTGGCCTTGACATGTTCTCTGAGGAGCCTCCTGGTTTCCAGCAGAGCCTTGACTTGTTTCATTACTCTCCTTTTCTCCCTGGCACTGGGGCTGGAGAGAGCCTCCAGCACAAAACTGCTGAGCATCAGGTGCTGCCTCTCCAGGCTGGCACAGAAAACACTCCTCACTTGGCTGGCCTGAGCTCTCTGCTGAAAAGGAAGAGTGTGAAGAAGTGTGGAGGGTGCAGGTTTACTCTGGAGTCTGGAACACGTGTCTGCAGTGTGTACTACCTCTTACCAGAATTGTTTATGGACTGAGGCCTGTGCTGTGAGGCAGGTTATGGTGGTGTGCTTTGTGCATGCTGGAGGAAAACTGCACCCAGGGGGTTGTGAGCTGGTTCATCACAGCTGCTCCTGTTCTGCCTTTGAATTTTAAGGAGATGGAGCTGCAAACTCATCTCTTCCCAAGAACAGTGCTGGCAGACATTGTCCTGCAGGTGACCTCTGCTTTCCCCTGAAAGAGCTGTGCTCCCAAGGGAGAGACTTGTTCACTCTGGGCACAGCACAGAACCTCAGGCCTTGGCTTTAATGCTCAGCAGAGTCAGCTAATTGTGGTAAATTATTTATGGTGGCTTTGTGCTGGAGCCTTAACTATGCTGTGGGAAATGACAAGGGACCATTAGTTTTGAGTCCAAGACTTAGCACAGTGCAGGTGAAATGTGGAGTGGAGTGTCCCTGTATTAAAAACCCATTGAGTGTGCTGACAACATTAATATTATGAGAGCTTTATGAGCTCCCTTCAATTTGGCTGGAGAGAGTGATATTCAAGGCCTTAGTATTGGTTTTAGTGAGTATTAGGATATTTCACTGTGAATCCTGAATTCCTGAATATATCAATTCCCAATATATAAGTCCCTGTACAGGCTTATAATTCTGAAAATGTTAATTTACTCATGGAATAAAAGAGAATTTTGTATGGAAAAAAACTAAAGTTAAATGCTCAGAATGAAAGAATATTCTTTTTCCTTTATGGACAAAGGGGGAAAAAAAAAGAAAAAATAAAAAGAGAAAAGTTATTTCTACCATGAAATCAAATAAAAGACAGAACTGTTTTTTGGAGTTTTTTTCCAAAAACAGGAGTTAAAATAGCTGTCTGTGGTTTTGCTTATTACCCCAAAGTCAAGTAAGGTCAGTAAGACAGAAACCTTTGACATAAATCATGTAGTGAATTTGTATTACTGTGGTGCCCAAGCTGAGACCCAGAGTTGCATAATTTGTGTAAAGGTTTTGAAAGAAATTTTCTGGGCAAGTTTGCAGCAAGCCTTAACATCCCAGGAAACATAAAGAGGACTGGCAAAAATCTGGTGTTTCTCCATGATTAAAAATAGTAATCATAGGCTTGACCTGACTGTTAAGCGAAATAAAAAAAACAGCTAGAGCACTATTCAGTCAGAGTAGGATAATCTGAGAACTGCACCCAACACAGGTTTATAGAAAATGAATCTTGTCACAATAACTAAGTTTTTTACAAGTTGATTGATGGTGTGCAATGAAAATTCTTGCCCTCAGTACCTTTAATATCATTATAGTTTGGTAGGGACAGGCTGATGAAATCAGTCAGCTTCCAGTGTGGGTAGGATAAGATACTGCCTGCACACAATCACCTTTTAAATTCTTGTTTGAGCCCCTGTTGCATTAATTTGTGGTAGATTCATTACATCCTTTTGTGTGGAGGAAAAGAACATAGGATTAGAAGGCATCTCCTGGGTCACTCCATGTAGTCCTGTTCCTCAAATGTGACTGTAAGTCACATTTCTTAAATTTATCCACCTCAGTATTAAACTTTTAAGTTTTCTTTAAAACTTTAAAGCTTTTCTTGCCCTAGCCATTCTTGATAAAAGGCATCTCACTCCCCTGATGATTACAAACTATCTGTTACACATTGAAAAGTGAACCACATGTTTGTTCTAATAAAAATCACACTGAGAAACCAAGCTATTTAATCTGTATTTAAGGTCTTTAGAGAAAAATAATTTGTATTGATTTACCCTTCGTTGCCAATAAACTCAGTGATTCACCATTTTTACTACACTTTGGGTTTTTTGAAACTGAAAGAAGGGAAACACAGGTATACACAGATGATGTGGTGATGAATCAGTCTCATTAAAGTGAAATGTGTTATCAGGTCATATTTTAACCAGTGCCTTTTGCCTCACTTCATTATTCTTCATGTTAAATCTGAGGCTTTCACAGAGTGTGTATTTTCAGTGAGATTTTTCTCTTGTTGATTGTAAGTGAAACACAGGATGAGGTATTTTAGTAAGAGGCAGAACCAGAAAACCATAGAAAATTTAAAATTTCCTATGTGTTAGAGCTGCAAATATCTCATTCAATAGCCTTATTTTATCTTACTTTATTTTCTGATAGGAACATGGTATAGTAAAGATTCAAAGAAAAACATTCAAAAAGTGTTAAATCAGTTAACAGGCATGGTTAGCCCTTGACCTTTCAGATGCTTTTGGTAAGAATTCATCCACCTTGAAATTGTTCTTGGCAATCTGCCTTTGTAAGTGGGAGAAGATCCATGAGTTGCCTACCCACAAGTGTTCAGTTGTGATCTGGAACATCCAGAAGTGTTTGACACCTCATGGAAGCTGTTCTGTTCCCAGTGTTCATCTCCCAAACATTAGCCAACTATCTACAATGTGGGTATTCAAAATATTACACAAGCCCCCAAGGACTGATTTCATGTGTCCGGTGTGATTGTGGTATTTGGTTCCAAATTCTTGAGGAAAATTCAAAATTCACATTATCTGTGTTAAACACTTCCAACATCAACCAAATGTCTTTCATTTGCAATTGTCACTCCTGGCTGCTCTTTCCCTGGTGACATGATTCTGGTTTTGTTGTTTTGTTTTGTTTTTTTTTCCCTCCAGATGCTTTCGTTGGAGGGATCATTGGCCTCATTTTTGCTTATATTTGCTACAGACAGCACTACCCTCCTCTGGGTAATACAGCCTGTCACAAATCTTACGTCAGCCTGCTGGATCAGAACTCAGTGAAGAAAGAAGAGAGACCTACAGCAGACAATGCTACTGGGCTGCCTCTGGAGGGAATAACTGAAGGTCCCGTATGACTCTGAGAAATGTGCAGAATGAACTTTTAGCCTTCTCACATTTCCTCCAAACCGTGGTTCTTACTGTACATTTATTTATTTTTTTTTTTTCTTTTGGTTCTTTCCTTTTTACGAAGGGAATTCAAGTATTTTATTTTTAATGCCATGATACCATCATACTTTTAAAGTTAAACTTTCAGCTCATACTGACTTGCTGAATTATCTGTTTTCAGTCTGCTGCGAACAGGTAGAACTACTTGGGGAAGGGGAAAGATTATGAAAAATAATCTTGTGTGGAGAATGGTTAAGAGAGTAATTTTGAGATGTGGTTGAGCATACACTAGATCTGGAAACAGATTTTCTGAAGTACTGAGTATCTTCTACAAAGTTCTGGTCGTCTTCAGCACTCATTGATTTCGATGGGTGGTGAGTACACAGGCCACTTTCCATCAGGTGTTCAACACCTGTAATTTGATAATTTAGGGCATCATCCTTATGTTTATCTTGCTGCCTTCTGACATTAGCAAAAATCTCCACATGCAGGTGGAGCTTTGTATTAATGGTCAAGTTTTGCCAAGGTCATTCTGAGCTACTAATGACTAAGAAGGCGAAAGGTGTGGATGGTGAAGTGCTTGTAAGAGCCAAGCCTTGTGCATTAGTAGTTCCACAGGATGATTCTCACGTTCAAGAAATTCCCTGCTGTTAAAATTACCAACCAGGAGCAACATCCAGGATGGATTAGAAACTTGATATTGTGTCATCGGCAATTTTTGAGAACTCTTGCAGTATTTACCGTCAAAACAAATTGAAAGGAAAGAACGCCCGCTGCATTTAACAAGCTGAAGGCTTTCAAACAGCTGTTTAAAACCCCCTAAAACTGGGAGGATAAAGAAACACAAAGTTTTCTGTGGATCTCGGTGTGCCATGTTCATTCTTGTGTAGTGACTCACTGCAGCATTGGTGACCTAAGGAAATGCAGAGACTCTCATTCGTGACTTTGGGCGCACAACCACGAATGCCCGTGGTGGTTTCCAGCACTGTAACGTATCCAGAGGAAGGCTGGAGACAGTTTTCCCCTAATCCCAGCCCACATTTTCAGCTCACCATGCTCTTGGGCATGGTGCTTGCTAAGGTTGGCTCGTTACCTGAATTGGAACTCACCTGAATCCAACCAGTGCTGGTCTGGAGAAGGTTGGCGAGTGCGTGACCGAAGTTAATTTATGATCAGTAGGATTCCGTGTGCACTATGCAGTAGACACCACATTCCTGTGAGATGATGTACCTTTGGCTGGCAGAGTGTCAGATTCCAGGCTTTTTTTTTCCCTCCTTAGGTATCCTGTGAAAAACGCAGGCAAAATATTCCAGCCCACGCCCTGGCAGTTGAACATTTCTTGGAGCAATCAAGATAATGTTGATCAACGACCACAATTACGGTGCTTCAGACTGGAGGAGACTGCTGCCATGATTATAATTTCTGTGTTCCTGTTGGAATATGCATCGGCCTCGTAGACATTTTGTGATTCAAAACAGCTCAATGTCTTTATGTAAGGCTTGTCATTTACTTTCCTCAAAGCTAAGCTTTGTAGATTTTTATTTTTATTTTTTTTTTGAGAAGAGCTGCTTCCTGATTGGCAACACTTGAATTTTTATTAAAAAAAAAACCCCAAGTAAATTAGGGTCCCGTTAAAAATAAACCTAATAACTGTGTACAAGAGGATGTAACCTTGCTGTGTATAAACTTATATGGTATTTGGAAATGGCTATAAATACCCTCTAAATATAAATGGCATTAAGGAACAGAATGTAACAGGCGTGAGCCCAGGAGGTTCTGTGGAAATCAGGCCTTGCAAAGCTGGTACAGTTTAACTCTGTCAGAGGGAGGATGTTTCATTTAGAGAACTCTGAGCTCTACAACAGAGGCAGTTGAACTTTGCTGTGGTTTTGCTGGTGAATATACAGTCATTCACAATGCCAGCATCAGCAAAGCAAAATTATTTGGCGTTTGCACTGGGTTTGACAGAAGACTCCTCTGGTGTGGTTGAGATCTTATTCTAGAAATCCACAGAGTTCAATGAAAGCTTTATCTTCCTACAAAGTCTTTAAACTGCCCTACAGAGTTCTGTAACAAATATCATTTTCTATTACTCTATGTGGGAGGATGACTGGAAGCCCCAGAGTCAGGGCAAGGCTTAGCCATTAGTTCTTTCTTTCAGCAGGAACCCTAGTCTTCCAGGTTATATGCAAATGTTAAAAAAAAAATAAAAATAAATCTTCAGTCAAAATTAGGAGTTTAATACTGATGCATAGAGAGCATTTTGCATGTTTTTATATAGATCTGGCTTATTCTCAAAATGGAGTGGGGCCTTCTAACTGTGCTGTACACATTCTCAGTGTTTAAATGGCTTTTGGTACAGGCAAGCTGTCTTTGGGATGAGGAAAAGCTCATACAGCCCTCAAGTGAGTAGTGGCTGTTAAAGGATTGGAACATGAAGGGTAACACAGCATAAAAACTGAAATTGCAAGAGTAATTGGTGACCTCGGAAAAGCAGCAAAGAATAACAGGTTTTAATGGGAGTAATTAAACCGAGAGTCATAAAGTAGACAATGTAAAAGGTTTGATTAAAATGTAATTGAAATTATGGAAGACTTAATGGAAATGAAACTTGTGGAGGGATCTGTAGGTGCCACAATCACCAGTGCAAAGTCAGCGTAGGGAAGGCATTTTTGTGGATCAGTGTATTTTAATCTCATGCTTTCTCAGTGTGAAGGAAATGTCATGTTGTAATGCACCAATAAAGCAACACATGAATGTGGGTTTGTACATCTGCGTGTTATCTCTTTTTTTTTTTTTTTTGAGAAGAATATAATTTAGCAAGCTATTTTCATTAATAAACCATTTAGAACATCACATTAAAAAAAAAAAAGGTCCTAAAGAAACAGTGGTGCTGGTAAACAGTCATTACTGATGCTATTAAAATGGAACAGCCTCCCTCCTTTAACCAAAATAATGCTCTTCAGCTTTCCTGCAGGCAAAGGCACAGTGTAAGTCTGCAAGGCTGAAATTCTGTGATTGTTACCCAGCTAAACCAAACAGGTCCCCTTCCCTGGTCCCAGTCCATGTCTCAAATAACACTGCAAGTGCCATATTTAATAACAAACGTGCCTAGACTAGAACAGGAGGATAATATCAAATCAAACACAGCAGGGATATCCTGAAACCATGAGACTGGGAATCAGCAAAATGTCCCCACAGTGATTGAAAATCTCAGACATCAGGTTAGGAATAGAGCATCTGTGCTGATTCAGTCAGATTTTGTTGCTTTTTCTAATTTGGCCCTCTAATTTTTTCCTTGTGCATAGAACAAATTATTTCTATTTAATGTGAAAAGAGAACCTCCTTTTCCTTCTTTCTACCCGTGGCAGAAAATACTTTGCTGGGGACTGAGGGGAAAAAAAAACCACCGAAACCTATGAAAAAGCCTTATTTTGGTTTTGTGGTACTAAAATTCTCATGTCTTTGGGAGAGCTGCTCTGGATCACTGAGCACATCACATCCTGTAAGTGGAATAAAGCCTTCATGTGGGTTTTGCTCACAGTCTTAAATTTTTTTATTAAATTTCTTAAAATTGCTAAGCAGGACCATGCTGTTGGACAGTTAGGAGGAGCACCCACAGGCATTATCTGAAATCAAATTTGTTATTACTCTTACCCATCTTTACAGGAGATATGGTCTCACCTGCTATCTCAGAGTACACTCCATACTTGCCTGATAAGCAGAATGCTTACATTGCTGTCCTAAGAGGCTAAAACTAAATTAGAAGTTTCCACTAGGATGCAGCCAGTTTAATTCAGTTTATTATGTAGAGAACTCCTGTTCTACAGGTGTGCAAATTACTCCCTGCTCAGGAACTTGCCCTGAACAGAGGAAAAAACATTATCATTTTGCCATTAAATTAAAATTTGCTCAACATGTATAAAATTAAAATGACAAGACCGGGTGGGTAACTCCTGCTGCACTGAATTAACTGATATTCTTTTTGCAGATGCTACAGGATTTTTGCTTAAACTTGCAGAAATAACCAAAAAAAAAAAAAAATTCAGACTGATTCAAACTTTGGACTTTGTTTGAACCCAGATAACTGTAATAAAAACATCTGAGCTGCAACAGATGTATGCTGAAGTTACAGAAGTGAAGCTCTGCCCATTATTATTTTCTGAAAAAAAAAAGCTTTCCAAAGGGAAAAGCAGGAGGCATTTGGGATAACCCACATTAGGTAGTCTGAGTAGCAAAGTAGGAATGGGGCATGAAATAGAAAATCCTGACCCAGAACTTTGATTTGGTAAAAACAAGAGAGTGATGCATTCAGCCAGGTCAGGACTGCAGAAAGTCAAGCATGAAACACGATTGCAGCAGCTCCATAAACCTTAAACCTTTGGACTGAGTCTCTTTGTTAGTTTGCCAAAAAAGCTCTTTAATTTCACTGACAGATTTGCAGCAGCCAGGCATTATTCTGCCAAGCTCCTAGACTTTAACATGGTCTGAAACAAGTTTGTTTCCAGGAGTAGATGGGGCTGGGCACAAGGACACTCTGGTTTTTATTCCAGTGGTTATCTATGGCTTGCTTTTGTTTGGCCTCTTGTTCACAGATGTAATTGTGCTTTTTAATTACAACCCACACCACTGTGCTCTCTGACCTCCTTTGGGTCCCTGGTTCTTTCCATCTGCAGAGCAGCCTCTCTCTCCTCTCTCTCCTGGTGATGAGAAGGGGAGGAGAGCTGATGGTGACATGCAGACACCTTCTTCTGGATGGTGTCTCTGTTCCTTCCTTTTCATCTTAATTAGACTTTCCAAGTCTAATTAATGCACTTACATGTGAGCAACATGCACCCACAGCAGGGAGTGCAGCTCTCAAAAGCTCCAGATGTCATTGCAGAGCTGCCCAGCTGAATCCAGACGAGCTCCAGCAGGAGGGCTGGGGTTGCCATTGCCCAACACACAGAACTTCTCCCTTTCCGAGCCAAAGGGCATTTTAAAGCATTTCCAGGCTTTTACAATTCTTAGCCTTGCAGTGAGAAGGGGTGGTCAGTAAAGGGAAGTTTCCAAACGCACTTTCACTCTCCAATTCAAGTGAATTCTCTCCCTGACTCACAGCTGGAGCCAAAACAGATTTCTGTTCTTCCCATTCCTCAGGTTCCATGCTGAGCAAGCTCACACCTGCTCTGGGAGATGCTGTGAGGGACTGGTGAGTGCCCTGCCACCCCTCTGGTTGGGAGAAAACAACAACTCAAAACATTCCAGTTAGCATCACTCTCACAGTGACCTTCTGACACCAGTCAGATCAAGAGAGAAGAGCTGCTAATTAAGATCCAAGCCCATCCCATAATTGCTGGAAGAGATCTGAGCCAGGGAAAGTTTGATTTATTAGCTCCAGCAGGTTTGCCCAGTGCCCCTTGCTGGACACACAGAGCAGGTGCCTCTGAAGGCTCCCAAGGGTCAGATTATTGTTAAAAATCTCCTCGAGCTTTTTATTCATTGTTTTTGTATATGTCAGGGTTATTGGGAGAAAGGAATCCCCACTCTCTCGAGGGTAATATTTAGAAATAATTTATTGCTACTTAGCAGGCTCTTGAAAAATACCTCCTTCACCAGGCAGGCTGAACACACAATTCTATGTATTCTGTTCACATCACCCCTTATCAGCATTACAGAGCATTTGTGTACACAAAACCCCATTTCATCTTCATTTCCAGTCCAACAGATTGAAGCCACAACGAACGTTTCAGATGTGGGCTCCTGCTGAAACCAATATAACACTGTAAAAAAGGAAGGGCGAAAAGAACATTACAGCAGTGTCACAGTGTCACTCTAAGAGGTGTAAGCTTGTCTAGGGAGTGACTGTGATGGAATTCATATCTGCAGCAATGTTCAACAAAGATAAAAACAACTTAGACATCCTCTGTATCACTGAGTGTGGAAAAGACTGGAGCTGGCTTCTTCAAACAAATCATTGCACGGAGTGAGGGGATAGAGATCACATTTCTGAGGCTGGTTTGGGAAACAGGAATTCCCTTTCATAAAGGTTTCAAAAATATTTTTAATTTCATGCGTTAACAAAACTCGTGATGGTAAGAATGTGCAAATGGAAAAAAATAATCTCTTGTTACATCTCAGTATATAAAGACTTCAACCAGCCTGTGGGACAGTGATTTCCACCCTTGCTCTTTTGAGGCTCCCAACCTTCTCATGGCAGGAGATGCTGAGAGTAACAGGGTTATTCTTGACTGGGTGAATTGTTCCTTCCTGATTTGCTCCTTTCCTAATTCCATTCTGGTCTGAATAACCTCCCTTGGAATTTCACCTCTGCTTCTGTGAAGTGTCCTGATGGGGAAGTGGTTTCGTTTTAACTTTTGACAGCTGGAGCCTCCTCTTTTTAAATACTGAAAGAAAGCTCCTGTGCTACTGACCCCAAAAGGGGTGAGCACAGAGGATTGTCACAGAAAAACCCAGCTCCTGCAGCAGAGGGGAGGCACAGAGGGCTGGTGGATGGTGCAGGAAGAGGTGACACAGGAATTCCTTATCAGTAAGTGGATTTACATTTTCCTCGAGGCCATGAAAGCAACCTCTGCTGAATTTGGGATTTCCCAAAGTAAATGGAAATAAATCAGCTGTAAGTGCATTCCAGCTGGGAATTTGTGGAGTTTAAGCACTGCATGGTTTAATGGAGCAGCTTATGTGCTGTGGACAAAGGGGGGAGCAGAAATGCTGACCTTTCTTCTGTTTGGCCCTTACTTTGTCAGAGGTTTCTGCAGCAGGGGGAAGCAGAATTATCACCCAAGAAACTTTTTCAGCTTTTTTTTTTTTCTTTCTTCTAACCAGTGTTGGTGTTCTCTTATCTGCCATTCAAAAAGGCTGGCTTTTAACTCAAGGTGTACTGGCTTATAGCCAATCAATGTTATTAATCTCTTCCAGCTTTGCTTTTATTGAGTGATTATACTGAAGAAGCCAACATGTTTTTTTTTCAACATGTATTTATTTAATACTGACATTATTTGATACTTATATTTCCCAGGAGCTGTAGAGAGCTATTATGCAAGTAAATACATGTTTTGCCATAATGCTGTCCTTGCAAAAATAAAGAGGAGAAGTTACACTGCTTCTTCTGCCTTCTTCCTGTAAAACTGCAGTGGTGAGAGCATGGTTAAATGAGTTTCATGGCACTGGTAATGGCTTTGCAATAAGGAGCATTTATAAAGCAGTAAATGCAGCTAGGAAGAAAGGTGCTTACAAGGTAAATCATAGCAGGAGTCCCTCGTTAGGTTGTGATAATGCACTAAATAGCCAGAGTCAGTGCAATAATTAATGTTACTGTTCAGGATTTTACGTGATCTGCAACCCCCTCCAAAGCCTGGGGAAGTAAATCCTACATGAGGGGCTGTGTGTTTGCTTTCCCCTGCTCTGCCTTTGCTGATGTTCACCCAGGTACATCAGCATCGTGCAGAATTTGTTTAAACACCAGAACTAACAGGTGCAATAGGATCTGAAAGCATCCTGTGACATGAATTTCAATGGCTTTACAGAGGGAGAGTGGGACAAAAATACATCTTGTTGTCAGCTGAAGTAGACTAAAAGCTTTTCTGCTACTTCCCTGTCCCGGTGAATTTTCACTCAGTTTCAAAGGGAGGCAAGGGATGTAATTGACTCTTTGGGTTTGTTAAAGGAATAAAGGTTTGGTTCAAAGGGGGCAGCTAATCACACAATGTTCAGGGAAGCAGAGAGAGATTCACAGACACTTTTCTCTTCTATCCCTGCCCTCAGTGTAGCACCACAACTCATATTTTATGGCCCAGTAATGTGCTTTCAGGAAACACACCGTGCTTTTCTTCAGGCTGAATGGTGTGTTTATGTTTTGTCATTTCTAAACCCTTGCATTAATGCCCCCAGCAACTTTTGTGAGCCAGGGCTGTGACACAGGGAAAAGTCCAGCAGCTGAGCTTTTAGGTGTCTCAGTATCTGGAGTGTGCAGTGGTTGCTCTCTGTTATTACACAGTGATCCCCCTAAAGTGATTATTTGAGAAAGTGGAATTCTCCTGCAAAGCTCTCCCTACTTCAGTTAAATGATGGTTTCTTTCCTTGCTCTCAGCAGTGCAGGGCACAGCTGAGCAGTTCAGGTTCTACCCAGAGAAGCTGGAACAGGCTCATGTGAGTGGGGTCCGAGCCGGGTTTCCATCAACATCTGGCCCTTCAATGATATTTAGGGGCTTTGGGCTTTTTCGCAGCCAACAGACAACTCTGCACTTCCACTGCTCTAGAGGAAGTTTTAAACCTACAGCTGCAAGTGAATCCCTGATTAGGACAAACGCAGACAGCTGCCTACAAACCTGACAATGAAAAGTTTATATGGAAATTAATGTGGTGATTAGGAAGAAGAACTTCATTTCATCGCTGCTGAAGTCAGGAGAGGCCAAATCAAGCTGGGGGATCCTGGCATTATTAACTCTGTGCTTTATTCTCTGTGAATTTGTCTGTGGGAAGGTGAGCTGGCAGGCATGACAGAGCTCCTAAAAACCTCATCATAAACTCAGAATAGTTCTGTACCTGAGGTAAACTCGCCTGAAGTCCGAAAGTGGGTCAGCCAAATTGTTCCATTTCAACAAATCCTGATGTCAATTATTAAACTGGTCTAATAAGGGCTCTCACTCTTTCCTGCTGCCCAGTAGATGCAGGTGGGGGATGGATGCTCATCTGTGTTGAACATGGCTTGAACCACCTTTATTACCTATGAGGGTTATTTTTTCTGATTTTTATTGATAAAACCCTGATACCATCCAAAGGAAAGGGCTTGAGGGATGAAAGCACTCTCATCTTTCCTTCCACTCTGCTGGCATTAAACCCCAACAGGCAGGAGCTGGTTTTTGGTTTGTTCTTTGCACAATTGTTTGTTTAAATGAGTCCAGTGCCAACACCTTCCTCCTTCCCATGGTGCATTCTAAGGAAAATATTTGTGCCATGCTGGATGCATGGCACTGCTTCACACAATGAATGTCATCAGCTTAGAGAGCATCTATTTGCACTACAGAGCTACCCTGGGGTGCTCTCTGGGCATTCAGGGAAGTGTCCCCATCCCATGGAAAGCCTCTTTTATTTCCCTACCTGCAGCAGTGGTTAGAGACCTGCTCTACCTCGACACAAGCAGGAAGGACTGTGCTGACATTTTTCCCTCCCTCTGGCCTTGATCTGAAGTCATTCATTAATTGAAATCACTTCTGGAAGAACACCTTTAATTTTTCCAGCTTCATGCCTCCTTGCAGAAAAAAAACATCTCTCAACTCTTTTGTTGATGTATTTGGGAGCTTCTCCTCTGTGTATGCTCCAGGACAAGAACATCTGGAAAGCTGCAGACAATGACACTAATAAATTATCCTGCAAACTTTTTCCATCCCTCAAACCATGCAGACTGAATTTGGGTTGCTCATTTGCAAATGAATCTGTCTGTCCCTGCCTGGATGGATGTCCTGTAATGACTCCCTGGCTCCCAGCTCCAGGCCATTCAGGATATGCTTAGGCTGGTGGGGTTTTTTTGTGTGTGTGTGTTTTGTTTTGTTCTGTTTTGTTTTGTTTTTTGGGGGTTTGGGGGTTGTTTTTTGGGGTTTTTTTTTTTGGTTTTTTTTTTTTTTTTGTCTCTCTAGCTGTTGGCTAAAATTGAAATCAGAGCAATGTGTAAAATAAAATAGTGTTATACAATGTGACTGCAGCAAGAAATCTGACCCTGAACCTGTAAAATACCTGGCAAAGCCTGAAATGAAGAGAAAATCAAATACCAAGAACCAAGGCAGTGCAGAATGGAACTACCTGTCTGAGTACCTCTGCATTAGAAGAGAGGCATCTCTAATTTTTTTTTTCTTGTACATTAAGTCTCATAGAACCAAGCATGTTCCACTTCTCCTGTCCAACCCTTGCAGATGCCATCAGTATTTCTCATGTGACCATCAGAACAGAGTGTTTTAAAGGGAATATCACTTCATAAAAACAAAATTAAATGCTCAGAGCCTGACATTTTCATGACAGCACGTTTTGTAGCTTGCTTATGTAAGCTCCACTCAGAGAAAGCCTGAATGGTGCTATGGAAATAGATCATTCCTGTGTCTCTGGGGAAGGAAGGGTTTGCAAAAGTGAAGACCCTGAGGAGCAGAGAGCTGGGGAGCAGCACTGCCTGGACCCTCCTGGGGCAGGCTGGGCACACACATCCTGTGCTCCAGAGGTTTCTGCCTCCTGGGCAGCAAAAGCACCAGATGGCTTTTGGCAGGAGCTGTACATTTTGGCTTCCTAAGTGGTGCTGCTGTACCTCTGGAGTCTTTACCAACAGTTAATGTACAATCAGCCTTTTATTTCCTCTACATTAATTTGTCCTGAATTATCCAGCGTGGATGATATACTGAGAATTGAGTCCCCAGAGTGATAAGGCTGGAAACACCCAAGAAGGAATCTGCATCAATTACTTGGAAAGTTGGCCAAGTAGCCCACATTAATATTTACTGATGAATGTTAATGACCAGTGGCAGAGCAATCACTGTAATAGGGCAGCTCTTGCATTCCAGAGCAGCTTAAGCAGCATCTCAGCTCAGTTATTGCTGGCAGGAAAATCTTTCAGAGATCTTTCCTGCCAGAGATAGCATTTGTTTGGCACACCACACACTGACACCTCCCTCAGTGCTGGGAGAGACAGACTTACCTGGCCACAGGCTTGAAAAAAAAATATAAAAAATTTAAAAAGTGTTTGGGTTAGTATTTAATCCTGAATATTTAACCCTTAATATGTAGGACCTGGCTGAAGGTCCTACAATCTGATATTACACTGAGGCTGAAGCATCTCTAAAGTAAAAATCAAATTTGGACCAAGAACTCCTGGTAGAAAATCTGACCCAAATAATTGAACTGGAAATAAGGTGAAGAGTTGTATTCCTAACATTTTCTCATTGTTAAGTATTATTATTATTGTAACTAATATCATCACTATTTGAAGACATCAGGTCTGTGTGCCTTTCTAAAGTATATGCTCTAATTAAATCTCAAGTTGATGGGAAATCAGGCCAGAGAAAAATTATCATATTTTTTCATGTCAAAAATCCATTTCTCTGGATAGGCTGATGATTAAACTGTCAACTAGGAGCCAGCCTCTGGCTTTAGGATTTGGACACTGGATTTCTCACCCCACAGATTTTTATTTTTTTTTAATAACTGAGAAATGCATGTTTAATTTTCTAAATATTGATTACAAAAGCTATCAAGAAGAATTCTTATTGTATTTACTCTCACCTATTATCTACTAGAATAGGTGGTTTTCTTGTATAGACCTTTTATACAATAATTTATCAATATTAACCTGGTAGTGTACACAAGAAAACAGGCATGTATTTTATGTAATAATTTAATCAGAAAAAGAAATTAAGTGGCTTTTGGCTCTGAATTCATGAGCTACCAAGCAAGATCTTCACAATACAATGAAGAATTAACATTCTGATAACATTTTTCCGTAACATCTGTGAGCCCATCTCCAAACTGGGGAGCAAAACTGAGTCAAATTCCTAAATTTATATTAATTTAGACTTGATACTGATAAAAATACCACAGCACTTGGCATCATTATGGTACTCACCACGATTTTCTGATTAAGTGACACTTAAAAATTCTTAAACCCCTCCAAAAATAGGAAATTATGCCTCTTTTTTTTGGTAAGGATGCATCCTGAGCCCCTGCCAGTGTTGTTAGTGATGCTCTGCTCTGGTAGCTCACCCCTCTCTGGGGGAGGATCATCTCCCACACTGGTTACCAGCATTTCCTCTGCTGATGGGGATGTTTGTGCAGGAGGTTTCTCTTTGCCTTTTAATACCATCTTTTAATGCACACCCCCCCAGATGCCTGAAGTACATTCTGCCATGTATTTATGCTCCTATTTATACTTTCAGTCGTATTTATGCCTGGGGTTGTTGGGGATTTAGGCAAAACCTCCACATAAATAGAACATGAGGGCTCTCAGTGATGGACATGGATGGATTTAGGTTTAGACCTTCAGCCTTGCACAGGTAATACCCTACACAGCATTATTCTGGGCTGGGAGGGTGCAAGATAACAAGTCTTATCTGGGTAAATAATGGATAATAATTAAAAACCAGCTTAAAATCTACCTGGGAAACCTGGAGGAAGGTTTGTTTAGCAGAGGTGCAGGGCAGCTGTGTTCTACAGGGTAAGAAACTGCATTTTCAGCATGGGATGTGTCCTCATCCCATCAGCTCTGTGGCAATGAAGGGACCCTAAACTTCTGGGTGCCTCTTAAGCTGATTAGCAGCCACTCATTAAAGCAGTGTGCATGTTGTCACTGATTGCTGTTTCCCAGCACAGATCCCTCCAGGACATGCCAGCCATCCTTCACCTGGCTCGGGGCTCAATCCTTTCAGGAGGTGCAGTCCACTTTATCTTCTCCTTCAGGCAGAACACATCAACAGCCTTCATAAAACCCAGCATTCTCCAAGTGCAGGAGGCTGGTGCCTTGTACAAATCCTTGCTAGCCTCCCTTGTTTGGCTGCCCTGTATCAGCAGCACTGCACTCAGGAGATAAACCCTGTGTGCTTTGGCTGGGACGCCAGCACTGTCGCTGTCCCTGCTTCCTCAGGTTTGTGTCTCTCAGAATTTGCTGAAAAAAACCCCAATTTAGCACCTTCTGTGGCCACCTCGGGGGCTGCAGGCGACCTCACCTGATACCCCTGCATGTGTGCCAGGAGAAGCAGCTTCAGGAGGGCATCAGACAAGTTTGGAGAAGTTTTCTCCAAGTTGATGCCACTTAGGAGCACAGCTGCCTAACTTTGAAGTGTCCTGGACTGGATATCAGGCAGGAATTGTTCCCTGGGAGGGTGGGCAGGCCCTGGCACAGGGTGCCCAGAGCAGCTGTGGCTGCCCCTGGACCTCTGGAAGTGTCCAAGATCAGGCTGGACAGGACTTGGAGCAGCCTGGGTCAGGGGAAGGTGTCCCTGCCCATGGCAGGGGTGGCACTGGATGGGCTTTAAGGTCCCTTCCAGCCCAAACCATCTGGTGACTCTGTCAGCCCTCAGTTGCTACACAGGATTATTCTGGGCTGTTTTTCTCGTGGGAGGGTGCTGTCAGCAAGATAACAAGTCTTATCTGGGTAAATAATGGATAATAATTAAAAACCAGCTTAAAATCTACCTGGGAAACCTGGAGGAAGGTTTGTTTAGCAGAGCTCCCAGCTCTGTCAGAGCCCTGCCCTGTCCCCTGCCAGCCCAGGCAGTGTCTGGAGCTCCGTGCTCCTTCTGGACCAGTTGCATTTCTGTGTGGCTTTTTTTTTTTTTTGTTTCTCACCACAGTAAGCTCCCAGAAAGGACTTGCTTAGCCCATGTAAAATTCTGTTTCCATTCGCTTTGAAGAAAACACCAGTGCTTCTTTGGCCCAGTTTAGATGGAGCTGTTGGCATCCTGCTGCAGGGCTCATCCCCCCCAGCCCTGCTGGGACATCCCTGCTGCTGGGGGACATCCCTGCCAAGTGCCAGGGCTGGGGGTGACAGCTGCCTGCGCTGTTGCTGTGTGCATGGGCCAGCCAGGGCACGCTCCTGGCACTGACCCCAGCTCCCCTCGGGCACTGGGAGTGCTATCAGCTGTGCTCAGGGGCTGCACTGCTGCCTTCAGAGCATTTTGACAACTGCCAAGAGAATTTTCCACCCCTGCTGAAGCTTTACAGCTCAGGCATTTCCCAAAGCTGCTCTCCCCAGCTTTACATTATTGGAGCACTTGTCTCTGCCTGTTCTTAGTCCACTTGCCACATTGCTTTCTGGGCTGTCTGGGGCACCAAGCATAGCTCAAAACAGTTACTATGAATTTGATATTTTTTAGAAATTATTTTTAGGGACACCATCCATAACCCCAGTGGTGTGCAGCTCTTAGATACTTTTGTTCTCTCTCAGAATTTTTCGCCTTTGGAGGCAGCAGGATGTGCTCCTGTTCCTGACAAACAGATCCAGCTGGGTGTGTAAGTAAAAACTTGGGTTCTTTTTCTTTGTGAGCAGGGGAGCTGAGGGGTTCAGGGACCACAGAGATCCCTTCAGCTCTGATCTCTGCCTGCTCTCAGAATCCATCCTTACTCTCTGCATGGGAACTTTTATTCCCCTGCTTTTCCAATGAACTCTGAGGGCTCTAATGAACCCTTTTCCTCCCCGTGGCAGCCACCATATTTTACAAAACCTCAATAAGCATTTATTTCCCAAGTTTCAGAAAGAGCTCACCCTGTGCTCTGGCTGTTTGCTTTCTCTTGCCTGAGGCATCTCTACCACCCTGGCACATTCCCCAGCATCCCAAGCATCACACAGACAGGCCACTGCTCCTGGACTCAAGATCACTTGCAGGAATGTCTGCTGCTTTTCATCAAATATGTCACACTGGTTGCAGAGCAGTGTCTCTCTGTTTAATTGTTTTCCTCAGAAATAAGAGCTCCCAACCCCAGGCTTGCTCTCTGCAGCCCAGCTCTCTCTGCTGCTTTACAGCACACTACAGCAGATGCTTTTTGCCTTGCAGCTTTGCTTTTTGCCATTAACCCCTTTGGTAGCCAGCTGTGCTGCAGTTTCCCTGTTTGGGGCTTTGTGCTTTGCCTGACTTTCCTGTCAATCCCGTGGATTTCTGCTCTCTGAGCGCTGTCACTGGCAGCCTTTGTTTGCTCATTTCCCCTCCTGCTGCATTCATGAAGTTCCCCCTGTGTGCCCAGCTTAGACCTCCTCACTGAGTCATTTTAGTTTTCCTGTTGCATTTATAGTTCTTGGGCTGTGAAGGCTGAGTTCCCTGTGCCTTGCAGGTGCTGATTGCCTTCTTAGGGGCTCCTTCTGGACCAGTTGCATTTCTGTGTGGCTTTTTTTTGTTCCTCACCACAGTAAGGGCCCAGAAAGGAACTTGCTTAGCCAATGTAAGATCTTTTTTTTCCATTCACTTTGAAGGAAACATCAGTGCTTCTTTGGCTCAATTTAGATGGAGCTGTTGGCATCCTCTTCTCTTCCATTCTCCCAAGGCTTTAGCTGCCATCCTGCTACTTCTACAGTTTTCTACTCACAGTGTTTTTGTTGATGAGATTTCCTTCTCCTAGCTGTTAATTGGGAGCCACCAAAGGACACTGGCAGAGGTTTCCAAGCTAAAACCCTGAATTCCAGCTGAGGGGTTGGGCTGAGGTGAGTAAGAGGCTTTGAAAAAGGCACTTGCTATTTCTACCTCTGCTGCTTGTCTGGCTCTTCAGAGGGAGCAGGAGTTTTACCCTGAGGATTGACTGACATCTCATTACAATAAAAAGACAAAGAGTCAGATGGATCCCTAGAAAACAATTCTAACATGGTCATCTTACCTCTGGGAACTCTACTGTAGCAAGAAATAATTAGTTAGCCCCTATTTCTTCCTGATTAACCCACCTTGAGGTTGCTAATTGTCTCAGAAAATGTATTTACTGCAGAGATAGTGTGCCTGGCCTTTCTGGCTGCCTCCAAGGGCAAAAATATGTTTGTATTACCTAATGGTTGAGTGAAGTTCAATGGATATTATTACTGTGCCAGTCAATAAAGGGATGAGCAGAAAGGCTTACTGCAAATCGTGTGTTTGAGGAGAGTCAACTCATTAATCTAATTATCTACAAGCCCTCTGAAAATCTGTTATTGACTGTGCTTGCTGAAGCATCAACTCAAACAGAAGAGCTGCACACACTGAGCTGACAACTCCTCTCCATTCTGGCAGGGCAAATTCCAAATCCTGTTAGAAATTCCCATTGCAAAGCAGAGGGGGTGTGCTCCCTGTGTGAGGACACCTCACAGCCAGGTGGATTCTGAGGGTGGATAATTGGGAAAGAAGGCATCTTCCCCACAGAAAGGTTCTGCTGGGTTAACAGTCTGTGTGCAAATCCTTTGCTGATTGTTGCCCACAGAACACAGCCAGTTGTGCATTCCCACACTGCACGTGTGGTTTAAAATATAAAATGCTGGGTGAGAAAGCAAATGCCTGGGGTTTATTCCTCTTCACAACTGTGGAACTTGGAGGGGGCAATCTTAAGGCTCACAAGCCCTGGGAGGTTGTCCTTTTACCAGGCTCCCTCCACAGTTTGTGTTGTCTCTTTTGGAGGAGAAACAGCATCTGTCAGGGCAGAGAAGAGAGCTTGACTCTAAGAGAAGCCTGGAGATGCTCCTTGGGACAAACAGACAGCAGGCAACATTTGATTTCCATCAGCCTGAGCCCTGAGGCTGGTTTGAGCTTGAATAAAAGGCACAATTGTGCATAAAATGTACAATTGTGGCTCTAGGTGCTGTGGCACAGCCAAGGAAGTGAGAGAACCAACCTCACTGGGAAGCATGTTGAGTTCAGAAAGTCTGATCCTTCAGCACCTGGCAGGTTCCTTTAAATCAACTTTTGCTGATGTTTTCAGAGCCAGGAGGGCTCAATAAAGAGTTGCCACTGAACAGCCCAATAAAGCAATAGCCCACGTGAAAAAATTGGGCTTTCAGTGTGAGGATTTAAAAGTAACCCCCAGAAGGATGGATGTTTCCTTCTTCTCTGGAAGAAAAGAGCACACAAAAGGTTATTAGCTCACTGGGGACTTCATGAGGGAACTAAACACTGATGGACATGAAATTAAAATTTCACGTAAGTGCACAGGATGATTGGTTTTATTAGCTTAGCTTTGGCTTAATTAGAAGAAATCCTTTCCCCTTGCCAACAGTGCTAATTATAAAGATCTTGATACTTTAATAAATACACTGGGTAAGGAGGTGTTATTCTTAAGGAATATTATCATAAAATCAGGGAAGGGTTGAATGGAGAAAATGGTTTTAGGGAGAGCACTAAACCATCATAACACAGGCCATAGAAGTGGTGTCAAGTGAGCTGTGATGATTTGCCCAGCAAGTCAAAGAATGTTTCAAAGCTTAGCCCAAGATAAACACAGACATCTTTAATAATCTACAGGAACGTATTTAAAATCAGGAAAGGGAACTGACAAAGTGCTGAAAGCCAGTTTCACAGGGGGGCTTTAAAAATGCACCTGGAGCTGTGGTGAGTGCATGACTGAGGCCCCTGGAACCCTCTGCCTACATGTTCTAAATGGGGAATTTTGCTTCTAATGACACATTTGTATTCAAGCACAGATTAAATCCTCCTCAGCTCTTTTGGGCTTGCAGATAGGGGATCTAGTACAAAAAAAAAAAAAAAAAAAAAAATCCAGATGAACCTTCAGTTTTCAGGCTGTTGCAAATTTGAACTTAATTAATAGTCTTTCATCTCTAATTTATTACAGTCTGTAAAAGACCTGCATTAAATATTTAATTTTGTCCATCCTGCTAACAGAACAGTCTGTATTTTTTTCCTGTGTAAAGTTTTCCAATCTGAGAGATGTTTGAATTAGGAATAATTTCTAATACTTTATTTGAAATACATATATATTTCAAACAAAGTATATATATATATAATATATATATATATATATATCTATATAAAACTCCTCCTATAGTAACTTGTTTATTTGAGACCTGAAAATAAATACATCCAAGTACCAGGATTTGCCTGTTCAGCATTACTTCCTTCAAAATAAAATGTGTGGGTGCAAGGCTTTGAGCTACCTTAGTCAGATCTTTATTTAAAAAGTGGTTAAAGGTTTAAAAGCTCTGCATGACACAGCTTCTCAGGAAGGGTGCATTTCTGTCCCACCAATAAATCACACCAAGTGGCTTAGCAGCAGTTTTGTATCATGGGAGGTTAATGAAGGGGAAAATGGAAAGCATTTAGATTTTAATTTTGCTCTGAGAGTGCTTCTGTTTATGCTGCCATCGCCTTGGCCTTTAAGCAGACTAAGGAAGAAGCCCCCAATATTAAACAAGTTGAATAAACTCATTTAAAACCAAATATTAAACAAGGTGATATTGGAACAAGTGTATGGAGTGCAAAGCTAACCAGGGAATGGAAACCAGTTCTTAAAAATGTTTATGGAGGTGAAGACCACATACATACAAAGGCTTTCACTGATTTAGATTGGGAAGGTGATCTTTTGTCAGTACTTTACTAATTTGACCAGGTAAAGGCTGAAATTTAGGCTCAGAAGAGCGAGCAGAGGCTGTGCCAGGAGTCTGTGGCTACAGCCCCCAGCTCCTCAGCCTGCACCTCTGCCAAGAGTCCCCCCAGGCAGGAGCACCCAGCAAATTCACAGGGAATTACTCCAGGCTGGGATCCCTCGGGTCATTTACATCCAGCACTTGAAGTTTGCTGTATTAATTCCACCAGCTCAGCACAAAGCCTGCAGGTTTCTCACAGGGCTGACACCGATGTTCATCTGATGATCTCTGCAGTCAGAGCTGCCACCAGCTCAATGGCACCGTGAGGGGTGGGGACAGGTTACAGCTGAAGCTTTGAGGAATTTCTTTGTGCATAAATATCTTAATTTAGGGTATTGTCCTAATGCAGGGTAAAATGCCTTTTAAGACTGCACAGCTGCAAGACAGCAGACAGGAACAAATGTCTTTCCTTTTCTGTGGGGTTTTTGGCACAAATCTTTAGAGGTGAAAGTGTGCAGAGGAGGAACCAAGAGATGCAGATCTCCAATTCACCCTGTCACACAGCTCTGTTGGATTCCTCAGTTAGCTGGGGTCAACAGCCCCTCAACAGCCCAGTTCTCTGACACTTTTCGTCATTAAATTCTGGAATTTAACTGTGCCCAAAGCCCTCATAAATCAGCTTCCAAACAATGATTTTTTAAAATTTTATTTTATTTTATTTTATTTTATTTTATTTTATTTTATTTTATTTTATCTTATCTTATCTTATCTTATCTTATTTTGTTCATAGTTGTAGGGCTGTATTTTCACATACACCTTCTCTTGTGTGTATGAAAAAAATGTATCACTCTACCCATAAAATCTCTGTACCTCTGAATTTCAGGCATTGTTTAAACACACTGTAGCAGCAGCTTCTTTATTTGCAAAAGGTTTATAGATGAAAAAACGATCAAGTAAAAGAAATGAATGTATTTTGATTCGGGGTTGTTCTGCTCTCTTGTTGCTAAATGCTGCCTGCATGAAGAAAAACTTTCTTGGCATATTCTGTCCTCAGGTGACAAATATTCCTGAAGTTCTATTAAATATAGGTGGTTCTTCTGAGGAGCACAGCAACTGCTGAAAGGGAAGGCTTGCAGGAGCTGATGAGAGAGGGAACTGCTCCTTTGATTTAACAGATACTGATTAGCCTAAAAATATTCACTTAGGGTAAAACTAAAAGTAAATGGGGGGAAAATTGGGTAATCATGATCTCATAGTACCTCAGGATGTGCATGGACTCAATAACAAGTTTGGTAGTTTCTGCAAGTGTAGAGAAAAATTGGCACTGAGGCTACTCAGTGAACAGTTACTAATTAATAATTAGGTGTGTTTAGGCTGCACAATAGCAAAAAAATGGAGATACAATCTATTTCCAGAGGCTGCTGCCAAAATACATTTTTTTATTATTATTATTAAGACATTGTTGGGAAGGGTCTGATTTCCCTTTGGTGTTTCTGTGCTTTTCAAAAAGATATTCTTCTTTAGCTTTTTCTTATCTCAACTGGTAACTCCTGGAACAGCTGGGCACAAACACCTGAAACATGCTGCTTGAAAGGGCAGAAAGTATTTTACAAGGGAAAGGAGGGGTGTAAATGCACTGGAGGGGTAAAAGTTGGTTCACAGTCTAATCATTTAACCATACCAAAGATATGTAGGTAAGAGAGAAGCTTCAAAAAGGAAAATTTTGGGACAATGAGGCAAAGATCACAGGAAAACACATCTGATCCCACTTCAGTTTTGACAAGAAGATCTAGTTGAGTTTCCCTGCACCTTGGATATGAGCCCATTGATTTGTGCATGACAATTGCTCCTTCAAGGAAGGCTCTGTGTCACTGAGTGCAAATTTGCTTTGTATCCAGCCTTTCTTGCAGAGTTCAGCTCAGAATGCTCGAGAGAAATGAAGAATATTGTTCAACAGCAAGAGTAAGAGAAAGAATAATTGCTTTTTTTTTCCTTTCTCTTATTTTGCACAAGAAAGAGCTGGCAATTTACATCTGTGGGTTAAAAGAATAATAGAAAAAAAAAAGAGGGAAAATAAATAGGGAAAAGGAGTTGAAGAGATTCTAGTGGGACTGTCAGGAGTCTGATCTCACTGATGTAGAGAATTCCCCTCCCAGTGGCAGAGGCTGCTTGCTCTGGAGGCCAGTGGCAGATGAGCAGGAGTGGCAGAAGAGCAGGAGTGGCAGATGAGCAGGAGTGGCAGAAGAACAGGCTAGTGCTGCCCCTGGGATGGAGGGAAAATGAATTTCAGGGCTGGAAGGGCAAATTCCCAAAATTGTTTGGAAGACGTGAGCTTGTAAATGGTTTCCTCTGCCCTTTCTAGGCACAGAAAGCTGGTTTCTGGAGCTTTCATCAAATCCTGGTCACACTGATAACACTTCTGGGAGCCTGGAAAAGTGGAAATTCGGTGGCATAGTTCCAATTTATATTTTACTGTTGCATTTTAATGTCAACTTCTTCCCTTTGAGCAAACTAACCAAGTTAGCCTCAGTTGTTATTTGCTTTTCTATAAATCACTTTGAACTCTGCTGGTGGAAAACTCTGCATAGGAGCTGGGTATTATCATTATGTAGGAAAGAAAAATTCTGTATTTAAGACCTGGGCACAATATTTCACACAGTGTTGGTATGGATTAATGTTAACCTTAATTTATTTCTGAACCACGAGTTTTTGCCCTTCCTGCATCCTGCTTTGAGGTGGAGAAAATGAGGCACTGAAAGATTAAAGCCAAATGAGCTTTCATTTAGTGGCAAGCCCATTTGTGGAAGGAATAATAAAACATTCACTTCCTTGCCAGCTATCCTTTACTTACAACTGCATTTCTGAGAGATGGTGGTGAAATTTCAGGGTGTGGATGCAGAGTTGGAGGCAGCCCTCTGCGTGGGAGGCAGGGGCAAGGCTTCAGAGAAAATGAAACACAGGAGGGTGGAGAGAATGCAAAGAAACCTCTGAGATCAGGCAGTTCCTCACTCTGAGACAGGCAGTGCACAGGAATAAAGAAAACTCATTCTGCAGCAGCAGTTGCAGAATATTACACTTGGATAGCAGGGAAAGCCATGGAAAACACAGTTACAATGATCCATGGCAGCATCGTGCTAAAGATCTGGACAGATTCTGGAGGCACTTGGGACACAAAGGGAAAAGAACCTGCAAAATATGAAGCTGCTTATTAGAGGTCTTAAGGAAGACCTTAGCAGGCTGGGGGAAGTTTTGCTCAATGCACAGCTCGTTTATGAAGCTGATAAGCTGCTCAGAGAACTTTTAGAAGCTTTTGGTCTTTCTTTTCTTTTTTTTTTTTTTCCTCCCTGTTTTTGGTTTTTATTTTCTTTTTTTCTGTGATTTTTTTCCTTTCACTTACAGTGGTGCTTGGATTAATGATTCCTGTGGAGCACAAAATGTTGCTCTTGGTGGAAGTCTGGGCTTTACTTTCCATAAATAGTAAAATCCTGCCCAAAATTGCAGAAACTGGTGCTCTTAGTGGTTTCCCAGTGTCTGTAAGAAGGGTTTGGTTGATTTATTACTCCCTTTTTTTAAGTTCTGTTCTATAGAATGGATATATTCCCCTTCTTTGCCTGTGAATGTGTTCACCTGTTTCTCTCTTTGGACTTTAAGAGTTTCAAAGTGTTTCTTGTTTTTGCATAAAACAAAAACAAGATTCCTCAGTTAGTTGGGGTCAACAGCTCCTCAACAGCCCAGTTCTCTGACACTTTTCATTATTTCTGGAATTTAACTGTGCCCAAAGCCCTCACAAATCAGCTTCCAAACAATAAATTTTTTATTTTATTTTTTTTTTCATAGTTGTAGGGCTGCACCTTCTCTTGTGTATATGAAAAAACCTATCACTCTATCCATAAAATCTGTTTCTCTCTTTGGCCTTTAAGAGCTTCGAAGTGTTTCTTGTTTTTGCATAAGGCAACGCAGATGAACTTTCCTGTGATTTAATCCAATAATAAATAATCCTTCATTGGCAGCTCTTCAGTGACACAATGTTGTGTCTTAACTGATTTGGGGGAAAAAATGATCTGTGGAATCTTGCTGGGCTTAGAGAGGACATTATTATTATTTTTACTCATTACCTTAACATCTGAGGAATAGAAGAGGTAAAAAAGATAAAGTTCTGCAAAGTAAGTGGTAAAATGTATGAAAATAATCACAACAAATTTGATTTGTTTTTTCATTGCATTCTCTCTGGGTAACAACATGATATTTCTCACAGTTCCTCTTCCCACTGTTGACTAATAAAGTAGCTAATGATGTGCTATGTCTAAACAAAGTACAAATATTTCCAAAGGTCTAAATATTTCTTGGTAAACATTGCATGAAAAGGGATTCATCTGAGCAGAAGCATTTTCTGATACAGAATTAATTTGCTGTTTCATCCTGTGATCCAATATATCAATGAATGATGCATTAACACCTCCTTTAAACACCTTCAAAAATGGGACATCGAGACTATTTTTCCCATTCCCCTGGGAGAGGGAATGGGAAAATTCCTCTGCAAGCTTCTTTTTTTATGAAACCATAACATGGTTTTAATGTCTGGATGCTTTAACTCCTTGAGGTGGAGCTGGAACAAACTACAGGAGAGAGGAGATTGTTAGGACTAAACCCTTTGCTAGTGCTCATCTGGGACACAGGATCTGAGATTTCCAGGCTGTAACAAGCCAAGGGAATCCACAGAAGAGTTTTCCTCCTGCTTTCCCTGTCACCTGAGGAGAGATGTGATTTGTTTCTCCTTTATCCCATCTGTTTGGCAAACAACCCACAACCTCCTGAGGGGAGGCTGCAGCCAGGTGGGGGAAACACTGAAATTCCTTTTTCAACAGCTCGGAATGGCTGATAATTGATCAAAGAGTTTGTCTGACTGGTAAATAAACAGCACAAAAGAGCTTCACACAGCCTCAGCAGCTCTTCTGGTGGGCTCAGGCACGGAGCTGAGCCAGGGACAAGTGCCTGGAGATGTCCATCGTGTCCAGAGGAGGCAGCGAGGCTGCTGAGGGGCTTGGGGCACAAACCCTGTGAGGAACGGCTGAGGGAGCTGGGGTTGTTCAGCCTGGAGAAAAGGAGACTCAAGGGGTGACCTTATCACTCTCCAGAACTCCCTGAAAGATGGCTGTGCTCAGGTGGGGTTGGTCTCTTTCTCCAGACCACAACAGACAGGAGAGGACAAAGCCTCAAGCTGCTCCAAGGGAAGTAGAGGTTGGATGTTAGGAAAAAGTTTTTCACACAGAGTGATAAAAGACTGGAATGGTCTGCCCAGGGAGGTGATAGAGTCACCATCCTGTGGAAGAATCAAGAATGGGACATCACTCCATGATCAGTATGATCAAAGTGAGCCATTTATTGCAAAGTAACAGCACCTTTTATACAGTTTTCAGCCTCTGTCATGTGTTACATGCTGCTTTGCAGTTGGATACACCCTAAAAGCACACGTTAGCCTTTCAGCACGGATTGGTTGATGGCTTTTGCACATACAGCAGGTTTATGCAGTCCTTCTTTTGGCTTCTATCTGATTCTCACATTCTGAGGCTGTTAGCATCCTTTGTTCTTCTTGGGACATGACTTCTGTCACCCCTTGTTCCTTCTTGTACGTGGCTTCGCTGCCCTTGAATGGTTACAGGCCTTATTTATCCAGATAGGCTGGATTGCTCACATGTCCCCATTTCTGGAGGAACCCATCCTCCACACCATCCCTGGATGTGTTGAAAAAAAAGCCTGGATATGGCACTGGGTGCCATGGTCTAGTTGAGGTGTCAGAGCATGGGTTAGACTTGATCTTGAAGGTCTCTTCCAACCTAGAAATTCTGTGATTGGGAAGGCTGCTCTCACCATCCCTGTCCCTGCTGGGTCTGGGATGTCCCTCCTGTGGGAGGAACTGCAGGGCAGCCCCTCCTGCAGGAGACCCAGACAAAGAGTCAGGTGCTGGAGTTTGAAGCCTCTCATCATCTGAGGCTCATTACCAGTGTGGGTGGAGCTCTGCAGCCTGCCATGGGTGACTCAGCTCTCATCTGCTCCTGGGCAGCTGCCACAGCCCATCTGATTTATGAACTCACTAAACTTCAGCTGCTCACTCGTGAGCAAGGCCTCCACACAAATCTGGTGTGGGGTGAATTGAATGCTCCTGTGGGTGTCTGTGTGTCAGGAGTATTGAAAACAACGTACCTCACACAACAATACACCTAGCTTGGAATCATAATAAAAAGTTTCTGGCTTTACTGACAACAATACAGATGCTTTACAGATACTTCTAAGCCAGTTTCTTTTTACAGTCCCTTGCAAGTAATGGATTCTGCTTCCTTTTACACGCAGTCATGAACGATTACAAGATGGGGACACTGCTTTATGAGCCCTTTCCAAATCATTAAAAATACATATATATCGAGCTACCCAGTGCTGTAATACATGAGTCACTGTGCAGCTCATGGAAATACTTCTGGAGGGTATAAAAAGTGCCACTCCTTCCATTTTTAATTAGTTTCTTTTGTGCTTAAGTGCCTTTAACAATGAGAAGGTTGTAAGTTTGGGGGTTTTTTTGGTGTTTTTTTTGGTGTTTTTTTTTTTGTTGTTGTTTTTTGTTGTTGTTGTTGTTGTTTGTTGTTTTTGGTTTGGTTTTTTTTGTGTGTGTTTTTTTGTTTGTTTGTTTTTTTTCTTGTTTTTTTTTTTTTTTTTGCATACTGGCAGAATGCACCAACAGAGCATTAATAAGGCAGAGCCCTTTCCCTAATCCAGGAGTTTTTTACTCTGCCTTACAGAAGTCTCTCTAAGATATCTGCATGCCTGTGTGAAACCAGCTCACTTGTAAGCCTCCATCATTAAAAGGGAAATGTCAATTGGAATGTAAAAGAAAATATGAACTGATTGCTGGAGGTCCAATTTCTGATCAAAAACTGTAGGACTCCTTTGTTTTCCTTATTGTGTCACAGAAGGAAGAGAAATCACTGCAATATCTCAGCTGCAGACCCACAAATGCAGGTAAAAACATGAGAAGAATGCAGAATTAGCATCCAAGATACCAGAAACCAATCAAAACAGTGATGGCAAAAAGCTGTAGTGCATCACCCTGTTTTGGTATGTTTGAGTGCAAGTTCAGATGGGTGTTATACCCATTCCTGCATTTAAGCATTTTATTGAAATAGTATTTCTAAGACAAATGAAGTGAGGAGCTGCTTCAAAGTTTAATGGATCTTTAGTTCCAAATGGACTGGCCATATCTGGCCAACCAAATTATCTGGTGTGCAACTGAGAAACATCATTTCTGAAGAAAAGCAAAAAAAATAGAAATAAAACCAGTTCAGTATTTCTTGAATGTTCCTCTGGGATACCAGTGGACTTTGGGACCAAGTGCATCAGTTTTGGTTGCCTTGAATGTGCAGTATTGTAGGGGAATAAAAACTTTTCCCAGAATACCTGGGCCAAGCTTGATCACAAGCAGTGAGGGTGTGTGTCTGTGGGGAGAAGAAAAGTGTTGGGAAAGTTTTAGTCTATTTCTTATTAATTTTTTTTCTCATTAATTTTTTTCTCTTGTAGCTTAGTTAATAAAGTTTTCCTTATATCCTTTAAAGTTTGAGCCTTCTCTGCTCTTCTCTAATCCTCTCTCACAGCAGAAAAAGGGTAACCTCAACCCACCACAGGGTGGGATGCTGCAGGCCATTGGAAATCCCTTGTTGCCTCCACCTCAGCATCCTGGATCCTGGGAGCAGAGAAAGGAACTGGGGGCAGTAGCAGCTGTCAGAGCCTTGGGCTACAGGGATTTAGAGGTATCCTCCTCAGGCACATTTTCATTTCCCTGTGTGGTTGTCCCAGCTGAGATGGCCCAGATTGTGAAGAGAATTGCCTGATCTGGTCAATACATCAGCTCCTCTCTAAGCTGGGCTCTGGGCTCCAGCAGAAGATGCAGTTGAGCTCAGACTTGGCACCCTTGCAGTTGCTGACCAGCAGATGCAGGGTGTTAAAAGAGCAGCTCATTAAAAGGCACTGGGAAAGAGATGACAGAGCAGCTGGCAGGGGAACCTGGTCAAAGAGTGGCTGAACAGGCTCCAGTTACTCCTGCGTGGCACCAGGCACATGGCAAAGGTGCAGCTGGGAACTTTGTCCCCAGGGGGATAGCATTGGGAACATTCCTCCATGATTCTTCTTACACTGCTCACCTGGTCATTCTGCTCTTGAGAGGAAAAAAAAAAATCTGCAATATAGGGTGCTTGACCCTCAATTTTAGTATATTTAAGTGAATTTTCTCATTTAATTGCTTTTTGCAATTTTTCCTTTCCAGCACTCAGTGAGAAGCAGAGTGTTATACCTGTGAGAGGAGTGAAGCCCAGGCTCCCTGTGTGCACAGCCACAGCCACAACAGGCTCTGAGAACCTCATGTGTCAAGCTTTGATCACTGTGTGTGGGCTCCTGTGCCTTTCCAACAGCCCTGCATCCAGTCTGCACACTGGAGTGGCTGATGTGCTGCAGGAACCACACAGAGCAGTCACAAACCCCTCCATCCATTAATAAATGCTGCTGATAAATCAGTTTATCTGACCTCAGGGCCCTGTGGGAGCAGCTGTGACACTGGGCCACCTTCCCCTTGCCATGGCTTTTTTAAACCATCACGTCTTTGCACTGTGGCCATGTTCCTCAGCACACCGTGGCCAGCATTGTTCACTTGCATAATATTAACACTGAAATTAGGTGGCAGGCTCATTCCATCTGTTAGTTTCTCATTATGTTCACTGATAGCTGGGAAAAGCTGCAGGAGCCAGAATTTTCCCTTGAGAAGGGAGCACTGGCAGGTGATAACTTGCTCCAAGGTATGGTGAGGTGCCCTGCCTGGGGAAAAAGCCAGAAGAGCAGGTGGCCCCAGCTCCAGCTTCAGCTGGAGCATCAGCAGAGGCAAACCTGAGCAGCAGCCACATAGTGAGACCCTGGGAGACAGAAAAAAAAAGTTTTGTGCCAGTTGAGAATACTCTGATATCAGTCCAGTGGTTATTCCACGGGGTTGGTTTTCTTTCCTAAATGCTTGTTATAGAAATGTGGCTAAGGTGGATTTCTTTAAGGAGGGAAAATATTTGCACAAATGTATTTGGGAAAAAAAAAAAAAGAAAAAAGAAAAATTGTAGGGTTGTTTTCCTGAAAACTGAAAAAAAACCCCCAGACTTAAATCCTTACTCATCCCAGTGCAAACTTCATGTAACTTAACATTGACAGAGACAAATGGCAGAAGTGGTAAAGATCAGAAAAATAAATTCACTGAGATATAAATTTCATCCATTTTCCTACTTTACTGCTAATGATTGTAGTGAAAAGATCTGGGCACGATATTGGCATTGGGGAAGATAGTCTTTGTTGTGCTTTTTACAGAGGGCAACTTTTATGCAAAAATGAGGGAGAATGAGTCAGTAAATAAAACCTGGTCTGGAAACCAAATGGGGTACCTTCCTAACTTATTTTTTTTTTTCCTAAGTTCTACCTGGCCATTTAGTTTCACTAGGAATATTTTATTCAGCTTTAATTTTAACTTTACTTTTTAACATTTCTGAGAGAAACTCTTTAAAATACACCTCTGCAGATTCTTTCTCTTGTGGCATTATTCTATTTTGGTTTTTATAGATATCAGGTTCTAACCCTTCCTAATTAGATTTTGGTAACATTTTCTTTTCTTTTTTTCTTTTTTTCTTTTTTTCTTTTTTTTTTTTTTTCTTTTTTCTTTTTTTTTTTCTTTTGATGAATATAAATTTTCGAAAGGTTAGACTTTTACTAAAAACCTATTTATAGAAACAGTCCCACTGAAGCTTTGTACAACTTAATCACTCAGCTCATTATCTTTCTGGCTTCATTCTCCTCCTCTTGTCCCCGTCCCCATGGTAGTCAATCCACCTGGGTACGATAAGAAAATGTAAAAACTTTCTGCACATTACACCATTTAAACAAATCAGCTAAAACCCCTCAGAATTCTAGGCATGATTTATTAACTTTTCCCTTTTTATTATTTTTTAAATTCTGGAGCATTTCAGATAGCTATGAAAATGTAGGTCTGAATTTACAAGTTTTTCATCTGGTGAGGATGAGCTTCAACTAAAGACTCCAAACCAAGACGTGGGTCCAAATGATGGATGCACTGCCTGCACCTCTGCTCAGCCTTCCCCACAGCTGTCCTTTCTTCTCACTGGCAATTGTTGGAGAGAACAGGAATTTCTACTGTAGAAATTATTTTGATAAAGGTTTTTTCTCAAAATACCTTGTGACCTTAAAGTAAACAACGGGCAAATTTAGACACATGCAACATGATTCATTTTAACACATGTGGCACTTCATATTTTTTAAGGAGTCCTGGTGTGGGTGTTCATGAGGAATTTATTCCTCTGCTGTGATTATCTTCATTACCCCATTATTGTGAAATACTGTGTGAACTTTCTCATCAACTAAAGCAGTTGGGTTTTGGGGATCTGAAGGCAGCACATCTGGTGTTTGCTGGAGTTCACCACTGGAAAGTTGTCATGTTATGGGCAGCACTTTGTCTCAGCCTGGCTTTGAGCTGCTGCTGCCTCCCTCTCCAGCTTTCATCTCTGTGGGGCTCAAGCAGGACAGGCTTTGTTCTCAGTGCTTGTACTCCTTGTGCTCAGCCAGGATGTGGAGACAAACCCCCCCAGCTTCAGAGCAGCAACTTCAGATCCCTGCCACAGAACCACAGGAAAATTTAGGTTGGAAATGACATCATGAGGACATCTGCTCCAGTGCCCCCAGCCCAGAACAGAGCCAGCTTTGAAGTCTGATCTGTTTTGAAGCTCAGTCCAGTAGCTCAGCCCCTCCTCTGGCCAAGCTTTCAGCATTTCAAAGGCTGGAGGTTCCACAGGCTCCCTGGGCTTGGGTCCATCTCAAACCACTTGCACTGGGAAGAATTTTACCCCAGTCTCTGAGCAGTTTTCCTTGCTTTAAGAACTGATCACTGCCTCCAGCCCTGGTGCTGCCTGCTCTGAGAACAGTCTGTCTCTGTTCCCCCACACAAATCTCCTCTTGACCCTCATTGCTCCATTTCTTTCCAGGCTTTCATCTCCATTCCCCCCAGGCCTCATCTGGGGCACTCCTTGTTACCTCAGCAGCCAAGCTGGAGGATGGACTTGTCCCTTCTGTGCCTGGTTATTTACTGTCAAACAGAGCACTCTGATTCCCTTCCCCTCCTGGGCAACACCTGGACATACTTCTCTAATTTTGCCTCCATTAGGGAGGAGAGGAACAGGTCAGTTCCCCAATTTACATTGCAGCAGGGTCTGTATGAAGATAAAATGCTTTGTCCATTATGCTGGTGAAACCTGGGACCAGCCCAGGACCTGATTTCTCAGTCCATGACAATGACTCCTCTTTCCCCTGGTGCCCCAAATCACCTGCCCAGATTAATCCAGGACTCTCATTGTGCAGAGTTTGCACAGGCAGAAGTCAGCATTCAGAAGCAGCAGAATTTTTTTTTTTTTTTCTAGAGCACCTTTATTCCTCCTGGGTTAGTACAGCTTCCTTATCAACAAAATATTTCTTATTAAAGTTCAGAGACACTGTACATCCCTTTTTGTTGGTTGCTTTCCCTCGTGTCTCCTCCTGTGTTTTAATAATCTGTGCTATTTTTATTTATCATGAGCAAATAGTCTCAGACTAAATTAAACAAACCACTAGGACCTTAATTTGCCAAGCATTACCAAGGGTTGTTTTTTTGTTTAATTAAAAATACTTGAAAGATTCTGACTAAAAAGGCCAGGGAATAGTAGTCAAAGGAAATGCTATCTAAAAAAAGTAATTGCTCATTTCATGTGGGCAGCTCAGGTTAAATATCTCAAAGGAACAGCCACATTTTGAAATTTTGAAATAGCTAAATTACTATTTCTGGAAGGAAGGAGGACTTTTCTGTAATTTGATTCATTAAGATCTAAATGTAGAATGCTCATTGCTTTACCTGAGGTGCAATTACCACACCACCTTTTTTTTTTATTTATACAACTTGTTATCTAAGCATGCTTTAATGCAAAGATATTTCCAGATTTGCTTTTTTTTTTTTTTTTTTTCCTCAGTTATGATGTTATGGTCATTAAAAATCATATATAGGGTAGAGTCTGAACATCCTGAAGCTCTGGTTTATAGAGTAGAAAAGTAAATGTTTCATATAGATCTGTATATCAAATATTTGCTGGGAATTTTTCAAAATATTCAAGAATATGTTTCAGTGTGTTTACAGTGATTTGGTGTTTGTGGAGCAGGAGTCCAGCTTTGCCCCCCAATCCATTTCTGCCTCAGGCCACCCTGGCAAGCACAGGACCCTTCAGCAAACATTTCAGGGGGGCTTTTCCCAGATTTAGTGGGCTGGCCTGGGGGACATTTTTTGCTTCTGTTTCTGCATTTTCAAGCAGATTTATCATACCCTATCTATTTCATGGAAAAGGAAGATGGCAGAGAAAGAAAACTCCACAACCTCAGGTGGGTCAGGGTGAGTTTGAACACTTCATTATTTTAAAGGGCTTTTCCAACCTAAACTATTCTATGATTTATCAGCCTGGCCTGTCAGCCTGAAATGAAAAGGTAACACTACCACTGGTGGTGATAAAAATGTGGAGGCATGTTTGCTGGACACAGAGAGCAGTGATTCATTTCATTTCATTTCATTTCATTCACCTGTGCTTTCAGCAGATGCCAAAGGGTTTAGGTCACTAAAGGTGTACCCAGCACTGCTGTGTGATCAGCTCTCAGGTCCACAGAGAGACAGGAAGATCAGCAAAAGGACCTGCAGGGGAAGCTGAGGAGAAGGGGGAAAAAATGGAAATTGTGCTAAAATATGAAATAAAACCAGCCCTGGGCTGAGGCCACCTTGGTAGAGCAGGTCTGCACCTTGGGTAGGGATCAAGATTCCCATGTTACCTTCCTTTCCCCGTGGGCACTTCTGCACTGCATTGTCCTGCTGCCTCCTGCTTCCTCCTCTTCCTCCTGCTTCCTCCAGCTTCCTTCTCTTTGTCCTGCATCCTCCTCTTTCTCCTGCTTGCTCCTGCTTCCTCCTCTTCCTCCTTCTTTCTCCTGCTTCTTCCTCTTCCTCCTGCTTCTTTCTGTCTCCTCCTCTTCCTCCTGCATCCTCCTCTTCCTCCTGCTTCCTCCTTTTCCTCCTTCTTTCTCCTGCTTCTTCCTCTTCCTCCTGCTTCTTTCTGTCTCCTCCTGCTTCCTCCTGCTTCCTTCTTCTTCCTCCTCTTCCTCCCTCCTCCAGCTGCACCAACTCCTGGCCCCTCCCCATATCTACTGACCCAGATAAGAGCCAGCCCGTGGCTCAATGTGTATTTTAAACATTAGACTGTGTGATTAATCTTCCTTGATTTTTCCTGTTCCCTGTCAGTGCCTTTTGAGCAATTATCATATTAATAAATGATCAACGTGGCAGTGACTGAAACAGCTTTTGAAGAAATTAGTGCAGTGCACTGATCAGGAATCCACTGCACTGGTGCTGAAGAATGATGACCAATATAGGACCTGAACACTTGACTTTTCCCTCCTTCTGGCTTGATTTAATTGGAAATTTAAGAAAATGCTTTGACCTTTAGAAAGCATTGCTCAGATTATTTACAGCTCTGCTTGGAGCACCAGATTTCTTTTAATTTGTAGGAATCCAAAGCTGCCCTAAGATGACAGGAAATTAGGGTCTGACCAGCCTTCTTCATCAGAATAATGATCCTGTATGGGAAACCCTTGGATGAGAAACAGTATAAAGACTTGTGACAATTTATAAAATGCATATAAACTAGGAAAAAAACCCCTAGGTATCAGGAGGAGCCTGACTTCCAATTATTTTGGAAGGTCCTTCTCTCAATTTTTTTTTTTTTTTTTTTTTTTTTGCAGTTGTGAAGTGAACAGCAGGCAACCTTCTTACCTCCGCTAAGTACTTGTCAGGAATATTGTTTAGGAAAATTGATTTTTTTGATACATAGCAGCTCTTTCTGTTCTGGAGAGAGGAGGCCACCAGCACCTTTGAGTCCTCCTGTGACCAGCAGTGCCCAGGTTGGAGCTGTGAGTGTGACAGTCGTGCAAAGAGGAACACACAGAGGGAACTGGGGGCTCCTGTTGTGCTCTTGGGACGTGTTTGGTGTGCTGACACATCACTTAAAATCAGATAGAAGGGGTCCTAAGGGATCTTTCAATTTATCTTTCTGTCTTCTTCGTGCTAAATGCCCTGGGTGGTTTGTTATTGTTGTTGTTGTTTTGTTTTGTGGTTTTTTGTTGCTGTTTTTTGTTTGGGTTTTTTTGTGTGTGTGTTTTTTTGTTGTTGTTGTTTGTTTGTGTTTTTTGGGTTTTATGGTTTTTGGTTTTGGGGTTTTGGGGTTTTTTTGTGTGTTTTTTGGGTTTTTTTGTTTTGGTTTATTTTGGGGGTTTTTTGTTTGGTTTGGTTTTGGTTTTGTTTCGTTTTTTGGGTTTTGTTTTTGTTTTTCTTTTGTTTCTTGGGTTTTTTTGTTTGTTGTTGTTTGTGTTTGGTTTTTTGGGGGGTTGGTTTTTTGGGCTTTTTGTTTGTTTTGTTTATTTGTTTGTGGTCTTTGTTTGTTTTGGGTTTTGGGGGTTTTTTTTGTTTTTGCTTGTCTGGGGTTTTTTGTTCGTTTGTTTGTATTTTTTGGTTCATCTTCTCTGAGCCACTTCCAACAGCACAGATCCTGCCTTCATTTATTTTGTCTGTTTTTATTCCCACCACTTGCCATGCTAGGGGATGGGGTTTGCCCCTCACCTCTGGCATTCCAGGGGGTGCAAGGGGATCCTTGAGGTCCCCTCAGCTGAGCTCCTCACACATCAAACACCCCAAACTGAGGCACCAGCTCACTCTGCAGCTGCAAAGCACATCTGGGCCAGGGAAGAGCAAACCACCCCTGAAATCCTTGCAAACCTGAGGGGAAAGATAAAAATCCTTTTGGCAGCTGGACTTTTAGAAAATTCGTTAGAATGTAGCCCAGCCATTGGTTTTATTCCTCTTAATGCTTCCTTAAATGCTCTTCAGAGCATTTAACCTGTTCAATTCACCCAAGTGCTCTTGCAAAGGGAAAATTCCAAGCCTGTGTTCCTTCAGCCCAGCAGTACAGCTGCAGGTATGGTCTGTGAGCTGACAGACTGCCCAGGAGAGCAGCTCAGAACTGCTCTGCTCACAAAATAATCGAGTCCATATAGGTGCTCTCAGGAAATACCCAGGCTGGGTAGGCACAGGCAGCCCAGGTAAATCATTTGTGATTAATCAGTGTCCTCACTCCATTCCCCCCCTCACCCCCTGAACACTCCCCTTGACATTTCAGCGTTCATCAGTGGGCTGGATGGGGTGCAGTCTGTATTTTTAACCTGATCTGATTAAGCAGAAGTGCTTAACATCAGCAATCATTTACAAGACAGATAGGGAGGCAGGCAGTGGTGACAAGACTTTCTGAGCAAGTGCAATATTAAACCCAGCAAAGGCTTCACCTGGAGGAAAATGTACCACAGCTCCAAGCTGAGACAGACTTGGGTGTCGCTTCAGGTCAATATCACATTTCTTTTTCAGCAGTATTGAATTTATCTTGGGGAACTTGAGCTTGTTTTTGGTGATGATTTTCTTTTTTTAGACAATACAGCATTATTGCCACAGTAAGCATAAGGCTGGGTTTTGCACACAGAAAAAATACCACACACCTTGTGTACATCCAGTAAGTACAAATAAATCTAATTTGAAGTCTGAATTAATACTCTGGAAAAGTGAAACCTTTTTGTTTGAGTTAAGAGTCTTATATCCAAAAATGAAACTCAGAGTGTTATCAAACACGTTAATGTCTCAACACTCAGCTGTGTATTTTATACAACATGATAAAAGTTCTTCCTGCACTTTATCCTTGAAAACCCCAAATTTTTATGCAAAGATAAGTTTGCTTTTTTCCTGACCTGTCCAGTAAGAGTGTGAACTAAGATCTTGATAAAGAATCTTTGATGAATAAAGGATTAATAAAAGAGTTAGCACCATTTATGATACTGTCTGCAGAGATGGCAATCAGGAGAAAAAGCCACCAAAAGCAGAGTTTTTTCATTAAAGGTGAAGAAATCCAACTTACAAAGAAATGCTTTAAAAAAACCCTCTTCTTTTTTACACCTCATCATTAGCATATAGCTTTTAGTGTTTTTATATGGTGGCTGGTATGGTTATATGCTTCCAAAAATGAAGCAACTCTTGTAAGACATGGTTTTTACAGCTGAGGTGTTCATCTAAAGGTGAAAAAAAAATAATAAAACCCACATTCATTTGCATGCAGGGATTTGTGCATCTGTGAATCCTCCAATGAAACCAGCTCATGTGGCTCCTTGCAGATACCAGCAAACAAAACAAGTTGCACGGCCAGGATCTGGAATTTTACAACAGTTATCATGCAGAATTTTTCCTCAGTTGATTAGCACTGAATAAAACCATTCCCTGATTTGAAAGGACACTCTGCTGACATTATTATCTTTCTCCTGCAGTTGGCCAGGCCATTGCTCTCCCCACAATTAGATGGGGTTTTGCTTTCTCCTTTGTGCTCTTGCCTCACTGCAGATGCAGCCAGACAATGAACTGGTCCAGGGTGCTCCCAGAGTCCTTGTTTCTGCTTTGCATCTTGGAAAACCAAACCAAAATTCCCTGTCCTGTAAAGCCCTCAGGGCTGACAGGCAAGCTGAGTATGAAGTTTGCTGCTTCCCAGCAGCCTAGAGGTTCTGCCTAGAGATGGATGAGGAATGCTGCCTGTCAGCTTTCCTCTGCAGCTGATTTCTTAAAAATCATCCCTGTGCTGCAAGGGGGAGGTGGTTTTTTATCACCAAATGGAAAACAAAAGCCTGTGTTGTCTGGAAAATGTATTGGTGTTCCTGCTTTGGTTCTATTTCACCTGGGGAAAAAATAAAACCACCCCAGTTCCGAAAGTGGGGAACTTTGATTTTCTTTCTGATTTTATTTTTCTAAACCAGCTCAAAACCTTAGGGCTTCACTGGGTTTTTGTTAGCCATGAACTCAAACTTGAGCTCAGATAGAAGCTTTGAGTTTCTTTTAGACTCAGGAGTCCACATTTTTAACTAGTAGAATAAAAAATACCTCGATTGAAGCCAAAGGAAGAAACCACAATGCAGACAAGAGTTTTTTTTAAAAAACTGGATATTCAAAAGCACCCTTGTACAGTTAATTCAGTACTCCCTGTCCTGCCTGATTTCAGCTGCTGGAGGAAGATTGCTCCTAATTAGGAGCTGGCTCCAGACCTGAGCACCTTATTTTTAACCTGTTCCCAAAGCAGGTGGTGCAGAGCAGGGAGTGCCAGCACTCAGCTGAGTGAGGGTGATAAACCCAAACACTTCAGTGTTGCAGGGAAAATCCAGGCTGGGGAGGGGAAATGCTGCATTTCAAGAAAACACTGAGGTCTCTGGGGTTGTGGTGTATTTCTCACTGGGCTGTGAGATCCTGTTTAGATGTTGGTATCCCCATGGAGCCCTTCCCCAGCACTCCTTCAACAGGCAGAAGGGCCTGAGGCACTGAATGAAACACACAGCAAAGCCATTTTAATGAGCAGATTATTGTTGGAAAAGGTGATTTCAGATGGACATGGTATTTGTTGTGAATCCTGTGTAGAGACAACACCTTCTGCAAAGGATGAAAATGGAAATATCCTTGTCAGGTTGGAATAATTCTGGCTTTAATCTTAAAGAAAGAAATTTAACAGGAGAAAACAACAACCACAACAACAACAACCCACAAAAAAACCCCAAACAAACAAAAAAACCAAAACCAAACCAAAACAAAACAACAACAAAAAAAAAAAAACCAAAAAAAAAACAACAAAAAAACCCAACCCAAGCCATGGTTAAAACAGAGCAAAGCAGCATGTTTTTGCTCTGATTTTTGCCATGTAACAGTCCCCACCTGTCAGAGCAGGGTAAGGAAGAGTTGACATGTCTCGTTTATGACTGTGGTAGGTGTGCCTGCAGATTTTTGCATTTACCACTGGCAGTCTCTCTGTGGAAATTCTCCAATCCACTTCAAGCACATAATTATTCTGGGGAGCCAGCTGAGCTGGAAATGGAAAAGCCCATGGTGTGGGGGGGCCTGCTGTGCACATGGCCAGCACAGAGAGCCTGTGCCCACACCTGCATCAGCACAGCTGCTGCTCAGACAGCAAAAGGATTTCAAGGCTGCCTTATACAGTGTCAGCTTACAAATTCTGTGTTTAGTCACCCCTGCTTGTAAAGTCTGTGCTGGGAAATGAAGGAGCCCTGGCAAGGAAAGCCTAGCTAGTGGGAGGTGACAGTGTTAAATTAAACTATCAGTAGTCATCTTATTCTTGGTGAACTTCCTGCTCTTCTGTGATCATTGGGAATGACTTTGGGAGATGGGTTTTTAAAACTTTGGTTCTCTCAGAACTTTTAATACAACCAAAAAAAAAAAAAAAGACCCTACCAAACCACTGGTAAAAATAACTTCTTAAAAAATCCTTTTTTTCCTCCTAAGCATTTCCTTGTATTACTGCTCTCAAACAGCTCCTTTTCTATTTTCTGTGTCTTTATAAATGCATGTGTTCTCTGTAGGCAGAGATCCAGTGTTAACTTATGGATCATAAATTTCCATCACTGTAAATCCTCCCAGTCCCTCCTGGTATTAAAGGGTCTCCCTTGGAGGCCAGGTGAGGTTTCCCTGCCCTGGCAGATTTTTCTCCACCACCCAGAGCCTCTTTCACTCCCAGCTCAGCTGAGTCACTTCACACAGCCCCTGTGTAAAACTGGGCACAAAACTGGCAAAGGAAGAGCAATGTGAGGTGGGACAGGAGCAGGAATAGGAACCTTGATTTATGGGAGAGGTCTAAAAAAGCTTCCCTTTAAGCATGACAAAGTTATTTTTGCAAGGGAAGCCAGCTCCTCCCTCTGAGGGTCCAGGCAGGATTAAAGCAGGACAAAAGCAAAGGACCAGCAGCACCTGAACACCAGGGCACAAGGACAGGCAGAAATGGAAATTCCATGCCTGAAGCTGAAGGGCTGCAGAGCTGCTGATGTTCTAAGCCAGCCCTGCCAGGAGGGGCCACGAGCTGTGCCTGGCACACAGACAGATGGTGTTGGAGCTGCTGCTCCTGCAGTGGGACTTGGCAGCTCCCTCCTGACAGAACTCACACTGCTGAGGGGCACTGGTGCAGCCTGGAGCCAGGATTTGGAGGGTGAGTCAGGAGTTTTTCATTTGTAAGCCATGGCTCCAGAGAGCTGAAGTTTAGAAGTGCTGGTGACAAACACTTTGAACCTTCCAGCTGCAGATTTTTGTTAGACAAGAGGGGAGAGAAAGGGACCAGAGGGATCATAATCAAGGGAACTCTGCAGTGAGAGGGAAGATGCTGTCATATCCCATTTACTGTTACATGCCTGCTCCTGTTAATGTGTTTTATTGCCTTCACAGATCAAAGTCACCCTGACAGGGGCTGGAGCAGACAAACCCTCAGCCAGACCTTGTGTGGCAGAGTTGTGCCTGCACAGAAACACCTTTTATCAGAGAATTTTGGGAGATTCGAGCTGGCTTTCCCACGTCACTTCAGGGAGAGAGAAAACTGAGTGTATCCAGAGGAGCAAATGGAGCAGCAACATCCAGGGGGTCCCTGCAGCAGGCTCCCAGCCAGGTGTGTGAAAGTGTTGTGGGCCATTCCAGAATTCTGAAAGTGAAAAATCTCAGCCAACCATATCATACTCCCCACCTGGGCTAGAGAGGTGCCTGTCCCATCCTAGTGGAGTCACCTTTTTTTGCTCAGATCCTCTGTACCACACTGCACATGAGCTGAAACTCCAGGTCCTGGCAAATAAAGTGCCTCCCCTACTGTCTGTGGATGTGAGCATCTGCCAGTAAACTTCAGCCTTCCTGATTGTCTTGGGTTGTGGGGCCAGGAGTGTGTATTCTATTTCATTGTAAAGTAGCTGGGGAGATGCTTTTCTTTATCTCTTGAAACTCTGAGGGAAGGGGGGTGGATGCCTTCTGATAATGGGCCAGCTGTTCAAACCAGGTGGGGCAGTGTTTCTTATCTCTTTCACCACCTGTCCTCCCTCCAGGGGAATATTTTCTGCTGATGGGCCATTAAGACACCCCTAAAAGCACACATCCCCAAAGTAGAACATCCACATTCCATCATCCTGTTGTGAGATGCTCCACCCAGTGGGGGGAACCAACCATTCCTACCTGGATAAAACTGAGACACAGGAACAGAAATGATCCAGCGTCACCTGATTTCTGGAGGAAGACTGGACCCTTCTCACCCACTGGACCCTGGTTCTACAGGATCATCTCTACTCCACCAGAACCACCTCTGCCACTCCAGGAGGACTCACTTTTGGACTGCTTCCAGTACCCTGACCAACAGGGTGTCAGGTTGTAGCTCTGACTCTGTCAGGGTTCTCCAAAATTGTTGTTTGTTTGTTTCCTTGGTTTGGTTGGTTGGGTGGTTTTGTTTTCTACTACATTTGTATTGTTAAAATTCTTAGTAAAGAACTGTTATTCCTATTCCCAAATCTTTGCCTGTTAGCCCTTGATTGCAAATTTATAATTCGGTGGGGGGTGAGGGGTTTGCATTCCATATTCTAAGGGAAACTCCAGCTTTGCCTGGCAGATACCTATCCTTCCAAACCAAGACAGATTTTTCCAAACCAAGACACTGATTCACAGGCCTGTCCTAATATTTGAGTCTTCTTCAGTGAATAAAAGCTCTTCTTCTTGAGGGAGAGGGCTCTTTTGTCAGGTTAATTAAACCCAGCAGTGCTGCCGAGGTTGCAGCTGTTGGAAATCACAAAAAGAAGCAGACTTGTGTAAGCCTAGGGATCAGTGGAGTATTTTATGGCTTATACAAAGATTTGCAGGCAAGGAAAGAAAGAAAAAATTCAAAGCAGGGGGCCAAAGCATCTCAATCAAATAACTTTTTTTCTGGCTGGATCTTTCTGGCACCTTGGATGTCGACCTGATGGATGCTCCTCTCCCCAGCAAAGTTGTACTGAATATAATGGAATAACTTTCACTACTGAAGAGGAAGCTGAGAAAACTTAACATAAAACCACTTGAAAATTCACAGTCTCTTTGCTGAGATGATGCTTAATAGACTTAATAATACTAATGTTAAGTAGCAAAATCCTTTGCTGTCCTGAGGCCAAAGCTGCTTTAATAAAGGAGAGAGAAGAGGCAGAGGATGTTGAGCCACGTCTCTCCTGCCAGTCTCTCTAATTATCATTGAATATTAACTAAAATGTTAAGTAATCATCTCCAGTAAGTGATATGCAAATGAGTATGCTTCAGCTAGAGAAAATTCATTGACATTCTTTAATATATTCATACCAATGCTCAAGTGGCTCCAGGTTTTCAAGCTTCTTTCTTTCTTCTCTTTTTTCTATTCATATTGACAAAACCCTACTCCTGAACATCAGGTCTGGGTTCACCATCACAATAGCTCTAATCCTAGTAAATGTCACCCTATGTTAACGTTCAGTATTTTTTTTGTAAAAAATTCTCTTACCTTTATTGAGCTTATTCCTTTGGCAAATACATCAGTTATTTGGTATTTAAAAGGTCATCTTGAGCAATATTTTGAAAATCTATCTTCATTGGTTTCAACCCAAAATATCAGATTACAGGTGCTCTAAATTTTGAGTTGCCTCTAAACATTCCTGTCAGACATAGTATTCATATAGCTTTGTGAGGCATGGAGACCAACTCCTTCAAAATGCTTCTTAAATTTTGGGCATGTGTGAAAAGGTGTCAATATTTTATTTGCAGTCAGTTTTATTTGCACTTTGTTTTCCTGCTCTCTGAGAAACAATTGAATTTAATTTATGGAGCTTCATTGACTGCACAAACACTCAATGTAACCACAATGAATTATTGTTTAGGGTTGTGGAGCTGGAGCTGGACCTCCCTCAGAATATCCAGGGCTTGTTTCTACTCTTAGCTGCTAAATCCTGTTAAATGTCTTCACTTCAGCATTACTGGGCCATTTTGGAGGTAGTGTGGTGTGACTGCCTTTTACCTTTCTTTGGAGACCGTGGGTTTATTAACCTGAGATGAATTCCTAATGTCCATATTCACCCATGCTTTAATGCCCATGCCCACAGACAAGGAATTTGCAAGTCTGCTCAGTTTTGATGTGAATTGCAAATTCTCAGAAGTGCTTGGAGGAAGAAAGCTCTTCCAGAGAATATTTGTGTTATCTCTTTTCTCCAGGTGTCTGCTTTTTTAATGTTTGCAGAGGAAACACGAATACCATTTTGTAGGAAAAGTCTTAATGTCTATATTTGTTATCAATGGCTTTTATGTCCACTTCTTGCTGGAGCCTTTAGGGAGGATGTTGCAAGGGGAAGCCCTGGAAATCCCACAGAATGACAGAAGGATGAAAATGAGATGAGTATGGGGCTGCCTTCAAGGTTTTTATCGTGGAATTTCACAACAAAAAGCAAAGAGGGAGGCGACTGCACCTGCAACAGGGCAGAGAGAGAGAGATGTCAAGCATGAAAAATCCAAGCTCCCTCTGAGCTGAATGTAGGAAAATAATAGAAAAGATAAGTGAAACCTCTAAAAATCATAGGCATAGCAACGTGTTCCTCAAATAGGAATGATTTATTCAGAGTCCTGTGGAAATTCCTACAAGACTCCCAGGCAGAAATTTTCACGGCTGTTTCGTACAAGGTGCAGGTGTGGAAATGTTTTGTTGTCCTGCCTTACAACCCTTTATGCCTTCAGAACCACGGGGTAGTGGACTGTTCAGTCTCAGCTCCACATAGGGCAAAAAAGAGATATGTAAATACAAATAGGTTGAAATTCAGATTGCTGTAAATCACTCCCATCCTTGGCCATAGCATCTGCAGCTCTGTACTGCATTTCCAGCACAAATGTAGCAGTTCCAGGGGCAGAAGTTAACCCAGGGTAGGTCTTTCAGAAAGAATCAGCTGTCACAATACGACACGAAAAGAACACTCATGCGCTGAGATGTCCAAGGCAAAAAACAAAGGGGGCAGTTTATTTACAGACCTTGACATTTATAGAATTCCAACAGTGACCATGGATTGGAGGAGGAAAATTGTCCTCTCCAACCACACTGATCAACCCAACAGTCCATCAACAGTCTCCTCCTCCAGAAAGGAATGCAAAACAATCATGATTTACATGAAAAGTGCCTGAGAAACTCCACTACAAAAATGGAAACATCAGAAGGCTGAAGAAACTTTTGAAAAACAAAGTGAAAATCAGCAATTAATACCCAGCTATTAGACCAAAAAGGGCTCTTGGCACTGCAGAGTTTCAGCAATGCCTTTGACCAAACCCAGCTCCTTCAGCTGGGTGTGTGTGTTGCCAGCAGGCTCCTGAAAAAGTTTTGAGTGACTTCAGTTTCTCCATCAAGAACTCAGCTCTGAGACCTTTTACAAGATCAGCCCTTGAAAGGCCATTAAATTAACTTTCTGCCTGGATGCAAGGATTACACACTACGGGAACTGTTTGCTGCAATTTCTTCTTGTGGCATAAAAATTGATGAATTTTCGGCAGTCATTATCTTCATCAAACCCAACCTGTTCTCATTAGACCTTCTCCAAGAAGAGTTGTTGCTCATTTGTTCCTGGTGCCATCTGCTTTTACTGCTGCAACAGAACATTTGTGGGAAATTGAATATGGTAATGCTCTTTTTTTCACCCCTGGTGTAACAAAAAACTTATTTTGAAGTGCCTCTGTCTGAAAAGCAGGCCAAAATAAAGGAGAAAACAAAGATGCAAGAAAAAGTTATTTAGCTTTCACTGCTAGCCAGCTACTCTAAGCAGTTTGAACTTGTTTTGCATTATGTTTCCCAAATATCTTCTAGCAGTCAAAAGTCTATGAAAAAAAAAGTCAAATTACTCATTTTGGTACTGCTAGAGATTTTACTGTCAGTGCCCACTATCACCTCACTTCTTTCATGATCAAATAGGCTTTAAGAGAATGCACTTCAAGGATGAAGCTCCTCTTGACTTCTTCCACCTGAATACATATTCAACCTGTTGGAGCTGAACATCCAAGATTTTATTGTAACCTTTCTTTTGGGTTATTAAATGGGGAATTAAAAAAAAAAAAACCCAAACCCAACCAACCTGTATTTTCCTTTTATTTAAAGGTTTCATGATGGGGTGGCACAATGCATTCAGTATGGCTGAGCTGTATCAACTTCCTGTAGCCAAGGTAATCAGAAGAATCATTTAACCCTTAATTATTCTCATTTTCCTCTTCTGAGTAGGTTTTGTGCTGTTTACTCAAAAGAGAGTGAGCTCTTTTGAATTCTCACAGCTGGGCTCTTTTCCATGGTTTTTATCATCATTTTCATTCTTGTGCCAGCAAGGAAACTGAACAAGGGCAAAATGTCATTGGCTTAATATACTGTGGTGTCAGAAGTTATGATCAATAATAAAAAGGAAGGAAGGCAGACTGTTTATTCTGGAAACAGGATCTGTATTTTAATGGGAAAGGTGAATAATGCAAACTAAATACTATCTATGAAAGCCTAAATGAGACTGTCTTGCTGTCTATGACATGACAGAATGATTATATCTGAAAATTTACTTTGTTTTAAAATAGACTTAGCTGGGAGATAGATACCATTTTGAGCCCAAACACAGTTTAGTTGAGCAATTCCATAACCTCCCAAAGTATTATACTTCTGTGGACTTTATCTGGTAGCAAACATTTAAATGTACATAGCTCCAACTCTGCTGACTACAGAAAAAAATTAACATGAAACATAAAATATTTTGTAAGTAACATATTTTTTCCTCCTTATAACAGAATCATAGAAATATTCTTTGAAAAGATAAAATTATATAAAATTGTGCCAACCATGAGGGTCTTTCATTGCTCAAAGAGCCATAGTAGCTTTCCTACATTAATATGTTCCTTTGAGGAACTAACTTTTATCTCTCATAATAAAAGCAGACATCTAAATCTTTAGTTTTCTGTTGTTTTTTGGGGGTTTTTTTGGTTGTTTGTTTGGTTTTTTTTTAATCATCACAGCAATATCAAATCATTGCTTTGTCTATCCCACCCATTGTTATGTGTCTGTATAACAAGAAGCTCTCCTCATGCCAATTCTTTCACTGAGCCCACAATAATATATCAGGGTGCCCATGTTCTCTTGAGGTTGGGCTTTATAAACATAAAACCAAATGATTGAATATTCTGGAGTCATTCAAAGTTGAATATCTGCCACTGAGGGAAGAAATGTAAAGCCATAAAGCCAGAGTCTTTCAGCTGAGTTACAATCCTCAATAAAATGCCCAAGTGCATCCCTCTGGCTCAGGTTATGGAAGTTCCCAGTGGTCCTCCTTTCAGCCACTGACATTTTTCATGAAATTCAGAGCTCATTATTACCAATCATAAGGTTGTGTCCAGGTTCTAGGCTGTCTCACAGACAGGAGAAGCTGAATGGGCAGCTAAAGAAGATCTTATATGAGTATGAAGAATGATTGTGAAGTGTGCTGAACCCTAGGGATGCCAGGCATGGATCAGGATACATTTGCCTGATCTCAAAAGCCAACAAGTTAGATGAGTTCCACAGCTGCAAAACACACATGGAACATTCATTGCCTGCTTTTTCTAAACTGCTGTCACTCTATTATTACATATTTGGATAAATAGGTGCTGCCTTCAGGCAGGGAAAAAAAAAAAACCAAAAAACCAACTAACTTGCAAGACAACAAGGTAGATCTGAAAGGCAGACTCTGTCATTGGTAATGCTCTTTCCCTCAAACAGCTGTTGAACTCTGCACAAACTGATCTGTGACCTTGTATGAGGGAAGTAGATTAGATGAAGTGTTTTAAATATGGGATTAAAATCCCTGCATCAAATGACCTCCTCCAGGAAATGCCCCTTTTTGCTTTACTCTCTGCATTGAAGTGTTTTCTACCCTCTACTTCGTCTGTTAGAGGAAACCAGCTCAGCCTGGGCAGTTCTGCAGCAAATGATAATGTCACAACTTTATAATTAATGAAATGTCCTGGACTTTGCTTTGGGATCACCAACAGGGAGGAAGAAAGACAACAACAGTATCCCAGCACCCAAAGGAAAACAGCCCAACAACCATCTACGACTGAGAGAGATGGGAAGCCTGACTGGTGGTCAGAATTCCTTTTTTACTGTGATGTCCAAATGCTTGTAACTGTTCTAGGAAGGCTGGTAATTTTTTTGCTACAATGATTAGGTTAAACACCACACAAACAAACATTTTAGAACAGCTCTTGCTTGCAGAGATTGATTCAATCTTCTTTTCCTCTTGCCGGTCTTGATCCAATCTTCCTGTAATCTTCAAAGCTCTGTTTGTTCTTGCCAAGGCATTTTGGTTATCAAGCTGACCATGATAATTCAACCCACTGTCCCTCTGTCCCATGTCCACATACCCCAGCAGCTCCCCAGAGGAAAGCAGCCCAACAACAACCTTCTGCTGCTTGTGCCTGTCCCACGGGCGTGGTTGTGCTCCTGTGTTTGTGAACAGCCACCTTGAACAGTGTGGGAACTGAAAGAGCAGAGGACTCTCACAGCATTGCAATAACCTTACACAGGTAGAGGTTTGAATTTTAGACTTTGAAATATTTGGAGCACAGAAAGTTTTTTATTGCAAAAAAAAATACAGAACAAGCAACTATTGTATGATATAAGGTGCACGTGTAGTGTTTAGTGCTTAAGTAGACACTTGTAAGCTTTTAGCATCAGCCTGTTGGCTAAAAAACTTTCTAAAAGCCTTGTAACAAAGAGAACTTGGGCTTCTGATTGTGATGGTGTGAGTTTTACCATCCTTTATTTTATGTCTCTACTTTCACTGAGTGATAACAAAATAAAAAAGCTCGTGGAACGCCTCTCAGGAGCTCGGTCTTGTTGTTGGTGATTGGATCCAACAGAACAGCTCAGGGATGCTGGAGTTGGCCCAGGTGCAAGGAAAGCCCAGCAGGAGCTCCTGGAGCTGTGCTGGGAAGCACTGGGAGGTTCTGGGCATTGGGATGGGGAGCTGATGTGGTTTGTGCAGTGTGCAAACAGCATTGTTAATTATGGCTTGGCAAAGGCATCGGGGCTGGGACAAGCCAAGGGAGGTTTCTGGCTCACACTGCTGATTTGAATTTGGCATTGAAGGATAGCAAGCAGCTCTCTCTGCTGAAGTTTGCAAGGGGAGGTTTGGTGATTATTTTTTTTTTTCTTTTTGTTGTCTGTAGGAATAGGGTAGAAAGCTAGCCTGTCATTTCCTCTAAGTGCAGCTAAGCAGCAACTTGTGAATTTGTAATTGTAAATTGTAAAATTCCCATATGAAGCTATTTTGAGAATGAGAAGTTCTTTTAACACAACAATCTATTCTATTCTAATCTGCACCTGCAATAACAAGGGATTTGTCTCAGGAGAATCAGTAAAGAAAACATGTAAACAATCCAAGAATAGATAGATTTGATGGACAAGTAAAATACCTTTTACTAACCAATAGAATAATTAACAAGAAAGCTATTAACCAATTAGGAGTTGCCCTCGAGGTTTGTAAAAACTGTATAAAAGACAGCATGGGGCCATAATAAAGGACCTTCTGAGCTTTCTGAAGGTTTTACCCTGTTAAAAACAGGGGTGTTGTGTCTGCCCTAAAAATAACAGCTTTCTCTGCCCTCTTTCATGCCTCACATTTTCCCTTTGTCTCCATGTGAATTCAGCAGCTACCAGGCTCCTGCAACAGGAGCAGCTTTAATCTTCTCAAAAGCAATGCAGAATTTGGGAGACTTTGCAAAAAAAAAAAAAAAAAACCACAATATTTTTAATAACTTCTGTTGAATGCAGAGGGCAACACTTCTGTAATTTTGCTTACTGTGTAATAAAACCTTACAGTGAAAATTCCTTGGCATAAATACATGAGAACCCAGTGAGGAATCCACCAGTCAGATTGACTGTCTGTAAGATGTGTTGGTAGTTTTGCTTTCAGGCTAGATTTTTTTATTCAGACATGAGTGGCACCTGAGGAAATCAGGATTCAAATTAAAAATAAATGCAGCCTGATTTCCTAGGGAAAAAAAAAAAAATACCAAGGAGGTTTTGGGCACAGACCATGCAGGCATTCATTTACCAACTGTTTACTGTTCAGCTCCACTGCCATCTCTCTGCATCGATTTTCTTTCAAAATTACATCCCCCTCACCATTGACAAGTCAATTCCAAACAGCAAATTCTCCTTTCCAAGTGTTCAGTCTATGTTGCTCTTGGGCTTCAGAAATGCCTGGCCTGGTTTAATATGAGGAACTCAGGGCTTCTCCCTGACAGAGCTCTCTGATTTGCTGATTACCTGGGATGTTTTCTCAACCACCACGAGAGAAAAATTAACTGCTCACTCTGACAAACGTGATGAAATAAGTGTGGGCTGGAATTAAATGAGTTACCTCTCAGCTTTCCTATTTCAAGGTCAGTTATGAAAATACCATTTTTACTGTGCTGCCAATGGCAGTGTAAATCCCTCCAAATTTTTTAGGGTAGTGTTTCTTCACTTTCATGCCCAAACAAAATGTTAAAAAAAAAATTCTTTATATCAGGTGGGAAATTTTCAAACACTTCCTTTTATTTTTTTTTTTTCTTGAGACCTCTCAAAAACCTGGGCTATTGAAATAATTACATCTAAATTTTGGATGTGGACCATGTTTTGTCTTTAAACTTATTTCCTTTTAAATAAGATTGTTGTCAAACAAGAGGTGTGTTTCTAGGGATAATTTATTATTCCTGAGTTTTTCAAACAGATGTGGCTTCAGTTCATGGCTCTACTGGATCTGAGCTTGATGTAATAGCTGCACTGAATTTGGAGACAAGCATTTAACTTCAGCATGTGCTTAGGCGTGGAATTGTTTCATTTTCTTGACCTACAGCTCCTGTTTGAAATCTCCAAGCTCAGCTCAAGGTGGAGCCACATCTGAGCCACCAGGTCTGAAACACCTGTGGGTTGCTGAATAAAATTCCCTCCCACCCCAGCACACATGGCTTTAGGACATGGATCTCCCAAACCCGACTTCTCACTGCTTTTCTTTGACAAATGGAAGTAATTCATTATCTCTGCCAGTGAAAGAGGTTTCTGGTGGCAATCTGGGGCTGTGTGAGGTAGCAAAGCTGCAGACACGGTGTCTGCAAAGCCAAATCTCACCCTGAGGATGCTGGAGCAACGTGGCTTCCATAGGAGCACCTGCCAAAGGTTTATTATCATTGCAGGAAGCCAGACAGGAGAACCCTGACTGTATTCCCCAGGAATCTGTTGGGGTTGGTTTGTTTGTTCATTTGTTGTGTGTGGGGTTTTTTTGTTGCTGTTGTTTTTGGGTTTGGGGGGGGATTTTTTTTTTTTTTTTTTGTGGTGCTGTTGTTTTTGTTGTTGTTTGATGGTTTTGCTTGTTTGCTTGGGGGTTTTTTGGTTTTTGGTTTTTTTTGGGGGGGTTGTTTATTTGTTTTTGTTTGTTTTTGTTTGGTTAGGTGTGGGTTGTTTTTTTTTTTTCAGAGGGAATGGAGATTCACTGGCTTCAAACTCCAAAAGATCAGAAGGGGTTGCACTGGTGCAATCAGTGTTAATTTGCCACTGCTCTTAGAGTAAATGAGTGATGGTGATGAGCAGTTGTTCAATTCCCTGCCTCCTGCCAGCCAGAGGAAAATGCAGCACGGTGTTTTCTTGAACACGACACGAGAACTTAGGAGAGTCATTTAACTCAAAAGAAACAAAATGGTGCAACTCTGGAGGTACCTGCTGAGGGCAATAGCAGGAGCAAATGGATTTGAAGGAATTGCAGGCGTGGTTTAAGATCTGCTGGTGAGGTGGCTGATGGAGAGCAGACTGCACAAGTGGGAACCAGAGAACATCATCAGGAGGAGAACAGGAATATTCTGAAAGTGTTGTGAGAACCAGCAACAAAACAGGCATTAACAACAGAATTGTACTGCCAGCAGGGGACTTTCATCTCAGGCTACAAAAGAGGTGGGAAACAAATAAATATGATGGCAAAATAATCCTCTCAGAAGACATGAAGACATCCCCTTCCCCCCTCAATTATTCTTTTTCAAACTACCACTGATATAAAAATATCAGCTTATGGTGGAAGGGAGAGGAGGCTCTTGCAGCCTGAAACCACAGCTTGCAGCAATTATTTGACTCTGACAGAGCAGGGGAACTGCATGGAAAGCTGAGAAAGCTGCTGTAAACTATTCTGGCAGAGAAGAGGGAAAAGTGGGTATTTCAAAACACCCATTCCTTCTGCTGGGCTCCCAGGGAATCACAGACCCTTAATGAGAGGGAATCACAAACCCTTAATGAGTTGCAAGGACTCCATGAACGTGTGCTGAGTACTCCAGGTGTTTAAAGGTCTGGCAGAGCTGATGGAATGGGATATCACTGGGAGCTGTGTGCCTGTCCTCTGCACCCTGAGGGTTCATTGCACACCGAGGTGTGGATTGGAGCTCTCTGTGACAGGGGAGAGGCAGCTCAGAGACAAAACCACATCTGTTGGAGTCCAGGGCAGGTGGAAAACTCCTCGTGCTGCCCTGGGGGGTCCGAGACCCCGGCTGGGACCCCGGGAAAGCTCTGCCTGTGACCTCAGCCCATGGGAGAAACTCCCAACACTCAGAGATGAGTTGAAAGCAACTAAGATGGGAAAGAAATGGTAGTTTAGTTTGTCACAGGGTGAAAATTTGTAGTTTTGGGTTTTCAGTATGGAGACAGATGAGAGCAAGATGGAGAATTTTGGGTGGTGTCTCTTCTTCGTCTTCGTCACCTTCGTCATCTTCATCGTCGTCTTTGTCTTCTTCATCTTCTTCTTCTTCGTCTTCTTCGTCTTCTTTGTCCTCTTCCTCTTCTTCCTCCTCTTCTGTGCTGGTGGCACAGAGACATTGGTAGGATGGGTTTGACACAGAGGTTGTGTGTTTAGAATAGGCAGTGATTATTGGCACAGAACAATAAACACAGCACGTTTTAGGAGTTAATTGGGTTAGAAATCTTTAGGAACATTGGGATCTTCTGTCCAGGGGGGTTTTTCACTGTGTTTCTGGTGTGTTAAGCCAGGTTTTGAGATAAGAAATAGAATAAACAGCTCTGAAGAGTGAAGCTGTGAGTCTCATTTATCTTTTTAACCCTGGTACTGGATTTTAGAGGGAAAATGATCACCCACATGAGCGGGGACTCCTGAAAGGGAGTTTCCTGCATACAGCCTGGGAACTCAGCACTCACAGGGGCAGGGAGCCAGAGGGAAGTTGGATCAGAGAGCAGTGGCTGAGGGGGGATATTTGTTAAACACAGAAGCTTTCTGGAGATGCTGCCTGTGCCCTGGAGGAGTAGCCATGCATGGGTTAAGCACATGACATGTACATGGGACAACCAGACAATGGTTGGTTTGTTTGGGTATTTTAATTTTTGTGGGGTTTTTTGTTTGTTTGTTTGGTTTTTTGTTTTTGTTTTGTTTTGTGTTTTTGGGGTTGTTTTTGTTTTTGTTTGTTTTGGTGGGGGTTTTTTTGGTGGGTTTTTCTGGTTTTTTTTGGGGGGGTTGTTTTGGTTTTTTGTGTTTTTTGGGGTTTTTTTGTTGTTTTTGGTTTTTTTTGTTTTGTTTTTGTGGGGTTTGTTTGTTTGCTTGTTTTTTGGGGTTTTTTGTTTGTTTGGTTGGTTTTTTTTGTTGTTTTTTTTTTTTTTTTTTTTTTTTTTGTCGTTGTTGTTGTTGTTGTTTTTGTTTTTTAATAGAGGTGAAAATTTGACTATGTTTAATGGAAGGCCTCCTGGAAAATCCACCTCAAGGTTAATTCCAGTTGATCCCAGACTTGGTTCTCTCCAGGGAGGTGCACTGACCAAGACATTCCCATCAGTAGGATCACAGTGTGTCAGTAAATAGCCACAAAGGTTGATGTAGGAGCATTACACATCTACACTAGCACTACAAATATTTTCTAAATTAAACCTAGTCCCCGCATCAAGTGTCCCAGACTCATCTAAAGCTCTGTGGACAGAATTTCTGACTGTCTCTTGTTCTCTGGACAGACCCACAGAGAGTGAGAGTGTTCCCTGCTGCAGCCAGAGTAGAATTTCAGCCACAAACCCAAAGCCCCAGAGCCAGAGACACATTTTTGATGTGCAGGATTGCAGGGAACAGCTGCTCCCAAAATGGGGCAGCTGAAACCAAAAGGAACCCACCTGTGCCAAAGAGCACCCAGTGCAGGGTGAGAAAGAACTCTTCAAGGACATGGCTCACACAGGAAAAGTTCTTAGCTCTATTTATTTTTCTGTTTTATGGTTTGTTTGGGAGGGGTTTGTGTGTGGTGGGTGAGATTTTTTTTTGTTTGTTTGTTTCTGGGATTTTTTTGTGCATATGTTTTATTTCCTCTAATTAGAACACTTTAGATTTTGGTCATCTTTTATTTTATTTTTTTAATTATGTTCCTTTGAATGGGCTTAGTAGTGTTGCTGATTTTGAAACCAGCACCATAGTTCACTTGGAGGCTGTCTCTACACAATACAGTTTTGAAGCAGCAGTAGGAAAAGAGTAAGTTCATTTTAATTCCACATATACATGATCTGAAAGCATGAGGGATGGGATTTGTCTTTCTACTGAGCTCTGCATGTACGAAAAAAATAACTTTTCTTTCCTATACTAAGAAGGAGAAATAAATCTCAGTGGTTTTAACATTGGATATGTTGATGCCAGCTTAAGAACACTGCCTTCCTGCACTCCTTTTATAGACTCTTGTAAATTTTCTGGGGGCAAGAAAAGTTCTGTTGGGGCAAAGGGAATTAAATTTTATAAGCTGGTTATTAATTTTTAAATGCTTTACTTCTGAGTCATGTAAGAACTGAACAGAAAAAGAAAAGAAATATTTTCATTCCTTTTTCCTTTCTTTTGTTATATATTTTCCTTTTTGTGAAGAAATAGCTCACTCTGCATTTTCCCAACAGTTCTATCCCCCACGCCCCTTTTCTCTATTTTCTTCAAATCATGAAATTCTGCTTTATCCTTGAAGTTTTGGGTTGCTTGTTAGATCACATTCAGCAACCAATTCAGCAGCTGCTGAACATGGTGGGGTTTGATAAGATCAGAAGCTGTGGGACAAACCAGGGAAAAACTAAAATGAAAACATGAGCTTCCTCAATGGGGGATGAAGCTCTTCTAAGAATCCTGAGAAAACAATGGCAGATTTAATTTTCTGCTTGGAAAACTAGCCCTAGTTAAGCATCTTCTAAAATTATTTCAGTTTACCTGCATTTTCTTTTTCATTGGAGCAAATTTAATATGTGGTTACAGATGCTTCAAACCCCCAGGGTTTGAAAGGTTTGGGTAAATTGAACCTTAACTTTTTGGCTTGTGTATGGATGTCTCAAGTTCTGGAGATGTGGCATCTGTGCAACTGTTTTTGTTTAATACATGCTTAGAATCTTAGTTTTTCACTGGGTGTGGTGAGGATGTTGGTCACTTGTGAGCTCAAGTGGGTGACAGATTTGTCTGAGATGAAACAGAACCAGGAAATACTCTGCTTGCTTTTGGGGGTGGGATTTTGTGGGTTTGTTTCTATGGGTTTTTACTCCTGAACCTGGGTTTTTTTGCAACTCATTGCACTCAGTGTTACGAGTCTAAGAATGTTTCTTTTGGATATATCAGTTTATTTTTGGATTACACCAGTTAGTGCAACAAAAGTTATTGGATTTTTCTACAACCTGCTTGTTTTAGTACTCTGAGGACATCTGAAAAGGGAAATAACAATAAAAAAAGTTGTCTCCCTCTGTCTTTAACACTCACCTTCAGGTGCTACACCAGGAAATCCAGCCTCCTCTTGCTTTACTCTTGATAAGGCTGTTTGAATAGAAATTAATGTAATTAGCTCCAGATTTCAAGATATCAACATGTGGAAGTGTTTGTGTACCCTCTGAGTGAGTGTTGCTGGGAGAACAGCAACAGGCATTAGAGGATGCTGAGATAATTTCCACTCACTAGGCAAAGGAAAACGTTCAGGGACTGAAAATAAACAAAAGCTAGAGGTGTAAAATTGTCCTAAACAGGGGAAATCTTAAAGTAAAATAAAACCATAATACTGAAATAGAAACAATCCAGTTCAAAGGGGGCAGCATGATTTGATTAACAAACAAGTCAAGCTCTGTGTTTACCTGCAGTGCAGGTGGAGCCATGGAGCTGAGGCACTGGGCAGGTTCAAAGGGTGGCTCTGCACATTTTGGTGGAGATGTGTGGGCTCAGAGCTGCAGTTGGCTTGGATGTGAGGAATCATTCTGTGGCTGAACAGTGCCTTGGCAGAGATCCCAACCTCCTGCTCAGCCCCTGAGGCATCAGCCAGCTCAGCCTGGTCGGAAGGCAGCACATTAATTGTTTCAAATTGCTTTGCATTTTCTTCCTTTTGTTTCTCCACCCTTTCTGGACCTTTTTTTTTCCCTAGGATTTTCGAAACTGCCCCCCTGATTTTGGACTCTATTGGATGATCCAAGCTCTTCTGTGTGTCTTTTACCTCACATGAAGCTGTAGGTTCAGAGGGTTGCACAGAAATTATCCTTTCTGTGTGGACCACACAGCATCTTTGGGCACCAGAATCCTGAATCCTGGCTGTGGCAGCCAGGAATAATTATAGTAGAATGTGTAATAATAGCTATTACTTACTTGTTTTGGTCCTAATCAGAATATTAGTACAGGTAACAGATTAAATGAAGAAATGGAGAAATACTGGGCTGAGAGAAGAATATTTGACTTTATTTGACTGAATGGTTAACCTATTTTATTAGAAGCAAAATAAAGCTAAATCTAATACTGGGAGTGTTACCCATAAGAATTCCTCTAGTGTGAGGCCAAGTATCAATTAGAGGAGAATTTAATGATTTCTGCTGTTAATGGTCTGGCCAGAGCCACTGGCAGGGGAGAGCTGGGCAGCTCTGTACCTGGAAGGCAGGCAGCAGATGATGGCCATTGCTTGGGAGTTAAAATAAAACCCACAAAGGAGGTAAAAAGAGATCTCCAATCTTTTTATTCATTTTGCATGCCCTTCTGGAAGGGTGAAACTTGCCAAACTGACATCTTCATAAATACTAGCCTATGTTGCTCCTCAGTAGAGACCAAAACATAAGAGCAAACCAAAGTGGGTTATGTTCTGGGTTAAGGGGAAAGATCTGATTTAGGGCAGCGTGTTTCTGTTGTCCTGTGAGAAGGATGAGAGACTTTGCTGGAAAAAAAATCCTCAGCCAAACTGAAGAGTCACAGAAATGGGATGTTATAGCTCAGTGTCTGCCTCAAGTACACGTGAGAAAGAAAGGAAAAGATAGTTTATTTAATTGACAGAATTATTCAGAGAAGAGAATAAGTACTTTCACTGCATGATAATTTGATACCTTTAGAAGAAATAAACAGAAAAGCGTTATTGTTACATATTCCTTTTGCTGCACTTGTCAATAGAGCAGGTTTAAGGGCTGGTTGTGGCTCAGATTCACACAAATCCTCCAGGACCCCCTTGCACAGAGCAAGTGATGCCAATCTTGTTCCCAAGCTGAGAACCAACAAAATAAGCAGTGGATGGTGCAAATGTGTGTATGATTTGCCTGGCTGAGCCTGGGAATGCTGTAGCAGAGGTTCCTGGTGGAATAGGAAAATGCAAAAAATTAGAGGGGGTTAAAAAAAAAAAGACCTTCCTGACTTATTTAAACCTTTTCCCCAGTGTTTGTCATGGAAAGTTACTCTGAATGCAGAGTGGAAAATATTGTTCTCCTAGCCATGTTAAACAGATTAAGGTTTATGGCATTAAAATGCAGACCAAACACTTCCAGCCTCTTAAATGAAGCTGTGCTAACACGATTTTTCTGGAGGCTGGGGGTTTGTATACCATCTGCCCTGCATTATCAACAGGCAGTGTTCTACGTGGATCAAGAAAGAGCTGAGTATTAAAGTCTGAGATTTAGCCTGGGTAATCCTATTTAAACTCCTTTTGAAGTCTTATTGTTCAGTTCATAAGCATAAGTTCAGGAAAACTTCAGGGTTTTAAAAGCTACACAAAGTAAAGAATGCTAATAAATGAAGGATTCAGGTCTGTTAGTTTACAGCTCTACATCTAGTCTTTATTAACAGATAGCTCAGAAAAGCAGATTTCTTCAGTGGTTTTCAAGGTTTAATGAGTTTTATTCTTCTTGCTACAAGTGTCTCTGTTGCTGTAGATGTTGGGTGCTCAACAGACCATCTAAGCCATGGTCCAGGTAGGATGAGTGTATTTGAAAATGTTTGCGCAAGTGGCTGGCTGAAGGGCACAGAAAAGCCTCACAGCAGAGCAGGGAAATGAGCACAGATTTCTAAGCACTTTTCCTCCTGTTTTCAGGACAGAGGAATTTTTTTATTTGTGAAATAAAAAAAAATTAACCAATGAAAAACATTGACCAACATCTGGTTGTAAACCAGAAGGACACGAATAGTTTGGATAAAAAACCCCATTCATTTTTATTGAAACCGTCTTTCCCTTCCATGTACTTCACCATTTGAATGTCAAATTTTCTTTTCCATTTTTTTTTTTTTCTCATGCCACAATCTCTTCTTCACCTTCCAGTCTGCTGCCTCATCTCTTTAGTTAACACACTGGACCCTTCTATTACCCAAGTTCCCCAATTGCTGCTCTGATCTGCTCTTCCACACCAGCTACTCTCTAAACTCAGAATTAATTTCCTAAATCTCTGCTATCTATCACTAGAGTGTTAAACAGACAAGCTTTAATTCCACCTGCTGCTGCTTTCATCAATTAAATTTCATTTTCAGTGACAAAGAGGAAAGATGCCAAGTTTTATGGTAATTCCCATCAACCACTAATTTGAACCTGTCAGTGTAGCAGCACATACTGACAAAGATTTACCCCTGGGAAAAATCTTTGTCTGCTTTTGTGCTGAGGACAAGAGATGACAAACAATAATGAAGTGTACAACGTTGTCAAGAGCAGTCACGGAGGATCATCTGTTAATTGTTTCCTTCTAGTACCTTCTGGAAAACTCAGTGTCTGCCTCAAGTACACGTGAGAGAGGAAGGGAGGAAGGGAGGAAGGAAGGAAGGAAGGAAGGAAGGAAGGAAGGAAGGAAGGAAGGAAGGAAGGAAGGAAGGAAGGAAGGAAGACCAGGATGGTCTTCCCTAAAGAGGGAAGAATCATACATAAAACAGGGATGAAACAGGGAAAAGAACCAATAGGAAGGAATCTCCAAGCAGAGAACTCAGGTTGTCTTAGAAACCCTTATCAAACTATGATAAGAATACATCCTAGGGCAAGAGGCCCTTTCAATGTATCCACTACACTAAAATTACAATCAAAAAACTATACTATGTTCCTAACTAAAACTTATAAAACACTTCTTGCAAACCCACATAGGGAGGTGCGTGCTCTCAGATTCCATCCTTGCACAGCCCCAGTGCTGCCTCAGCTTGTGATGGATCAAATCACGTTTGTACCTGAGCACTGAAGCTCTCGCTGTGTTTCGAGTGACAGCTCCTTGTCATTAACAAAAGCTGCATCTGGGAGATAATGAGCCATGGGAGATGCAATGGCAAACGACATTCTGAAAATCTCCGGGGTGGTTACCAGCATTGTGCATGAAATTCTGGATTTGGCTTCTTCAGCGCTGTCCAGAGAGGGGAAAAGCTCTTTGTCAGTGGTTCCCAGACATCCAGACAAATGTGACTTCGTCTGAAAAGCATTATTTTACTGCATAATGGCAAGCAAATGCATTAATTGGCCGTTGGAATGGCTTCGCTGCCATAGCCAGCTCACTGGAAGGGAAATCTTCCAAATGCAATTAAAATATCAAAGTTAACTGGGAATGAGTTAATGGCTTTCCAGGGCCAGGGAACTGAGGGACAGCAGTGATGGGAAATGATTGAATTTTACTGTGCTCTGTGAGAAGTCTGAAGCAGAGCAGGGCAAGGGAGAGTGCAGGCTGGAGCTGGATCAGGGAAAGGAGTTTTATGGGAATTCTGGAAAATGTCTGTCCTGGCATCCCTCTCATGGGGCTACCTGGGAGTGAAGGAAAGGCCAGAGGCAACCCTTGTGCCCCCACCTCCCAAAATCTCCATTCAGGGAGGGGATTTTTATTAATCCACTCTGCCACCCTGGAAGAGTGGGATTATAGTACAGAGGAAACACAATTTCTTATCCAATTTAAATTGTGGAAGTAGTTGGGATTACAGAACCATTGCTAAAAACACTGTATAGCTGAACTCCTGTTCCACCCCATGTGAGCTGTGAGCATTGGGTTGGAGATGAGCTGGAATCTCTGGAGTGCAGAGGAGAATTCTCCTGGAGGAAATGAGGCATCACAGGAAAATCTGTGATACCTAGAGAATAAATATACCAAAACACTGATCATGCATTTTAATGGATTGTCTTCTTTATTTTTTCCAACAGATGCCTGCAGGAGATTCAGGAATTCAGGAGAGACTGGGAGCTTTAACCCTGACATTAAACTCTCCTGTGACTGCTCCTCTCTCTTATTTAGATTTTCCTGACAAACAGTCAATTAACTTGCACTGCCTATGAACAATACCTTAGACAAATCCATCAGTTTAGTTGATTTAAACTAAGTAAAAAAAAAAAAAAAAATATATATATATATATATATAATAAACCTAAACCCAGAAACCTTATTCCTAATGAGTCTACAACCACCTGTGGGTTATTTCTGAGTGTGCTGCTAATCACTGCCATTATTTAGTAGCTGGAAACCTCTCCTTGCAGGGTGGGGTGTGTCTCTGAGGGCTGTGAAGGTGGCAAACACCTTCTGACAGGCTGCTGTGCAAGCATGAACACAAAATATGGCTCTGCTTTGTGTCTCTTTCTAGATGCATTGGATGTCGCAGCCATAAAGCAACTCGTGCATTGTTTTGCTATTAATTTCAACAAGTAAATGAGTCATCAAGTAATTGTCTTTACAGTTCTGAGCCTGTGTGCACCTGATTATAAAAACCCTCAGCAGAGCATGTCTATACCTGCTTGTGTCAGTTTTGGCCTCCAGCAGACGTCAGCATGTTTAAATTCCAGTGTCCTGAAAATCTTCCCTGTGTCAGGAATTAGCTGTTAATGATCAGTGGCTGTTAATTAAAACACAGCTTCCTCCTTGTCTTGGTACTTCTGTAGCTCTTTACTTCAGGTTTAATACCTCTGCACATTATTGCTCTGTGCAAGAACAGACTGGTTTGCATTTTTTAAATTCATTTTCTCGAATAGAAGTGACTGCACTCTAGAAAGGATATTTTTGTCCATGTAGCTTTTATTTCTCTCACCTTCTTACTCTAGAATGTCCCTTTTGTCCTTTCTCTCTTTTTTTTCTTTCCCACATGATTAATTTTGTTTTGTCTAACTCATCCCCTTTAAATGCACTTGGGTAATTCCAATGTCCTTTCATTATGCATCATGGACATCTTAGATGGAAACTGCATTCAATAGCTAAAAGATTCCTAAAGATTATTTTGAATTCCACCTCCTTTTTCCCAGCTTCTGTTCTTCTGTTTGTGCTTCCTAACAAGGAATGAGTATTTCCTATCTGAAGGTTACTTTGGTCTCCTCAGAATCTAAAGCTTCACCTCAAAGCTGAAACAATCAAAGGGAGACACCTCTGTGACATCTGGTTCAGGCCATTCCTGGGATTAAGGCTCTAAACTATCCTGGGAGGAAGGAAAAAAAAAAAAAAGAGAAAAACAAAGTGTGGAAATTGTGGGCAGAAATGACAGTTGTCCTGTGTTTTGTAAATCAGTGAGGATCTGTTAGCCAACAGCCTGGAGCATAACATTGCAGGGGCAGAGTGTAGGAGAAGAAATCATCCAGTGTGTTGGTCTTAATTATAAAAAGAACAACGTGTTGTGGAGCTAAATCCAGGTTTCTCCTGGCTGCTGTAAAATCAGACTGATAAATAAGGGTAGTTTGATGTGTAACAAAGGGAATTTAATGATCCAGATGCAGACTTGATACCCTAAAATCAAAGGAAAGGTTTTGGTCTGATCTCTAAGAAGTGATTACATTATTGTTTTGGCTTCCACTCAATGTATTGAAATCTGATAAAAGTTCTGATACTGGTTGATTGATTTTTTTTTTTTCCCTTGAAATTCCATTATGAGATTCTTCCTTTAGAGTGCTCTGCCTGCTTCATAAACACAAATTTAGGCTGTGCAATAGTTCTGGTGATCAACTCTCCTCAGTTAACCTGTGTGAAAGTTTCCATGTGACAAGAAAGAACAAGGTGGAGTGGCTTTTCTCTTTATTTCATCATCATATTTATGGGCACCAGTCAGCCCACCCTTCACTGTTGTTTCAGCTGTGACATGGTTGTCCCTTTGCTGACGTGGCCAGACTGGGGTGTTGGACAAAGTGCCACAGATATTCCCTGCTTAGCCCACAGCTGAGCCCAGACCTAAAACGGGCAGAGGCTGGTGAGATGCTGAGCTTGTGGCTCTCTGCCTGCCTGACAATCCCTGTCCTCAATCCTCCTGACACTTCCTGCATTGCCTGCTCAAATTCAGCCCCTCTTGCTGTGCACAGGAGAGCAAACCTGGTGGTTCTCATCACTGTATAGCTGGTGCCCAGGAGTCCTGATTTTAGTCAGGATGGAAAAATGCAGAGTTGTGCATCCCACTGGGAGGTTCAGTGTTCTATTGAATGCAGCAGGGCTGAAATTGCACAGAAATTCCATTTACAGTCAGGTAAACACAAAGAAGATCTATGGTGCCTTTTTTTTTTCTCTTTTCTTTGCCAACTTCAGTGAAAATTACTGAAAACATCTTCAAACACCACATTTGGGGATTTAACATGCAGGAATTTTGGCTGGTCCTGACAATGAAATGAAGTGGGAGCTGAAAGGCCTCCATGCTAGTCAGTTCTGTGAAACTCTTCTGAAGAGCAATTCCTTCTCAGATTATTATTCTATTGCTCTCTAGCAAGTATTTCAGCATATTTGGTACTTAATCTTCTGTGTCAGTGGTGAAATTGTAGCTTCTGTATTGCCTTGTGACTACTTTTTAATATTCCTGTCCTTATGATATCTGCTCTTCAGGGCTTTTGTCTGAAAGTTAAGGCAGCATTTGGATAAGTATTACCACATTCCTAAAAGGAGAGAAAATAAAGATACTGCAGTGCTAATTTCTCCAAGGTCAGGAAGCAAGTGAGCAGCATATGGGGGGTGGGGAAGCACTTAAAAAATCAAGAAATAAAAAAAAAAAAAAAATCAAAAGAATCCCTGCAGGTGAATTTAGATTGTTCTGTTAAAATTACAAATTGGCAGCATCACTAATGCCATTTGGCCTCTCTGAGAAAGGCCACTAATGGTATCACTCACTGAAAGCTGACAGGTACCCTTTGAGCCTGACCTTTTGTTAAACCAATTCTCCCTGACTTAGACTGCAATGCATCAACATTTCCCATTTCAGAGAGCTTGATGTAGAGTAAATAGTCCAGAAAATTAGTAAGAGTGGAAGAATGTCCCGTGGAAAAGAAGAAAACTTTCTACGCTCAGTTTTTTACAAGCAGGTCAACGTTATCAGTTCAGTTCAGGTGAGGAGTGAGCTTGTGGAACAGCTCAGTGTGTTGGGCTGCATGGACAGATGTGTCAGGAGCAGTTTCCAGGGAAAGCTGTTTCTTGAACAACGCATTTTCCTGTACAAAATAATGTCTGCAAGCACTCATAGCCTGAGCTTGAACTTGAAGCAGAATTGATGCTGTTAAAGATTATAACGACACAGGCTTTGATTCAGAAGGCTGATAATGACTTTGTTTATTTTTGGTTCTTTCTTTTTTTTAATATTATTTTACAAAGAACAACTTACTTGGTGAAAAAAAGACAAACTTTTAAAATTATATTGGTTAAGTTAGAGGGATATTAAGAAGGGTTTTTTTAGGGAAAGGAATGCAAACATAAGCTACAGTTAGAAAAACACGTATTTTGTTGACAGAAAACTTTTTGGGAAAGAGTTTTAGAAAACTAAAACATCTCAGGCATGAACCAGGGCTACACAGAATTGCAGCAGAGATACCACTGGCATGAGCTTTTTTAATTAGAGAATGCACTGAGTGCTCACCTGACAAACAATATCCACTTTTGACGTGTTTGGGACCAAGACATTTCATTAAGTGCTAACAATTAATGCTTTGAATAATTGGCCTGAGGGAGGAAAGAGATCAGTATGGATACAAAGAGTTGTGCTGGTGTAAAACTGCAGGAAATAAAGCCAGGCCTGGAGAAAGTCAGACCTAGGAAGGCAAAACTCACAGTCGAGAACCTTCTGTTAGAGATACCCCTGTGAGGTTACGTGTTAATGCAAGAGACATTCTGGAGAAGTTGGACCTGTAACAATCTCCAAGTAATTTACTGCCTGAATGCCTTTATGTAATTTATTACAGTCACAGGGATGTTGCTAAGGGCTGGTCAGGATCTTCACAGATTTTACTTCTCCCCATCAAACCCTCCCAAACAGAGCAGTGAGCATCGATTTTGTTATAGCTTCTCATTTGAGGATGATCATCATATCACAAAATGTAATGCTGTGCTTATCAGAATCCCATCATCTATATTTTTCTTTGTCCAGTTTATCATTCTTTTCAGCGTTTTTGTAAGACTGTTTTGCAGTCCGTGCATGCTCAGAAATACACATCTGAGGAGCACTTACACTCCTTGTGCCAAGCAGATTATCAGTTATTAAATCTTTCCAAATCTCCCTGCTTTACAATGAAATCAGCAGAGTTCAAGTTATGCTTTTATAACTCTATTAAATTGAAGACTGTAATTCTTGTGAAAAAAAGATATTAACTGAGGCAATTCATCATGGAGCCTGAGAAGCAATCAGCTTCTCTGAGAACAGCTATAAATACAGGTTTCCAGGCTGTATAAAAAGGAGACTTTTTGGGAACATTTAAAAACATGGGGAGTGAAGGGCAAACATCAGAAGGTGTCTCCTACAGCTGTTGCTGCTCCAGGGAGTTCTCCTTCTCCAGGCTTTTCTGCACTTCTCCTGTGTGTCTTTTTCTTGGGGGATTTCATTTCTTCCACACCTCTGCTCCTGAATTTTTTTTTAATGGCTTCTGATCAATAACAAGGAGTGTATAACTTTCCCTTAGCTGTATTACACTATAGAGGGGCTATTTCAAAAAAGCATTTGAGGCAGCTCATACTTGGTGTGGCTCAGAGGCAAGAAAATTCAGTGTTTAGAGCAACGTGTGATTTCAGCTACTTGGGCTATTTTCTGTTCTCCTGTCCTGCAGTGCACTTTTGCTTGGCTGAGATGTTTTATTTTTTATTTTTTGCTCCAGCACGGTCCAAGTTAGCAATGCATTTCTTTGTTCCATTCTGCCCTTTGCAGTTTCAGCTTTAATTCTGAAAATTTGGCCTGTAAGCTCCAAGAGAGATAAAGAAAAGAGCCCCCGACATCAAAGACGTGGTAGAAGATGAAAGGAAACTGGAGAATGCCTTAAGGGATTAACAAGGAGTCTTGAGGAAAAAGGCCCTGAATATCCAGTCAGCCACAACCAAACCATGGAGAAAAGTCTCTGTGAAAAAAGCAGAATTGTATGTAGAAGGCTGATTGCAACTATTAAGGCAAAAACTGAATTTCTGAGGGTGGTTTGTGAGAGAGAGAGAGAATACATAGGATGAAAAATTGGGGTTTGCCATAACCCTATAGGTGAAATAGTGACATTCAGTGATTCTGTGCTAGAGGATTCATTATTTATGACTCTCTTGAGACAAAATGTAAAATAGCTCCTGTTCCTCAGTGATTTGAAGCAGTGGGAGTGAGATTCCATTCCTAATATGTTCTGGCTGTGCCTGGAAAAGTTCTTGTTTCTCTAAGAGATGCAGCAGGGTGGTGTGAGCAGATGTTTCACTTAAGTGTGGCTAATGACAAATCACACCACAGATAATAAGAAAGAGGAAATGCTGGCCTGCAATAAATCATCTTTGCAAACAGCATGCTTGGATAATGACAATATGAAAACACCAATATGGAGCCTATTACTGTATGGAGATCCTTCCCACTGAACTTAGATTTCCTACAAGCTATGGAACAGGAATGAATGTCTGCTACCAAACTCTGCATCATTATTACATCTTTCCCCTGCATGTAACTAGAGAAACTACCCTTAGGAGTGGATGGCCACAACCTGTTGTACTTTGCTGGAAGTGTGGGGTCTAAAAGCTTTGCCATGTGGCAGCTGAGAGCATCCTCTGGCTCACTGAGCACCCTGAGGCAACAGACCTGAGTGAGAGCTGAGCCAGGCTCATGGTGCTTGAATGCCTCTGAGTGTCCTCAGCCATTTGTTTGTTGCCTTGTTGAACCACCTCAGAATGCTCATGTCTGAATCATTCAGTTACTTTTTAAAATGGAGGTTAATTCATGCAATCAAGGACTTTTTTTTCCAACAGTGAATACATGCAAAGGACTTAGCCCACCTAAAAAATGCAGCTCCTGCTTTTAAGTGTTTTTAATGAGTTGCTGTGTGCAGTGTGTTGTGAGTCTTGTGAAGGATACATGAACAATTCACTATTTTGTGTGCCTTAATCACAGAAAATATTTTATTTTATTTTATTTTATTTTATTTTATTTTATTTTATTTTATTTTATTCTGTCCAGCTGTAATAATTAACCCTTTTCTACACCTCGCAGTCAGGGCATCCAAGGGAAGGAGCTCTACCTAAGTTAGTAAATGAAGTATTTTATAGAAAATTACCCTGCAGTGAGCTGAGCCTGAAACAAGTCAGACTTGAGCGTGTGAAAAGATTCAGCCTGGGCCAGGAGAAAATGATGGGAGCAGAGTGACAGAACATTTTGTGTGGCTGGACTAAGGAAGAGATGGGGGGCTGGTGGATTAGGAAGCTCAGAAAAGCTTTGGCAGAGAACAAGCATTAAGAGCTCGGTAGCTGGGAGATGTGCAGGCACTGAAAATGAGGAGGTCACTCCCTGCCCAGCTGGAGGTGGAGGTTTTATCTCAGTCCTTGTGTTTTGCCTCACTTCTTGACCCTCCTTTATTGCAGAGGGAGCCAGGGAAGACTTCAGCTTTAGCCTCTGGGAGTGCTGGGCCAAGCTGAGAGGTTTAATCATGTGACTTTCTCATGTTTCTGGAGTGCACCCTGATTTTAACACAACCATCCATGGCCCCACGATGCCATCAAAGCGCTTTGTTCACCCTGGTTCTCATCCCTCATGAAACTGCTGACACCCAGCTTCTCACAGGGTGCAGTTCTACTGCAGCTTGCACAAGTCCAGGCTTAACTGGAGTGGGAAGGTCCCTTCAAGCCTGAAAAATGGTTCAGGTTTACAACCAAAAATGTCATCACAGACAACTCTTTATCAAAGCTGACTGCATGCTGCAAAGGGCACCTGCCCTGGTGTTTCCTTTTGTTGGACATCCTGGGAGAAGAAAACAGCCTTGTAAAAAGCACTTTTAGGAATTATTTAGAGGAAATACCAAAGCAATCCAAAACACACTCATCATGGGTTATTACACTACAGTAAAAACATTAGTCCTGCACAGATCATTATTTTATCATTAGCTTAATGTCATCACTTAATGAAGACACATCCATGCAGCTCTCAGATGAGTTTCTCTGGTCTGCCCACACCCACAGATAACAGATGCAATTAAAATGCTGCCAAAGTCATCATCCTTGTGACCAGGCTTTGTAAGTGTCTTCGTGGTGGTGGAAAATGGTTTCAATTTTACCCATGTGTGTTTTTGTTTCCCACTACCCCTAATTTTGCCCATAGCATGAAGATAGAAATCTTCCTATCATAAATGATTTACTGTTCTTGCAATATTGCCCCTTTCTCTTTCCATACTTCAGGAAGGTGTGTGTATCATGTCCCTGATAAGGAGGAAATTAAATAGAAAAGGAATAAACATCCAAACTATGATAGCCCTCAAGTGAAATCATTATGATAATTTTTAATTTTTTTTTTTTTTCACTTTGAAAGCCCTTGGGACTACATTTTGTTTCAACAGCAGCTGTATCAGATAAAAAAAAAAATAAAAATCCTAACCAATTCTGCAAACTGAAGACTTAGCATGTTTCTAACAACACTGTACATTTTTATCAAAGAACTAAATTCAATCCTATGACATTTTATTATGGGGAGGTTAGGATTCACAGTGGAAAATGTACTAATTAATTAATTACTCCTTGAGTGGACTTTTTCAGTGGATGTAAGAGTGCTTTTCATTATTTAAAGAAAGGGACCCAATGAACTAGTTAACATTTGCTCCAGATTTATAAAGCAGTGTCACCTGTAGCAAATCCCCTCACTTTCCCAGCCTTCCCCATGAATTTCTGCCTAGCCAGTAGAACAAAATAAAATAAGCATTTTAAAAAGTTTCAACTTAGTTTGACTCTGAATTGTTTCAGAAATCAAAATCTGCTGTTCAATTTTCAAAATAGACTTCTGTTGAATATTCAAATTGAGATGAAATCACGATGGCTATAAACTCAAAACACTGTGCATGACTCATGGGCTTTAGCCAGTATTTTGAATTATATTTTCACCTTTTTTTTTTTTTTTTTTCTTTGATCTTGTCCCTTCTGCAAAGGAGTTCATGATTTTGGATTCATGTTTTTTGGATGATGTCCTACATAGAGGGCAGTCTACCTTTCAAAAGCATTTGCAGAAGTTTTCCTGACATAAGCTACCTGGGTTTTCATTTGGGACCCACTGGACACCATGGAATGAAACCAAAGGTTTTAAATTCCTACTCCCTGTACATGTAAATTACTCTGAGTCACCATTTAAAACCTGAACCTCTGATGATTGTTTAGCAAAAGACTGAGTATGTGCTGTCCTTAGCTTGAGGTTGAACAGAAGCCTTCTCCCATCTCCACCAGTGCTTCCAGCACAAATCTGTGCCTGGGCAGAGCAGAGCAGCTCTGAAGGTCACTGCCAGATTGTCAGTGCAGCATCTTTCAGAAGGAATGGACAGCAGAACTTCAACCAAGCAATTCAATAAAGAGCTGTGTGCTGCTTGGATGTACAACTGTTCTTTTCACGGAGGTTTATGAAGGACTTCTAGAGAACTTAACAAACCTATTTGGACATCGTTGCTCATCCCATGTAGAACAAAGTGCTGGGGTTTGGAGTGGTCAGGTGAGAGCTGCTTCTTGAGCTGTTTGCAGGAGAGGGAATGGAGATGAGAGCTTCATTTACCCACCCCTGTGTAGAGTGTGCATTATTATTCATGAATATTTCATCAGCACCATCTCCCCCTCTTCTGTTCCCTGTTTGCACAGGCCTTGAGGAAGGGATTGTGTGCAGCCACTGTTCCCTGGACCATTGCCTTTCCAGTATTTCCTGCCCTCAGTGCAGCACACAAATCATGCCCTGAGACTTTCAGCAGCCCAGCTCAGGAATAAAAAGAGAGCATGTTTCTTGACTGCCTTGTTATAAGTAAATAACTTTTATTCCTAGTGTTCTTCCAATTTTAAGTTGTTGGATTTTATTGCTTTACTGAGATGCTTGCCACATGGCCAGGACCACTGAATCTCCAGACTGGCAGATGTTTCTCCTCATTAACCCAGTTTTCAGCCAAGGAAGGAAGCCAACATTTCTCAGGCTTGTGAATTGAAGACTCATAAATACCCAGTGTGTGTATTTAGGCAGGACAGTCTGTTTCCTGAAGGCATTAAGCAAATCAGCATCTTCTAATCTGAGGGAAAATCAGGTCATTTGAACTGGGGAATCAGGTGTGGATTCCAGCACTTAGACAGCAGCTCTGAATTGGTAGCAAAGGGTGGAGCAAAAGGTAACAGAGGAACAAACTCACCTGGGTGCACCCTGTGCCAGCACAAGCATCAGTGGGATCGTGGTCAACCTCACCTGCAAAGTTTGCTTGGGCTGTAATCCCTGCCTGGGCTGAGCTGGACAGTTATGGTCCTGAAGGAGACCTGTGTTGGAATGAAAAGCAGCAGTTCTGAACAGTTCCATCCTCCTCTTTTTAAGTTCAGAAAATCACATGGGCTAAAAATTAATGTGCTGTTATAAACTCTATGCCTGAATTTGTTTGAAAATCACAACAGCAGCATTGTGCATCTGCTGAATTTCTACTAGCATGTTGAAACAACCTCAGTGAGCTATGCAGCAATGTGCTGAAATTAAGGTCAATTTAGCTCCTGAACCAAAATTTTGTATTCTACCAACAGTGTGTCTGAGTGGATTTCTATTGAGGGCAACTTGGGAGCAACTACTCCTCAGGTATAGTAATAAATGTAAATGCAGTGCAAAACTTCTCTAGGAATCTTGAAGTTGAGTCAGTTTTCCACGATGTTTAAAAATCTGGATGTTAAGAATCCTGGTTTTTTTATTGTTTTGGAGGATTTTCAGACCTTTTTCTTTAAGAGAAGAGTCTTGTAAGGTTTAGGTGCTTGCTGGCTGTTGCTAGTTCTTAGTACCTCCTATGATTTATTCCTCAGTGTAATCCAATTTCCAAACTATGAAATTGTGGGAACACATTTTGAATATACTCAGAGCTGTTTGTCAATTATGAGGTGTCATTGCCTTTGAGGAACTGTGGGAGGTACAACCCAAAGTCTTTGTGTGCTTTGAGACAGCTTTGAAAAAATACCCCTACAGTGACCAAATGGATCAAAATATGTAAAAACAGAAAAGCTACAAGGGGACTCAATTGTTTAATCAAAGAGATGGAGAGGAATAACAAATGTATAAGAAACTGCCTTTGGGAAATCACTGCAGAGAACTGAATGCAAATATGCTGACAAAAACCCCTTCCCTGTAAGAGACAGGTCAGCTCACTGGTGCCATCCGTAATCTTTGTAAGGGCTCTAGAGCTGATTTTTATTTATTTTGTTTCTTTCCAAAATCAAATCAACATTTTAAATCTTAACTCAGGCCATCTTAGTAATTAGTTTCAGCATCTATCCATGCCAATCATTGCCAGTGTAATTTTTGTTAATTAAAATCAGTCATGGCAAGGGGAAATTAAAAATGCAAATGCCTCAAGTTTTACCAGTGGCTGTTGTGAAAATCTGGAAGCTTTGTTTGAAAAAGCAACAATTCTTCACTGAAATAATTGATCTGCTGCTGTTTTACTTTCGTAGCAGGGTTATCAATCTGACATTAATTAACATGATAAATATTAACATGTAGGCTGTGTTGTGATGAGCCAGGAGCATATAAATCAAGTATTGCTTCCAGGAACCATCCTTTTCACTGGGAGAGGGATGGGCCAGAGCATCCACGTCCCAGTCTGTGCAGATCATCCACGTCCCAGTCTGTGCAGAGCATCCACGTCCCAGTCTGTGCAGAGCATCAGAGCCTTTTCCACCAGATGTGCAAACACCAGCAGACTTGGAACAGCTGGTCTGCTTTCACAGGCCTTTTGCCACTATTTCTTCTCACTGCACCTGTTTTCTTCACTGCTGTTAGGAGAGAAAAGGCAGGACAGAATTAATCCTTGCAGTAACTGCAATGACACGAGCCCACGTTAGAAATCCTCATTCTTCTCAAAGGCAAAATTATCACAAGCAGGGCTTGGTGCCACATTAAGGCTTTGTAGAAGAGCCAGGATTCTCATCCTTTATTAATGAGGATTTTCTTCTGACAGATGTGCTTTGTATCCCAGTGGCTGTAAGTGGTTTCAGTGTTACAAGCACTTTCAGGGGAAACACAGGTTACTCGCAGCTGAACGCTGATTTTCAAAGAAGGGCTGATGTGAGATCCACAATGTTATCAGTTAATGAGGAGGTTTTGCTCTGAAGCCTGCTGCTGTTTGTGAATCCTTTCATTTGAGGATCACAGGGCACCAGACTGGGACACAACAAACTCCCTTTTTTCCTAGCTGTGCCACCAGTTCCTTGGGCGACCTGGATGAGCTTCTTCATCTTCCTGTGACACAGCTTTTCCTACAGCAAAATCAGCTGTAACCCGGCAATTTTTCCTTTGAGGAGTTGCACGGGGAGGAATGTTCAATGCCCTACAACACGTAAGCATTGTTATTTCAGTTGTAACAAGATAAACTTTTCCTTTTCAAAGCAGCTGTCCGTGGTTGATCCCGTGCTGTGAATGCCTTTGCCAGGCCATTAACGCCTGGGTATCAGGATTAATTAGCACCGCAGTCATATCTTGTGAGGAATCTCCATTAATCAGAGGAAAAACTTCTCGGTGTTTAGGGTACCGCTGAGTTTGGACCAGTCAAGGCTTTCTTTTTATAAGTGAAAAGCAAAATGCTTGGGTAGCACGGTTTATTCCTACCTCAGGAGTATTTATGAACAAACCCATCATTTCTCACCCCTACAAATTTACCAGGACTTTGTGATCTGTCTGCAACCCGACAGTGCTGCCCATTGCTGAATCTTCTTATGTCTCATGCAGTGACTCACTGAACTGATGTGGAAAAATCCCAAATCAGATTGTTTTCAACCTAATCAAAGATGCGAGAACTCATTTTGCCCCAAAACCCTTCTGAGAACTGAGGAGATCAATATGGAAATTGGAATTAAAAAACAAACAAACAAACAACAACAACAACAACAAAAAGTTGCAGCCTGAAAAATAATTCAGTCATACTTCTCATTGAATTTTGTAATGAAATGAGGAATGCACTTAATTATACAATCCCAATGGTAATACCTGAAGTAATCAGGTTTCTACTTGATTCTCTTCTTACTCCTCTCTGCCACTTTCCTTGTGTAGATTCTAATCTTGCTACAACAATTTTTAAATTACTGCCCAACAATCAATGCATAAATGAAAATATGAAGAGGGCTAGAACAGTGCAAATATTCACAGCGTCAAACAGTCTTACCTGTTGCAAAAATACTTTCCTGAAAGTCACATAACTAGTCCTTCAAAAGTTTTAAAACTTGGAAAATAAAATTGAAGAAAAGTGATATCTTTTAAAGGAGGAAAAGTTCTAAATTTTTTGTGTGTTTTGGTGTTGTTGTTTGGGGTTTGTTTAGGGTTTGTTTTGTTTTTTGGTTTTTTTTTTATCTCTAAAGGAGCATTTTATCCCTCAGTAAATGTGGCAGAATGGATCAGTCATGTTTGTCAATATCCTGCAAAAAACAAGTCCTTGAGATCACTTGTGTTTAAATTACTTTACAAAGGACTACAAGGTATTATGAACTACAAGATGACATTCCAAAACTGGGGGGGTTTTCCTTAAAAATATGCAAAAAAAATAATGACTGTTGGCCAGGTAAATCACCTGCATCTGTCCAATTTGTTGACTTATACAGGCCAATCAACATTTCCAATCCATGGAAATTTAGGGAACTTAGAAATCCTCTGGAAAACAACCTTGCCAAATAGAAAACCTTATGGATTTATGTCTAATTTCTACAGCTCACGTTGCGTGCTCAACAATTTTATGTTTGTAGGGTGTGCAAAAAGGTTCTTATATTCAGACCAAGTAAGAGGAGGATTAATTGAGGTCCTGCATGCTCTGTTTCTGGAAGGTTTCTCCTCCTTTCCTGCAGAGGGAAGGAAGTTGCTGGGGACAGGAGGGCTGGGGCTCCCACTGGGCTGAGAACAGCCCTGCAAGGACTGTCACATGTTCTACGTGGCTTTAAAAAGTTTCATTATTAAAAATGCAAGTCAGAAGTTTTAAGTAGTATGTATTAATATTTTAAAGCTGCGTTTGTAAAAAGTTGGGAAGTTGGTTATAGGAACTTGTGGTTTTATTTGAGGAATATTTTTGTTATAGGTTAAACATATTTTTTTTTGTGCCAAAATCAAGAATGCTTTGCAAATAGCATTCCTATGACTCTGAGTCTCCTTTGGTTTTAATATTGTATAACTCATACTAAATATTTAATTATTTTTTATGTTTTCTGCTCTGAAGCTTTCATGTCTGGGATCTGATTCAGATTGATCATTCTGCCATCAAATCAGAGACATTTTATCTAAAATTCTGTGGAGAATAGTTAGCTTGAGAACTGTTTTAATACGAAAAGCTCATCTACAATAATCCACAATATGAAAAACATCCCCATGTTTTCCACTATAAGTAAAATGCAGCAAAGAGAGTCAAAGAGAAGGAACATGAAGATATAAGGATGAAGATGGAACAGAATTGATAAGCAGGGGAAAGGTGCTTTGGGCTCACCATTTTAGATCTGTTGCCCTTGTCAGTCAAAAAAGTAGCTGTTTAATTTTTATTAAAACTGAATATCAGCTCCTTCTCACAGCAAAACTTCCAGAATTGCTGGAAGGAACAGTTAGCAGGGGAATGGGAAATAAAAGGAAGGAAGCCTTTAAAGAATAGCTGAACATGTAGCCTGTGAACATTGCGTTTACCACAGATTATTTGCCCTGGTTGGCAGCAGCTGAGCTCTGAGCTGTGTTCATCAGGTTCATGGGGATCTTCATTGTTGTCTTGTGCTCCTCCATTTCTCCAATTTCTCTCCATTGCTACTGTAAGCAGCCACCTGCTTTCACTTGCTGGAGTTTTGAAGATGGGAACTTGTCTTGGTTTAGGAAGACAGGTGTCTGCCAGGGAAAAGTTGGAGTTTCACTTGGAATGGAGAATGTAAACCCCCTCCCTCCAAATTATTATCATTTTGCAATTAAGGGCTTTCAGGCAAAGATTTGGGAATAGGAATAACAGTTTTTTACTAGTACAAATGTAGTAGTACCAAAAAAAAAACAAAATCAAGCAAGCAAACAAACAAAAATCCTAGAAACCCTGAGAGAGTCAGAAATACAACCTGACACCCTGTTGGTCAGGGGGTTGGAAGCAGTCCAAATAAATCCTCCTGGAGTGGCAGATGTGGTTCTGTTGGGGTAGAGATGATCCTGAAGAAAAGGTCCAGTGGTGGTGAGAAGGGTCCAGTCCTCCTCTGGGAATCCAGTGGAAAACCAGGATACCTGGTGTTCCTGGGCCTCAGTTTTTATCCAGGTAGGCATGATTGGCTCCTCCCACTGGGTGGAGTCTCTCTGAATGGGATGATGTAATGTTTTCAGTCATGCAGTGAGCCTCAATGGCCCATTAGCAGCAGATATCCCCTGGAGGGAGGATGGATTGTGGGAGAGATAAGAGCACTGCCCCACCTGGTTTAACAGCTGGTGCATTATCAGAAGGCACCCACCCCCTTCCCCCTGGAGTTATGAGGAATGGGTTATACAAGAGATGAAGAAAACATCTCCCCAACCGCTTTCAACAGATGGAAAAATAGAATGGACTTTTTTTTTTTTTTTTGTTGCATAACCCACGGCAGAACTCTTCTGACAGCAGATCCTGTTCTGTGCTAATAATATATACTGTGCTAATAATCTATAAACCTTGAAAATCACTCATTTTTTTCCCCAAAAAGAGTTCAAGAAATATTCCTCTCCCAGCATCCATCAAAGCACTGACAGTCTTAGAAAAGTGTTTTCTCCAATTCTGAAAGCCTTAAGTATACTGAAACCACATGGTCAGATGGATACTGTTAATACTACGGAACATAAACCAACATTTACAGTTCAGACAGGGCTGTTAGGAAATACATTTTATTCATGGTTGATTCTGATTTTTACTAGAAGATCTATTTTTTTTAATGGACTCTTCTGAGCATGATTTTCATATATATGGATACATTGTATTTGTCTCTTAATAGATTCAGTATTTCAGCCAAGTCATTTCCTACCCTGCAGACAATTTTAAGGACAGGACACTTAATATGTCAAAAATGATGAGCCTTATGAGGATTTTTACCTCTAGATTGCGTTTATCAGTGATCATAAAACTTGCTTTTTCAGCACTATTTCAAAGTCAGATCAAATATTTATTGTACTTATGGGAAATATTTACATAAGCTCTTTAAAACCTGAAACCTGGAAAAGTATTAAGACTCATTTGATTCCTTTCTGTAACTCAGTGGCCCCTGAGAAAGAGTTTAAAGTGTGAAAAGCAGCACTGGCAGGAAGCAGCTTTGAAGAAGAGGCTCCTGTGTTCTACCTTCAGTGCACTGACCACAGATTTTTCTCTTTCCTGTGGTTCCCAGACTTGTTGTCAACAAGAGCCACAATCTTTGAAACATCATCAGTGAACCAGCTCCAAAAGCTGATTTTTAAAACATTTTTATTTAGTTTTTGGATTCCAGCAGCTGTGTGGAATTGCTCTCTGACACAAATCTGTGTATTTTTTTCTGCTGCCGCCATACAGACTGCAAGAGACGATAATTTTGTTCTGCCAGACTGCTGCATGATACTCTGCTTCTTAAAGATTGGTTCCTCAGTGATCACACTTTCTTTTATTTAAGCTGGAAAAGTGGAAAATCCCAAATCAAGTTGTCTGGGAACTGTGGTGCAATTAAACCTTGTGTTCCAAAGACTGCATCTTTTCTTCCTGCCTCTGATCAATTTATAATTACTCCAGAGGAAAAAGAAATCATGCACAGCTAGAGTGAAGTCACAGGTCATCTCTGTGCTGAGATGGAAAGCAAGCTTTGTGCATCATAACTATGGAATTTTCCTGGAACTTCTATTTTTTGCTCTTGTTTACCTGCTAGACTCAGGCCCTCCACCTAATATATGTAAGTATATCAAAGGGATCACAGCATTTTTCAGGACACTTTACAAAAAAAAAAAAACCCAGTAAAATCCACCAAAGGACTCAAATTCCCCACAAAAACATTGCGTGACACTCTTGAAATGTATTTTTTTCGGGACAAAGAATGATCATAAAGCTTCTTTAAATGCTGAATATATGATGCCTTCTCAGAAACAACTACCTGAAGCAGTTGCTGCTTCTCAGAGGGGCTGTGGGAACACATCCATCACCTGGGCAGCCACAGGAACGATGACAGCTCAGGAGCACTGGAGGAGCAGCAAACGGGGTGAACAGAACCTCCCTTTAATGTCACTGTCAGCCTGCTCATGCTCCTTGCATTTACGGAGGAATCTTGTCTTTCACAGGTCACCTGAGCATTTTATTTGGTACTTTATATTGTTTTATCAAACCAGGATTTAAGTATCTTCAGTATCCCTTGAGCTTGTAAGAGACTCAAAGTTTCGCTGCATCATAACCCATGAGAACAGAGAATTCCCTCCCCTTTTTGTGGAGGAGAGTCCTGTGCTGGTTTGAAAGCAAAACCAGTGAGACTCCCAGTCAGAGATACAATTTAATAGAAGAGAGAAAAAAAAAAAAAAAAAGGTAAAATAAAATAAATGGAATAATACAACCTAACACCCTGTTGGTCAGGGTGTTTGAAGCAGTCCAAAAGTAGGTTCTCCTGGAGTGGCAGATGTGGTTCTGTTGGAGCAGAGATGATCCTGAGAGAAAAGGGTCCAGTGATGGTGAGAAGGGTCCAGTGATGGTGAGAAGGGTCCAGTCTTCCTCTGGGAATCCAGTGGAACCAGATCCCTGGTGTTCCTACAACTCAGTTTTTATCCAGGTAGGAATGTTGGCTCCCCCCACTGGGTGGAGCATCTCACAATGGGATGATGGAATGTGTCCTGTCCTTGGTGAGCCTTCATGGCCCATTAGCAGAAGATATCCCCTTGGAAGGAGGACAGGTGGTGAAAGAGGTAAGAAACACTGCCCCACCTGGTTTGAACAGCTGGCTCATTATCAGAAGGCATCCACCCCCCTCCCCCCAGAGTTACAAGAGATAAAGAAAAAACATCTCCCCAGCTGCTTTCAACAGATGAAATAGAATACACATCTTTGGTTCCATAACCCAAGACAAGTCACCAGTGAAGGAATTGTTGTGGTTCAAGTGGTTTATGTGCCAGGCTGTTTTTTTCACTTCCCACATGCAGATTGCCCTGCTACATGCTGAATTCTAAGCATTTATTTTCCATGTGGGTCTTCCATCCAAAGCCTTGAAGCAGGGCCACACTTTGACTCCCAAACTCCATTGGACATTGGATACAAACAAGTCCTAATGTGGATTTTCCCAAAGAATGTGAAAACCATTTAATGAAAATATTATACATCATTAAATAATTAAGGTTTATGCTCTCATAAGAATTATTTCTGGGCAGCATCCAACCTTAAATATTAATGTGTAGGTTATATAATGTGCAGAAATTAATAACACTTTCCTGGATATACACAGTTACCATGGTTTCTGGACATTTGAATTTTTTAATTTAGTTTATAAACCCCTGCAAAACATTAATAACATGGATTAAAACTTTCCCCATTTGTTTAATATGCAATATACATGAGGGCACTTCTACTTCTCGATATGCACTTTATCAAACTCAGTAAATTACTGTGTTCACATTTTCATTAGTTGTAGTCATGGAGTTGCAGATGCTCTTAAAATCAGTTTTTGCTTCATTTTCCATTATTTTTTCAGGAAGCCTGTCTTCTTAGAGACTTCTTCCTCTTCAAAAATTTATGTCATGGAACCTCATGTTGCCAGGAACACTGATTGATTCATCAGTGTTGAATATCCTGCATTGTTTCACACAGATTTCAAATCCCAGCTTCACACCACTGTTGCTCTCATCCTGTGCATTACAGCATAATGCACTGACGCTGATAAATTACTTATTAGCTACAAAACAACCCCAAAACCCCAAAAAGTCCTTTATTGGTACCTAATAAAATAATAAACAAATGCTCTCTCAGGTTACCAGGATGTTTCCAAAGCTCTGAAATACTTCAAGCTTCTCCCCTTTAACCCGTTTGTTGGATCACAGTGCCTGGCTCCCCTCCACGCTTCCCTAAAGCAAGAGCCAGTGTCTGAACTCCAGAATACTCACCACTAAAAACCCTCAGGGTTCTGCTAGTGGAAATTCTGATTTCTCTTCTTAGGAAAATCCCCAATTTTTGAGGCCCAAATCAATCAAATTGCTCCTGGATGCTGACATCTGGGATTGGCATTCTTGTTCCCTCTTTATGTCTGTGAGGGATCACACATCTTTCAGACCTCTGTCTTTTTTTTTCCACAGTACTTCTCCAGGGATGTTTCCCTCAGTTACAGTAATGTATTTCAGGGAGGTGGCTACATGTTCATCTGCAGGAATATTCAAAGAAAGGACCAGAAAGAACTGTGAGAGCCAGGGCTCCTCAGTGATTGTGCTACAGCAGACATGGATAGTTGTGGCTAGGATGAAATTAGAAAGAAACTGGCACCATTATTTAATTCACACAGTTTAATATGTGGATTAAATAATTCTACACTTCATTGTCTTTTTGGACCCTTAGGAAAAGAGAAATATGTAAAGGGAAGGAAAATATTTTCAGAAAAAACAAACAAACAAACAAACAAAAAACCCAAAAAACCACAACAGCAGCATTTGAGATTTTTTTCCTATGATGACACTTGGTCAAAACAAAGTAAGGCTGCAAGCAGTCATTAGAGTCTACTCACTCCACAACCTTTGAGAAATTACATTTACATGTCCAGCAGGTTCAGTGGAGCATGATTAGCCTGTGCTCACTTGGAGGGAAGTTTCTGGATAATTCTAAACTTTTCAGTTGAAAGCATTTGGAAAGGGAGCCAAGTGTTTGAGTCTTTGATTAAAGCCATCTGGTTTTGCATCAAGCTGATGGAGTTCTAGAAGCTAAATATTCCACACTCTGAAATTCATATATTGGTTTTATTTTTGTGTTAAATTTAGCGGAACTCTGACGCCCCAGAAATAGAATCTCCTTCATCAATACTTTTTATTTAATCTTTTTTCTGAAAATACAACATGAAGGAAAAAGATCCCTACTGGGATTATGAAATTAGGCTGTGATTAAATGAATCTTGACTTTGGATACATTCCCTTTGCAAAAAAAAAAAAAGAAAAAACCCAAAGTGTGAGGGAAAACTCCAGTGTGCAAGTCTCTTGCTCTGTGCAAAACCTCTGACAGGAGAGGACGGCATCAGTTTTCAGCCAGCCCCCTTTCAAGCAGGGACACTTAACCAGCAGAAAACTCAAGGAGCTTTAAATGCAGGGAGCAGAAACGTCACCACCAAGGCAAGAGCAGCTTTGTAATGCAAATAGAACCCCCTGCCCCATGGCATGTGTGGGCTGGTTACACACCCCCACCTCAAACTGGGCTTTGTATAAAGGAATGCAAAGTGGATCCAAAGTTCACCAGTGGATCCCAGGAGCTCCTGCAGCTCTCACTTAAGGCCATGGAAATCAAAGAGGTCCCAGAAGCTTTCACAGGAATATTCCTGCAATAATTACTGTGTAAAGGAGAAACCTACAAGGGAGACTGCACATGTCTCCACTTTGGTCCCACTTTCTCTTGTTCAAACTCACAGAAAAATCATTTACAGTCATGAGCCAAAAGCTAAAATCATACTTCTCATTATTTATTTAATCATTAATTTATTAAAATGGGTTTTTTGATCACCCAGAACTTTATTCTCCATATGTCCTTAGTGAGGACTACTGAAGCTGTCTGGAATGAAGTCTCTCCCACTGGGTATCACATCTTGGATACTTGAGAGGTTTTAGTGGGTTTAATGGCATTACTGACTACACAGTTAAACAGCTGGAAGCTTGGTATTTGCTTTTTCTGCAACAGCCAAAAATGTACCATTACATTTACAGCAGAGTAAGAGAACAAAGTGCCTTGATGTATTTTGCATTGTTGCTTGGAAGTGGTTTAAATTAACAATAAGATGTGAAAGAGGACACCCAGTTAACCACCCCAAAAAAAGAAGTTAACATCTCTGAACATCTTTAGTTCACATCCATTTGCTGTGTATCAGTCTTGAGTACTCAGTGTTGGTGAGCAGCTGTGGATCAGAAGTGGAATTAGAAGTTTATCCAGTGCACACTCAATGCTCTCCCTCTGACAGCTCACATTTCTACTCCTTTCAGCTCTTCCAATGATCCTTATCATTGTTCAAAAACCTTTTCCTCATCTTCTCCCTATCCCTCTGGTGAATCTTCAGTATGTATTCACCTGGCTCATGCACCCTGATTTTCACCCTATCTGACCCTGAAAACCACTCAGATTCCTACTTTTTTTCCAACCAATTTGGTGGCACAACCCTCATTTCCTCTTTTGCTTCCCTTTTTCTCTATCTGTCCTTATCTTCAACTACCTTAAAGCATCTACTTCCTTTAGGCATTTCATTTATTGCTTGGTTTTCTGACGTCAAGAAAATGGATGGAAAACTGTCAAGAAGAGCTTCTATTTCTACTGTGCAATAAAAGTTCCAAAAGACCCTTCTCACAAAGCCCAAATCCAACAAAGCAAGAAAATAACCCAATTCCTCCAAAAGCATAAGCAGCAGCACGTTGCCCAAGGACACAGAGTAAAAACACGCCACTGGCAAAAAATAACTAAAATTAATGAAGCTAGTAGCTGCTCAACCTCTTACAGAATTGATCTCCAGAGGTGCAGATCACGTAGTCCTCAAATAATGACAAAGAAAAGGGAACAAAAAAAAGAAAAAGCTCTTTTACTTCTCCAAAGAGGTATTTTTCAGTTTTAAGAGTAAAGAGAGATCTTTTGGGACCAGACAGTTTTAAGAAAGAAGTTGCAATGCTACAGTGACCTGGAAGCAGCAGTGAGTGATGTACTGTGCTTCAAGAGCAGATTTTTTTAAGAAAACAGTTGGAAAAGGCATCAGCTGCAGGTTGTTTCTTGAGTTCCCACTCGCACAAATCCAACTGTGATTGGAATGAGAAAAGGGGAAAAGAGGATCCACATTGTTGCGCCTTCTGTGACAAAGTGACACTGCAGCAATGTAAGAGTAGCTGGCACTCCATTCTTGCCATCTCTGGCCATCTAGTGGCATCTTTTTCTCCACAAAATTGAACAAATGAACAATTACTATTTCAAAGAGAAACAAACATCCCAACAGCCCATGAACGTTAAATGATGAGCTTGCACGTACATAATTCTTTTTATCTTATTAATCCTGTGGCACAGAAAATCGGTTTAGAAGCTTTACAGAATCACACGATCGGGTTGGAAAAGACCTTTGAGGTTATTGAATTCGGCCCCAATGCTCTGCAGCCTGGTGTGCTCCAGTGCAAATGTCCAGGGTTCCTGCACAGGGATGTGTCATCCCAGGTGGCTTTGCCTGGTGTGAGTGACAGCTTGGGGACACTTGGAGGACAGGTTGGTGCCTTGTGGTGCAACATGTGCTGCTACTGAGGGCACCAAAGGGGTCTGCCACTGTGTTCTGTCACTTTGGAGCAGAAATCACTACGGTGGAAACAAATGTTCTGGCTGTCCTGCAGTGTCCAAGCACCCGGAGGTGGGACAGGGAGCCCTTTTCCCCGTGAGGTGTCCCAGGCTGCAGCCTGACAAGAAGCACAAGCATCCCTGGACCTGGAATCTCTGGCATCCACGGCTCCTTCCCCGTCCCGGCCATGGATGTACAACCAAGGCAGCAGCACCGTGTCCCTGGCCATGGCTGGCAGCTCTGTGGGGTCCCTTCTCTGTCAAGGCCTGGGCTCCTCAGCGCAAGCCAGGAAGGTGCTGACACGGTCCAGCAGGGCCACAGAGATGATGAGGGTCTGGAGCACCTCCCTGATGAGGAGAGACTGAGGGGGCGAGCGTTCGGGCTAGAGGAGATTGAGAAGATTGTATCACCGATGGATACAAATATCTCTAAGGGGTGTCAGAGGATGGTGCCAGACTCAGTAGTAGCGACAGCACAAGGACACCTCAGCATGAGGAAGAACTTCCTCACACTGGAGCACAGGAACAGCTGAACAGGGAGGGCGCGGAGTCTCCCTCACTGGAGACATCCCAAGCGCACCCGGACGCCTTCCTGCGCCGCCTGCCCGGGGTGACGCCGCCGTGGAGGATCTCCAGAGCTCCCTGCCGAGCCGAACCGTTCTGAGATCCGCAGATCCGGCCGGGGCAGGGCAGGGCAGGGCGGAACTGCCGTTCCCGGGCCGCGGGGCCCCGGCCGAGCTGCGAGCGGCGGCGGCGCCGAGGCGGCGCTTCCTGCGGGGCGGCGCCGGCAGGGCCGCGGGCTCGGCACCGGCGGCCGGGGCTGGGGCGGCCCCGCTGGGCTCCGCTGCCCGCCGGCCTCGCCATGCAGCGCTTCACCGTCAACATCAAGCTGCCGGCGCGGACCCTGACGGGCGCCCTGAGCGCGCCCAACCGGGGCGCGGCGGATTGGTGAGGGCCGGGCCGCGGGCGGGGGGTGCCGGGTCGGGCTTAGGCCGGGCCGTCCGTGGAGCCCCCGAGCAGAGCCGGGGATCGGGGCTGGGATAGCGATGGATCCGGCCTCTCCGGGCGGGGAGCCCGGGAGCTGCTGCTGTCCGGCTCTAGGCAGGGACAGAGCCCAGGGACGAGCGTGGCCCAGCCCCTCCCGGCAGTGACACACGGGTGCCCATTGAAGCAGAGTAGGCTGAGATTAGATCCGGAAATCAGGAAGGAGTTGTTCTCTGTGAGGGTGGGCAGGCCCTGGCACAGGGTGACCAGAGAAGCTGTGGTTGCACCTGGATCCCTGGCAGTGTCCAAGGCTGGGTTGGAGCAGCCTGGGACAGTGGGAGGTGTCCCTGCCCGTGGCAGGGGGTGGGACTGGATGGGCATTAAGGTCCCTTCCATCCCAAACCATTCTGTCATTCTGTGGTTAACTTCTGAAGTCAGACAGACTTCAGCAGATTTTCACTGTTACCGTAATAATTGCTCTTTTTTTTGTCTCTAAATAAGCAAATTAATAAATTAAAAAAAGATATGCAATTAATTATGTCATTGCAAATATGTTTCTTACATCTACAATTTGGGAACATCTACAGTTTCATTCTCTTCATGAGTTCCTGTGCGATGTTTTAAACTTACAGAAGAAGATTCTGAGATGGACACAAAGAAATGCTTTGTGGTGGCTTAGGGTTCCAGCAGACAGTGCAATATTATTTTATAATGCTTTTATGTTACTAAATAGTGTTTACCGTCCAATAAACATCAAATCTGGTGTCCAGTAGCATGCATTCAACTTACCAAAAAACCCCCTCATTCCTGATGTGAGGAGCTTTTGTCCTGTTTTGCTTGTTGATGGTGCTCTGTGCTCTTCCAGGGGCTGGCAAGGCTTGATTGCCTATGGATGCCATTCCCTGGTGCTCGTGGTGGATGCCAACTCTGCTCAGACCTTGCAGGTTTTGGAAAGGCACAAAGCCAATGTTGTCAAGGTGAGATGTACCTGGTTTATGGCATGTTACCTTGTTCTGGCATTTCTCCCTTGAGAAAGGATGTTTTCCAGGCATAGAATTTGCTTTGAAGTAATATAAATTTAACTGAGAAATAAATACCTCTGTAGGTTTTTACAATTACCCAGCCACCTGCAGGTGTCCTCAGGGGCAGTTCTTTCTTGAACAGCAGGGAAGCAGGAATTGCAAAAATGAAATTTGAAGGTAGAAGAGAGTCTCTCAAGAATTCTTTTGTCATTCTGGTAGAAACATGCTTTGAGTTTATAGCTAGAGATTTTGTGCTGTGCATGTGTCACTTTTATTTAATTTATTCAGCTGGTTTGTGAGACACATCCTGCTCACACCTCTGAGAAGGACACCTCTGACAAAGGTGCCAGCAGGGCTCTGAATGCTGCTGTAAATCTGGTTCGTGGTGCCTAATGATAGTCCTGTCTCAGTTTTTAAATGTCACTTTTTCAGTATCTGCAGAAAGTCCTGTGTTTGCCTCACCCGTTCTGTGACAGGCAGTGACAGCACACAGGGTGGAATTTTTGTAGCAGGTGAATTCCCATGATTTAGCAATCATGTTTCTTTATGCTGCCAGTGTCTGCAGTCCCTCCTGGGGCAGAAGTTCACCTTAAAAGCAGATAGCAAAAACCAGCTCCATGTGGGATAGATAAGGAAGAAGTCAGTGTTATCCATTCCCTTGTAATCTGAGAGGAGTTGGAGACAGAGTGTTTCAGATTTCAAGACACAGATTTCTCATAAGTATTGCCAATTTACAAGCCTGTGCAGCTTGAAATCCCAAACTGGAAAGTGGTACCTGGAAATCAGTGGTGGCAATCTGCTGAAAATAACCAAAAAGGTAGCAAATGTCAGCAGGAACTTGTTTTTGTTATGAGACAACACATAAATTAAAAGCTAACCTTCCTTCCTCACCAGTACCACAATATATTTGTCAGATTAGGAAAACTGTGTGGTTTAGGATATGTATAAAAATGGAATGATAATTTTTCAGCTTTCACTTGCTTGGAAGTCAGTGGGTTTAGGTTTGTGGCTGCCCACAGAACCTTAAACATTCCCATTTGGTTTCCTCTAAATATTTGAGTAAATTCTCTATATACATGGTGTGTATTGTTGTAGTTACCTTCAGGAGCAAGGGTTGCTGTTTATCTAATTTGAGAATATCAGCCATGCAGTCATGCAGCACAGTGCTGACCTACCTTAAATTCACCCAAGTGATGGTGGCTTAAAGGTGTGTTCCAGGTGCTGTTGGCATTTCTGTGCTTCTTTATTGAGTTCATGATCTGAAAAATGGGAACTGTAGTGTCTGTTAGGAACTGTTAGGAAGTGTCTGTTAGGAAGTTAGGGATCTATTTGTCTCCTTTAACCAATTCCCATCTGTATTTTCAGGTTAAATGGGCTAAGGAAAATTACCACCACAACGTTGGCTCTCCATATTCCTTACGTTTGGCTTCTGCTGATGCCACAGGGAAAATCATCGTGTGGGATGTGGCCACAGGAACAGCTCGCTGTGAAATACAGGAGCATACAAAGCCCATCCAAGGTAATGATGGTGCCTGATGTTTATATGGGATTTATTTTATGGGGCATTGTGTGCAAATCCATCACCTGCCTTTTATAAACTCCGCTCAGTTCTGACAGGGAATTTTCCTGTTGGGATTACCAGAACTCTTATGTTTGCTTGCTCGTTTTATGAGTGGAAGTGGAAGATTTATTGTCCCCCAGAGGAGTGCTGTGAGATTTAATTCATTATGGTGATGCTTTCCAAGATGTTGTGACAAAAAGGTGGAATCTGTTTTTATGGATGTTATTGATTGAAATGATAACATTTACTATGTCAAGTACATCTTCCTGCTCTTCAGCTGGAGTTGGGGTTTTTTGGGCCATTTCAGCTATTTTAAAAACTTGTGATGATGCTTATGTTATACCTGATGGACTTTTAAAGTCAATTATGTAAAAGTCCTTTTATGAAATTAGGTTGTTTGGTTTTTGTTATTATTCTGTTTTATAAATCCTGTGAAAGAAAATGCAACATTTTAAGTCTGATACTAGGCCACTGAAAATTTGTTTATTGACTACAGTTCATTTTAGTTTTATTACTTTTTGTTTGTGTGTGCATTATAAATTGGGTTTTATTTACTCCTGACACCAATTCACGGAAGGTTTAAAGAAGTTCTGACTATGCCATTTGAAGATTTCTACAGTTTTTCAGACCAAATGAAGCCTTTTATTTTCTGTGAAACCAGGGAAAGCTCTTACCAGCTTTGAAAGAGCTGAGTGCTGCACTCAGTTTCATTTTACTCTTGAGCTTAAGACTGATTAAAAGTTTTTAGAGTGGAGAAGACATTTGTGTCCAGGTCCAAACTGATACCATCCCAAATATTAATTTTGTTCCCTATTTCTTTTGACAGACATGCAGTGGCTGTGGAATCAGGATGCTTCCAGAGATTTACTGCTTGCAGTTCACCCACCAAATTATATTGTACTGTGGAATGCAGACACAGGCACCAAACTTTGGAAGAAAAGTTATGCTGAAAATATCCTGTCTTTTTCATTTGACCCCTTTGATCCCTCACATTTAGCTTGTAAGTTTATGTGTATAAAACAATGGGGCCTGGATATGTATGACTAGGAAAATTGTTAAACTGGAATGTAAATGTTGAAATTAAAAGTAATGGGTTGGAGAGAATAATGCCAGAAATGCCAGTAAGAAGTTGGAAAGCAAAGACAGGGAGCCTTTGGCCAGTGTGGAATGTTATTTTAGAAGGTGCTGTTGTTAGGGATCTGAAAAGAAATGTTTGAGACTTTACAAAAGGAAGTGTGAAGTGTGCAGAGGGAGCTGGAGAAAGCCAGGGATAGAGAACCTTGTGAAATGTAAAAGGCTGTAAAGGGATGGGTGCTGAGGGAGAAGCCAGTGAGATAAGTACACCAAGAATAAATGTTATTTTCAACAGAAAAGATTTTAGAGGACTCAGTGTCAGATCAGTACCAGAAGCAATTCAGATGTCAAGGGGGATGTAGTGCAGATTTATTAATTTTAGCAGAAAGAAACTGAGAGAAATAGGAGAGTCACCATTTTATTCTTTAGTTTAGCTTCATCACTCCTGATCTGTACTGAGACAGTACAGTTGCCAGCCTTTGTAGTTTGGGGATTTTTTTTATCTGCCATATCATTCAACCTTCTATAAACACTTCAGCTGTACAGCTGAGCTTTGTGCTGCAACATAAATAATGTGAATTAATGATTATTTGAGCAATGCTCTGCATGAGAGCAAAAAATGGTGATACAGTCAGTGTGTAGTCTGTCTTCTATTTGCATTGTGACTCTTAAAGAAAAACAATTGGTGAGAGAATACATGAGCTTCTGCCAGTAGTACAGTGATTTTTAATGTAAACTTAATTTTGAAAAGTTGAGGGTTTTGGGTATTAATTGATTTTAATGGACCATCTGCTGCTCTTTCAGTTAGAAGGTGCTGATTGTCTAGAAGTATGAGTTTTCCATCTGATACAGTGTTACCAAAGTTATTGGCATTTCTCCTCACCAAAATGTCATTAAAATGGAATGCCACAATCAAATTGCAGGCTGAATTGTGCTATTTTTTGTTTCTTGGTCCAGTGCTCACCAGTGAAGGAATAGTGTTCATCTCTGACTTCTCCCCTTCCAAAGCTCCTGCCAGCTCAGGGAAGAAAGTTTACATCTCCAGTCCCCATTCCAGTCCTTCTCACAACAAGCTGGCTGCTGCTACAGGGGCTAAAAAGGCCCTTGATAAAGTAAAAATCCTAATCAGTAATGAAAAACCAAGGTAGGTTGCAAATATTTCTTCTCAGATAATGCTTTGTATACCTGATTTTATCAGTGTACTTAGGTTAAAGCCTGTAAGGTAATGTAGACAAGAGTATAAAAATAAAAAGAGTGTGTCTAAGGGTAATTTCCCATGAATGCCAGTAAATGTCAGGGCAGCCAGTGCTGTTCCTAAGTGAATTGCTTTGGATTTGAGATGTGCAAGAATTACACTTGTTCCATTTGAATGAAGTGCAATTTTTAAAATTACTCTGTAATCTTATTTAGACAAAAGTCAACAGAATGTGTTTTTGGAAGTCAGCGATGCTTTGCACTGCTCTGACAGATAAATGGAATTCTGCAGTTGCCTTGTGATCAAAATAGAGGTTACTTGAAAAAGTGCAGTTGCAGGAAAAATGAAACTTAATTTTATTTTGAACCTGATCTGTTCATTGACACAACCTGATAAAAGTTCATGTCTGATTTTACAGTGCTGAATCTGTCACACTCAACGACTGTCTCCAGTTGTCATATTTGCCTTCCAAAAGAAACTACATGCTCTTGCTGTATCCCAGGGAAATTCTGATTCTTGACTTGGAAGTGAATCAGACAGTGGGTGTGATTGCCATTGAAAGGACAGGGGTGCCTTTCATACAGGTGAGCAAGATTTGATAGGGTTTTATCCTTGTGACAGCAAACAATTCAATCCAAACCTTCCCTTTACTTTTACAAATGAATTGATCACAAATCCTGGAGCTGTAGAAATTCCTGGAAGTGTTGCTTTAATGGTAACAATTTTAGTGATTGGCTTAAACCTCAGGAACTGTAGGCTTTGCAAAGGGTCAGGTGTTGAACATGCAGTCTAACAGCCATCTCTCTGCCCAGGTAATCCCTTGTTTTCAGAGGGATGGCTTGTTCTGCCTGCATGAAAATGGTTGTATCACCTTGAGGGTCCGCAGATCCAACTGCAGCATCACTGCAGCACCAAATGAGGAGCCAGGTGAGTTTTGCATCAAAAACATCCAGAAATGAGCATTTTAATTAATAATTTAACACCAGTAATGACCATCATGCCTCATACAGGATGGTGAATCTAGTGCCCTTCTAGTGTTTTGTCTCTTACATGTTGTATTTAAATTTAATTTCAATTTAAATTTGTGCTGTGTTTTCCCAAAACAAATTGCCGAAACAAATTCAAAAGGTTTTTGAATTCCCTGATATTAAGTGTGAAATAGATAATATCAATATCCTGAATATCCTTTTATTGCTAAATAATACTTAAATTAGTAAGTGGCTTAACAGTCACATATACAATAATGTTTTAAGTAAAATATTAGTGTGTTCTTTTTATCTTTAAGAAAAAACGTTTTTTTCTTAAAAAAGTGATTTGCTCAATTGGAAAAACTGATTTTAGACCTAAGATATGGGCTTAAATTTAGATTAAAATCTGAACTATTAAACTTTTGTCTCATGAAATATTACTAAGAATGGTCTTTTAAATCTAATGGTGGAGACTAGAAAAAAAGGAAAACAATGAGTTTTGTTTGTTCATTATGGTTTGGGCAGTTTACTGATTTCTAGCGAGCTGCTTTACTGGCTTCCAAGTTTACCAATAAACCTGGGGTTTTGGATTGTGGAGAGCAGATACAGGTTCTGCCCAGCTATGAAAAGTTACTGTTTTAGGTTTTGCAAGATTCATATGGAATTATTTATTAAAAAGACCAAGTTACATTTTGGAGAACTTTCCAGAGCTTTGTTGTGTTCAGCAAGATCAAGAGTGTGTTGTTTTTGATTGCTTTTCCTAATTGTTGCACAGGAAGCACATGAGTTTCTATCACAGTGCTCAGTCATCCTTCACATTCCCCTCTGTTGATTGCTCACATCCCATGTTCTTCACTCTGTTCTCTGTGGGTGTTCCAGACCCAGAGCCAGTTCAGGAGCTGGTTTATGATTTAAGAAGTCAGTGTGATGCCATCAGGGTGACCAAAACAGTCCGACCCTTCAGCATGGTGTGCTGCCCAGTGAATGAGAATGCTGCAGCTCTCATTGTCAGCGATGGCAGGGTGATGATCTGGGAGTTAAAATCCAGCATTTCTGGCAGAAATGTGCGGAACAGGTAAGGGGATTTACTTTTCTTCCCTGGGTTTCTTTTTTTTTTTCCAAGTGGTGTTCAGTATTTCATTGTGTTTTTAAGGGCAACAGGGATCCTTCTGTGCAGGGAAGTGTTTCATGTGCTCTACATGTGTGTGAGTGAAGGAGGAGGAACAAACTTTGTTACCCAGACAGATCAGTTTCCTTTCTTTGGGGAACTGCAGGAACTGTATTGTTTGGTTTTTTTTAAAGGCAGTTCCATCCTGACTGTCTGGACTAAGAAAACAAAAGATAGAATGACTAGTCACTTTATTTTTGGGGGAGCATTCTCCTCTAATTTGGCTTTCTTCAGACGACATAATTTTCCTTAGGAATGGATTCCTCACTAACAGTCATGTGTAAGGATCAAATGAGTCTGTAAAGAACTACACTTTTAGTAGGGGAATGGCTTTCTGCTGGATTTGTGTGAATTTGACACTGAGCAATATGAAGCTGCACAGCAGGTGACTGGAATATTTGGGTATGAATAATATTGTTATACACAGAGCCTTTAGAATTTTAGATTTGGAGCAGTCTCTCAAAATACAGTGCTTTGAACAGTCAGTGTATTAAGGTTGTTCTGCTGCAATAACCCTTTAAAGTACTATGGAATAAAATAAATAACTTACTATTTATTATAGAATTAGAAGAATTTAATTAGACAATTAAAAGAAATAGAATTCTTTTAAATGTCAGTAGCACCAGATTTTCGAGGTAGATCCTCTTGTTGCTCATCAGAGATTTAGTGTTTTTTATTCTTAGTGTTCCCAAAAACAGTGTTAGATGGATTCCTTGTGCTGCATACCCAGGAAAGCTGTTTAGAATCCAAATATCCTTGGTTTTTCCTTCTTCTATTCTCGAGAGTTATTTCTAAAACACTGATCTTTGTCAGAAAAAATGGAATATTATAAGAGCCAGGTGGGTGTCTACTCTTTGCTGACGACACAGAGCTGCCCCAGCCCAGCAGGAGATGGCTGCAGGGGCTGTGTGAGTCCCTTGGGGATGCAGACTGTGCCTGCATGAGGAACTTGTTCCCATTTCTCTTGCAGCAGTTCCAGTGCATCACCTCTGTATTCCCCAGTCTCCTTCTGTGGAATCCCTGTCGGAGCATTCCAAAATAAACTTCCAGACCTCTCATTAGATAACATGATTGGTAAGAATTTCTTTCATTGGTACTGCTGCTACTAATTTCTCGTGGTTTTGTACATCTTGCCTTACTTAAGAACTTAAGGTATTTATTAGATTTTCTAATAGGAACTCTGAAATAGGAGAATTCCTCTTTGCTAAAGAAATTATCTGATGAATCCTCTTTGAGGATTTTATGTTGAGGACCAATGTTCCAGGTTCATTTTCTTTGAGGGAAAAAGTATTTTAAAATGGAATTTGGACAAAACACTCTGACTTGGAAGCCAATTAATCTGACACATCCCCTCTGTGAAATCTAGACAGCAACCAGTCTTCAGAAAAGTTCCATCATGCAAAGCTCGAGAGGAAGAAATGTGCCACATGCATTGTTCATAATTTTTTTTATTATATAAATTTCTGTGTGAAAACTTTTTATAACGTCTCAAATTAAAAACTCATCCCAGCAAGAGCTTTCATTTTTAAGCAGGGCAAGGTGCAAGCGCTGGAGAAGAGTTCAGGAGCTCATTTCTGCAGGAGGTGCACCTCAAATTCCTGCTGACGGGACTTCTGTCGGGGCTGCCTCTGCCCCCCTTCGCCATCCGCATGTGCCCGCCCCTCACAACCAAAAACATCAAACAGTACGAGCCCATCCTTGCTGTTGGTGAGTGCCTTGAGCAGCTTATCCATTGCTCTAAAAAGAATGGATTCTGTATGAATTTCAAAAAAAGTCCATCTGTTGATCCTGTGTGATTTATTGCAGATAGTGACCCTTGTGTTGGTTTGGTTCTGTGAGTCTCTGGGTTCTTTTTTCCTGCCTTGGGTTTAAGCAGTGCTGCCTGGAAAATGCAATATAGTAGCAAGTTTTTATTTATCCTGTTATTTATTGTGATGTTGGTCTGCTGATACACTCAGCATTTTACATGTTGCCCTCACTTCATTCTGAGTGTCAGGAAATAGGGACTTCTGCAGCACTGCATTCCTAGAGCAGGTAAAGAACTTTACAGAGACTTTATTTTTGCTCTGATGTGAATTTGTAAAATTGCACTTGCAGCACGTTATTTTTTCTGGATGAATCTATTCTGTCTTACCACAGATGTAGTTAAACTCACCTAGCTATAATAGTTGCCAGTAGCACCTGATGTATTAACTTGGAATTTTCCCTATTTAAAGCTGATTTTTCTGGTATCCTCTTTCAGAGTTGAGCTCTAAGCCATAGGCAATCCATCATGACATGATGTGATGCTGCTAAAATATAACTTGTTGTTTTCCATGAGCTGCAAATGTTAAAAAAAGGTGAAATATAAAGATTAGAAAACAAAGAGGTTTAAAGTGCATTAACAGCAAGGTCTTTTTAAACTTAACATACCCGAATGGCTCTTTAGGTATCCACTGTTGTATTTCATAGAGTTGATGTGAATATAATGAAGTGTCTAATGGAAAATTTTAAGTTTCAGTATTTCAGAAGGTTTTTGATGTAATTGAAGCTCAAAGCTACTAAGTTACTGATTTCTAATTTGAAAGAACTCATTATTTCAGGATGAGAAAGCAGAATTGCTTTAATGATTCCATAAAATACTACTCAGGATTCTCCCCTGGCATTATTGGGGGATAACAGTTAAAACGTTTCCTTGAGGCATTTACTCATCTCCAATAATCAAAGCAAAAAAGAAACATTCATTTCTTCTTCAGCTGGGTGGGTGTGTTGTGGAAATGCAAGAAGAATAATCAGATTTTCTACAGTCTCTGCAAAAAGGTTTGGGAAAGTGTCTTGATCCAAGTGGATATCAGTGGCTGCAGAGGGTTTAATATTTGGGATTTAAGTGCTAGAAATTAACATGGTTTTTGTAAAATAGTAAAATATAAATAGTTACAGTTATCTAAAAATAAGAGGTAGAGAGAGAAATAGCTGTAAATCTTAAGGCATGGAAGAAAAGAATAAAATGAATTAAAATATTTTTTAAATCAATTTTTATAGGTACAAGCAATGGCTCTGTCCTGGTGTTTCATCTTACAAGTGGACTCCTCCACAAAGAGTTGAGCATCCATTCCTGTGAAGTCAAGTAAGGTTTTCATTTTAATTCCTGCTATAATCCTTCTAGGAAAAAAATGCTGAAACACCTGAGTGGTGTTACCCAGCAGTGTGGGAGTCTTGCCTTGCTGTTAATGAAATCAGGAAAATTGCTGTTGAGTGCTCTACCCTGACAGTGCCTTTGCTGTGTCAGAGCTGTAACTCCCTGACAAAACTGTCATGAAAATTGCATTGAAAGAAATATTGGAATTGCATCTGTGCCTGCTGATCTGGGATGCATATCAACTACTTCCAGTCTCTTCAGTGCACTGCAGGACAAAGAAGTCTTTTTAGGACAAGAAGCTTGATTTTGTGACTGTTGAGATTGAGTCCTTTGAAATAATGCTGGTTGGTGTGTCAGGGTTTATTTACTTTATCCCCCTTGGGTCTGAAATTGCTGTTGAGACAATTTGAGTCCTAAGGGAAGTAAAGATAATTTTTTAAAGACTGAATATAGGAATCAGTATTTATCCATCCTAAAAAGGAGCAGAGTAAATTTTTACAGCTTTTGTGCTGTGTGTTTGTGTGCACACGATGGCAGAACTTTCTGGATAACTGATGGCACAGATATTCAAGGTGCTGCTTGCTGGATACATATTTCCAGACAGATTTAAGCATGAAAATGAAATACTTATTTCTAGTACAAATGTAAGTAAAAAAAACCTATCAGAATTGTGTCGTGAAGCCTTCATCTGGTTAAGGTCTGCATATGACTGTGCATTCTGCAAAAAGTTAAGCACAGCTTGCTGAGAGTAGGCAGCTCTGGGAGTTCATCATGGAAACCTGCTTGGAATCTACCACCAAAATGAAGTAACTTTCTTTGTGTTTGGGTTGTGATCACTTGGCACTGTAAGAATAAAATTCTCTTCTAAACCATTTGAATCTCTTAGTTTCGTATCATTGACTACACATGAAATTATTTTCATTTTCCTTTCTGTTATGCAGCACAAGAGGAGAGTCCTTTTTTATTACAGTGATTATAGCACTCAGAATGAAAGCCCCTGCTCACACTTCACATGCCAAAAAAAGGAAGTAAGGTGGAGAGGAAGGAGGAAATAAGCACAATTTTGAAAAAAAAAACTTTGTGCATTACTGGAAGTATTGTTAGTTTGGACTTTGCAATTTGTAAAGAGTTTGCAGCTTTTGAGAAACTTTAAGAATATATTGCCTTTCTAGCAAATGTCCTCAACAAGCCTTTTTAGATTTCATATAAAATACTTCTGAATTCTGTTTAGCCATAAGCTGCTATCAGGGTAAATCTTTTAAATATTTGTTTCAGTTTCCTCAGTTTTCTGAATGACTTTCTGTATAATTTTTACAAGTTCAAGGGAATGCTTCAAGCAATTTAGATTAAGGCAAGGAGATTATTTTCTTTTTTTTTTTTTAATTGATTTTCATGGAGTGCAAAAGTTTTTCTTTCACTGGGAATTGTTACTTTACCTCTAAAATGCAGATGGATTGGATAATGCCTCTGTTCCCATTTTATCTGGAAGAGCACCTTCAGGGCCATCATTATTTCAGCATGTAATTGAGAATACTCTCAAATTATAACTCAAGGCCAGCAGAGTTCTCTGTATTTAGGATGGGAATGTAATAAAAACAAGGCAATTTGCCTTTATAAATCAAGTGTTCTAAATTAATGTCTGCTGAGTTGTTTGGGTGTTAGCAATTATATTTTTTTTTTGAGATTAAAGTGTTCTACGTATGTAGTAACAGGCTGATTTCTTTGTTTAGTTGGTTTTTTGCTTGTTTTTATTTAAACTTTGAAATTCCATTGTGACTAGAAGGAGGAAGAATTGCCTTTCTGTCCTTCCTTTTTAGTTTGTACTTGTGGGTAACCTTGAATATTCATTTTATTTATGATCCTTACTTAGCTTTCACTGTTTGTTTAGAATTATGGAAGGAAATACTTTTCTGTTGAGTTATATTTATTTTTTTAGGGAGATTGAGGCAAGAAGCAGCAGAAATGCTTAAAGCACACAAAGAGGGAAAATCAGTCAGGCCACTGTCAGGAGTTTAAGTGAGGGGGGAAATCAGGAAGGGGATTTTGGCCTGGCAGAAACTGGGAGCAGGAGGTCAGGATTCCTTCAGCATAGAGAGAAATACAAATCATTCTTATTACTAAGAGAAACTGGAGGAACCATGAAATAACCAAGTCTCATACCTGTGAACAGTAGGCAGTACAGGAGATAGTAAAACATCTTCAGTGCAGAGAAGAATATATTTGAGACATGCAAAAAGAAAAAAATGCCTGCAGTGCAGCTTTCAGTTCAGTGGCACATTTGCAGCTCTCAGTGCTGCTTTTGCTTATTCTGATAGGGAAATGGCTGTGACTGGAGTGGTGCTGCTCATTCTTTTTCACTGAAGCTCAGCAAGTTCAAGGCTGCAACAGCTTTTATTTTTAAAATTAAAATCTCACTGACTGTAACAAGAACGTCTGTGGCCTGCAGGCACGACTTGAAAATGACTACTTTACATCCAAATTTTAGCAGTTGAATTGAAGCTGTTTTAGCATTTGAATTTCAGCTGACTGCTCTTTGGGAAACTGCTTTGCAAACATTCATCACCTCTTTAAAAAAAAACTTTCCTTGAATAGAGAAATGAGAATGAAAAATATCTACCACCACTTTGGGAGCACATATGGTTTAATTTCCCGTTTTGCCTTTCTCTTTTTCTTACAATCCTTAAATTTAAGTAGCAGCTGCTGTGTCATAAAGTCACAACAATTTCTTCCCAACTAGAAATGTAATTTGTATTTTTATCCACTTCAGTGCACTTCCTGATTTGTTTGCATTGGAAACATTAATCAAAAAAAAAACAACTGAGTCTCACTCCTGAAGTAACTGAGGCAAGTTGAATGTATAGAATCTCTAAATGTTACATTTTAAAAGAGTGGGTTCAGTCTGAGGAGTGGTTGGCAGCTGAATGTAACCCAACATTCTGGTAGGCAAAGATGGTTTTTGTGAGGAATTTTTTGTTATTTCAACAGGCAGGGCATTACTTGTTTCCATCATTAAAATTTGAACCACTGTCTTCAGATTCTTAATTTCTGTGTATGACAGTGACAAAAATTATGTTGTTTCAGGTGCTAGCAGTTAGCTGAGCTAAGGTTTCCTTTTGATTTTGAGTGTCTTGGGTTTCTGTAGATCTTTATTGGTATTGACAGATGGCCAGGCAGCAGCAGAGAAAAAAGACTTGCCCGTAGATCTGAGCTGATGAAAGATGTGTAGAAAAATGCTTCAGGTCTTTGCAGGAGAATGGTGAATAACTACCAGCAATAACAATGCTTTAGGGGTGGACTTTTTCCAAAAACCATAGCTGAGTAACAGATAAATGAGAAGGTGTCAGAATTCACATTTCTTCCATTTCAGAAAGCTCCCTGGATTTATGACCCTTTGGAGACTTGCAGTGTCACCCATTATTGCAGTTGTAGATTCCTGTTCAATCATGCCTGAAATGTTTCAATTAATAATTGAATACTTCTCATTTTGATTGAAATTAATGGTTGAACTGGGAAAAAGAGACTGGGCCCTAAATTTTTAACTTTTTTTGAGGACTTAGGAATAAAGCCTCCCGTGTTTTTAAAGCTTGAACTAAATTAATATAAATGTGGCTGTAAATTGAATGTGCAAAATATCCTGGCAGTGCTTTTTGGTTTCACCCATGTACACTGTATTTAGGAAACTTCTACTCAATGCAGTGTGAGTTGTATTTACAGACAGTAAATCATAAATACTGGTATTTATCTTTCTCCTACTGCACAAATATTCTTGCAAAGCACACAGTTGATGGAATAGAATACTTGTCCTGGGAACAGCTCTTAAGTGATCTGTGTTTGAGGACTTTGAGGAAACCTTAAGTCCTTTTATCTGTGTTGAAATGAAGTTGAGCACACATGTGCATTAGAGCTCAATTTTCTTTAGAAGAGCTCCTTGATTTATTTCACAGATAAAGCAATTTTTGCAGGCATCAAGTGTGTGTGAGAAATGGGGCTGGAGAAGGGTGTTGTTTAGGAACAGTCCCACCCAGTGCCACTTTCTGTCCCTTTTGCCCTGGGGAGTATTTCAGGAATTGGCTGGGAGTCCATCTGTGCTGCCAGTATGTTCTGAGCACTGGAACTTTACATCCTTGCAGTGCTGCAAGGGGATTTGCTCGGCAGCTGCCTTGGTGTGATCTGAAAGAACAAAAACCAACAAAAAAAAAGAAGCCCAGGTTTCTGGTGCTTTTGTGAAATCTCTTCAGGGCCTCTCCTTTTATATCATCTTTATTTCTCCTCTCTCTGGACTGAAAGAATTAAGTCTACCCACACTGCCACCCACATGAGTATTTTCCTGTGTGCTGGGAAATTGGGGTTGTTTGATAGTAACCACTGATTTAATCAGAGCAGGGCTTTTGATTGACTCGAGTGCTGAGTATCTGTGAGGGCTTTTTGCAAAAGTTTATGTTTCTACCTGATTTTTTTTTTTTTAAACCAAAGTAGAGCTAATGCAGTCTGAAAAGAAAGCTGCTCATAAATTTAATTCATTAACTTTATATTCACACCATCGTTGTTAACGTGTAGCTTCTTTTTATGCTTAAATATGTTTCCAAAAAGTGTAGGAAATTACATCTGTGCTGAGTTTTAAGAATATACATGAAAAAAACCCCCCCAAACTTCAGTTGAGACTTCTAGCACTTCAAATCTTTTGCCTAATATGCTCCATGTATTTCCTTCTGATCACAGGGGAATTGAGTGGATAAGCTTGAGTGGGTTCATTTCCTTTGCCACATCAACACCCAACAATCTGGGACTGGTCAGGAATGAGCTGCAGCTGGTGGACCTTCCAACAGGTTTGTGTTTCCTGAGAAGTCAGCTCCAGGAGCTGACAGATTTGCTGGGGAGTGACAAATTCTGACTATTATTTTTTTTTTTTTTAATTCCTTCTGTTGTCCTGACAAAACAAAATAATAGAGGAGCTTTAGCTGTGTGAAGCCACAAGATGTTTTTTGTCTGGTGCTCTGCAGACAGACCTGAACCAACACCTTTGCAAAAACATCTTGCACTTATTAAAAGAATAATAAGTGTCAGCAGGGGGTTGAGAAGCAGTCACACAGGGTATTAGTGGTGGATTTTGTTCACAAAATACAGATATTTCCATGTTTCCAAATGTGTTTTGTCACAGTCTGCACCCACTGTTTGCTGAGCACCTGAAGTAGTGTTCGACCATTTGTTGTGGTTTGTTCCAGCAACAGGATGGGCACATGGTCAGGATTTGAGTGTGAATGAGTGTAGAAGGGATTTTAAACAATAAAATCTGGTACTTTTTTAAAGAGTTGGAAAGGTTAAAAAGTAAATAGCTGTTAAAAAAATACTGTTGATAGCAAAATTAACAGGTTACATGTGTTTTTTTCAACTATTTTGGCCTCATAATGGATGATAAATATATTTGCAATGAACTCAATATTTGCACAATATAAGGAGGTATAACTGGGGAGATTAGACAGCCCAGAACAGGAGGCACTTCAATAACTTTAAATTATTTTTGAATGTGAAAAGCTGGAGCCATTTATGTTCTAATTGCAGAGCCTGAATCTTGTAGCACATGGCTGGTTCTGAATTGCTTTACATAAAGTGATTTTTTTTTTTAAATTAAGGGGTTTTAAGGTTATGGAAAAAACCCTCAGTTGTTGTATTTCCAGAGTGCTGCACAGAGAGGTTATTCTTGCAGCATAATATTGTTGTAAAGTTTTTTCATGTAATGTTCTTTTGTTCAACTGTTCAAAATCAAAACAGAAAAGATATGTGCATTGGGAAATTAATCTCATATAAAATGGGAATCTGATTTTTTCACTCAGCTTGTGAATCAGTATAGAATGTTTATAGACAGAAGTCATAAAAGGTTCAGAATTTCTGCAGGCAACCAAGTTTTGGGTAAATCTGAATATCTGAGGCCTTAGCATTTGTTTTGCTTAAAAATGGTACATTTCCTCTTTTAAAGCTTTCAAGAAAGGCTCAGCAATTTGAGTGCTTGGTTTTTGCTTCCTCCTTCACTTCAGAGCCCAACTTTCTATTTTAGGCCTAGGAAGACTCTGCTGGTTCAGATTCATTTGGACAAAATTCACATGTACAAATGAACAAAAACATGAAGGAAAATTGCTAAGATGTTGAAAATAGAGGAGAAAGAATTCCAATAGCCTCTGACAGGAGAGCTCTAACTCATATTGTTGGTAACTAGATTTATTCATGTAGCTGGCTTTAGTAATTTAGCAGTGAGCTACAAGAGGAGCTGAAGTTTATAGCTGGAATTTTCCTTGAAAGCTAAGGAGAATGAAACTTGCATAGAAGATGCTGTTTGTAGGTCATTATTTATTTCAGTGATATCTCTAACACCTATAATTCTGCAACACTTCCTACAAGTAGATGAAAATTTTGTTGGGGATGAGATTATAATCTTTTAAGATTTACTGTTTTAGCTGAAAAGGAAGAGAGAATGGTTTTGATAAATGTAGAATTACGCCATGAAATACTATGACATTTAGTTCATGGCAGAGTTAATTTCTCATATCAAACTCGAAATCTATTAATGAATTTCCTCCTTGGGGAATGGAGAGAATCTCTCTGAGTGGAAAATAATAACTCTTTGAGCTCTGTCTCTCTAATTTATGTAATCCTGATGCATCCATTTGAGTTGCTGTGCTCTGGAAGTGAGTCAGGAGCTAGATTTGACAGCAGAATTTGCAGTATATTTAATGTAAACTTTGAAATTTTAATGCTGAACTCTGAAATGCAGTAAAATGAAATGCAGTGAAACGTTGACAGTGACAACAGTAACGTTACAGGTGACAGGTGATTTGGAGATGTTCTGGGGTTGGTTTGTAAGCTGGCTGTGTTTACAAACAGAACAGTTGACAAGCTCTTTCTCTGTTTCTGTTTAGTTTATTGACTGTTTATTTGTGTTCTCCCCCTGTTGTGTGCTCCAGGCAGGAGCATTGCATTCCGTGGGGAGCGAGGCAACGACGAGCCAGCCATCGAAATGATAAAGGTGTCTCATTTGAAGTAAGTGCAGCAGCCTTGGGAAGTTTAGAAATTTCACTGTACTGCATGAAAATCCTCGTAACGTCATAGACATTCCAAGGAAAAAAGCACTTTGGAGTGTATAGGAAAAAATATTCAACAGCATCAAGAAGAAAATGCTTCAAAATATTAATTGCAAGTGAAAAAGCTGTGAGGGTTTCTGTGGTTGACTTTGTCACTTCAGGATCCAATCACATTGCAAAATCAGTAACTAATATTTTATTCTTACAGGAATTGTGTTTACTGAACAGGCTTCTTGATAATATTAAGGAGAATAAAAATGCTGAACTGTTTTTTTCAACTTTGATTCTGTTATGAGTTAATTCTCTTTTCTATGACTTACACCTTACTTAAAACTGGGAAGCTTGTCATTAAAGATTGGGTGATTATTCACATTTATTTAGCTTTTGTATTTCACACCTTTGTAATAATTGTCTGCTGGAGAACCAGATGTGATACAGTTGTTTGAAAAGCCAGCTGATAAATGACCAGATTGTTTCCTTTCAAGCCCTTATTATTTTGAGCTTAGGCCTGTGACAGGAGGCCCTGGTCTTCATTGTTTCAAAAATAATAATTGTAGTACTCTGGAAAATTACTTCACTTTCTTGTATAAATGAAATTAAAGTACTGTTGAATTTAATAGGGCATTGTCTCTAAATCTTCAAAGTTTCTTCTTTACAGTGGAGGAAAAAAATTAATGTCCTCTAGCTTGTACAGGAATATTTTTCTATGTAGGAGTTCCAGAGAATTTGGAAGATTTCAACCATATAATATTCTTAATAATGCATTAAAAATTAAGAACAGCCATGGGCTTTAGATGAAGAGGCTGGAGAGTGTTGAGTGAGACAAGAAAGGAGGTTCATTTGCAGAGAGATGAATGCAGTGCCTGAGAGGACAAATTACTGCATGGCCTCTCTATTTTCAAGTGAAATGTGAAAAGTGGTAGCTTAAAAGTGTTTACACTCATCCAGCTCCACAGATGAGCAGTGTGAAGATGTGACTGACCAGTGGCTTAGTGTGAGATGATTTTATGTTCGTTTATCCCTGATTAGGAAGTGGCATGCATCTGCAGGAGGGAAAAAACTCTGTCCAGCCTGCAGTCTTGTGTGTTTTTCTGGTATTTTGGGCCCTCAGCTCAGGCTGAACGTGGTGAGATCAGAGGTGCTGCTCTCTGAATTATTCCCCTTCTCTCCTCCACAGTAACTGTGCAGAACCACCTGGCAGAAATTTATAATTCTGTAAGCTTTGAAAAGAACTCCATTTCAGACATTCTTTTGCTCCTCAGTAACTCAAGGGAATCACGAGCTTCAGAGGGGGTTTTGATTTGCTCTGCTAACTCTGGAGGGCCTTCAGAGTGCTGGTGTGAAGCAAAATGCTCAAAGGACTCTTGCTGGAATAAATTCTCATTTGTTTCAGGCAGTATCTAGCTGTGGTATTTAAAGACAAACCACTGGAGATCTGGGATGTCAGAACTTGCACTCTGCTCAGAGAAATGTCTAAAAACTTCCCTACAGCCACTGCTTTGGTAAGGAATAAATTCTGTTACTTTTTAATAAATGTAATACTGAAATAATATTAAATCCTTGAACAATTTTGCAGCAAGTGTTGCTGTAGCTGTAGCATATACAGATAAGTGCTTTAACATTTCATTTGTCACCAAAGGGAGGCTGGAAAAAAATTCTGGTGAAGAAATCTGCTCTGCCCCTTGGGTGATGGAGGGAGTTATTACAGAAAGCAGCCTTCTTGGAAACCATTATAAAGCCCCAGTAAATTTAAGGAATAAACCTTTGTTTTCCATTTTTCCTGGGCCATTTTCCACAGGAGTGGTCACCTTCCCATAATTTAAAGAGCCTGAGGAAGAAGCAGTTGGCAGCCAGGGAGGCCATGGCCAGGCAGACAGTGGCACCAGACACTGAAGTCAGCAGCGTGGAATCCTCTGTGATCAGGTATCCCTCCTCCTGATGGAATCCTGTGCTACAGCACTTGCTGTTTTCCCACCATGTGCCATTTTTCTAATGAGAAGAATATTTTGGGTATTGGGTATTTGGATTCTTGAGTACATAGCAAGCCAAACAACTGTATGAGCCTCCCTTTAGTTTTTATATGTGGGACTTTGATGTGCCTGTTTCTCTCAGGTGTGTCTGTGGCAGTCCATTGGTTACCTGGTTCTTTAAGTAAAACTGTTACTTGCCCTTGGACATGTCCACAAGAGTGGAACTAATAAGTAGTTAACTGTTAAATAAAGTGTTTAGAAGGATATATGCTTTTTTTTTTTTTTTTTGGTGATGTTTCTGTGCATTAGGTGGAAGTTGTCTTGCAGTTCTGATTTCAAGAAAGAAATAATTGTGTCTCGTTATGTTCTTTTTAAAGCTTGTTGCAGGAAGCTGAAAGTAAATCAGAGCTGAGCCAGAACATCTCTGCCAGAGAGCACTTTGTGTTTACAGGTGCTGATGGGCAGGTTTATCATCTCACTGTAGAGGGAAACTCAGTAAAAGACAGTGCAAGAATTCCTCCAGATGTGAGTTCCAATTTTTCTGTATCATTGGTGCTTTAATTTTTTGCTTAGCTTTGATTCCCAGAAAAAAATCAGGGATAAGCTTTGTAGCAGCAAGTGGTCAATAATGTAGTACTTTGAAAGCTGAAATATGAATTCCAGCTTAAAAACTGATAGCAATTCTGTTTTCACAGTCTTATTTATAGTTTTTCCTGTTTTAACTAAGTAGAGTTTGATCTACTGTGTTGTATAATATTTTTTAAATTAATACAATGTTGAAATATTTATTCAGATGTTTGAGTCTATTAATCACAAGATATTTTTCTGCTTCTTAAATATTTTCAGGGAAGCATGGGAAGCATTACCTGTATTGCCTGGAAAGGGGATATCCTGGTTCTTGGAGATGTTGATGGAAACTTAAACTTCTGGGATTTGAAAGCGAGGGTATCCAGGTATGAATGCAAATGAAGTCTGTCAAACATGAGATGATGAATATTAGAATGTGGAACGTTTTCATCCTTCCTCATTTTTATTCTTCACTGTAGGGAAAAGTGCGACTATTTTGGAATAAAAATTCAGAAAATCTCTACTGTGTCACAGTTCCCTACATTGAATCTCTTCTGTTTTCAGAAGAATTAACATTTAATCAAGGTTTTAAAACCAGCTAGATATCTTTTTTTACATTAAATCTGCAATGGCTTCTGGTAAAACATTAACTATTGTAGTGTTTATTCCAAGCATTTCATCATTTTAGTTTAATAAATTCATAATCTGGACACCCATTTCTGTGTGCATATATAGATTGCTCTCCTCTTCAGTCTGTGCAATACCAGGATCTGAAAAGTTCTTGGAAAGGATTCAATTTCCTACAATATTGGGTATAGAATGATGGATCCTAATCTTGTCTTTCCTTAGGGGGATTCCTACACACCGGAGCTGGGTGAAAAAAATACGGTTTGCCCCAGGGAAAGGCAATCAAAAACTTCTTGCAATGTACAACGATGGGGCAGAAATTTGGGATTCAAAAGAGGTAAGTGACTGTGGGTTTGATAGGCACTTCTCTTCAAAGGCCACACCTCACCTCTGAAAATCAGGATGAGTGAGGGATTAGGTTTTACTGAGTCAGGATTTCTTGCTGGCAGTTGTATGATAAAGTCAAATGGCTTTTCTCAGATGACTTCTACTCCCTATAAAGCATCTTAGGGCTGCCAGCAATGAGAAGTGTCTTCCACTCTTAAAGCTGACAATGTCTGAGATCCTCTTTGCCATCCTCTTGTAATGGTTTTGAGGCAGACCTTGAAAATTTAAGGGGGAGTCCTCAGTCTGAGACTTTAATCTGTGGCAAGGAGATTGCTTTCACTGCAGGTTTCCTCTGTGTATGGTCAATAGATTTAATTTGTTAGGGAACACCAGAAAACCAGATACTTGTTCATTAACATTGTCTAGCTTCTCTTCTTACTCAGAAACTCTGTAGTTATATTCACAAAGCTTCTGGGGTTTGCTCTGTAGGTCTTTCAGGGGATTAGAGTACTATGGGGAAGGAAATGCAATTGTACTGTTTTTAACTTAGCCCCTGGAATAAGTTCAGGGTATCAGGGTATGAAACAGGAATTTTAATTTTTTTCCTGTTCACTTTGTAATGAGCACCAGCTCCAAACTCAGCACTTAATTAGTGCAATATGAAACTCCACTGATGATAAGAATGGACAGCAGATATGAACAACTACTGGGAATTACATAAGCAGAGTAGGATATTACCCAGTGAGTCTCTCCTTGAAGCACATTTGAACAGTTCTGATGCCACAAAATACTCCTCCTGTAGCTGTTCCCTCTTTTTTTTTTCCTAGGATAAAGGAGTTTCCTACATGAAAGCATTTTAAATTAAATTCACATTTTCAGTCAAAAGTCTTTCAGAGTATCTGTAGTTATATTTTATAGTCTCAGTTCTATTATACATCTAATCCTGTCCTGTTAGAAAAGATAACAAAAAGACAGCCGTACACTATGCTCAAAAGGATTTTTTATCAGTTCTAAATTAGGAAATAGCATTGTTCCAGGGCAACTGTGTGACCTGCTGCAAGGTTTCTAAATTCCCTACTCCAGGAGAGACCGTTACTGAAATGATTCATGGCTAACTTCACCTTTCATAGTGCATTTTGTGCTGTGCCTCCTGGGCAATGTGACACAGCCTCACCCGGGGTGATGGAGAGGCTGCTAAAAATAAGAAATAACTGAACTTTTCCAGGTACAAATGGTGAGCAGTTTAAGAAGCGGGAGAAACGTGAATTTCCGGATCTTGGATGTGGACTGGTGCACGTCAGACAAAGTGGTGCTGGCATCAGATGATGGATGCATCCGAGTGCTGGACTTATCCATGAAGCCCTCGTGTTTCAGGATGGATGAGCAGGATTTAATAGGTGTGCTCATGGCTTTTTTGCTACCCACTGCTTGATACCTCTGCACTCCTGTTTGGGAAGTGGAGCTCAGCACTTCTGTTAGAGCAGGGAATTGGCACATGTGGAGATTTTAATGCTTTTCCACTGCTTTTCATGGATACAGCTAATTTTTTTTTATGCTTAGGTCATATGCATGGGGTTTTTTAATACAAGTTTAATCTCCTAAATAGCATATACTTTTTAATATCTTAATTGAAATAAAAGTGAACAGAATAAGAGCTTTTTGTACAGATATCTAGCAGATTGACTTAAAAAACATTGGCACATCGATTAGGTATCAGTACCTTCATCTGATGGAAATTTGTTTTCAAAATGATTTTCAAAATGAATTTCAAAATGATTTTGAAACATTTCGCGATGTGTGAAAATGTGTTCTCTGACTTTTTTCCAGGTGTTAGTAGACTGATTCATTGCTTTTCAAACTGACCTTTAAAATATTAATATTAGTGGAATTTGTCTTTTTAGCCATATGTTTAAGAAGGGAATTTAAATATTTAACTAGTTAACTAAGCTACATTTTTTTTGTATTTATTATTACTGGTGTTCCAAATAACTGTTCTTGTTGTTGCCTTTTAAGTCAATCCCACCTTTATTCCTACGATTTCCTTAAAACATTAGATTTCCTTAAAACCCAGCAGATTCTAAGACATATGTAGTATAAACTGTGATGTGGGGAGGTGTGGTTTATTTGAGGAAACATGTAATTTATCACAGCCATTTTTGCAATCAAGTGAGTGTTCTGCAATATTAAGTTATAAAAACGAATGTTGTAAATCCAAGCACACTGGAATGAGGCTGTGGCAGCCTGTGATTGAGCTGTCCTTCTGCCTCTGCTCTGTGCTAATGTTTTAATTACCAAATCACATTTACAAGAGCCCTACATCACTCAGTGCACACAAAGTACAGGGAATTGTGAATATTTAATCATGGAGCTGGGTTTGGTACTTGTTTTACTCCTCAGTCACTGGGTGGCATTTCCTGCCTGTCACCCACACCTTGTGCTGAGTACAGACTTCCTGACTTACATTTGGGTGACAGCATTTAATGTATAATATTTATCTTACTAAACTTGCCACTATCCTTTCCAGATGATGGGGTTTAATCTTTGTATTGTACTGTAGGAATTAGGTGGACAAAGCAAAACTAAACATGCTCTATGATATATTTGGTATAGCTTTACTTACTTCATTCCCATGTAGCAATAATCAGTGTACACAGCTCTGCCAAAGCCAGTAAAATGCATTCCAGGAGTCTGTGGCAAAATTCACTATGGAATGTCCTGAAATTCTCATTTGAGCATGGTTGATAACCCTGTACCTTCTATGAAATGTTCTTGCTTGAGTGTAGGGATAAGCTTTTATGTCCAGCAGCCTGTGCTGGGTGTGTGAAAAGACTTTTATTTATGATTTTCCTGGTGCTTGCAAACAAGCTGGGACATTTCCTGGCGTACATTTTTGGGTGTACATTTTCTGGGGTACATTTTCTGGTGCCCATTTTCTGTGGTGCAATTTCTGTGGTGCATTTTCTGTAGGTTACATTTTCTGGTGTACATCTTCTCGTGGGATATTTTTTGTGGTGCATTTTCTGTGGTACATTTTTTGTGATACATCTTCTGATCAGTGAGCACAGCATTTATTGCACATGACCCTCTGGACAATGAATCTTTTCCTTTTGTTTCAGAACCTGTCTGGTGTCCCTACCTGCTTGTTCCAAGGGCTTCATTAACTTTAAAAGCATTCCTGCTGCATCAACCGTGGGATGAGAAATACTCTCTAGATATTATGAACATGTAAGAACAAATATATATCTATGTATAACATATTATTATTTTTTAAAGCCTACATCTTTTATTAGACTTTCTGTGCAAATAACTGTTTCCTTGCTCTTGGGGACAGTCAAAAATATAATTAGTTCACTATTTATTGCTAAAAGTAATAAATAGATAAGGCTCTAAGTTCAGATATTTCTTCTGGCTTTCAGCAGCACTTGGCTATTAGAAACTGCAATCTGCTTTAAGTCCTGGCAATATTTTTATGGCATTATATTGCTTCTGAGAAAAACTGTGTTCTCTTTGTTCTAGAAGTTACTGCAGCAGTCAGAGTTGTTCCTAAAGTGTAACTGCAAGTGGTATTCTGAGATCCTGATAGATCTGTCTCTACTCTTGGAGAGCCACATTCACATCATAACAGGAGCATATTTCCATGTCCTGGATTGGCTCATGGTCACACAGTAATGCTCTAGGCACTGCCATTTTTACTAATTTTAAGGTTAATACAAAAAAGAAAAATGGGAAAAGAAAGATTGGCACTGATTCTGAGGTTCAGTGGAAGCAAACTTAAATCTTTCACTGCTGTTTGGAGCTGGTAACTCCAAATAAAGAATCCTGCATGAATGGCTTACCAAAAGAATGTGAAAGATTGTTTCCATGTATGTGCTTGTGTTTTCTCCCTACAAGTAGTGCTCTTCCATTTCAGATAGTTCTGTCCTTTTGGTAATGTAGAAAACCTCTATTTTTCCTTTTTTTTTTTTTTTTTTTAATCCAGTGATTATCCAGAGAACGAAAACATTAAAAACCTTCTTCAAGAGCAGTTGAATTCATTGTCCAAGTAAGAGTCTTCTTATTATTACTTGTGTAAGCTGTGAAATGCTGAGATGGCAAAAAGTATGAAGTTACTGGCAATTCAAATTAATGAAGAAAGATTTCTTTTTGCCTCTCTAAAGATACACTTGAGTAATGACAGTTTTTATTAAAAACAAGTTATTTTTTATGTAATTTTAAATTTATGCCTTAAAAGTACTGATAGGGTCAGTACATGATTTGCAACTGACCTGTGAGCATTTGAAATGTTTAAGCTCAGGGATTTAGGGCTTCTTGATGCTGATCCAGACTGCATTGGACACTGCTACTTAAATACTCCAAGCTTTCTTGGGATATTTGAGCTCTGAGGAAAAAAAAGATGATCCCATAAATCATTTGTTTAAGATTTAATTCCAGAGTAATGTTGATGCATATTGCTCTGTTTTCACAGAAAACAGATTTTGACATTGAATTTAAACTTTGAAAATTATAGTTAAAGCAATAGTAATAGACAACTTTGTCCATTTTCCTTTTGTCCTTTCATTTGGTAGGATGGCAAAAGTAACACCCTATTTTTATCCAGTCTGGAACACCTGTGGAAAACCTAAATTCCTGCACGTGCATCCATTCTGCTGTGACACCACATATCTGCAAGATTATTTGTAGCTGAATTAATATTGTAATTAATAGAATTACTGCAGACTAATTGGCAGCTTTGCATGCACCCTGGTGGTGATTCCCTATATTGCAAGGATAAAGAGTTCCTGATGGGCTCAACTGCATTTGCCCCTGGAGATCAGTTATATTTCAAATTTTATATAATTCCTGTGCAACTATAATTCCTGTTTTTATAGGTGCATTTTTTTTTTCATTTCAGAAAAGAAATTGTGTATTATGGAGGTTGATCTTTTCAGTTTGTATGTGATATATCCTGTTTATCTTCAAAACCAACCAAACAAAAAAAAACAAACCAAACAAACCTGCCAAGCATTTTACAAATTCTTTAACACTTTCTCTTTTGCCAGTGACATAAAGAAACTTCTGCTTGATCCAGATTTTACTCTCCTGCAGAGATGTCTCCTGGTTGCCAGGTAGTAGAGATTCATATAAACATGGGAAATGTTTATCATAGGAAAAACTTGATGCTATTAATGCATAGGAGGGAGCTGAAGTTTAGGAACTCACCCAGTTTCCTTTAACTTAGCACAGTCCCTAAACTGCTTTGTTACCCATAAAGTAGAGTGGTTTTAGGACCAAAATGGAAATGTTACCTCACTGAAACAGTTTTATTTGCTTGCTGGATACAAGGAACTTCCCTCAGTCTTGGTGGCACTTTTATAACTGCAGTTCTGGCAGCCACATTACATTTAATTGTTCCTTCCCCAAAATGTCATTAAGAACTTCACAATAGTTCTGTGCAGACAGGGGAGGGCCTGGGGTTTATTTCAAGTGTATTTGTTCTGTGTGGTTCCTCTGCCTAAAGTTAGCTAATTTTAGTCTGTCTGTATTCAGAGATCTTTTCAAACTTAGTAACTTGTGGTTGAAAGGAAGGATCAGTGACTAAGTGTAAAATAATAAGAAATATCAGTTTCCACCTGGATCTGTGCTGAGCATTCCTGGAGTTGAACTGCTGTTGTAGCTTACCTTGCTGAATGTCATTCCATAATCTTCTCTATAGCTTGTCCCACTGAAAATGCGAAGTACTGGTGTTGTCCACAAGAATGCACAGTCCTTGAGAAAATTAAAAACATCATATTTTTGTGTGGTGTATGAAAAAAATGCAAACCTGTTTCACATCCTGCTTTGTGTCTTCTCAGACTGTATGGGGACGAATCTGAACTCCATTTCTGGACTGTTGCTGCCCACTATTTGCACAGCTTATGCCAGGAAAAGCCTGCAAAAGCAGACAGAGCCATCCTTCAAGAGCAGTTGGTTAATCCTCTGGATATATGCTATGACATACTGTGTGAAAGCTCTTACTTCCAGGTTTGTCAAGGAGTTCAAAACCAAATGTGATAGGAATGTCATCAGCACCATAAACACTCACTTCCCTGCACATGTTTCACTTTTATTAGTAACATACCAGTCTGGACTAAAACGTTCTTGGTACTTAAAAATAGAGTCTTCTCTCTATTTTTTCAAAAACTGGCAAGATATTTACATATCTTTTAAATGCCTGGTTTTATTTCTTCTGGTAGGGCTTACATTTAAAATATTTTTCCTTCTTTGTCCAGAAATTCCAGCTGGAAAGGGTAAATCTCCAGGAAGTGAAGAGATCAACATATGATCATACCAGGAAATGTGCTGATCAACTTCTTCTCTTGGGCCAGGTTTGTGGGTAATATTTGAATTTTTTATGCTTCTTCCCTGTCTTGTTTCATGTACTTAACCTATTCAAATAAAGCTTTTTCTAACTTCATTTGTTATTTCTTACTTGTATGAACCCAGTGCAGAATTTTTGCATTCTTATGTTAAATTCATGGTGGGTTTTCAGTGCTGTCCTTATTGCAAATGTCCTATTGAAATAGAATCTTTGTCATAACTAGATGGGGAGATATTTTTGTAGCCTGTTTTAGAATAACTTTCATTGTTATTTGTTCCCAGTCTTAAAAAGGGTAAAAATAGAACGATTTTTCCATGAAATTAATATGTTGTGGTCAAAGTTGCATTTTTTTTTTCCTCTTGCCAGACTGACAGAGCAGTGCAACTGCTGCTAGAAACCAGTTCAGAGAATGCCCATTATTACTGTGATTCCCTCAAAGCTTGCCTGGTCACAACTGTCACCTCCTCAGGGCCGTCTCAAAGCACCATTAAACTGGTAGCAACCAACATGATAGCCAATGGAAAGCTGGCAGGTAAAATATCCCTTTCTCTTTGCTTGTAAAGTGATAATTCTCATCATTTTTAAGGGTGCCAGTGGAAACAGGAGTGAATCCTGCTGGGATAGATCTTACATCTTGCTATGTGCTGTAGTAGACACTACACAGAGTAGTTAACACAAGAAGGATCAGTAACTGAGTTAGAAAATCCAGCTTGTCTTGATTTATTTTCACTGGAAAACTTACTTCTGGAGTAAAACTTTTAGCACTTGTTTGCACAAAAGGAAGCTGAGCACATAATATGTATTTTTCAGTTTTCTAATTAAGTAATTAACTGGCGTCCTGTTTGGTGTCCTTTGGTGTAACGTTAAGGAATAAAATTTGGTGTCCTGTTACAAAACGTGAAATAGGGATTTTAGTCTCCATTTCAGTTCAGAACTTTCTTCATAGTATGTGTTTTCTTACAAGTACAGGTTAATGTTGCTTAATGCAAGAGCTGAAACATAACTGGAATATTTCAGTTATAACCATATCACTGAAATACTCTGATATGCCAAGGAAGTTAAAAGTCTGTACTTGCTTGGAAAAACTACTTTCCACTCTGTAGACTGTTAATAATTGCACTGTGGACAACATTAAATGAAAATAAAGAACTACCTGAGACATCTATTTATTTAATTTACAAAGATCATTATATCTTTATGATGAGAAGTCCTGTGAACCCCTAAATTTGTGTTGAGAACCAAGATAAATGAGAGCTTTGTGTGGCCTCTGTAGCCCAGAACGAAGATGCAATAACTGGCACCCAGTTTATACTGAGAGCAGCCTCAACATCTTCCTGTGCTGAGGATATGGAGATCCTTTTCCACACGTAGCTAGCAGCTCTTTTTTCCCTGGATTTCCTGACTGGAGTGCATTTTTGTGTTCCAGAGGGGGTGCAGCTGCTGTGTCTGATTGACAAGGCCGCAGACGCCTGTCGCTACCTGCAGACCTACGGCGAGTGGAACCGTGCAGCGTGGCTGGCCAAGGTGTGCAATTCCTCACTCCCCAGGCTGGCAACACCAACCACCTGCTTAGCATCTGTGCTTAGGGGGGCTGAGGAGGGTGCTGAAGTTCTCTAAATAACTGAAACATCAATTAGAAATACTGTTCAGCTACGAGAAGCCAGTCCATTCAACCAGTGCTGGCAGGTTCTTCAGCCTTCTGACCACACAGATCTGCCTTCCTCATCCACATCACAGGATTGGGGCCTAAAAAGCCCTGGAATACTCCATTTCCTAATTTTACAGCAGTTTGGGAAAGATCCATATAGATGCAGCAATATAAAGTTGGTAATAAACTACAAAAACCCACTCCTAGATGTGGATAAGTAACTGGGCAGTGACTTGTGCAGAGCTCTATGTAATGTGTGAGCTGATTTCAAAATACTGCCACCCACATAAATTTGTATCACCTTCTGTTTTGGTGGGCAGCCATAATTACAGTAAAACTACCCAGACACAGCACGAATTCTCCACATTAGAAGTGGGCAGGGGTTAGGAAGGATTTTTCAGCGTCTCTTAAGTAAAGTTTCTGTTATGCTTCCTGAAGAAAGAAGGGGAAAACTTAGATTTTCTAAATGAGTGAATGCTGCTTTTCAGAAAAAATGAAGATTTTTTTTTTGTCCTTAAGCCTTCAGTGAAGGATGAAGGGTAACTTCTTGATTTAGAAAGACTTTAGGACAGCTTGGGCTAAAAATGATGTTAATCACATGTAGAAATGGAGTGACCCAAGCAAAATGTTTTTATACGCAGATATCTCTGATTTTCCTTAATGCCATATTAATTCAAGGTACTTGTGGTTTAAAAAGGGATGGTTTCACGTGCTGTTGCTGCTGCCCAGAGTGTTGCCCTGAGGGGAATGCAGCAGGAGCAGGGTGCAGTGTGTGTGGGGGGCTATTCCAGCTGGTGCTGGGGTCCACAGCTTGGAACCCAGGAGGTTCAAGCCACCCCAAAAAGGTATCTCATTAGAGACAGCTTTCTGGGGGGTCAGAGCACTCCCTCAGCTGGCAGAGAGCATCTCAGCAAGGGGCAGAGCAGTGATTTTTTCAGCTCTTGTGATTTCAGCTCAAGTGATTCCTTAGCTCCTGCCCCGTGAGATCTGCTTCTCTGTAGCCGGCCTGGGAAAGAGAGAGAGGGTCCCGTTTGGCGATTCCTCATGAAGTGACCTTATTGCAAAGTACCAGCAAAGGGGGCCAGGGATGGGTACCCTAAAGACCAGGGGGGCTCAGGGGGGTTTTATGGGAAACTGAGGTGGGAGGGGAAGGGGTACAAAGCCAATCATTTACAACAGATCTACATAACAATCTCCTGGAGGCTCGTGGGTTCTTCGGTGGTGCCGTGACTGAGAGCTGTCTCCTTATCTTGGGGCTCAGCAGGGAGGTTGTGCAATTCTCCTCAGGCCTCCCTCCAAGGCAGGGCCACCAGGGCATTGCCCACCCCCACAGGGGCCAGCTGGGGGCTGGCTCAGGCTCTGCTGTGTCCTGCAGGTGCGGCTGAGCTCGGAGGAGTGCGCCGACGTGCTGCGCCGTTGGGTCGATCACCTCTGCTCCCCGCAGGTCAACCAGAAATCCAAGGCCATCCTTGTCCTCCTGTCCCTTGGCTGCTTCACAAAAGTTGCAGAGATGCTGCACAGGTAAAGGTGGAACAGCACAGCCCGTGTTTTTCTCTTGCCCACGTTTATTTTCTGACATCTGTTTCTATTTTAGCGTGTTTTTCTTTAATTAATTTGAAGCTGTGGGCTGCAGCTGGCATTTCGTTTTACTGCAGGCTTTAAGATTGAACCCATGGACCGAGCAGTAACGATTTATGATTTTTTCTGAGTAACTTCAGTCGTGATCTTTCAGAAAAATTTATAGCAAGTGTCAGTTCTGGAGTGCAAGGAGGAAGGGGAGATATAAAAAAGATTTAGAAAGCCTCTCTGGAAGTGTTTTGGTGTGATGTCCTGGAATACTTTCCTGGTTTGTATCCTAACAAATTTTTTTTTTTTTTTTTCCCATTTAACAGTATGAGGTACTTTGATAGAGCAGCTTTATTTGTAGAAGCTTGTCTGAAGTACGGGGCACTTGAAGTTAATGATGATACAAATATCCTTTTTCTGAAATCCTGTCTTTGCTCACTAAATCCTCACATCTGACCTGGTGTTCTGGAAAGCTGAGCAGCTGTACCAACTGTTGTATTATATACTACAAATAATAATGCATGTGTAAATAATACCTGATCCTGTTCTATGGAGGCATCAGCCTGTAAATAAAAAATGCCACTAGTAAGTCATGTAGATAACTTCAGCTCTAATTAATGAAAAAATCTTTGAAACATTAAAATTTCTGTTGCAATTTTTGCCATTGTATCATGGTGGGTACTTAAGCATATCTGAAATGTGTCTGGTTTGTTTTACAGCACTCTGCATGTTGCTTTATAAATACTGACATGAATTCAAAAGGAGGATTTAAAGCAACTTTTTTTTCTTATTTGTTCTGAAAAGTAATGGATTAGCACAATTGGTAGCAATGTGTTCAGCATTTTCACCTGGGGAGAGCCAAGTAAGAAGGGGGGGGTGGGAAAGGATTCTGGGTTTCATTTTGCTATTAATTTGTGTTTTCCTTAATGCTTCATTTACATAAATTGATCCATGCTGTGTATGCAGATTATGCCAGAAGCTTGAAGCTCCTGGGCTTTAAGGAGGGCGCTGCTCTCTTTGCCTCAAAAGCAGGAGAAAGTGGGAAGGAGCTTCTGACTGAACTCAAACAGCCAAAGGAGGAGGTGACCCAGGAGTGACAACTCCGTGTTTGTGAGGTTGTCTGGCAGACTGGGATTCCACTGGGTGAAAATACACTTTTCCCTTGAATCACTGTAATATCTGATCTGTGTGATTTGAGCAAATACTGTTAAATGTGTTCAATGCCAGGCCTAAGAACTGTGGTGTTGCCTTTTGTTAAATTTGTCTTCACTTTCACAGGAGAGGAAAGAAGCTTATGATAAAATTATACAGTAATATTTCCACTTTTTCAACTGCAACAGGAATTAAATTTAAAAACATTCTGAAAGAGTTCCATGCCTGTGAAAAAGTCTGGTCCAGTTACTTCTAAAAATCAAATCTTAATAGAACTTCAATACTGTTGTATTTATATGTAAAAATGATTGAGTCTGTACTGTAAAAATATAAATATATTTAAAAATAAATAGAGATCACAAAGCACACAGTTCCTTCCTGGAACATCATGTTTTTTTCAGTCCAATTTCTTGTTTAAAATTACTGTTATTTTAAATCAGTTCACTGTATTGTCATTTCCATAACTGCCTGGGATGGAATCTTTAACAGATTCACCTACAAATGTTGCTCTCCTAACATTCCAGAAATCCGTGAAACGTCACTTTTTTTCAGTGAAGGGATTGTTATATTCCATTTTATTTTCAAGTGTGCACTCCCTGCACCCCCAGGGGACTGAATTCTGCCTGCCAAAGGATGGGAGAAGGTTTTACCTCCAGAGCAGGAAGGCCAGGACACTGCTGGTGCTGTCCCCAGTCACTGTTTTGTTATTGAATGTCTGATTAGCAAAAGGTGAAACAAGCATTGTGCAAAGCCAGAGCAGTGGCTTTTTCAGGAGATGCTTCTCCTGCTAACATATCTTATGGTCCACATAACACAAGGATGCCACCAGAAACCTCTTTTCTGATTTTTTGCCAGTATTTCAGCACTTGTTTGTGTTACTGTTTCTGATGCCAGATGTGTCTTTTCTGTGTGTTACTGATGAGAAATTTTGCAGTTGAGGAGTGGGTGCTGATAGTACATTGCCCTTGCAAACTGAAGACAGTGGCACTTAGGCTAAGACCCCAAGTTCTCATTTTTCCCAGCTTGTTGGAGCTACTGAAGCTGAGTTTGTTGTTGTGAAAAGAATCCTATAAAATGTCTCTCATTTGAATGTAATTTTTGTGTTGTCTGCTTGCAGTAACAGTTCATTGGATTCTCCTTTTGTTAAGGATTTGTGGGTATGTGTTGAGAACTCCCATCAGCTTTGGGACACCTCCAGCTCCAGAAAACTTTTAGTTTAGTTCAAATCTTAAATAATATTTCTGATGAAATCAGAAAGGGTGGATTGTTCAAGTCTCTTTGAATACAAACTGAAAAAGGGAGTTTCATCATTCTAAGCAGAAAAGTAGGAGTTACAACTGCAATGTGTTCTATTTGTTCTTGCCACATCTTACATAAGTAACCATAAAATACCTTTTGTTCAGTGTGCTGTGAGCTGTGCTTATGTTCTTGCTTTAGCTTGAGAAAATGAGTACACAAGGAAATTTGCCTTAAGTATTACATGAGCAGCAGAATTAAGCAAAATCAACTGTAATTAGCAGTGGCCTAAATTCTGGCTCAGACTGACTGCTGCAACTCTGCTCCATCCCTACTCCTGCTTTTTGTAGCAGCCCTTGTGGACAAGGCTCCCACAGAGCTGGTGTGAGCACACCCAAAGTTGTTCTTTGACAGGTCCTGAAAGCTGTTTGTCAGTGGGTCTCTGAAATAAATCTACTTCTGTATACACTTGGATTTATAACTCTGATTTTTTTAAAAAAAACAAAAAACAGCAACATATTGCAAAGGCCTTTTATTACTGAACGTTTCTATAAACGTTTAAGTGTGCAGTTTGCAGGATACTTTGTGGCATTCCCAACTGGAAACTTTGTGAGGAAAATAGAGTGTAATAGTGATTGAAAAGTTTATTTAGATAATATTGCAGTCTCATTACAATAATAAAAATATTTTTAAAATCTCTATGTGTCTTGATTTAATACAAACCCATCATCTGTTGCCCTGGAATTGAGTGCTGCTTGTGCAACTGTTGTCCTTTTGCCTTCTGGACAGGAACAATGCTCAGGGCTGGGTTTAATAGAGGAAGTGATTATCCTTTGTACATCTGAGTCACATTTTTCATATTAGTTCTAATGAAACTTCATGTTTGAGCAGTATTAATTCCCAGGCTTGAGCAGCAAACATAAAATTTGTATGGCTTAAATTAGAGCAGGACATGCTCTGCACATCCTGAGTTTTGAAAAGCACAGGAATAAGTGATGAAAGAAACCCCCTCCCTTTCTGTTCTCACAACCTAGAAAGTGAACTGAATGAATTTTTAAAGTAAATATGATTTTAACTCCTTTAAACCCCTTTGAGAATTCCTTCCTCAAAGCACTGTGAATACTGCAGTTTATAATCTGCATTTTGAAGCTTCTGTCAGTAATGAAGCCATCACTCTGGAACCTGTGCTTGACCATCCTTGGCAATGAGGAAATGATAAAATTGTGTTTGCAGGTCAATGTACAGAGATCCTTTGTGCACTTGTCTTTGAACACCAGCCCTGTATTAATTAACTGGGATGTTTGATTAGCAGAGCAGAGTATTCAGTAGCTGTTGAAAGATTCTTTTGCAAAAAAACCCAGGAATAATAAGGCAGTTTTGGAAATCAGGAAGTTTTTGGGCATTTAGGTTGTCTAGATGAGGAACTTCAAGTTGGAGAAAATCTTGCAGCACAACTAGTGCTGGTTACCCCCTCATTGTTTTGTAGAATAATTTTGGCCTTCCATGATCAACAATAAAAAAAACCCCAAAAAACCAAACAAACAAACAAACAAACAAAAAAAGCATAAGACTGAGTCTGCAGGGATGCATAAATTGTCTTCATTTCAGTGCAGCATCTGAAATTTGTACATCTCTGGAGCTCAGAGGCAGTTCCTCTCCACATCTGTGTGCTCTCATTCCACTGGTGGTTGTACAACCCGAGGGAAGCTTTTGGTGAATATTGTCATGGGACTCCTTTGGCAGAGCTGAATTTTTAAAAAATGGGCTTATTTCTTCTCAGTTCCTGATGTGATTCTTAAAAAAAAAAAAACAAGTCCCAATTATTTCAGTTTTATGATAACGGATTTACTTGCTCTGTCAGTGAAAAGTCTGGAATATGGTCTTGCAGCTCAGCTTCAGCAAAGGCAGGCCCTAATTAGAGTTTTAATTGGATCACAGTGTGCTTCACAATAAAGGCAGCCTGTAAATTAAACATATTGACCAACAATGTCTAAAATTGCCTAACTTGGGTTAGTTTCTGAAGTACTTCTCAGAAAATTCAGTTTAATGGTGTGTGGATGTGCTTATATACACACATATACACAGAATTGATTCAGGGGGAATAATTAGGGAAAATGACAACACAAAATACTTGATTGCAGTGTAAAAATGATTAGTGCTATATTGCCAATTATTTATCATTTGCTTTCATTAGAATGCAGTCTGCCAGTTCAGAGCCACTGCAGCCAGGGAGAGGCATTTATTATACATCAAGAAACCTGGCCCAGAGAGTTGATGTTGAGTGTCTGAGCAAATAATCTGAGAGATCATTTTTGGTGCAGCTGACTCTGGAGAGAGAAAATGAGGACAATCACAGATTCTTCAATGGGAAGGGATTTGGTTTGGATGATCACTTGCTGCCCAAAATTGAATTCTAAAAGTTCAAGTGAAAATTTAATTACTGGGGAGAAGGAGAATAATAATAGCTTACAAAAGAGTAGGGTTTGGGGTTTTTTTTATATTTATTTCTTTCTCAGAATAATTCATCACAGCTTTAGTATTTATGTGAACCATTCATTAATGAGTTCAGGGTAAAAAAAACCTTATAGATCCAAGCAGTGGCATAAAATTCTTTAATGAGACTTGTCTTGGTTTGGAAAGACAGGGTCTGATACTGACCCACTGATATTTTTGAGTTGGGAATTCTGATAGTAAATGGTTCAGTTTCTACTTAAACACTGAAGATGAGGAAGGGGAAAGATAAGAATGAGGAAAAATAAGGATGGGGAAAGAAATAACTCTTTTCCCATCCTTATTTTTATTAAGAAGCCTTATTAAAAGGCTTCTGTGGGGGTGGGAAAATGGCAAAACAAAACCAGGAGTTGGATGCTGCTGAGGTGTTTGCAGATACTCAGGGCAAAAGCATTTTGCTTGAAAATGACAGCTTTAATACAGGGTATTGAGAGAGGTTCAGCAGAGCTGTGTTCTCACCTCTCCAAAGGCTGGAGTACTGAAAGATTAAATTGCAAAGTCAATATCTGTTCATTTCTCAAGCTGATTTCAATTCTTTTCCAACTTCACACCCCCATGCATGAGTTAGTGGCGTGTTGGCATTGTTTTGTGTGTCTGGGATTTCAGAGTCACCTCACAGGCAAAGTGCCTTTTGCCCACTCCCGTTGATTCCAGGGGAAAAGAAAGGGGAAAAGAAACACCTTAAAAACCTGAAATTAAATTTTTTAGAAGCAGACTGGTGGATTTGGACTGGTTGAAATTAATTTCTGTGGAAGGACAGTACAAACTTTGCAGATCTGCATCCTGCCTTCCCTAAAGGTGGGCAGAGCTTGGCAGAAAATGCAGTCAAAAATTTGCTGTCCATGTGCAAAGTGCTTTCCTCCCTCACATTTTGCTCCTTTAATCAAAAAACAACATCCACCTCTTGAAACATACCTGGCTTCTGATGGGCATTTATTATGTGTAGTGAATCAAGCCTTCCTCACAACTTCCCTGATAATTGAAGTGATTTCCTACAAGTTTTAACAGTAGCAAGCAGGGGCTGGAGTTGCATAAACACAGCCTGTTCTAAAAATGGATTATCAGAAAGCTCCTGTAATAGAGAGCTCTGCCCTGCTCTCTCTTGCTCTCCTGCCTCCTGAACAAATGAAGTTGTGAGTTGGATGTTGAATGACCAATTAAAAGGGGAAATGCAGGAAAAGGTAAAATGTAACATCCAGGTGGAAGTCATAGGCACACTTTGCCAGGTTACAGCTGGCCCCTCCTCTGTCTGATTCCGTCTGCTCTGGCAGAATGAAACCAGAAAACACACAAATGTAGCTGAAATAGAGCATCTAGATTTTTAGTTGTGGGGTTTTTTTGGTTTTTTGGGGGGTTTTTTGTTTGTTTGGTTGGTTTTTTTGTTTTTTGGGGGGGTTTTTTGGTTGTTTGGTTGGTTTTTTGTTTGTTTGGTTTTGGTTTTTTGTTTTGTTTTGTTTAATCAATTCTAGAATTTCATTGTGTTTAACCTGCTGGTGGTGTGGGGTTTTCCTGCTTTGAGATTTAAAATGGCTTTCTGGCTCGGCTGTAAGGATCTGGAAGAAAAGGAAAAGTGTGGATCCCCAAAGGAGGGGAAGCAGCACACGTTAAATGCAGTCACAGAAGGTCAGTGGCAAGTTCATTTCAGTCTTGAAAATCTTAGAGGAGCAATTACAATTAGGTGATACTAAGTTTATTTCCATGCATGTTAATAGGTTGAACTTCCCTCTTCACCTTCCTGTTTTCTCCTCCTTCCCTGCAAATGCAGCATCCAAGGGAGGAATTGTGGATGATGGGAGCAGCTCATGAACAGATGCTGCTTGGGAAAGCCAAAGTTCCTGTCAGACCAAACTCAGCAGGTGGTGAAGGCAAGGCTCTTAAATACTTCTCCAGTGTGACTTTCTTGGCCCAGCTTAAAGGTTTTCTGTCTGGAAATCAGATCCTCAGGTTGAAAATACTTTTTAATTTCTTTTTTTTCCGTGTCATTGTCACGGCTACTTCATTTAGCAAAGAGTGGCTGCAGGTCAGGAAGCTTCCCCCTGGCAAATGTTGTTCCAGTGGCTGTTTTCCAGAGGTTTATTGAGTGATACTGTCATACATTGGGCAAAACAGATGCCAGCAGGTGGCTTTAAAAAAATGCAGCGTTATTACTTTTCACCCTGGTGTAGCAGGAGATAATGGAGTTATATTAGACTTGTCTGGCTTTTATTTCACTTGCTGTAACTAATAAAAAGCTACAAGCAGCAAATTTCAGTTGCAAAAAAAAAGGGGTCATCTTTCTGCCTTTTTTTTTTTTTTTTTTTTTTTTTTTTTTTTTTTTTTTTTGGTGTGTGTGGTCATTTTTTCAAACTGGTTTCGTATTTATGGCCCTACTGAGTAAATCTTTTTTCCCCCCTGCTCTTGGAATCCAACCACAGGCTCATGAATAATTTGGTGTCATTTGGTGACCTTTTGGAAACACTTCTTTCCAGCACTTCTTTCCAGCATTGTTTGTGAGCTTTTATACACCTTGTTATGAGCTTTTATACACTTCTTTCTACCTTTTTGGTTTCTGTCTTCAGTAATGCTTTATATAAGAGGCAAGTTCACCTGGTGTTTTATGTAAAGTGCAGCTATTTCAGAAAGTTTTGAGCTTCTCCAGGGCTCTGTATCTCTTGCCTGGATTTGCTGTGTAATTTTTTTTGTGTTGCTTCAACTCCAGCATTTGCTTGTGCTAGGGAAAAACCAGCAAGGTTGCTGCTGCAGATGTCATTTTTCCAAGACCAGCTTTTGCCCTTATCTCCCTGGTTCCAAAATGAACTTTTTGCTCAGTGGTTTGGTAACCAGCCACTTCTCTTTTGCAGGAGAAAATTGCCTTGGGTACACGAGGACATTTATTAACAAATACAAAAACAAAACAAAACAAAACAAACAAAAACACAAACAAACAAACAAAAAAAAAACAAAAAAAAACCAAACTCGCCTCAAAAACCCAACCAACCAAAACCCAGCACAAACCCCTCCCCTCAAATATCCAAGTCTTTTCTTTCCTACCATGTTCTATTTCAATAATTGCATCTGGAACTTTAACTGGCACCCCCAGTAATGGCAATACTGGATCTCAGTCTCTGGATGTTTGCATACAACCCCTCCCTAAAACAGCTGATTGGTTTGGAGTACTTGTTGGCTTATTTGGAGCACTTGTTGGCTCGTTTCTTAATTGCTGACAGCACAAAAATTTCATTTCCGCAATCTGAGGATTGATTTTCAAATTGTCAGCATTGATTTTTTGCTTTTTCTGTGTTGCACTACTAAATAGGAGCTGGCACATGCCAAATACTGTACAAACCAGCCCATGCTTTCTGCAGTTGGGAAAAGAAGGCAGGCAGAGCTGTTTTTCCAAGCTGGAAAAAAAAAAAAAATGAACATTTTCTTTCTCCCTTCCCTCTAGAAAAATAGTTCTTGAATCCTTATCAAGCCAAGGAGCCTTTTCTTTCTGTTGCTTCCAGTTCCACTCTGTGGTTTACCTCAGCATCTGCTTTCTTTTTCCACGGTGAAGTTAAGCCTGGCTTTGATTACAAGGCAGCTGAAAGGCAGATGAATGCAAGGAAAAGCAGCCTGGCTAACATGGAAAGGGAGCAGGGAGGGAATTTGTCAGAGATCACCTGGATGTGATGTTTTCTAGTAGCAGCTTTTTCTCCCAGTAGGACCAAGCCAGCGTGGAGGGAGTTTGTTCTTGTTTTATGCCACAACCATCTCATCAAAAAGCCAAGGCACATTCTTTGAACTGAACTGAAATCTTCTGTTTATCCCTTCTGACTGCTTTGCAGATTCCTCGGCCACAGGATGATTTGCAAAGCCCTTTCTTTTCTCCTTCCCATCCCTCCACATCCTCCTGTTTGCTGGACTTCTAGAACATTTGTGTTTCTGTGAAACTCCAGAGCTTTGTGATGGTATCTTAAATGAATTCAGGGACATAGGAATGGGAAGAGTGAGTGATGGAGCTGGGAAAGGGGCTGAGCCTGGAGCAAAGGAGGCTCAGGGGGCCCCTGTGGCTCTGCACAGCTCCTGCCAGGAGGGGACAGCCGGGGGGGTCGGGCTCTGCTCCCAGGGAACAGGGACAGGAGGGGAGGGAACGGCCCCAAGTTACACCAGGGGACATTCAGGTCGGATATTAGGAAAGATTTCTTCACTGAAAGAGTGGTTCAGCACTGGAACAGGCTCCTCAGGGCAGTGGTGGGGTCAGCACCCCTGAAAGTGCTCAAAGTACCAGTGGATGTGGCACTTGGGGACAATCTGGGTTAGTGGGCATGGTGGTATTAAGTCAAAAGCTGGACTTGTTAATCTTGGATGTCTTTTCCAACTTTCATGGTTATATTATTAATTTGTTACCATCGCTCCTATTATTTTGTTGTAATTACTGTTATCACTATCAACGTTATCATTATTATCATTTTAACATTAGTGTAATTATCCTCATTTTGCCCCTTGCTGTGCTCAGTACCCTGTCATGAGAACTTCAATATTCCAGCTTAAATTTTCCCTCCTCCTAAAACCCCTGCCCCATCCCCTCGGAGTTAAAACCCCTCACCACAGCAGCGTTAATAGCGAGTTATTTCACTGAATAACTCAGTTATTCACTTTCCAGCTGCTGCAGGAGAGGGCAGCAGAGATCAGCGAATGGAGAGGGCTGGGAGCAGTGAAATCTGGCACAGTGAACTCACCTCAGCCCAAGGGGCCGGGGTTTTTCTTTCCCTATTTTCAATCCTGAAGGGCTCTTTCTTTTCTTTCCCTATTTTCAGTCCCGGCAGCTCCCACCGAGCAGGAATGATCTCAGACATGGATTTTAGCATCAGCTATAAAGAGCTACAGGAAAGGAAAGAAGGGCATGGAGAGTGCCCAGTTTTCTTACAAAAGTTTCTCCTGTTGTCACTAAAGGTCACACCTCACTTGATATCTGTTCTGATCTGGCAAAAAGCAAATGCTTGAAAATGCATGAATAAGTGTGATTTAAAGTTTTATTTTGCATCTAACGCTGGGAAGGTGAGGTTTGCTTCAGAACTTGTTTGTGGTCAAGTCTGGTTCAGTTTATTTTTGTGCTGAAGGATTGCATCTCAATTATTGAGAGTAAAGGGGAGATTTGCTCCCTAGAGAGTGCTGGGAGCAGACCTTATGCAGACACAGAAATTGCAAAGTGTGTCCTGTGTGGGAGCAGCAGAAGGAAAACTGCTTCTGCATTAACCTGGGCATCAGAGGGTGCTTGTGCCAGTGATCCCCAGAGAATTCCTGGGTGCCAGCAGAGATCACAGCACCTTATCCTTTGTGGCTGTGTGTAGGGAGAGGAAAGAAGCAGTGAAAAGTTATGACAGGAGAAGTTCTTTCTGCTGGGTTTCAAAGATATAACCCTCAGCACCTGCTGCTGTGGGTGTCTCTGCTCAGCAAGTTGTCTGTGAATTTTTGTATGATTTTTGTATATTTAAATAAACTAAAAAGTACTGGGAGCACAACTGGGCAGAGGCACAACAGATATGCTGGAATAATCTTTTACTATTGTTATTAACACTTTTAACTCTTGCATGAGGCACTGAAATCTCCCTGAGGGGATGCCAAACCCACTGATTTCTCTTCCAATGTTCACTTGCCATGGTGCTTAAATTCCTACTTGAGATAATTCTGAGCAGTTTTAGCTCAGCAGGAAGCATTTGCAGCTGGAGAACAAGCACAGAATGAGTTTCATTTTGTGGAAGAAGCATCTGATGTCTGTAACTAGTGACCAGAGTCCAGTGGTGGTGCCAGTTGTTGAGGCCCAGCTCTGCAAAGGACGTGGCTTTGTTCAAATTAAAAACAAACAAACAAAAAACCAACATAAAAATGACAACAACAACAAGAAAACAATCAAACATCCCCTCAAAAAAAAAATAAAACTAAAAATAAAAATCCCCTGTGTGTCCCTGTGGAGGAGAGGCACAGGAGGATTCCTCTTGTGCTGGCACCAAAGCATCTCCCTTGCTGCATCCAGTTCTTCATGGTCAGAAATGGCAGGAGAACAAGGAGAACTTTGAATCTGATACTGACAGGAGCCTCAGCTTCACCCTGACAGCTCCTCCAAGGGGTGAGGCCCTGGCACAGGCTGCCCAAAAAACAACCCCACCTCCCATGGGTTTGGGGGCTGCTCTGTCTCCGCTCTGGGGCTTGTTCTCCCAGGAGTTTGGGGTGAGATGCTCTGAGTTCTGAGCCTTCCTGACCCCCTCACTGGCAGGTTTAGCCCAAAGCCAGCTCAGACCCACTGCCCTTGCCCCCAGGAGAGGATAAATTGCCCACATAAATAAAGAAGGGGCAATAATGACAGGGGAGCTCTGTCCCAAAGGCAGTTCTGGGTTCAGCAGCGCAGTTTTTGCTTAGGTCTCCTCTTGTAAGAGAAATGAATTTCCCTCTCTCAATGTCAAAGCTGGGTCTCTGCTGGCCAGGCTATCTCTGGTCTGTGCTCCCAGGTCTGGCTCTGCCTGTGGGTTTGTCATTTAACCTCACCTGAATCAGGAATATCTGCTCTAAGAGAGTCCATTTCATTTGCTTGTCAAAAACATGTATTTCTCATGGCTTCTTGCTCCCTTGGTGAGAACTTCTAGAGGTTCCTTTGGGCAGGTTGATTCCCAGGTAAGTGAAAATGCCAAGGTTCACCCCTGACTGCTGGAGAGGCCAAAAGGCCCATGGAAACGAGCAGCCTGATTTTTTGGCCTTTCTAAAGTAAGAATATGTTTCAAAGTAACTAAAAGTAACTTTTAGAGCACTACCCCTCTGTATATCAAGTGTTTATGTGACTTCTAAAGTCCAAAATCACACTTGATGAGAAAAAAAGGGGAAAATACCCAAAATGTTTTGTTTCACATTTTCATTTGTTACAGAGAGTTTTAACTATGCAACTGTTAAAAAAAAGCATTTAAAAACACATCAATAAAAGGAGCTGATGATGAGTACATCCCTTTGCCAGATGGAGTGTTCAGGAAAAAGATGCCAAAGCCATTTTTTTTTATCTGAACTTATATAGGAATAACTGATCAGTAGGAAAGAACCATCAGCAAGGGCTGGGGCATTTTCCCAGGAGAGCTCTTGGCACAGCAGGGCAGGGCTGATGGACATCACTTTTGGGGGGCTTGTGACAATATCCCTGGAGAGGAGAAGAGACTTTGGAATCTTTGCAAGGGTGTTTATCTGCCAGTCTAAAGCTTCTCAGGCAGGGTGAGTGAAGGTATCAGCCAACCTTGTCTCTGTCAGCAGCAGCTGTCATTTCCCAGGAGCACAAACCAAACCCAACGATCATGGGACAGGGACTGGACACTGCTGTGCTCCAAGAGTGGCTGTCACCCTTGGGGAAGTGCCAGAATGAGCAGGACTGGAGCAAAGGACAGTGACAACCTAAATTCTGTGCTGCTCAAAAACGTTTGTAATTGGGAAGAGCAGAGGAGCCCCAGCAGGAGATTTTTAGATTGCAGCACTTCATGCTCCATGAGGAAGGAATTGTGTGATTTCAGTTTTAATCACCTTGTATTACTGACATTTGTCCCAAATGCCTTTCAAAGTCCAGTTTTTGGCTCCTAATTTTTTTTTTTTTTTTCCCACTGGTTTCTTATTTACAGGAGGAACTGGCTTTCTGCTGGCAAATCTTCCTCATCCTTTTCCTCTTTCAGTCTCTTGTAGATGAAAACATGTTTTCACAGAGGAATGACTTAACACTGGCAGGCTCAGTTCCCTCCAAAATCTCCCCTCCTTTTCACATCTCTGTAGGGTTTCATCCTTGCCAGCTCCTCTCTCCAGTTCCAGGCTGCTTACGTATGTAACTTCTGAAGACAGTTCTCTTGTCAGTGTCAGAGGGTTTTATGGCAGTAATTATCTCAGAATGAATACTTTGTTGGGATTAAAGGTTTCAATTAATGTCCTTTTGGGTTTTTATTTTGTTTGGTTGGGGTTTTTCTTAAAGTTTCTGTGTGCAAATCATAGGCTGCTGTTTCATGTCATCCTCCAAATTTTTAATTATTTAAAGTTTTGCCCTTTTTTCCTTTGACTGACATATTACAGGTTCCCTGTGGGAGTCCAGTTCAGGATTCAGTAATAAAACCAAGTCAAGAGTTAATTGCCTGGGCTCTGTCCCATCCTATTGTCTGTCCTCTGACTCAACCAGCTAAAATCCTTAAAACGACATAGCTGGTGGGAACAGTGGCATTCACAGGAGGTGAATAATCTCCAAGAGAGCTTTTCAAATTCTCTGGGAGGCATCTTCAGGATGTAACTGAGCAGTGCTTTTCTGAAGGCAGTTGTACCCCAGCTGAGGCTCTGCCCAAAGATCCCCTGTGCACCACGCCTTCCCCAAGCTCATTCAAGTTGGTCAAAGAGAATCGAACCACAGTGGGTGCAAAAAAAATTAACAACAACAAAAAAATCAGCAAAGTGAAGTCATGTTTGTTTTGAAAGTTTGTAGAAAAGGGTTGGATTCTTTTCTGCAACGTTGGCAGGCTCTGATTCAGCTCTGGCAGTAATTATTCAGAGGAAAGATGGGTTCTGTATGAGAGAGAAAGAGGGAAAATACACAAAATTCCCAGGGAGTCTTGACAGTCTGTGCAATTATACTGATTTCTGACATCTCTGGACGGTGGGAGAGGAGAAAAATGAAGTTCATATTGGATACACATGAATTCCTGAGGTGGAAAAGCCAGCCTGTCTCCCAAGGTGCCACATGATCCCACGTCTGCCCCCGTTTCTGGTCAGGCAGGAGGTCAGCTCTCAGACGCCCTCCCCAGATTTAGAATCTCATTTAAAATTACAACTTCTGCTAAAAACCCCATGTGCTGCCTCTCCGTGGAGAAGTGGCCTGGCTTCAGCTTGTAGCCATCCATCCCGAGGTGGAGCTGAGCATTTTTCTCTTGGCCAAAGCCAGGTGGGAGCAGCTCTGGCCCCTGGGCAGGGTGAGCCCAGCAGCACCTTCCACTGCCAGGGGCACCCAGCTCCCAAATTCCTGCTGTGGGCACAGTGGGTGCAGCCCTGCCCCTTCCACTGCCATCCCCCTGCTCACACAATCACTGCTCACAGTGCTGGCCCTGATCCTCCCAGCCTTGTCTGGCTCAACTTTGGCTAAAAAATACACCAAATTCACCCAAGTTTTGTGGTATCTAAGCAGCAGAATGATTTTTTGGTGAAAACTTTCAGGTAAATAGGTCAGTGGGGCCTGGGGAGTTTTTTTGGTGCATATGGTTTTGAATCAGGGTCAGATTTGCTGTTCAGGGAATAAAAATCCCTCTCAAGCCTTTGAGACTTCTGTTTAAATGCAGACACTTAAATTCTGCTCAGCTTCACTAATTCAGGCATGCACAAATGCACAACAGGTTAGCGACAGTTATTTTAATATTGATTAAATGCAAAGACTGCATTTAGTAAAACACCTTGGTCTAAACTGGACCTGCCTCCCTCTATTAAGTTCCATTTTTCTCTGTTTGTAGAATTGTATTCACACCCAAAAAAAAAAAAAATTTGTGAGTAGAACATACTACAGTTGTGTGATCTTCATAGAACTGAGTTTATTGGGGATTGTTGCTCCTTATAATTTTCTCTGGTATCATTTTGAGCCCAAATTTAAAATCTAGGTTGTTCCAAGCCCAATCCAGCCTGGCCTTGGACACTTCCAGGGACCCAGGGGCAGCCACAGCTTCTCTGGGAACCCTGTGCCAGGGCCTGCCCACCCTGCCAGGGAACAAATTTTTTGCTAGTATCCCATCTCAACCTACTCCTTTTCAGTTTGAAGCCATTTCCCCTGTTCTCTCACTACACTCTCTTGTTAAAAATCCCTCTCCACCTTTCCTGTGGGTTTCCTTTAACATCTGATTCCAAAAAAAACCCCAGATCTTGCAGCTAAAACCGTGGTGTCTCTAATGGAACTGGGTGGGTGAGGATGTCAGAGTCAAGTCAGGAGCCTGGAGGTCCCTCTGAGCCCCTGGCCATGGTGAGCACTGCCCACCAAACTGTTAAATCTCTGAACAATATTTGCTTTGCTGTTGCATCCACCAGCCTTTTCCTCCCTCCAAGCTCTTGCAGGATGAATTCTCGCTGTCTGTCCCTCCCTTCTGACTGTCAGAGCCTCTCTGTGGCTGGGTTGGTGACTCAGGCTGGAGCTCTGCTGTGCCTCTGCTGACCCAGAACCTCTCAGGAGCCCTTTGCAAGGCCAGGCTGTGCTCCTGCAGTAGGGCCAGCAGGTCCCCAGCCCCTGAGCCAGCTCTGGGCCAGCAGGTGAAGGTTGGCAGCACAGGGCATCAGCCAACATCTCCTCCTCAGCCCCAGAAAAGCTTCCTCTGAAGTGGCTGATTCCCACTCCAGGTGGGATGGAGCCAGAAAGGGAGTGCTAGCTGGGAGGAACCCACGGTGTACACTTAATAAAAAGAAGCTTTCAGGAGAGGAATGTGTGAGCTCATGCAGGCCCAGAGCAGCAGTAAGTCGTGCTCTGACAGGTTCTGTGTCTGAGGCCCATTACCTGCCCCTGCTTGTCCCTGCTGATTGCCTCCTGCCAGATGAATGTTCAGCTCTGAGTGGTCAAGAGCTTCAGCCCTTCAGTGCACAGCTGCCAGGCTGGCAGGAGCAGCTTTCCCCAGGTGTGCAGGCAGTGAGGTGGTGCTGCAATCACATCTCTTTAGCACAAGGTCAGTTGGTGTCCAAGCCCCCGTTGCATGGTGCACAGGCAAAAAAAATAGAGAACAGGGCAAAAAAAATAGAGAACAGGGCAAAAAGGAACACATTTCAAATAACAACAATAGCCAAAACCACCAGAGCTTGTTATCATGTCCTTGCTCTTGAATTAAAAGTTTCTAAGGGAGATTTTGGAATCTATACCACAGAAGTTTTATTTTTAAAGAAGCCGAGGTACACATTTACTGGGAGCAGCAGAGATTGATTGTCCGAGGGCAGAAGGTTGACTGGCATCTCATGGTCTCTTACACACCTCAGTTTTATGTCTGAAGAACATATTTTCACTGCCTGTATAAATGACATTCTCTAGTTTATCTAAAGAGATGTTGCTTTGCAATTGGCATCCAGGTGTCCCAACATGCTCAGCCATAAACCCCTCCACACAGGTCACACATCTGAGCTGTCAGGAACTTCTCTTAAGAGGGAAAAAGTGTGCTCCTGAGCTATTGGAAAGTTCAGGGGGTGTAAAATATTTCCTGCTTCAATGAGCATTTGAAAATCAAGTGTTTCATTACAATGGTCATTTGGAAGCTGGGGCTGGCAGCTCTCACTTTTTTTGGGGAGGAGAAAGGATTGTGACAGTAATGAAATAACAGTGAAAGTGTGAGATAGCTGACAGTGTTCACAAAGACGTAATTCCCTCTCAAACTCAACTTTTAATTCAGTGTCAGCAGACTTCCTGAAGAAAACACTAAGGCACAAATGAAAATATTCCTAGGGAAGGCTTGATTTTGGGGGCAGAAGGAGTACAGGGGAGAGAGGGAGAATGACTTCTCAGCACTCCAGGGCAATTCAGGCTGGAAGGGACGCCAGGAGAGCTCTTGAACCTTCTGCTCTGAGAGGGTCAGCTCTGGGATCACACCGGGCTGTGCAGGGCTTCCTGTGGTCTTGGAAACCTCAAAGGATGGAGGCTCACACCCTGTTGGGCAGCCTGTTCCCCTGACCTTATCAGGGAGAGATTTCTGTCAGGCACTTGACTCTAGATACTGGAAATCAGGAGAAAATGTGACCAGTGGTGGCCTTTGAGAAAATTCCCTTTCTGTGAAGAGGCAGGAATGTACAGCTTTGGGTTTTGGGGGGCAGAACTTTGTCACTTGAACTTTGTCACTTGCCCACTCTGTTTTTGGGAGAGTGTTTATCCAGACTGTCCCTATTCTAACTAATAAAGGACATCTCTAGGAAGAGCCTGTTGGGCATTTTTAGGAAGACAGCATCCAGGACTTCTGGCTGGTGCGGCCTCCACTGCCTGCCCTGCACAGGGGAAACCAGAGCAGGTTTCCTGTTTGTGTCCTGTTCACTGCAAAGGACAGAAACTGTACCCAGGTTTCAACTTCAATCACTGGAAATTGCTGAGGAGCGGCAAAATGAAGGTCTGGAGGAGCAGCCTGAAGAGCTCAAGTGTTTGGCACACAGCCTCAGGATGTTCCAGCACCACTCTTCACATATTCCAGTTCCAGCATCTGTTTAACCATGGCTGACCAAAGCCAAGAGCTCTGAATGTTGTATAATCACATCTCAAGTTGATACCTGTTAAAGCAGGTGTGTATTATTAATGCTGGATGTCTGAAAGCAATTTCAGCTCTGTTGATAAGTCCTCAGGGTTTTCTTCTTTTTCTTTCTTTCTTTCTTTCTTTCTTTCTTTCTTTCTTTCTTTCTTTCTTTCTTTCTTTCTTTCTTTCTTTCTTTCCTTCCTTCCTTCCTTCCTTCCTTCCTTCCTTCCTTCCTTCCTTCCTTCCTTCCTTCCTTCCTTCCTTCCTTCCTTCCTTCCTTCCTTCCTTTTCTTTCTTTCACTCTCTCTCTTTCTTCCTTTATTTCTTTATCTCCTCTCCTTTCCTTTCCTTTCCTTTCCTTTCCTTTCCTTTCCTTTCCTTTCCTTTCCTTTCCTTTCCTTTCCTTTCCTTTCCTTTCCTTTCCTTTCCTTTCCTTTCCTTTCCTTTCCTTTCCTTTCCTTTCCTTTCCTTTCCTTTCCTTTCCTTTCCTTTCCTTTCCTTTCCTTTCCTTTCCTTTCCTTTCCTTTCCTTTCCTTTCCTTTCCTTTCCTTTCCTTTCCTTCTTCTTTTAGAATATGCTTAATTGTTTGTATACAAATACCAAAGTTTATCTGTCAGTGGGAGTGTAGGAGGTAGGAATTTGGGTTTATTTACTTGTTGATGTTGACCTCTTGGGGAGATTTAAAAGCAATATGTAGGTATCCAAAATATGATTAGCTTTTCAGTACCTACCAGTCATTAGGTTAGGCTTTGTGGCTATTTAATAAATTCCTTGAGGAGAAGCTATTTTTAATATAAATTGTCACAATGTGATGGTTTATTTCAATTTTTTTTTCTATGCATAATACTGAACATAGTACCTTATGTACATAGTGAATTTAATTGTTGTTTACACAAAATTTCATACACATCTACAAAGTCTGTTGAAACATCTATTACCAGGGTAATAGCTGCTTTTATGATTGATTTTTATCTGTAAATTTTGATCAGCTTGGAATGGAGACTGGTGTTTTAGAACCTGCTTGTCATAGCCAATGCTATTGTAAATGGAAATTTTTAATTTTAAAGCATTTAAGGGAATAACAGCAGGTTTTAAAACTGTGTATTCCCCTGAGTGGTCTTTACCTTCAAAACCCAGTTACTGTGGATGGGACTCTCATATGACTGGAGGTTGCAAGGCTGGATCCAGAGTAAATACTTGATATATTGGGAGAATATTCTGAGTTCTTTGAAATGTTACTCAAGATATGCTGAAGTATATTTATAATTTACTGGAAACATTTGCTGTTCCCAACTTATTTTTCTTTCTCTATTGATAGCATTTGATGTATACTTACTCTAGCTTGCAATAACCCAGTGTATAACAGATATTTTCTATTTCCTTTGGGCACTCTCAGGTTAAGTAACCAGAGGTTAGAATATATTCCCTAAAGAAATCCTTGGCTTGTGGCCAAGGAGACTCTGGGGGCACTTGTTTGGTCCTATCACTGTTGGTTCTGTCAGGTGAAGTCACAGAATCACAGATTGGGTTTGGGTTGGGAGGGACCTTAAATCCCATCCAGTGCCACCCCAGCCATGGCAGGGACACCTCCCACTGTCCCAGGCTGCTCCAAACCCCAGTGTCCAGCCTGGCCTTGGGCACTGCCAGGGATCCAGGGGCAGCCACAGCTGCTCTGGACACCCTGTGCCAGGGCCTGCCCACCCTCCCAGGGAACAATTCCTGCCCAACATCCCATCCATGCCTCTCCTGTTTCAGTTTAAAGCCAACTCCCCTTGTCCTGTCTCTCTGTCCAAAGTCCCTCTCCAGCTCTCCTGGAGCCTCCTTGGGCACTGGAAGGGGCTCTGAGGTCTCCCCCAGAACATATTAACTCTTGGTGCTTGGTTCCCTAAAAAAACGCTTGAGAAACTCATTCCCACTTTGGGACACCCCACTGAACTACTGACTTCTTTGATAATATTTAAATTTCCATCTAAAGGTTGAGAGTTCTTGAGAGAGGTGGTTAAGAACCAACATTGCAGTGCTGGGCCCAACCATGGATGCAAACACATGAGCCCAGCCAGCATTTTTGTGCCTGTGATTAATGGACTTGGGATATTTCTGCCCTGGACTGGACTGAACCTGAGCTGACACATATTTCAAGCAGACTTATCAAAGCAAAGAGCAGCCTGGTGTGGGGGAGAAGGCACAGAATCAGACCCTTTGCCTTCATCCATCTCACAGCAGCCTCCAGAGATTTATTTTATTTTGACTGTGACGGTGAAAACAAATTCACTGCTCATGCAGGTTGAGATCTTATCAGGCAAACCTTAGTGAAAAGCACATTTTACATTCAAGCTATGAATGCTTGAAAACAGAGGCTTATAAGGACATTGCTGACAAGGCCTGGCATTGCAGCAGGGTTGATGCCAGCAGGGTTGGTTAAAATGAGCTTGTTTTTAAGGTAAGGATTTGTATTTGGTTTTACACTGCAATGCCTTGAGAAAAATAGAGGGAGAACATTACTTAGGACGAGTCATAAAAATGCTTCAAAAATGCTATTAAGATTTAAGGCATAATGCAGATCCTATAAATCTGCTCTGCATTCTTTCACTAGGAATGACTGACTTTTATGAAAACTAGGGGCTGTAAATCAAGAACCTAAATAAGGGGGGATTTTGACATGTAAATATAGATTATACATTAGCTGAGCCCAGACTTGACTGCCTCCTGGTTCCAGGGGGGCCACACAAAGCAGGCATTTATTCTCCTGAGCAACACTTTCACCTTGTAAAAGCTGCTAGGCAAAAATATAGTTTATCATTCCTCTGGGGAGAAACTTTTTTTTTTTCCTAGTGATTTGGGAAGGGGATTTGCTTGCTCTTTCACTCAGCCCCGATTTTCTGCCTCCCTGTTCATTCATTTCTTGTTTAGGGCTCTGTGTGTGTGTGTGTTTTGAGAAGATGGCAGTGCTTCTGAAAGCAGTCCTGAGGCTCTCTGAACACAGGTGTTGAATAGGAGGATAAACTCAACTGGGAGAATAAACCTAAATGGAAGGATAAACCCAGCTAGAAAAATAAACCCAACTGGAAGGATAAACTCAATTGGAAGGATAAACTCAATTGGAAGGATAAAGTCAATTGGAAGGATAAACCCAACTGGAAGAATAAACCCAACTGGAAGAATAAACTCAGCTAGAAGTTTAAGCCCAACTGGGAGGATAAACCCAACTGGGAGGATAAACCCAACTAGAAGAAAAAAGTCAGCTAGAAGGATAAGCCCAGTTGGGAGGATAAACCCAGTTGGGAGGATAAACCCAACTGGAAGGATAAACCCAGCTAGAAAGAAACCCAACTAGGAGGATAAACCCAACTGGAAGGAAGGATAAACCCAGCAAGAAGGATAAACTCCACACATGGGTACACACACCCTCTTTTTCAGCCTACACAGGTGGAGTTTGCTCTTTCTAAAGCTGTTTTAAGCAGCAGCCTCCACTCCAAACCATCTTTCAAAGTGCCAAGGGCCTTCCAGCACCTTATCACCAGTGCACCTTATCACCATTTGCATCCCTGGCCTCGGCTCAGTGGCTCCCCGTGCCTGCAGCCGTGACTCCCCCGTGGGGATCCTGCACAGGGAGCACTCCCCTGCCCCTGCAGCTCCTTATCAGGGCAGCCCTGGCACAGCAGCCAGGCTGACTGAGCCTTATCTGCCTCGTGCTGCTATATTTAAACAAGGAGGGCTCTTTGTGGCTGAGCTGGTATCAGGCATAGCTTGACTGGAGGCCTGGCTTTTAAGGAAAGGGCATCTATCACTTTTATGTGGCATTTCAAAGCAAGAAGGCATTTAATAACGCTGGGAGACAAAGGAGGGATTCTGTCTCAATGCACAACCAGCCAGCTAATGATTAACTTCCTTAATACTTAATAGGTTAATGTAGAAAAAAAAAGAAAACCCCAGCAAGCCCAGTGGCCATGGCATGGCTCAGAGTGGTGTGGAGGAGTTTGCTGCACTGTCTACAGGGATGTGAAACCTGTGTGCAGCAGGTGGACAGGAGTTCATCAAACACTTCCAAAAATGCATGCAAGTAACACTCAACAGCCTTTAAAGCAGGGGGAGGAGGGTTGGGGTTGGGCAGCAGGGAGCCTCCACACTGTAGAAGAGAGCAGTGGGTGCAGACCAGGACTGAAGAGAAGGTGTAGGCTGAAAAGGAAGTTTAGATTGGATATTAGGAAAGAATTGTTCTCTGGCAGGGTGGGTAGGCCCTGGCACAGGGTGCCCAGAGCAGCTGTGGCTGCCCCTGGATCCCTGGCAGTGCCCAAGGCCAGCTGGACATTGGGGCTGGGAGCAGCCTGGGACAGTGGAAGGTGTCCCTGCCCATGGCAGGGGTGGCACTGGATGGGATTTAAGGTCCTTTCCAACCCAAACCCAATCTGTATTTGTGAGAAGGACCTGCTGAATTTGTTCCCCCCTCAGATTAAGAGAGAGAGAGAGAGAAACAAGCCCCTCATCCTCACTCTTCCTCCTGTGGAAAAAGCCAATTCATATGTCCAGTTTCCCTTTAGGAGAGCACAATGCAAATGAGGCACAAAAAGGCATTTTGACTTGCCAGTGCATTTCCAGAGTGTTGGAAGCCCCTAATCTGATTTCTCATGAGGGTAGTTGTTACATGTATTCTCATAAAAAAAATTTATAAGTGAGTTAGTTTTGATTAAAGAGGGGGCGGGGGGAGAGGATTGTTTGTTTTGGGTTGGGTTGTTTGTTTTGTGGTGGTTTTTTGGGTTTGTTGTTTTGGGGTTTTTGTTTGTTTGTTTGTTTTATTTTGTGAACTGTGAGCAACTCTAACCTTGTATGTTGAATGAAAATCATAAATTCATGTTAGAATGAAAAACTGGAGCTGAGTGCCCCTGGATAGAGATCCCTGGGTGGTGACCTGCAGGGATGTTTCCCTGGGCACCTTCTGAGATCTGTTTGCCCTGGGTCACTCCAAGGGCAGTTGGGACACACTTTCCATGGGCTTTCCTGGGAGGTGCAGCCCCTGAAGTTGCAGCTTCTCCTTACATTTTGGCCTGAAGCTCTTCAGAGGTGTGTGAACTCCTGTGAACCCAGACTGCACTCAGGACATGGGGCTCAGATTATTAAACACTTTTTCAATGTCTGTAACAGCTTTCACCCAAGCACCTCAGGACACTCCAGTGCACTCATGATTAACTGCTCACTCCACACTCTGTCCCTGTAGGAAACACCTGGGAAAGCCATGTCAGCTCTGAACACCCTTCCCCAACAGGAGGACGTGGTGGAGAGGGACCTGGTCTGAAATCTCATTTAAAGTGCCTCAGCAGCTTTGCTTTCCCAGCTCTGCAGTTGGAATGGCCCTTGTCTAGAGCACGATTTAAAACAAACAAAGGTGCCATGCCACAAAAATAAAACACAACAAAGCTCCTTGATGATTATGCAGTGAGATGGAGGGCAGTCACAGGTTTAGGGTATTGGTGTATGATTTGAAATCCTGTTTTCCAGCATTTCCTTCTCCTGTTACAGGATTTTGGAGGGGAGGATTAAACCAGTTCTGTCTCTCTGTTTCATACATATTTTTATTGCTTTATTAAACTTACTGTGCTTGAAACAAAAAAAGTTTCTCATGCAGAAACAAGGACTAGAGAGGGAGCTCTGCCCCAGTGTCAGGGTCACAGTGGCCAGGCAGGTGGTGTGGATAACTTGTGTTCAATTACTTCCACTGAACTGAGAACCAGCAGCTCCCCTGCCTTGTTTTGGGGACCTCCTGCAATACAGAGAAGCCTTTGCCAACCTTTTGAACACCTTTGTGTCAGTCTCTCCTCCACACAGGTGGTGTTTAGAGGGAATTTGGTTTATTTTCCTTTCTCCTTTTTTGTTTTGTTTTGTTTTTCAGTTGCATGTGTCCTACAGCCTCCAAACTCCAGGTGAGTTTGTTGTCTGAGCAACTGGATTTTGTCTTTGCACGTATTTGAAAACAACTGTCAGCACCAATCCTGAAGTCTTCTACCTCCTTTCAGTCTTTCAGACACAGCTGAGCCTAAAACCACAGAGCTGCCCTGCCAGCTTTCCTGTGTGGCTGGGGTTTTACAGCCATATCACCCCTAGGTGTGACTGACAGTTCATAAAACCCTGGAAGCTGGGGGTGGGAAGGGCTGTTGGGTCAGCAATTCCATTTCCCTGCCAGGCTGGGACGTGCCACAGGTGTTTCAGAAGTGCTGTGCCAGTGGTGGCTGTCATTAATCACTGCATCTTTTTATTTTTATTTTTTTTTTCTGAGCCTCAGACTGAACCCTGCTGGTTCTGAGCACCACCACCTTACAGCAGTGGGAGCCCAGTCCTTCCCAAAGCTGGGACATCCTGGTTTGAAACGTGATCTCCTGTGATCATCCATGTGATCAGCACGGGGATGATGAGCTGGGCTGCTCACAGGGCAGGGGTTCTATTGTTGGTGAGATTTAGACACTTGCTGAACCTGCTTGGTGTGACAGCTTAATCTGCCTGTGCCTGTGTTTAAATCAGGGAGGATTTTCATTCTGTTCATTCACAGTTAAGTGTGTTCTTCCCCTCCTTAACAGGTCAGCACTGTGCAAATCACTAGGGTCTTTCATTATGATACCTTTTGCAGAGGACATTTCAAGCTATTCATTAGTAGGTAGATATCATAACATTTTTCTCCAATTAGGGTTATTAGGGTATTTTTTGTCTTTTTTTTTTTTCCAAGCAAAAATGAAATTCTTTTACTGTTTACTCTTAATGTGTCTGACACAAAGAAAACAGAATTAGAGCAAATAGTAACTCAACTTTTACCACAACATGAAATCCTGTTTGCTCTCTGCACATCAACTGTTGACATTAACTGGCAGATATGCCACTTCCATGCCAGGGTTTCATTCTTGGGGCATGAGATCAGCCTGACTCTGTGAAAATAAACACTAAAGAAAACATGCTCATTAAAGTGCTCAGCTCATAAAGGCCCAGAGCTCAGAAATCTGGGCAGCTGCTGCCACCCCACCGAGGCTTGCTCAGCTCTCAGCTCTCCAGGCTGTGTTTTTGCAGGTAACCAGCCTGGTCCCATTCCTGTTCAGAGTTACAGGACTCCAGTTTCCCTCTCAGCACTGTGTTTGGAATGACCTCTTTTCTCCATACTGCAAGTGTCAGTTCTTTTACTGTTTTTCAGCTGTTTCCATATCATGATAACCTGGCACTTCCTTGGCTGGTTTTGTTACAAAGCTGGAGACTTGTTTTTCTCCAGTTGTTTCCTTCTCTTTTCAAGTTTCCCCAGGCCCAGAAGTGACCCCACAGCAAGGTCCAGCCTTGCTGTGCCTGCTCTTCCCCCACAGAATCTTTTGCAGAAGTTGAATGTGGCACTGGCTGTCCTTGCCTGGTGCTCAGAAGATGTTGGGGCACAAGAAGCATGGCACAAGAAATATGGAGAAAAAGGAGAGGGAAATCCTCTTCCCTGGAGGTACAATTAAAGCTGAATAGGGAGTCCTGAGTTGAAAGGTGGAGAAATTAATTTTGTTTCAGGTGGAGCTCCTCTGGAGGGAAGTGTTGAAATGAGAGAGCTTTGGCGTTAAGTTTTTATGCTCAGCTAAGTGGTAGCTGAAAAATTGCTTTAAATAATTTTCAGTAAAACTAGTGAGCAGGGAAATTAATTTCCTTTCAAAGCGATGCGGTGGAAAGGCAAAGCCTTGGGTTGCAGCTCAGACAAAAAGAAAAAGTAAGTGCTTTCCATTAAATTCCTTGTGCCTGTCATCCCTCTGCAGACATCTCTGAGATTTACAGTGCAGATGCAGGGGTTTGAAGTGCCAGCTCACCTTGCCTGACCTCCCACACAACACAGGTCTGGGAGGCTGACCCTGTAATTTCTGCATCAGGCACCTCTCTCTGTCTGAGCTGTAACATGTCCCTGAGATATCCATCAGCTCCTGACTGGGAGGCTGCAAGCAGAGGAAATCCATCACATCCTTAGGTAGCTGGGTTTAAATCACTGAGATAAGCCTGCACATCTAAAGCTTTCCCTGGAGACAAGACAGCAGCAAGAATTTGCTGAGGCCGGGGCTGGTGGGAGGGTGAGAGGCTGCAGATCATGCCAGTACTTCCCTGAAGCTGGGAAATGGGGAAAATGCAAAGTGTTGCTCTAACTCCAATGAAACACGAGTGCTGCATCATTCTGCAGAGGGAAATGTGTTCTTCAGGAAGGTAAAGGGCTTTGGAAGACCAGTGGGCTTGGGTTTATTAATTATCTGGTTTTCAATGATGGTGTTATTTGAGTGACCAGGCAGAAATGTTATAGAGAGAACAAATTAAAACCACTCTGGGAAAAGAGAAAGGATTTCTACCAGTGAAAACAATTCTATTTGGTTTTGTACTATCTGAGTACAGTTCATTTTTCCTGTCCCAGCCACTTCAACAACTTACTTTGAAAGCATTTCACTTATGGGTTTAGCATTTGAGAGCCAAATCTGGTGTCAATACCAAAGACTTCAATGAAATTTAAGCCAAATTATAAAAGAGCAAAGTTGTCTGAGGTAACACTATATGGAATACATTTATTTCAAGCTAACAACTTCCAAATGATGTCACTCTCTAGTAGTGATAAACACAAACCCACATTTCAGTTTTGTTGTTCTTTATATCTATATAACCATAGTCAGAGTTTCTCAGACCTGAACATGAAGTTCCATCCGGGATATTTACATTAGTATTAGAGAACACAGTTTCTCTATTATTTAAGTAATATATTTTTACCAAAATTTGAACATAGGTGCCCACTTATGAGCCATCCAATAGCTCTGTATGTTTTTATATTAATATTTTGATATATTTTAACATATTGAAGATGTTTCTTGTATTCTTGCCCTTCTAATCCACTATATTTTTACTGCAAACCTCTCATGTTCCCACATTTTTGCTTAATTCCTTTTCCATCTCCCACTTTCTTCAATACAGATCTCCTGTTCCTAGCTCAACATTTTTCCCTTCCCATCCAGAATTCCATCAGCAGGGATGCAAACCAAAGTAGAATGTGCTGGGTTTGTTTAAGGGCAGTTATTTCAAATGCAGTTGAGCGGTGCTTTGTGAGTGAAAATACATTTTTCAGACTTTTAAATAAGGGGCTAGGGCAGTGTGTCTTATCATTAAAACACCTACTATGCCTGAGGTAAAAAAAAAAAAAAAAAAGAGAGAGAGAGAGAAAATATAAGAAAGATGAAAGCTGTCTGAGTATCTGTGGTATGAAGACCAAGATATCCAGGGGGAAAAGATGAACGAGAGAGATTGGAAAATAGTGCTATTCATTAATCTATCAACATGCATTCTTTTTTTTTGGGTGAGGGGGAACTCATTAAGAATAATTAAGCAGGATATCATCTGAAGAGACACAAAATACTAAAATATATAGCAACTTTACCTTTCAGATCAATAATGTAATTAAGGGAATATGTTTAGTTAGCAGCCTAATTTGAGGAATATGGACTAGACTCATTAGCCTGAGGTAGCTGCCTTGACCAACCCATTTTGACTGGGAGGATTTTTGTCTGCTTAGAGCTGCTCTTCTGAAACTTCCATTATCACCACTACAATACTGGGAAATCATAAAAAACCAAGGAATTTAGGGCTCCTATGCATAACACATCAGTGCATTAAAAGTCCTCATTCTGAGATCCCAATGCTGCTTAGAATTAACCCAACTGGAAGTGAATGACACAGAAATTCTGCACAGAACAGCAGAAACGTGCTCTGCAGAGCATTTGGCTACAAAGGTGTTCACTTCAAGGCATCCACTGTACCAAAAAAATGTAAAGACTTTCTTTTTTTTCTAGCAGGAAAGCAGGAAAAAAAATGTGCAGATTGCTGTCCTGTGGAAACTGTAGAGAACTGCTGAAGGTCAGCAGCACCCTGGTACCTCCACAGCTACTGGTGCTGTTTCCAGGGCAAAATTTTTCCACGAAAAAGGACTTGTAAAGGTTCACAGCAGAGGTAGGGTTTATTGCATGAGCCACTGACTGCTTAAAAGTTGGGTCCTCTGCCAAGCTGATTGTCTAGTTTGGGCAAAGAGGCAGCACCAGGTAGCAGCTCTCCCCACCCATTTGCGGCTGGTTTCTGCTGCCTCTGGTGGGTTCTCGAGTCCTCCTTCACCTCTCTCCAGGCAGGAGAAGCACAGGACCTACCATGTTGTCAGGCAGAGCACTGGAAACATGAAGTAAAATGTTTATTTTCCAAAAGCAATTAGGTGTGAGTGAGGCCCTGTCTGGTTTGGGCTCTGCTCCTGAAGGAATGGGCTAGAATTTGGCAAGTGAATGATGATATTTAAAAGTAAAAGCCCAGGGTTTGGAAAGCAGCACCCAAATAACTCCTTGTAGCTTCTAAACCATATCTTGAAGAAAAAAACCCTAACCTTATGCTTCTTCTATTATAAAATTAGCAGAGATTAAATTAAAAGTAGTTTTAATTAAAGTAGATGAGCACTGTCTAATGTAATCCTCTGACTTCCAGAATACTTTGAAAGTCCAGCTTAGCTATTAGATCACAATAAGAATTCAGAAGAAAATTGTGTACAGCCTCCATCTGCATTATGCTGGAAGTATTTTTGGTCTGTTTTTCTCTTCCTTGTTTTCACTTCTTCTTTTATTTTGGCTGCTTCATGGAAGTATCAGTAATTATTACAGGAGCAAAATGAAAATAAGTCAAAGCTTTTCCAAAAGGTTATGGGAAGTATAGACTCACAGCCTAGGAAACCTCACCAAATTCATGCCAACTATCACAGCCTGTGATCACAGAGGCGTTTAATGAAGTTTTCTTTCATTTGTCTTAATTTTAGGTATCGTGAGGTGCCTAATAAGATGCCCTGTGTCATGCAGGGGTGGGCTGCCTCTGCTTTTCAAGTTCAATCAGCAGGAGACAGGCTGGGGTTTGTGCAGTTGTCTGCTGGGAGGCTGAGGGGACGCAGGTGGGAGAGCAGCCAGTGCCAACCATCACAGCAGAGCTCCTGGAGAGGGAGGGGGAGGTGAAAAATGCCACCACATCCCTGGGTCACCTTTGCTCTGGAGGGAAGGCTGGCTGTTCAAAGCCTCACTCTGTACCCACAGCTTTTCTGAACACCTCTGCCTCCGTGTGGGTGGGCAGTTAAAGCAAAGGCAAACAACCAGCAGTGCCAGGACCCGGGGTTTTTTTAAGCAGTGGGCACGATGCTCTTCCAAAAGAGTGACCACAAAGATGTGGGAAACACCTGCAAGGCTTTGTTGCTTTCCCAACAGGAATCCACAGCCCACCTGCAAGTTCTCTGCAAAGCTGTTGCAACAACGTCTGTCAGGCAGGGAAGAAATGCACCTATTTATTTCTTGGTCGTGTTTTGTTTGTGCAGACAAGATGGGCACAGAGCAGTCACTGCAGTGTGAGTGAAAATCACCTCCCCATCATCACTGGGGGCGGTACAAGGATTAGGAAAAGGGCCAAAGGTGGTGGCTGTCCCCTCCAGGATGACACACCTGCACCCATGGGTGTGCCCGGGGTGCTCTAAGGCCTCAGTCTCAAGATTTGCTCGCTAAGAACCCCGCAGGTCCAGCTGTGATTCACAGGTGTGAAGCTGACAGCATGTTTCTGTCAAGCACACCTTGTCTGGTTTCATCTGATGTCTTGAAAAGATCACCTCGAGTGGGGGCAAGACAAGCTCGTTCCATAGGAACAAGTAACTTTATAGAGCAAGAATATAACCATGCCTAGATTGAGGCCAGAAGGGAGTATTTGACTTCCTATGTAATCCAGGGCAGTCTGCATTATTCCACAAAAGGATATGTTTTAGAAAGACATCCGCTTTTGTTTAAAAATTTTAAGTGATGGGGAAACCATGCATGAGAAGTTCTTGCAGTGGCTGACTGCTACCGAGGAAAAGTCATCACCCATTTTCCACTTTGAATTTATGTGGCTGCAGCTTCCAGCCTTTCACTCTGTCTTTGTTTAATGTGTTTTATTTTAAAAATCCTTTCGTATCAGATTTTTTTTTGTACATTTCACTCTATATTAGGGTCAAAATAGTGGCAGGTCACCTTTGGAAGCTTAAATAGATCTAGCTTCTGCAGTTATTCAGAATTTTCTAGAGGTCATATTATTCTTTCATCTGTGTTTTGGCCTCTCTCCAGTGCTTCAGTAACAGGAGTAATACACACATTTCTTCCAGATTAGGTCTTTTAATTTCTTATTCCCTCTGCATTTCTTTATAAACTTGCTGCTGGGTTGTAGCATGGTTGACACCTTCCCAGCTGATGAGCTGCCATGAGGAACAGCACACTTGGCGAGGCAGGGGAGCTTCTGCTGCAGCCCAAGGCTTCGGGAGAAATTAAAGGAAAACAGCCCCTTCTCCCTGGGTGTCCTGCTCCTCATGAACACAGCCAAGAGCACAGTAAATTAGAATAAATAGCCTCACACTGAGGGAGCCCTGTGCCCACAAAGGGGGTTCAGTGCTAGGAGAAGGTTTGATTTTATTCATCCACATCTGTAACAGCTTAGGAAAGTGCCAGGGTTACGTACAGTGCTGGTTGTGAATGTCACTGCATCCCTATAAAAGCCATCCCAGCAGTGGTCTGCAGTGGTGGCAGGAGTACAGCTCGGAGCTGTGGAGGTCTCAGACCACAGAGGGTGTTGGTTTTGTCAGAAGGCTTGCCCTGGACTCTGCCTGCAGGATCCAAGCAGGGATTTGAGTCATATTTTACCCGGCCTCTCTTTCCCCCTGATGCCAGCAAACTGGAGGCTGTTTAGCCATGACTGGTGTGGGAGTAATTCTAAGGGGAAAAACAACTGCAGAGAATCTGGGATAGGTGTGGTGTTGGGTTCCAGCTGCCCACAAACACACTGTGTAGTCATGACCCCCAACAACAAAATTTCTGGGCTATCCAAAGATCCGTCCCTGCCCTGAGCTGGCTGAAGCTGCTGTGAATCTTTACAGGCTTAAACAGGCACCTGGTGGAAAGAGTAGAAACTATTTGTAGGATCTGAGTGCAATCAGTCCCCCAGCACTGCCAAGGCCACCACAAAACCGTGTCCCCAAAGCCACATCTCCAGGGCTTTTAAATCCCAGCACAGGTGGCGATTCCACCACTGCCCTGGGCAGCTGTGCCAGGGCTGGACAACCCTTCCCATGAAGAGATTTTTCCTAATATCCAGTCTAAATCTCCCCTGGCACAATCAAGAGACATTTTAATCTGTTTCCTCTCAGATCTATTTTCTTTGGTCTTTAAATAACCCGTTTTAAGGGGGCTTTCTCAGCCCTTTAGAAGTGGAAAGTAAATGGGGTTCTGGCTTTCCTGCTGTGAGTGAGACTTTTCAACATTCTCTTCATAAGATCTTTTCAGAGAGTATGACCCAGAAAATATCAGGCTTTACCTTTGCTTAGCTCTCAGTGACAATCAGGAGCAAACCCATCCTTTCAGTGCTGGGCTGGATAAGCTGGATTGAATAATAATTGCAGGGTAATAAATAGGTTATCTCAGGATGCAATTTTTACAAGTTTGCTTTCTGCAGAAGAACACCGAGGACACATCATTGAGCTTCTACTGTTTTTCCTCTGTTTTCCCAGAAAAAAGAAAATAAATCTCCCTTTATTTGAATAACGTCAAAAATACAAAATTAAAAAGCTTGAAAAGATGATCTGAGGCTAAGGAGACATTTACAAACCCTGGGATTTTGATAGGTTTAAAAAGTACATCCAATGTCTAATCATTTGAAGTTTTCTTTTGACTTGAGAAAATGGCTTTTGTAGGTCTATATTGATCTTTCATTGTAAGAAATAAAAGGCAGGGTTAATACCTGTCTCCCTTTCTGGGACATGGATTCAGGTCACCTTTTGTGATCTGCTCAAGCATTTTCAGTGTCCTACAGGAGCCAGAGAATGTCTCCTCTCAGAGCTGGCTCTCTCAGGTGGCCTCCCTCTTCTGTTCTGCTGCAGAAAGAAGAGGTGTGTGTCTGCATCCTGCAAAACATGGAATCCATGGAATTCTCAGTCCAAGGGCTAATCTTTCAGCTGGCAGAGGCAAATCAAATGTCCCAACATTAATGGAACATTATTCTTGTCCTGCATTGCTCCTGGGGTGGTGTGACCATGGGCAATGTGCTGCACACCCCAGCAAAGGCAAATCAGAAAAGAATAATAATTCTAAAGGCATAATAAAAATACGTAAGGGTCCTAAACAACTCCTTTTTCTCTTTGGACCCTGCAAATTGTTCTCAAGGAGTGACATGATAAAGATCTGCCCTGTCAGGGAGGAGAAAATGTTTCAGGGGACTTGCTCTGGTGAAATCTGCTTTGTTTAAGGAGCACCGAAGCTGTGTTAACACAATCCTCGGGGTGCAGGGGCTGCTCGGCTGCTCTCTCGGTTTAGGAGACTCGAAAATGGTGTTTCTGTGCTCATTATGCTGCAGACAAGCAGAGAAGCTGTTTAAAACGTTGTCTGAATTCTTTCAGTCTGACAGGTAAGCGATTGCTCTGTTTGGATTAATGGGCCATTACTACAGGATGTCCCTGCAGGCTCAGGCTTTGTTCCTTTCCTCCTGGCGAGCTGCAGCATGACCCAGGTATGCAGGTGCCAAAGGCATCGTTTCCATCCTCCCCGTGCCACGCGGTCAAACGCTGGAATGTCAGACAAACAAAAAAACACATCCCCCTGCAGTCCAAAACCCTTCATGCTGGCACCAGAACGTGCACTTAGGCAAGAAAAGGTCATTCCTATCTCTCTTCTATTTTTTTCTTTTTTTTTTTTTTCTTTTTTTTTTTCTTTTTTTTTTTTTTTTTTTTTTCACAGAATCTGGTGGGTTTGTTGTGTTAAACTGATAACGTTTGTTACCAAATACATGAAAGGATCCTTATTAGCAACAAGAGGTGGAACAATAATAATAATAATAAAAAAATTTAAAAATACAGAAGATGACAGCAAAAGTGATGTAAAATAGCCAGCTATCTTCACAGTGCCTTTTGAATGCTGCTGGTGAAGGCTGCTGCTGTGGCTGGACTCACTGGAAGCCCTGCATGGAGACCACTTGCCTCTTCCCCACCAGCAATTCTTCTGGTCTTTCTAGGATGACAGGCCAAGAGCATCCCAGGGTGTGCTGAGCCAATGCCAGCAGTGCTTCTCCTTTGTGGATCAAATGGCAGGAATTGAAACGAGCCTTCCTCAAATTCTCTCTCAGGATCTCCTCCAGGCAAAACTTTGAGGTTTGCATAACTCTGAAAAGTAATCTGACTTGACTTTGGCAATGAAAAAGAAGCCTCTTATTTGTGCCAAGAAATGATATATTTCTTTTTAGTAGCATTTTTCACTTCTAATATGTCACTTCTGTCTTTCTCCCCCCCCTTTTTTTTTTTTCTTCTTGCTGTGACTTTCCCCTCTTTTAAGGATATTTTTACATATACTGTTCCAGGCATGCTGGGACAAGAGTAAGATATGTGCAGTGGTTCATCAGAATGCATGAATTTGGTGTGGTCAAACAAAACATTTCAGTTACTGGTCTGAATGTGTTGGTGAAAACTGGAGGATTATAGGAATAAATGGAAAAAAGTCAATTTTCCTTTGTTTCTTGAAGTACTCCCAGAAGCCTCAATAAGGACAATCCAAAAGAAAGAAAAACAAAATAAAATAATGTCCTCTGCAATTGATAGGTAAAAATGTGGTTTTAATACAACAAAACACATTGCCAGAAGAGAAGTAAAGCAGCTACCATCATTTCTGTTCAAGACAAAGTATTTGTGTGACATTTTTTATTTTCTCATATGGGAGAGTTTAGTTTGGAGCCAACTACAGCCACAGAGATGCCAAAATGTTGTACCTTCTGCCTTTAGGACTTTGTGCTAGCAGTCACCAGAAGGTTTAGTTCAGGACCTACTAGATCTGAAAGTTTCAAGGGACAACTTTTGCCTCAAAACCAGGTATTTATTACTAAAAAACCCCAGATTTGATAAAAAATATGCACATCTTCTCAGTGGTAGAGCTGTGGCTGCTCCTTGAAACAGTTCTCGTGGTGGGCTCTTTTGAAACCCATGGCTCTGTAGTGATAATCTCCAATTCCTGGTGCTCTGGTGTGTCTCAAAGCATCACAGATATGCCCTGCCTTTAAGCAACCACTCTCCCCTCATTCATGCTGTGATCTTTTTGGGGAGAGGACAGAGAAAACCATCTAGCTGCACCTTATGTATTTAAACCCAGGAATGTCAGAGGGGCCAGAGCAAGAGGGGAACTGCTCAGACAGGCTGGGGGGAGGTCAGGCCATCCATCTATCCCATCCATCTGTCTATCCCATCCAATCCATCCCATCCATCCATCCCATCCATCTATCTATCTATCCCATCCAATCCATCCCATCCATCCATCCCATCCATCCATCCCATCCAATTCATCCCATCCAGCAGCCCCATCCAATCCATCCATCCCATCCAATCCATCCCATCCATCCATCCCATACATCTATCTATCTATCCCATCCATCTGTCTATCCCATCCATCCATCCCATCCATCCATCCCATCCAATCCATCCCATCCATCCATCCATCCATCCATCCATCCATCCATCCATCCATCCCATCCAATCCATCCCATCCATCCATCCCATCCATCGCTGGTTGCAGCTCCAACAGCCCAGAGGAAAATCAAATTCCAGCATCAGCCAGGCCCAGCTGTCCCTGCCCAGCTCTGGGGTGATGGGGCACAGGTTGTGCCCTTGATGCCCCTGGAGCTGAAGTTAACACTAAAGAGGGCAACAAGGGAACACAAGGGGCAGCCTGATGTGATTTATTGGGAGGGATGAACTTCCCATGACTTTGTAATTGAGAAAAAGGGGTTTAGAGCACCAGAAGCTTTAGAGCTGAGTGTTTGCAGTGGGGTGGGCAGGCAGAGGACGCCCTTGTCTTACATTGCACAGAGGAAAGCACCTTTTCTATTCTGTGTGCCTCTTCAGAGAAAAATACCTTTTCTATTCTGTGTGCCTCTTCAAGCGTTCACACTCTAATCCCACCCATAAATTAAGAGGCAGTAATCACCTACTGCTGCTCCAAGTTTCCTGCTCCTGCTTGATGTCATTGTGCTTAATTCATCCTTTACACTGGGGTTAAGCCTGGCTTGCTTTTTTTTTTAGTGCTGCCCCTATTTAATCTTCTTAATTTATGTGACGTGCTGATGTTTGTTTAGAACTCTGAAATAGATATAAATAGTAAAATGGAGACATCCCTGAAACAAAGAGAACCTCTGTTCAGAAGAGCTGGAAGGAATCCTCTTTGTCTGCTCTGAGGAGATGACATCCATGAGAAATTCTGTCAAGAAGAAAGGGCTCACTATGTCTTAGATTGTTTTTTAAAGAGAAAATGGAAGCTGGGAACAGATTTTTGTTATTTTTTTTAGTATTGCATAAAAAAATACAAAGAATAAAACTCCCTACAAATGGATGACATCATCTAGAACACCTCTGTGTTATTAGATTTGTTTTATTAAAAAGAATACTCCTTCAGAAACAAAAGCTGCATCATTTATTGACAAAACAAGGCAAAATCAGCTATCAATTGTAACTCTCCAACCCATGCCATTGACTGAATTAAAGATGTTACTGAAACAAAGAATTCTCTAGATTTTCCTGCAGTCTTGGGGTAGGCAGCTGTATCCACAGTGTTGTTGGGAGAGATGGAACTGAAAATGGCAGAATAACATCCCTCGACACAGGATCCCCAAAAGATATAAATCAAACTGCCAGAAGTGTGGCTTTTATGCAGTCATTACACTGATTTTAGGTTGTTCTTCAGCTGAGCTTTGCTAGTTAGGTGTAGCTTTCTTTTCTGTCTTCCTAACTCATAAAGTTCCTACATTTTAGACAGGATCTAAATGATCTAAAGGACCTTGAATGATTTCAACCTTTTTTTTTTTTTTTTATGTTGTCTCAATCTTGCAAATGTCCTTTTCAACACTAATTTAGCAAAGCTGGTTATGTAAGTTCATTAGGCCTTCAACTGGTTTTATACATAATTTTGTACAACAATATCTACATTACACCTAAAGGGAACCCTATTACTCTGAGTAAATTTGTGTCTTTCAGATACACAGTGTTTCTCAAAGAGCCCCCTAACATGCTGGGGGGTTTTGCTTGTTTTTGGTGGGTTTTTTTGGTGGGTTTGTTGTTTTTGGTGGGTTTGTTGGTTTTGGTGGTGTTTTTTGTTTGGTTTTTTTGTGTGTATGTTTTTTTGGAGGGGGTTGGTGGTTTTTTGGGTTTTTTTTTGTGGGTGTGTGTGTGGTGTTTTTGTTTTTGTTGGGGGTTTTTTTTGTTTGTTTTTGGTTTTGTTTTGTGATAATTATTTATGGAAAAGACCAAGAATTACAGGCTTCTGTGTTCAAGTCCTGTGCAGCAGAAATGGAATTCTTAGAGATCGGCAAAAAAGGAGAATCGTGAAGTCTTCTTAAAATATTTGGGTGTTTGGTTGATAGTGATTTAGTCAGTTGATTACATTTTGTCAAATAGAGGACAAGTAAGCTTCAAGGAGCAATGAGAGAAGCAGATACCCATAGCTTATATCAGTGGATCCAGTACAGTGTTCTCAGCTCTCTGTATTCCTTTATCTAAACTTGTGTTTGATGTCACTGAAATCCTTCCCTGTGAGAGTGGGCAGGCCCTGGCACAGGGTGCCCAGAGAGGCTGTGGCTGCCCCTGGATCCCTGGAAGTGTCCAAGATCAGGCTGGACAGGGGTTGGAGCAGCCTGGGACAGTGAGAGGTGTCCCTGCCATGGCAGGGTTGGCACTGGGTGGGACTTAAGGTCCCTTCCAGGCCATTCTGTGATTCTATGCTATTTCTAGACAAACCACAGTGACTCCTCCCCTGATTTATGCACCATTCCCAGGCAAAAAAGAGCTGGTCAGCTCCTGGCTCATCCCTTGAGCCATCCCTCGAGGCTGCTGAGACAGGGAAATGCTCTTGGCTTTGCCCCAATCTCCGCTGTGAGTGCCCCAGTCCCAGGCTCTGGCTGGTTTCCCTGGGCATTGTGTGCCCAACACTTCCTCACAGTGACTCCTCAACACAGGCTTCAATTAGCACGTCTAGAGCCAGGCTGAGACTATTTGCATGTCTGGTATTAGGCTGAGTGTATTTATCTCAGGCTGACACCTCAATAATCTCCATCATTGAAAGTTGCCTCTGACATCACATCCCTGACTAATCGGATTGTGTCTCCTTGCTCTCCCTTGCTATTTATGCCTGTGTCCCCTGATCAGCCTGAAGGGTAACTCCCCAGCAGTACCACACTAAACCCAAGCTGACCTGTCACAGAAACCAAGGCACAGGTTCATTTTCCACACAGGAGCCCTTCCTGAATGAGTGGGCTGAGAGAGGTGGGAGCTCGAGCTCTGGTGCCTGGTGGAGCTCTGAGACTTCTGGTGTCACCCACGGCTTTGGAAGCCAGTTTTGCTCTTGCTTTGCTTTCACCATAATTGTTTCCATCGAGACAATATGGGATTTTACAGGCTTCCAAAGCATTGGCATTATATTCTCTCAGGATGTGTAAGTGAACACATGAATTGTGGAATATTTAATTTGTGTTCTCAGGATAGTTTAGAACACGTAACAACCCCTTCATGGTGCTATTTATAAACATGGGGGGGAGCAGTGAGTGTCTCAGTTAAAACAGCCAGCTGACTCTGTGGCTCACAACATATAAAGCACTTCCCTCATCATGTTTGCATTTGTGGGAATATTTCTTTTTCCTACACTTTGTCATGCACTGGATTTGAATGACTGATCTCTTGCACGATAACTGATGTGGCTGTGGTACAGCTGGCAGGCAACCTAAGGCATTCCTTAATTTTTAAATAAATATGTTAAAATAACAGTGATTGAAACCGTGGCTATATTAGACTTGGTATAAATAACCTGAATTACGTAAAGACAGCTATAACTTCATAACTGGAATTCACCTATGGATTCTGTATCACTTAATCCATTATTTTAAAAACATTTCTAGGGCGAACATATTAGCTGACTCCCATGGTTTTGCTTGGAGGGCCTGAGGAACTTTTTGGCCCTGAAGTCACCTGTATTTTCTTAAAGGTGTAAAGAGCAACAGGACATCATGTTTTTCTGTATACAGACAGGTTACTGAATAAAAAACCATCTTCAGCACCGAGGTTATTTTTTTTCACTACAAGAAACAAGTAATATTTCCACTAGATGCATGCATGATGTCACAGCTGGTGTAAATCAGCTAATTCCCATCGACTCCTTACTGGATGCAGTGCAACTTTAGGAAGTGCCTGGCATTGTTATCAAAATGGTAAACAAGAGATCAGCCAGAAACCTCAGACACAACACTGTAAATTCAGTGGGACACGGTGCAGAAGTTTTGTGTGAATTTATCTGAAACAGCTCAAGTGTGGTTTGGTCTTTTTTCTTGCTCCAGAAATGGTATAGCCATACCATATGCACCAGAGTAAAAAAAAAAAAAAAAAAAAAAAAAAAAAAAAAAAAAAAAAAAAAAAAAAAAAATTAAGACGTATATATTGCTTAACACAAGTGCTATTCCAAAAATGCAGCATAAATCCTACTCCTGGTTTTAGCAGCTGTAGCAATCCCAGTTCCCTCAGGAGCAATGGAAGTCTTGGCTCACCCTCCCCTGTCCTGCACCTCCCACTCCCACCCTTGGAGTGGGGTGAAAGGATTTAGGAGAGATTTACTGTGGCAAGCAGCCTGAGCCTATCTGTTTAATTCCAGAGCTGCTTTCCCTTTGCAGAAGGAAAGCTCACAGCCTTTCTGTGCACACCACTTTGTGGTGTGAAACTTCTCTTGATTAAAGCAGGGTATTAATTAACTTTTGTGCTCATGTCATTCACTGGTTACAGTGATGGTCCTTCTGCTTCATCTGCTGCTGTTCCTGCTGGGATCTCCAGGGTTTGCCATCATGGGAAATACTTGGGTGCTGTTAGATTTATATCTGAGTGAGTCTCAGGTTGAGATTTTTCATATTGTTCAGGGGAGTAGGATGCCAAATTCCCACCAAGCTGATGAGAAAGTAACTTCTCCCCTTCAGAAAGGGCTCTCATGTCTCAGCTGAAGGATTTCACTCACGTTGTAAGGATTTCATTCACGTTTATGAATTAAAGAACTCGTTCTTTAATTCTTGTTGTGGTTTGGCAGTTAATCCTTAAAGGAATCACAGTTTGTTTCACTGGACATGGCAGCCTACAAAGTTATAAATTCTGTGACCTTCTCAGTAACATCAGACCAGCTGAACGTGTGGATGCTTTGCTACAGCCAAATTTGGGACACATTCCTTGGTACAAAATCATTAATATAATGGTAAAGATGTATTTAGCTAGAGGTACCTGTAAAACCTTACAGGTCAAAGACTCTTTTCATGTCTGCTGATCAGATGCTGCTGTCACAGGTCAACAGAACAAAAATAGGTGATAAAATTCCTTTCTTTATAATCAACCTGATTGGCTTCACTTTGCAGCTTTTGAGAAGATCTGATGGATTCCTTTGAGTGTTGCAGTGCCCTTCCCAGTACCAGCTGCCCTTCTACAAAAAAAAAAATCTATAAAATAAAGGTCCACAGGCTGTGATCTGCATATAATGTTGATTTCTGTCTCCTAAACTAGATTAATACTTGGCTGAAAAATTACTTCTACCTATAATATTTCCTGTAAAAAAAAACCCAAAACAAAACAAAACCAAACACAACAAACCAAAAAACAACAACTGGGCTTACATGTATGCTCTCTTGTTTGAGTGAAAAAGAATAAAGGTGGCCTTTTCTTAAAAATCATTTATTTCCTCTCCCTTACATGTTTTTTGTGCAGCTTTTGTAATCCCTGGAGACTGCATCAGGCAGAAACAATTTCTCCCCTTTGTCTCTGAAGCTCAGCAACAACGTTGTTCCAAGCACCTGGAAGGTAAGAACAGGTGCTGTCGTTTTTCTTCAGCACAATTTAATTTTTTCTTTCAGAGTTATTAATAACTAGAATGGTAGATTTCCATCCTTGTGTTCTGGTTTCCTTCAGAGCTTCCAAAAGGTCACAAATTATCTAAAGCTTCAAGAGAGGCTCCTGCTTCTTCCATGAGGGCTGTGCAATTGCTGAAGCTGTGAAATTGGACTTGTACCCAGATGGGATGGCAGAAGGATATTTTTATTGAAGTTTCCATGGGTAAAAAAAGAGAAAAAGAAGGGAACTAAAGCTCTGCTTCAGCATCCTCAACTTGCTGCATGTGATGCTTTGATTTACTGATCTCCCTGATTTACTGATATCACTGTGAGCACCCATGCTAACCTTTGCTCCTGTCAAGCAGAGCTGAGATGTGCATAAGCAATGCAGCTGCTTTCAGCACATAATGAGAATAATTTATAGATCAGGACCTACAGATGGCTTTATAATACAGTCACCAGCTCCACCAGGCAGAAGCTGCTTGGAATAGCCATGATCATGGCATGGAGCCGTCTCACAGAGTGACCATTTGTCCTAGGGTGACTTTATGATGCTTGTACCCCCAGTCCTCTGCTCTGGTTGTGCTGTACATTAAGTTCTGTACCTTTAAAATGGTTCTGGGAGCGGAGGGGGAGAAAGAAGCAGCAGCAGTTTGTTTTGAGGAAACTGCCTGACTCCCACAGGGCCTGGCTGCGGCCTTGGTCTGAGGCACGGACAGCGGTGGGACAGAGATCTCCTGTGCTCTGAGTTAGTTTGAGCTGGCTGAGGCAGAGAAGTTCCCTGGAATGCTTCTTTCCTTTTTTCTTTGGGGCTGTTTAACTCTGCTCTGGAGTGACAAACCCAGAGGAGCAGCGAGGGCTGGCACCTGCGGCCTGCGGGGCCTGGAGCTGCGGAGGGAGTGGGGCTGGTGAGAGACTGAGGGAGCTGAGCTGCACCCACAGCAGGGACTGCCTCAGTTTGCCATCTCTCTGCAGAGCGGCCAGAAGTTTTATTGTTTCATATTGTTCATTCTTTGTGCTTGTGGGCATCTTGTTCGTTAAATAAATAGTTTTTTCCACTTTTCTCTGAGGAAGTTCTTTTCCCCACACCGGCTGGGGGGAAGGAGTTGTTTGGGTTTGCTTTCCAGAGGAACCCCTTCAGAGGTTTCCTCCTGAATTTGCCCTAAACCAGGACACCATTACAGCTCCTGCTCACTTGCCCCTTGCCATAGAAGCCCTTTGTCCCTCAGTAGGACCCTGGTTCTGGGTAACTAAGCAGATGAGGGTGTGTTTTCCATATTTTCCATGGTTCGTTGCCTTTGGCAAGCACTTTGCTGCTGCCTACACACCTATGATCTTCTGTGGAACCTGATATGATAAATCTCTTCCACCTTCATCTAATCCGTGCCATGAGAGCCAGAGCAGAGCATGCCAGGAGTGAGTTCATGTTTGCATAAAGGAGAGAAGTTAATCAGAACTAGGCAAGCTCTAAGCTACCAAACCCCCTTGGCTTATTGACAGCCTGTTAATGCAAAATGCAGGCCATGTTAATTGTTAAATGTACTGGTCATGCTCTCCAAACTCTCTTCAAACTAAATCCAAGTTCAGAGTAAAGGAAGTAATTCAACTTCACCCTAAATGGAGATACTCCTATTTTATTGTGTGGGTATTCCTAGCACTCCTCTCTCCCTTTTATCATTTGTATGTGCTCCTCCCTTCTCCAAGAGAGAGAAATGCTGGATGAAGCATCACAGCAAAACATCCTGGCTGCTGCTGCAGGCTGGATGTGTCACCTCAGCGAGTTCCCCCAAAACTGCACAGTGACATCGCTTTTCTGCAGAGCTCCTGAGAACTCATTCTTTAATTCTTGTTGCTATTTGGCAATTAATCCTTAAAGGAATCACAGTCTGTTTCACTGAACATAACTAAAAAGTTATAAATTCTGTGACCTTCTCAATAACATCAGACTCAGCTGAATGTTTGCATGCCTTGCTACAAATTTGGGACGCACTCTTTGGTGCAAAATCATTAGTATAATAGTAAGGATGAATTTAGCTAGAGGTACCTAGAGCTGCTTCCTTTTTGCAGTGCAGATGTTAATAGTGATTGCAAAAAAAAAAGCTAAGCAATGTCTTTAATTTGCTGTAAAAATAAAACACTCCTCCCTAACCTTTAAAAACGTGATACCCTGTGCTCTTTCCAAACTTCTATAAATGGTTTCAAAAAGAAATCCCTGAATCTGTGAAATGTGGCGGGTTCAGTTAACATCTGGAAGTGCTCTCGTGGCCATCCTCACTTGCTTTCAGGACAGTGAAAAACGAGGCTGTCTGATTCCTTGACACTCATACAAGGAGTCCCGAGTAGCATCAGTGCTTGCAAATAAAAGATTAAATTTTCTGCACTGGAGATTGATGCTTGAAGTTTTGGGTTTGGGCATTTCCTGAGGGCCCGTTACTCATGCAGAGTGTTGGGAGCCGTTTGTTTTCAGTCTGTAGCTAGAGCAGCCAAGCTGATGCTCATTAGGTCATCTCTGTTGGACCATCTCTGCTGCATTTATACAGAATAGTGCCCTTATTACATGCCTAGCTCCATTTATGTCATCTGTTAAAATTAGATATTTCCATTGAATTAAAAAAAAACTTCATGTTCTTGGCTAGCAGGGCCAGGAGTTGAAGCTAACCATTAGAAACAGTTTCTAAACCAGCTTTTAACAAAGTTTATTATTTTCATTTCTTTTCTTCAGGAACAAGAGCTCACCATTGCCTGTGGTACTCTCCCCCGGAATCTGAAGGAAAGGATCACACTGACAATTGTGATTAAAAAAAAATTAAAAAAAAAAAAAAAGCAGACAAAGCCCAAACAGGTAAGAAAGTAAACACTCCAGCATTTCAGTCTATATAGTAAAATATGAAGATTTTAAAAGTTCTAGGTTCAAAAGGACTTTTGTATCCTCCTGTTAATAGAGTTGGGGTTTGGATCTTCCTTAAATGACTAAAAAAAAAAAAGGGATAGAGAGAGAAATTTTAAAAAGCAGTTCTGGGCATTTTTAGCAGGTTAATTCCCTCTTTGGACATTTGTTGTGTGCTCCCTGATTTTCAATCTTCTGTTTCAGAGAGCCATAGTGAAACACCAGCTTTGATGGAGAAGTAGGACATTGGTGTGGTCACAGCTATGTGACTCAAAAAATGGCCAGAAAAAACAAAGCACTTCCAACTAAACCTTCAAAGAAATCAAACAATTGTTCAGACACCTTTGTGTTGAAAGTGCTCACAAGCTCACACAGAAGGCACTGAGAGATGCTGCTTGTGTCCCTTATGTTAAATTTAGGTTTAAGTGTCTAGTTTGTGTTTTTCAGCTAAAGCAGGAAATACAGCATATCTTTCTCTGCAGGTATTTCAGGGGGGAAATCTCTGCATTTTGGAGGCTGTGATCATTCAGACAGCACACAACCTGCACTCTGGGCGCAGGCACTTTCTCACATACATCATTCATAGCAAAATCCACCGATAAAATGTTGGGAGGAAACAATTTCTTTGTTAGATCCCACTACAAGGAATTCAAGGACAGAGTCTTTCATAATTATGTAATCTTGGCTAGAGCTCCACAGTTAAATCAGTGAACTAGAGGATATTAAACACAGGGGAAAATACCATGGGCATAAAGCAAGGGTTCCCAGATGGAATGAACTTCTGCAGCTGTGCTGAACCTCCTGCTGAGGCTGCTGGACAGGCTGGACAATGCTGGACAATGCTGGACAATGCTGGCCACAGGGCAGTGACCCTCAGCTGATTGCACAATGACCACCAGGCCCAGCTGATGCTCTGGTGTCAGGGTTTGAGTGGTGACTGCACACGGTGGGTGAAAAATATCAAAAATAGCAGATATTTCCTATTTATCCCTGAAAAGTTACGGCTTCTACACTGAGCTTGTGTTCTCCTGGAGGAGCTGCAGCCAGGAGGCACAGGGGTGGTGTGTGTGAGTCCTGCAGTCAGCTGGAGACCTGGCCATACAGCACACACAGCCTCCACCAGGGCTGGGAGGAATTTCTGCCAGTAACTCCCCCCAAAATGGAAATAACAGCCCAGGATCTCATGACCTGTGCTGTGAACTTCACTCGTACCCTTACTGAAAGCAGTTTGTTTGTAGAGATTTTCTTTGTGTTTACTGATCCAAACAGAGGAAGTTCTCTGTCATTTTCTTTTCATTGCAACATTTTCTTGGAATATCCTCTTGTATGTTTTTACTTTCTTTTTGTTTGTATGTTCTCTAGGAGGCAGGGAAGAAATTTCCAAACAATGCATGAACCCGGCTTTTCCTTCTGAATGTGACATGCTAGTCCTCAAAGGACTCTCCTCTGTGCACTGGGGACTGCACTCCTAGGACAGAACTCCTTGGAAGAAGCCACAGATTTATGGGTCCTGAGTTTGGGGTGTCTTGCTTGGCAGAAATGTCTCGGGTTTCCAGACGACACACTGACTTCTCCGTTAAACCCTTCCCAAGACAGCTATTTCAAACTGGGAAATCTTAATAAGTACCTCACCTGAAAACAATGACTTACCAATGGAATTGTCCCTTGCAGGACAAATATTCCTTATTCCAGTGTGCCCCATTCTGCTGAATTTTCCTCACACTAGAAATAGGACCAGTTTTTCCCAGCAGAAAATCCTGTCAGGTTCAGAGGGTGACCTTCCACAGGGCCTGGCCATGGCCCACTTTGCTGAGGCACCAGCACAAAATCCCTTGCCACTGCCCACCTGCTGTAAATGACACTAAAGGTAGAGCTGAGACAACAGTTTTCCACAAAATGTGATTGCAGGCCCATTTTTCTTCATTAATCTAATGTTAAACATAAGCCATTACAGGGCTTCCATTTAAGGAACAGATGGTAAATACAAGTTAATGCAGATACAGATTAAATAATATTGGCAACAGCTAATGCAGTTACACAAAGCACAAAGCTAATAAGTGCTAAATGTGCTTTAAAACTATGCTTAAATCATGGAAAAATTAATCCTTTGATAGGTTTGTTTTTGAATTTCTTCAGTTACAGAGTATTTCAGTGAAGTTACAGGGTAACTTCAAGATCTCTGCCTCTAAAACTTCAAGGTTCACTCTATTAAGTATTTTGAAGATTTTATTGCATTTTATATTTTTTCCTGAGTTACAGTATAAAAAAATGCACTGCTTGAGCAGGGGAGCCAGGAGCTGGATCACAAGAATGGAAGCTGAGGTGCCTGGACTTTTCCAGAGGGAGGAAGCGCTGGTTCAAGAATAGCACAACAACTCTTTGCCTCAGAAAAACCCCAAAGAGTTCAGCATCCACACAACAAAAGTGCAAACTGTGCTGTGTGAAGCAAGGTATTCCCCACACTGCAGCTGCACATCTGGACACAGCCTGCATCAAAATCCTTCCTCCTTCCCCCTGCTGATCCTTGCTGAGTGGCCATTTCTGTGGCACTCACAGCCTCCTCCCGGGGAAGATCAACCAAAGCTCTTTTGCCTTCATGGTTGCTTCTTTCCCTTGCAGGTGGATTGGGCTGGTGAGTCCCTGGGGTATGGGCAGAGAGCTCAGGATCACCCTGTGAGAGAATTTCTAGGGAAGGGGAAAAACAAAAGTAGCCAAACCCTGTCCTCGTGTTGGCTGGGATAGAGGTAAATTTTTTCACCCCACTCCCCTTGTTGTTTGGCTTGATAAGAAAGTGGCAGAAACGCTCCTGTTAAAAAGTTGTTTTTTTTTTTTTTTTTAAGGCTAAAACAATTTCTAAGGGAATTCCCACATTTAATTAAAAAATAAGACAGACTCAGCTGACTCTGCAGGACCCTTCTTCTGTGCTTGCCTCTGGCTGTAGCCAAGTGAGGGAGGCAGAGGAATGCAGGATGTGTGTCCACAAAATCATCTGCTACATAACTGGACCTTCCCAAGTTCCTCTTGAGAGCCAGGATCTCAAGCTCCTTGAAAATATCACAAATGCAACTCAAAGATCTGCAGTGACTCAAACAGAAACATTCTATTTTCTCTCTTTTTCTCCTTTAATCTGCTCTCCTCATTTTCTCCTTGCTGTCTCATCTCCCTGTCTTTCTTTGTGTGTGTTTTGAGGTGTGCAGATTTATACAACTATTTATACTTAATCAAACAAAACCTCTTGCTTTGAAAACAATAATTATTCAAACATCTCGGGAAGAAAAGACAATGAGTGGATGTTGTTCACTGAAGCAAAATAAAGCAAGACAAAGAAAGTCTAGATTTATTACAAAACAGAAACCCGGTGCTTGCAAAACAATTTGCTTTAAGTGCAGTAATAATTCCTTGAGGCAGATTATACGAGGCTCCTGCACACGAGTTACATTTCAATGGTGAGATCCAACTCAATCTAGCAAGCAGATACAGCTCCAAAGTTCAGAGCGAGTAGGCTTTGGCTAGAAAATGTGCTTTTCAGAATCACTGCAGGATCTAGAAGGATTGCCCTGCAATTTTTCCAAAATTTCCAAAGGTCATGGAGTTTTTGGTTATTTATTTTTTCAACTTTCAACACCGCAATCTTAGAGTCATGGCATTATATAGACATCATTCCATTAGAGGAATGCAATCATGTAGATATTATTTTCCATAATGCCTACAAAGCTGCAGGTTTGTTGATTCAGGGAGTTCACCCCAAAAGAAACCCCACTTAGAGTTCAGCTAGGCTGGCTTGCTGGCCCCTGTTGCCCCACAGGCATTTAAGGCTGGAGGTATTGGTGGTGTTGGGACAGTGGTGTCACCTCTGTGGGGTACAACACACTCTGGTGCCCAACTCCTGCTCACACTGACTCACTGTGGGGCTTCTGTGAGGTAAGAACCCAACACAAAGCATTTTCCTGCCCCCCACACCCTGTTTTTCCTCTCCCCTGCTCCTTCTCCAGTTTGTGAAAGCCAGGCTTGAAATTACTTAGAAACCATTTTACTTAGGTGGGTTTTCTTATACATATATAACATTTAACTGTTACAAATAATAAATTCTTTCCCTTCCTTAGCAGCCTCCAGCACATATAATTTTGGCAAGCAGCTTGAATAAACATGTCTCTTCCCATCAGGGCTGCATAAACATATTGGGTGCTGCCTGATCCAAGACACCTTTACTCTCTCCTAGGCATTTGTGCCGTCTGCTGCAGGATGCTTTGGAAAAATTGGAGTTTCCAGCATGACTGGAAGTGCTCCCTCCAGATATTCAATGTACAAATGATTTTTCTTTCGCAACCTCCCTCCCTCACTCTCTCCCATGTTCTACTTGGAAAGCAAACTCATCAGCATTTATTTCATGTGAGCTCCACTCCAGAATGAAGTAGGACTACCATTCCTCTTGTTTATTTTTTTCAGTCTCATCTCAGTTTTTTTGTGCTCTTGGAAGGCTCTTTGTCTCGTTTTCCCACTTGGCATTGATTCAGTAATTGATTTTTTTCTAGTTGTCTCCAAGGCTACAACTCTAAAAAGCCCCAGAGGAATTGGGTACTTGACTGGAAAGACACCAGCCATGTGGAGGCCCTGCTTCTCCTTGTCAGATAGCAGAAATCAGTTTTTTCTGGGGCTTCCAAAGGGAGAAAATACAGGGCTGCAAGCACCAGCTGCCCATGAGGTATTTGTAATACCTTCACCCCCTATGCAAACCTCAGCATGAGCATCCACCTCCTGCAGATCTTGCCAGAAGTCCTTCAGGACTGTAAAGACAGCCTGTGGTAGAACCTTGGTTCCAAGCCATGGTGCTGTCCATGAGTCCTGCTGTGCTCCTGGGCTGAGGGAACAGGGAGACTTGGACTTCGTCAAACTCTGCTCACAACCACCAGCGGGAATGTGCAAGGGCTGCTCTGGAAAATAGAGTCTCAAATGGAAGAACTGTAATTATTTAAATGATGCTAGAATTAACCAAATGGTTGGGCCAGATCTTCTCTCCAGTCCAGAGTCTTTGTGCCCTAGGTGGAATTTAAAAATGTTACAGTAACTTAGCTGATGATTTTTTTCCAGGACTTTAAAGCTGTTTTGAAATGTTCGAATTTTCAGGTTGAAAATCAAACTTTTCAAAAGTTTTCTTCTGAGAAAAAACAGTGTTTAGCTCAGAGTGGAGCTTTTGTTAGTGGTAAAAGGTACCAGATTGGTACCTGTTAGTGGTAAAAGGTACCAATACCACTCCTGGCTTGGTCATGAGGACAAGGGACAAGAAAGTCAATCAGACCCTAAAGAAAGTATCAACCTAAACAGCCTCATGGCTGAGTATCACAATAATAGTCAAATGATTTAAACCCATATTATTTACCAGAGTAAATCTAACAGTGGGGCAATTTTCACCCCTATTTCCTAATGTCAACCATTTCACCACCTCAGTTTAACCCCAGAGGTTCCTCTCTTCTCTGTGCTTTACCCCAGTGTCTGTGACTTTGTGGAAAGGAGATGGGATCCAGATATCTCCAATATTTCACCTGCTAAAAGGTCAGATGGCATGAGCTAAGTGAGACCATTTAAAATGTCTCATCTACGTATTGCCTTTGAAATGTGAAGAGATCAAAGCTAAGATTTAGGGCAGAATTAGTTAAAGAATTGAATTACTTAAGAATTAAGAAATGACAGCTTATTTACATTATTATTAATGGTAGCATTAGCAGGACAGTCACACCCCAAGGGAGCTTTGCACTGTACACACATGTCAAAGGCAAATTCCCTTCCCAAATAACAAACAACTGAAAAGAATTCACTTCCTTGTCTCTTCATTTTTGGCAACAGCGAAGATTTCAAATGGAGACACTGAAGGTTGAGTTCCAGTCTCCAGTGCCACCTGCAATATCAAGAAGTACTTTTGAATATAATGCAACCTTCATGAAACACAAGGAAGCATTTTAGATTTATAGTCACCTGAAAAGCTACTGGTGACACACTGACACAAATAATTCATTTGACTATCTGTCCCAACCTTCTCCATTTTATCCATCAATACTTTTCTTTCTGGCTGCATCACTGTTTGAACTCATGTTGCAGTGATAATTAATATGTGTTTTGTGTAGTTTGAGCCATGAAAGTTTCTAGTTACTTGGAAACTCTTCCCATTGTCCTGATTTTAATTAAACTGTTCCACTTTGCACCTTTCAGTAGATTTTATTAAAATAAAATCTCATATTGGAGAAAATAGGGATATTTCTTACCAAAAAGGGGGAAATTGATGGGGTTTAGGTATTCCAAGAACAGAAGGCTTTAAATTCTAAATGTCTCAGATGGATAATATCACCTTGGTCAGACCCACTGAAGGATTTAGACTCCCAAATGAGATTTTGGCATAATTTAGGGGACTATTTCCGGGAATAGGATGCTCCATCTTTCACATGGGTCTCCAGGTATGGAGAATTATTTACATTTTATCAACTGGCCCATTATTTTGGCCCTGAAGTTTTGTGAAAATGCAGAGTAGAGCTCTGCCTTGTTTGGGAGTGCTGATCCATGATCAGCTGTGGTAGAGCTCCAAGGACATGCCAAACATCCTGTTTTAGAGGAAAACTGTGTCATGCTGACCTGGATAGGACTGGTGGATACTGTGGACTTTTCCAGCTAGGGCTCTGACCAAGTTCTTTAGATCAGAATGTTCTAGTGTTCACTAATTTTGGATATATGTCAGGTTTCTGACCAATTTCTCTAAGGATAGATCAGTTTTAATTATAAAAGTAAATGTTCCTCTGAAGGTGGCAAGAATTGTGGCACCCTACTTCACCGCCCCAACTACAGATTAATGCTTATGTTATTATTTGTGTGTTGTAGAATGATGTTGATGTTATTATTTGTCAGAGAAAAACATGGATTACATCACTTATTAGAAAAAAATAAGGATATAACTATATAAATCCCTTCCAGAAGGGAAGTGAATGTCACTGTAGAGCCAGTGACCACATTTCTTCAAGAAACTTTTTTTTACTTTGAGCTACACTTTTTTTGAAATACGACTTTTACAGAAGGCGTTTGTTCCACGGTGTTGGTTTATTTTTCTTTTTTTTTTTTCTTTTTTTTTTTTTTTTTATCCACAACTGAATGGATTTTATGCACTCAGACTTTCCTGGGCAGGGAGTGGCAGCTCCAAGCAGGAGCAGCCACAGTGGAAGCAGCAGGAGGAGCGAGGGGCTCTGGGCAGAGGCTGCATCCTGGGATGTGCTCTCCATCCCCGGGGGTTTTTTGACTCAGAGGCACGTGCTCAGCAATCCTGGGGCAGGTCCACAAGTTGCTGCAGAGACAAATCCCCATGCCCAGCCACCTCCCCAAATTAAACCCCGAGACTGGCAGTACATCAAGAACCAGAGTTTGTTCCAGATTTGAGCAAAGGCAGCATGGCAGGTGTACAATGGAATTTAGGTCGGGCAGGGGAGAGAGATCAACAGCACAGAGCCATGGGCTCTAAGTTTGACTAATCAAAGACTTTCCAGGAGCTCAGTCCTGGCAGTTGAGGTGGCAAACAGAGGATAATTACATGTTTGGGAAGAGCATCCCCCTGGGGGCTCCTAGGCAGCCCAGATCTCCAGAAAGGATTGTGATAAAAAAAGCATAATTGAATAATCAGGTCAGCTGGTAGCAGCCAGAACATCTCCTGCAATAATCACAATCCAGGCTCTGCAAAGAGGTTTTTGGGGAATACTGGCAATTGATAGAGAGATGGGAAGACTGATTCATGATCGGAATTCATCTTTACTGTGATTTCCAAATGCTTATAACTGTTCCAGGAAGGCTAATAATTTTTTTACTACAATGATTAGGTTAAACACCACACAAACAAACTTACACATTTCACAACATCTCTTCCTTGCAGAGATTGATTCAATCTTCTTTTCCTGTCTCCAGTCTGGATCCAGTCTTCTTGTAATCTTCAAAGCTCTGTTTGTTCTTGACAAGGCATCTTGGTTATCACACTGGCTATGCTAATTAAATCTGTAGTGCTCTCTATCCTGTGTACCCCAAAAGGGGAAGGCTGAAGGACAAGGCAAGGAAAAGTCTGTAGGGAAGTGCAGCTGTGCAACTATTTGGGAAACCAGAAATTTTAAGACTCCTATACAAGAATAGGAACAATCTGACACGTTAGATTTAGCAGAGAAGTCAGAGGTAAACTTCTTAATTTTCATGACAGATGTAAAATATTTAAAAATGCAGCTTGGAAAACTGTTCTTTATTTCAGGCAGGTGTTCAACGAGGCCTTTGCAGCAGCATGAGGATGTCTGCAGAAATCTAAAGCACATAAATCCAAGGAAATACCCCTGAGGTTAAGAAGGAGGATGTAATGTAAATTATTCATAGCTGGAAATTAGTAGTCATTTGGTGACAGAGGAGACAGGAAGCCCAAACCAAGTTCATGAAGGGGTTCTAGGCCCTTTTTCAGCCAGGCTGCAGAGTGACAACCAGAGGAAAAGCCACAACTCACCCAGGTGTGTTGCAGGAGCAGATTGTGACCCAGAGAGTCCCAGAGGGTGTGAATAAAGTTCTGCCCTCCAGGGCCCCAGGAGGGTGTGAAACGAGGAGATAAAGACCTTGCCCAGGGATGAGCTGCCAAGCCTCTGTTCAGTGACACCTGGGCCTTGAGAGGTGTCCCTCAGCCAGAGCAGGTCACCTCACCCCACGGGGCTGCACATTTTGGGTGGTGAATGCACCAAAATGTGGCACTGGGGTGAAATACTCCACAATTCTTCATTCTGAGCACTTTGGGGCAGCGGCCAGGGTGGCCCAAGGACTTACCCAGGGAGCATTTACTGCCTGTGGGGCCCTTGTGTTCCCTGGGAATGTAGAATCCTGCTCCTGGAAAAGAGCTGGAATGGAGGGATTCAAAGAAATATGGGAAATGGAAGCGTATAAAGATAAAATGAATGTATTTTATTATAATAAATGTAATAGACAGAGCTGTAGAGAAAAAAAGCCCACATACTATTTTTAAAAATTGATGGTTCACCATACTTGGAGGAGTTATATTATTTAACACCTACTGGATTTTGGGAGCTGCTTTGGTAAGGATTTTTTTTGTTTTGTTTTGAAATAAGAAAATTAGAAAAATGCAATGAAACTTGGACTCTTTATAAAATAAATTAATATCTTTTATAAGGCTGCCCTTCCCACAGCAGGGGTGTTGAAACAAGAAGATTCTTAAGGTCCCTTCCAACCCAAACCATTCTATGATTCTATGATCATAATTCAAATAAAGAATTTATAACTTGTGGGGCCAAACTTTGGGGAAAAACAGTAACTTCTAAAGAATGAGTTTAAAAAATCTGCAGAATTTAAATTTTAACATGAAAATTCACTTTCATTTAAAAATATTATTGGGAACAAGGGCATACTTAAGTTTATTTAAGCTGTTCATTTATTGCAACAAGTTGGTTTCATAGACTCAAACTGTGCAACAGATTTAGGGCAATGATTTCCTAGAGGATGGAGATCTCCATTTGAATTTTCCCACAAAAAAAAACATGAGCAAGGATTGACAGTCTGGAATAATTTTAACAGGCCTGTGTATTTGTTACCTGCAGTTTGTTATACAGAAGAAAAGGAAATGTATACAAGGCTGAGAGCAGCCACAGTATAGCAACAAACTGTTTAAAACAGGGCACATATATAGGTCAAGAAAGAGTTTCCATGGAGTGAGAAAAGCAGGGAAAGAAGATTTAGGAGACAGAAATAATTACTGAGGGAATTTTTGGCATGTGGACCCTGTCAGGATAGAGTCAAACAGCCATCTGAAGCAAAGTTGGCCAGTTCTTGCTGCATGAGCAGCACAGCAGAGAGGATCATTTTTACAGGGCTGAGGGAGGAAATGAGAAGATTACACATAAATCAACAGAATTGGAAAAATGTAATAATATAGAATTCTGACAAATACTGCTTTAAAACACATTCACTTATATAAAAGCTCTTACCAAAGCTGCACATAAACCCCATAAGCTACCAAGAGTAGGAATAAGAGACTCTGGGGTTTTGCTCATAAAAATGTGCTGACATGGTCGGGTCAAATTTTTTTTTCCATTAAGTTTAACAGTAGGATCAGAATGTACATCCATGCGTGGCTTGAGAAGAAAAATGTCCAATTTGAGAAGTCTGGTACCAGCCAGTGAATGAGATTAAGAAAATGAGATCTTAACAGAGGGAAAAGCTCCTGTTTTTCTCCCATAAAAAAAAAAAAGGAGTAATCACACTGTCAGCAGCAAAAATGATGCTGTTCTAGTGGATGCTGGAAATATCACATTGCATTTACTGTGGTAATGCAAAGCTGACAAAGATTTACACATTTCCTTCCTCCTGACTTTTTTTTATTTTTTTTTAATAGAAGTGTTGCTTGCAAAGAACAAAAAACAAATGGAATGAGAGCAAAATAATTAATTGTGATCAGGCACCTCAATTTGTCCTTTTTTTTTTAATGTAAAAGGACCTGATCACAAAATGGGAATTTGATTTTAGTTCCATCTTTAAACCAGGGAGTAGAATTATGATATTCAAAGTCCTGAGTAGCACTATAAACACACCATTTAGATGTGTAAATAATGGTGCTGTGCAATGTAAATGAGCAGTCAGATGCTCCATATCTCTCCAGAATGGCATGTGGTCAAGGAGAAAGAAGCATTATCTCCTCCAACAACTCACACTGTAATTAATTTATTTGTTCCTGCATGCAGTTATTCTGGTGCCACTCCTAACTTTAGCTTTTATCAGAACTATGGTAAAAATATTCTCTGGGAATGACTCCTGGTTAGGTCCAATAACCAGAAAGCCCTGAAGATATTTTCATTGGAAAAAACAACTTTCCAGAACTATTCTCAATCCTGTAAACACTGTACATACTAAAATGTGCCATTCCTCTGGTGGCGGAGGCATTCATGTGATGGCAATTTAAAATCCAGAATTTACAGTCCAATCATTGTATCCTGAAGGAGCTAGAAAATGTGATAAAATGTTGCTTTGGGATTTTCATTGATCATATCAATGTAAAATGATCACACATATCCCATTCCCAGCATGTTACATTATTTATAATATAAACAATGTTAATAATGTAATAATAAATAACATAAATGATTTTTTTTTATAAATAACATTATTTATAACATTATTACAACAAAGTAATTCCCACGGGAAAATTGCTGCCTGATCTACTGTTGTGGTGACCTGTGATATCTCTCCTTTAGGAAATGGGCAATGATTTGAAGAGTGAAGAGTGACAAAGTCACTCATTCAGCTCCCACCTGGGAAGCCACCAAACCCTGGGGAGCTGTCCCAGGAGAGAGGCAGTGACAAGGTCTGTGAAGTCATCAATGATGAGACTGTGGATGCTGAAGGTTTTAAGAGGAAATTGGACAAGTTCATGGAATGGAAATCCACTGAGGGCTCTTAAATCATGGACACTACATCTGAAGCTGAGAGTGGTCAGAAGCTGGGAGAGTTTGAGTGGGGAAATGGTCTGTGCCTGCTCTGCTCCTGCTCTCTGCCTTTGGATGCCCCAGAGAGAGTGGGCTGAGCTAGACAGACCTTCCTTGGGATCAGACTTCCCTTACATTTTTATTTAACTAAACCTGTGGAAATTGCCATCTGTTGAAGTCTGCATGGTTTGTGTGACTCCTCTGGACAGAAAGGGAGGTAAAAAGCCCCTCTTCTGTGTTTGACACCTGAATAGATGTTTGAACAAATAAGTGAATAGGCACAGATTTTATTTTTAATGCCTGAAGTTGCAATTTTATGGGAACTGCTTTTCAAGAGCCAAAAGAGAGAAAAAATATTTGAAAATACTTGATAGAAAATACAAGTTAACCTGTTCAAAGAAAGCAGGACTGAGCTTTGCATATTTTGCTGTCTGAGAGGTTTCATATTTTTCCTTCTTCAGCCCCTGAGGAGGTTCAACCATTTGCCTGTTCAGAACTGGGACAATAAAAAAAATGGGTTTGTGGTAATCCAGTCATGGGAGATGCATGAGTGTTGAGTTTATAATGATAAACCAGGTGAAGCACCACACAGTGGCCCCAAACCCAGGGCATGGTGTGAAATGCAGGTTTGCTCCCACCTTCAGAGGTGCACAGCCCAGGTGAGGTGGCTCTGCACCCCTGGGGCACCACAGGCTGAGGAGAAGGGCTGATTTTAACCTCTGAGTTCTCCCACAAAGCCAGAAAATAAGGAATTGCATTGCAGGAGATACTTTCACCACAAACACAGGAGCAGATAAGAGAAGATCAAAGTTAATTCTTCACTAAGGAGGGGAGCTAATAAATTAAAGCACTAGATAACACCAAGAAAGTTTTGGCTCGAGGAAAATCCAATAGGTAGGCGAACTGTTCAACAATGACAAAATTAAATGCAAATATTTAAAGACAGTATCATCTGGAAATGATGCTTACAGGGACAGAGATTAACCAGCAGCTAAAGAGAGGCCATTTTTACAAGAGGTGGGAAAGGCTTCCCTTTATTGATCAGAGCTGTAAAACGTGGATGTTGTGCACACATGTGTCTGCCATCTGCAGAGCCTGGCAGCCCGTGGGCTGGCTGTGCAGGCAGCCACACACACCTTTCACATTATGGATGATAAGGAAGTAACACAGTGGCAGCAGTGGCTCGGGCTGTGCTCCACCGTGCAGGTGCTGTTTGCACACAAACGCTTCTTTGGAACTGAGCACTCGAGGTCAAAATAATCCAGGGAGCTGTTTGAGCAGAGAAACAAACAATATTAAAATAAACATGAGCTCACTGCAGCCCTTCCTGCCTCAGCTGGTGTGCTCATGGCAGGTTCCCAAACGGAGCAGGTCCCCTTTGTAGTCCTGCAATGCACCTGCCGCCCCTGCAGAGCAAACTCACACCTCTGTTTTCACTTTGGTGATTGATCCGTGTGCCCTCCCTGGGCTCACAGGCTGGGCAGTGCAAGAGAGCAACCAGGTTTACCCCTTGACATTATCTGCATGAATTGCATCATGGGGGTGTAGGTTGAAAAACACACCTTGTGCAAGCAAAAAAATTGTGCCTAATCAAAGGATGAAATAAAGTACCACGGCTTTGGCAGAGCAGCATACACTGAGCAATTAATAGCTGTTACCACCAGAAGGTTAAAAAAATGAGTTACATGTCCAACCTCAGCTTTCAGCCACAGTTACACACCCAGATGTGCCTTTGACTATGATCTAAAGGAGGCAATCACTACAAAGATGAGTCAGGACACACTGAGTTTGGTGAGATCAGCTCTGCAGTGTTACAACTGCATTTAAATACATGGACAACCTATGGAGTGGAAACAAATCATGCCAGCCCAGAGCTGCCTGAGTGAGAGGTCTTTGACTCTGGATGTGTGATTTAATGCTGGTTTCGAAGAATAATTTGCAGTGGGATGAAGGGCTGGTCTCACATCCATTAATAACTACCATCAGAATCTCATCATTCTAATACTAAATTATTTTGTGAGAGTGTTTTCTTCTGATTGGTTCTGTGTTGGGCTAGAGGGAAAAACATGTGTTACCAGTTTCAGTCAAGGCAGAAGGCATTCTTGGCTCCTACATCTTCTGAAATGCATCCATCTTCCCAATTAACTGTTTAATTTTATTGTGGATTTGGAAGCCTTAAACTCAGCCCTGTGCTGCTTCACTCTAGGAGCTGTGTTTACAAAGCTCCCTGACCAAAGGCGCCTTCCTTGTAGGAAAGATTTATTTGGGGAATCTACTTCTTGTTTTGTGAGTCTGGAAGAAAAACCAAAAGTGAAAAATCAAAAGTGAAAACCCAAAATGTCAAACTTTCATCATTACTTTTGAAATGAGTGTGAATATTTGACTCAGCAGAACAGAGAGATCAGTAAGGAAATAGCTTATCTGCTCAAAATACTCTTAAAAATACATTGGCAAGAACATGCTGGGTATTTTAGGATACTTTTATAAAAAATAAGTGCATGGGAAAGATGTACAATAAATGATAAGGCAGATGTTTATACAATCTTTTTTACAGAGTCCAGAGCAGAGTTCTGTGTCACTGATGGTTCCTTTTGGTAAACACATTCAATTGCTCAGTATCGGGGAGCCTTTACTAATTTTCTCTTTGCAGGCAGCAGAGATAAGAAAAGTGCACTGCCAGCTTTTTTAGTGCTGCCAGAGCCTTGAAGCTGCTTTTTAACACAGATGGCACAGAGGTGGAACAGTCTCATATTTCTGCCTAATAATAGCTATCATTCGTAGGGAATTAGATCCTCAAGGCACTTTTCTGCTTCTCATAGACACATATTTACATAAAGATACACATAAAAAGAGATTAAAAAAAAAAAAAAAAAAAAAGAATTTCTGTGTACAAAAAGAGACCACTAAAGGCAGAGTGCTCAGTATCTCCTTTAGCAGACTTCCTGGGGGCTGCCTGCTCTTCAGGACAGAGCGTGCGGTGCTCCGCCTCGGGGATTTATCTCAACTGGCATGGCAATCCACTGTGAAATCCTGATTTTTCAGTGCTGAGTGGCTGTTGCTGGCAGGAAATGAGGTTTATGGATGCTAATGATATATGATTGGAGCCCACCACCACACGGCTCTCTTGCCTCCACTGCAGAGGAAGGCTCAGAGCTGTGTGCCAGCAGCGCTCGTCTCGTCCCCCACCCTGCACCACAGGGCTTGGAGAGAGTCCCAGGGTCTGCTTAGGATTAACTTGGGGGACTTTTGGGACAGAAGTTTCCCCCTCCACCCCAAAAGCATCAAACAAATACAGACAAACCTTAGGAGAGGGGCTCAGCACTAAGTAAAGTTGAATAAAGGGGATCTCATCATTCTTGTTCCACTGCAGCCAGAAAACCACAATATGCAGAGATCCCAGACCATTCAGGTCCAGTCTGAAAAGGGATGGTTGTTGGATCCAAGACACCAAATATTTCTAGTTTTCCTCCCTTATCTGCAAGCAAAGTGATGCTAACGGATTACAAAACACACCAGGAGAACTGGTGAGGAAATTGCCATTATTACATGAAGACCTTGACCTTAGGTGCCAAGGACAGCAAATGAAATCTAGTAACTGGAATTTGTCTTCTTGAAAACATTAGGACTCAATGATTTCCCTTCTAGTTTTTGGTATGTCACTGGAGTTTTGACAAATTTAATATCTTTATGACAGCAGAATGTGAAGGGCGCATTTCTCTGCCCATCAGGGTTAGAAGGCAGCTATCTCTGAGTTAAGTGACATAAAATTTATGATCACAGTGCTCATGTTTTTTAAAAATATCTCTGGTTCTGACTCGAAGTGTTCTGGATCACTCTGTGAAATCTCCATGTTCCCTTGCCTGATGCTGATTTTAATTGCAGATAATTAGCATTAGGTTGTTTACATACCCTGTTGATCTGAGGGTGGGAGATTGATGATATCTGTTAGATGATTTATCTCCCAGCTGTTAAAAGTGTGCAGTGTTTGAAAGTTAATTTGGAAAAAAAGTGGAAAGGAAGTAACAAAAGGCTTAGTTTAAAATGCTGTTAAATGCCACAGTGGTTAAATCCACAGCAAACCAATCTAAACCATAATTTTATAAGGTTCCTTTTCACCCATTTGCACCCAAACCTTAGAACACAAACCTTATCCCTTTGTTGTTAAATGACACTTTTTGAAGGACAGTCATTTAACTTTGAATTGCCATGCTTATTGGTGAAGTTAAGAGTACTAAGGGAAGTTTAAGCCCCATATAATTGAAAACACCAAATTATATACCCATGAAAAAGGGATTTAGAATGGAAATAGCAGCTGATGCTTAACTGAAACAGATATGGTGCAGTAGCAGTTATGTACCTGATTTTTAATTCTTCAGATGACTCATTTACCCAGGAGTTACCAGTCCTGTAATTTTGATAAAAGGTAAAGGTCAAACATCTTATTTGCAAATCCATGTTCCTTGGTTATTGCACATAGATCTCAATTCAGATTTACATGAAAGTAATAAACCTGGGAACATTTTAAGCTGATTAAATGAAAGTGGATTTCATATTACAACATGCTAAAACACACCTACAGAATAAATAACAAGCCCCCGAAGGAAATTTAAATAGAAAGTGATTAATACCTTAAACTGATGCATAATACAGTTTTATAAGAGGTGTGTTAATGAATCAGACACCTCTGCTTGCAGTCAGTCCATGTGGGTGGGCCTGCAGCTGGAACACCCCGATCTGGGGTCTCTGTGTGGGTGGAAAGGTCCAAACACACCCACATGTGGCTGCAGAACAGGGACTGACCCCTGAGCACTCTGTAGTCGTTCACATCCTACTTGGAAAAGGCCAAAGAAGGCCAAACATCACTGACCTCAGTGTTTGTGGAGAGTTTCTGCCAAGTTCCAGGCAAATCTATAAAGAATAAACATGATTTCACTCAGATTCTCAGTCACTTCATTAGCAGAACCAAGTAGCAATTAGGAGTTGCAACTATTTTCCTAAGTTGAACACATTTTTTATCTACCAGCTATTTGGTTTGTTACTCCTTTTAATTGCACGTCTCAGTGAGGAACGTTGGGAAAGATGAAAGGGTCAAAACAAGGATCTCAGAGGATAAACTGTTGTCTTTAAAAGCAATCCCTACTGGAAGAAAATATGATGATTGAGAGGCCAGCAGTGCTAGGGTAAGCACAAGATAAGTCACAAGCTATTTGAAGTAATGTTTCCTTTGATCTGCCAGGCCTTGCCATACATAAGGAAATTCAGTGGGGTGCTAAAGGCTCTGCTAATCTTCCTAATGATATGCTGAGGATGCTTAAGGCCGAGGTTAAAGAGGCCTTTCAGTGCAGCTTGATTTACGAACTTTTGGAATACAGAACTAACCTTCCCTCTCAGAGATATTTGCAAAGCAGCCGCTCACACTGGCAAATGTGTGGGCAACAGCGTGGATGAGCTCAGGCCAGAGAAGTTAAAAAGAGAACCTTTGGATGAGCTTTGCCTTCAGCAGTGGGCAGTGATATTGTGGGGTTCCCACAGGGCTTCAGGAGCAAAGTGTGTTAAGAGCAAGGGTGGTTTAAAATTCTTGAGGAAAACAGGCAATCAGAGGGCTGGGCTGGTCAAAATCTTTGGTGATTTTTATCTGTCAGGCTGGTGGGCACAGCACAAATGTGCTTGGGAAGACTCAAGACCCTCATTTAAACATCTCATTTTTAGGTCAGCCTTTAACATTAGCATGGCATTCAAAATCAGGCATGAGAGCAGAATCAACATTTGACTAAAGAGCCTGAAAGTAAACTGGGAAGCCTTGTTTTGTCAAGGAAGTTCAAGAATCTTTCACAGGGAGAAAAAAAAGAAAGTGATAGAGAGAAATGTGTAATCCCTGTTGGCACCTCTGAGCTCTGAGTGGTTTGATTTTGTCACATTCTTTGTCTGCCCTAAGGCCTGAACACAGCAAACAGAACACATCTGTACCCTTCAATCCATCTGAGGTTCAGAAGGTGAGACCTTTTGAAAAGGTTTTACCCAGTCTGGTAATGTGACTTGTTACCAGACTCTGCTCAGTGCATAAAACCTCCACACTGAGCCTGGCAGTCATGGCAACTTTCTGCCCAAAAAGAAGAGAGAACTTGCATGGCAGCACAGCCAGGTCTCCTCAGCAGCCCAAAGGATAACTCAGGGGCCTGGGAAGTGTCACAGGCCCTCACAGGTACAAGGTGAGGCTGTTGTCACACCAGTTCAGATGAGAGCTGGCTCGACAGCTGCCTGGATGTGCAACTGTGGGATGCTTTCATGCCAGGATGGCATCAGGGGCGGCCAGAGACCGATGGAAGGGCCACACAGCGGGGTGGGGCCAGGGCGTGGGCTGCAGTGGGAATGAGGCACGGCTGGTGGCCTCAAAGCAGAGCCAAAAGGAGCCAGGTGGCTGGCAGGAAGCACTGGAACCCTGGGGCTGAGGGCTGGGGTCAGTTCCCCTGCAGCTGCTGCAGCCAGAGCCAGCTCCCTTCTTCAGACAAGCTGGCTGGGGCAGCTCGCTCACTCCCGACTTTTCTCCAAGCAGGTTTTCCTAATCAGTCAATTAAAAAGCCCAGTATGGAGCTTGTGGCAATAAACAGAAAAGCACCTTCCTCTGTTGGCAACACCTCCAGTCTGTGCTACATGGGACAGCCAATCTCCCTCTGAGGAGGAAGATTAATATCCCTAAGCCCAGGCTGAAGCCCAATTTTGAGATCCTCTTGGCTGTCCAAGGGTTATTTGGTTGTTCCATACCAAGCGAAATACCTTTAACATGAGAAATCTCCCACCACACATTGCAGTGGTTGGGGTTTAGAGCACATCTGTGGGAGGTAAGGGTTGACTCACCTCAACCAAAGGAAAAGGAATTATTCCTCACACTGCAGGTAAGAACTTCAATTGGTGGTCCACAGGGCAATGATTTAAATACAAGTTTTGAAGCACTGCTTTGGAATTTAGCTGTCCTGGGTTTGCTGTTGTCATTATTTATTTGGTCTTGTCTTATCTGGGCACTTGAGTCACTGCATTCCTGAGGAAAGAGGCAGCAGTTTTCACTTGGAATGACAGAGTGACATTCAACTGCTTTCAATTGGCCTGGGTTTATATCTGATTGCACATGAAAGGAAGCCTTTTCAATTCTGTAAAAATGGATAGGTTTCGAGCAAATCTACCTGGAACTGACAGACAGGGGAATCCTATGAAGCCAAACAGGCTTAGGGCTGAGATAGGAACCAGACCTAATGCTGTTAAGGCTCAGTTTCTGTGCAGCAGCAGGGATGGAGGTGCTTTGAAAACTTCACTGGCAGGAACCAAATACCTGTGGTATTAGGCATAATGGAAAATTAGACAACTGGAAACACTTCTTTGATTTTGAGGGGCCAGACTTTTGATGTGGAAATCAGTACTTGTCTGCTGCTAAACGCACTTCAAAAATTCAGGTCCATGGTTTATTCCACCAACATTTTGAGTATGGAATACTGCAAATATACACTCGGGAGTTTTAGCAAAAATAGAAAAAAAATGTTAATGCTTCTTATTCATTGCTTAGAAGAGTTTTTTCTAATGAATAAACCTCTGTCTAGAGTCAATAAAAAGACATCTCTAAAAACCATAAAGTGAGCTGGTGAAGGGCAAACATCCTTCCCTTTTTAGCCATCATGACTGGTGGCTTTACCTTTTCCAGCTGCAGTCTACCAGATGAAACAGAGGAGGGAAAGTCCAGTTAGAACCTCAAAAACATGAAAAAATACACAAACCCCAGTTTTTATTCAGGGCACACACTTCTTGCCTCACACTGAGCGGGTTTCTAAGCTCCATGTAAACAGTCACAGAGGCTAAACAGGGCAGCTAAGTCAAAAGGTGAGATCATGGAAACCACCAACCATTTATTGCCTCACCTCAGAGACCTCTCAGCTACATGCGGCTGCCACTTCCAGGCTTTAAAGCTTCCCCTGGTTTTGAGGCTTCCTGCAAACCCACAATTGCCTCAGCCCTGACCCTGCCAAGCAGGCTGGCACATCAGCCACTCCACAGAGTCCCCAAAGGTCCCCACCTTCCCCCAGGAGGCCCCCAGGAAGGAAACATTCCCAGTTGATGTCCAGGACACTGTTATACATCATAAAGAAGCATGGGGGCTGCCACTGTTTACCAAAAATTAATCAGAGAAAAAAAAAATAAAAAAGGTATTTTAAAAAGTGGATCCTTAGAGCTTTTCTGTTCATGCTGGGTGAGATTAGGACCAGATCTCCTCGTTTTAAGTCGTGACCAACAGCTGGGTTCCAACACCCTGCAAATCCTCTCAACTCTGGGTTGCTGCTCTCCTTACAACAGCTCCTGGTTCCAAGTGTCTGATAGGCAATGCCATTGCTTCTGCTGGCTCATAATTCCTCTGATGAGCTCCCCATGCCTCTCTCTCAGAGACAGGAGTTCACCACCACTCAGAAACATTTGGAAAGGTTTATTTGTGTGGATGTGTGTGAGTACAGAGATAAGTGTGTGGGCGTGTGTTTGTGTATCTAACCACGCAGAAATAAACCTTCTGGATGGAAGCTGATAGTGGTCAAATAAAAGCAAGCACTGAAATGATTGCTAAAAAATAATCAAAATCCTTTTGTTGTCCTCACAAAACAACTCCTTGCTGATACTGTTAAATGCTAATGTTGAAACCTGTAACTAGTGCATAGAAATATGGAAAATTATACTGGATACCTAACTTCTGGATAAGACAGAGAATGTTAATTGGGCCAAATCTTGTTGTTATTTACATGAAGAAAGAAACAGTTGAATTTAAAGAGGCACAGGTTTCAGCCAGAGAGAGAACAAAGAAAGGAGCACAGCTGGAACAACACCCAGGTTATGTTCACCGTCACAATGCAACATGTAGGAAGTAACAACCACAGCCTGCTCATGCTGAAAATTGAACAAATCAGAAAAAAACCCCAGAATCTTGTGCTTAAGAGGATGCTTTGTGGCTGGATGGGAGGATGGAGTGCCAGGACACTGCTGGCATCTGGCACCAGATGAGGATCTGAATCACCCTGGCTGGTCTGGAGCTCTTTGTGTTTCATGGAAACCAAAATGAGCCAGGCAGAGTCTCACTGGAAACCAACCTTGCTTGGACTCTTTTCCAAGTCAGGTCATGAACACAAATATTTCTCTGGAAAGTACCTAATGGTGGATTTAGTATGAAGACACACTTTCAAAAACCTCCAAAGAACAGAGTTTCTGCAAAAGTAGTCCAGTGGTGCTGTGAGTTGAGGGCAGTCCCCTGAAACCTCTCTATCCCCAGTAATCTTAAACCTCCAAATTCCCACAAGACTGACTCCTTATTGATAGCAAAGATAAAGGGGTTGTTTTCTGAGCCTCTCTGCATTTCACTGAGACCTGAACTGCAGAGGAACAGGAAAGGAGATCCTGTGGGTGAATATTTAATTCTATGGAAGGCAATGGCCAATCCTGGGTCAGGTTCCGTGGGGGAAAGATTTCTTCCTGTGCTTTTAGATATGTAAAAACACATTGCATGGATGAAATTAGAAATTACTTCACTGGGCTCTGGTAACAGCAACAGCAATCTGTTGTTGGTTTAAGAAGAACCACATTTGAATGATTCCTATCTTGATATTTTCCTAAATTGATATTTTCCACAGTGGTTGTTACTCTCTGATTATTTGCTGTTACTTAATTCCTTGTGTATCTCTGGTAGTTGCTTTGGCTGTTTTTAAGTGCTGTGCATTTTTATGCTCACAAGTAGTGCAGTCTTGCCTTTATTTGCGCTGGGGAGTTTTGGGGAGTGTGCAAATCTCAGCTGTGTCATTTGGGACAACAGCTGTGCCACCATTGTGCTGAGTGTGGACTCCATTTTGGCTTGAGCTTCTTCCATCTGACATTCCCTGCCTACTCATTTAGGGTTTTTTTCTTGCTGCAGAGTACCCAGTATCTACCAAACCTGCTCCCAATAGATATCTCCCGATATCTGCTTGAACTCTGGGACATGGGGATCATGTGATAAAAGCTCCCATCTCTCCACTCCATCCATCTGTTTTTTTTTCCCAAGCTAGATCTGTTTTCCATCCTGGGTCAGTAGGTGGAGGGCAGCTGTGAGCCCAACAGCTGTTGCATGAAAGGCAGTGATGCCAAAGGCATCCTTCTTGGAGGAAGGGAACACAGAAGGGGAGATCTCTTCCTGAGGCAAAGGATGCACTTCCCAAGGACAAAGAGCAGCCAGAGTTATGCACTGGCTTGATGCCATGAACATGGCCAAAGCAAGGGGGCTGCAGTTACAAAGGAAAAGGGCAGTTCCCAAGGGAGCAGATGGATGGAAATGTAAATGTGAAAAAGCCCTGGAGGTGATGAAAGGCTCTGATGGAAAGGATGGAGAAGGGGAGGCCGTAGGCGCGGGGCAGTTGGCAGGTGAAAGCTGAGTTCCTTTTGGGTTTCTCTTTGGTTACTGAAGTGGCAGGAAGTTCCAGTGGAATTAAGAAAAAAAACCAACTAAATCACAGAAACCACCCCAGGAGGGTTGGGAGGAGTGGGCAGGACGGTGTCTGTCACAGGAACAAAGGCAATGTTTGCACACTTTGAAAGGGCAGCCCTTGGCGTGCATGACAAGAGATGTAAAAGGGATCTTTGATTTGAGCCACAGTTTGACTGCTCTCAAAGTGTATGAGGCTGAATCGGTTCCTTTTTTGATACAAGGGGTCTCCTAAGTGACACCAAATCTTGTTGGTGGCTGTGGTGTGCCTGGCTGGAGTGGAAAAATTGCCTGGCTCTTTCCTGCTCCAAGGTCAGGGTGAATAAAACTCAGGAGACGTTTTTGAATTCTTACTCTGAAATTTATTATCCTTATCTATTACAAACTCATGAGATGTGAGCTCTCTCTAGCAAGTCGAGTAAGTGAGCTAAAATGGGGTCTATTCAAGGCTGTTTAAGTCCCAGTTAGCCAATAAACAGTTGACATCTTTATAATTTATGCTTCTGATCCAATTACGATCAGCCGAAACCTGCAATGTGTGCTTCTTTCACCCAGTTACAGAAAACCACCCAGATTCATGAAGAAGAAGGTGCAAAAAGACAACTAATCCACACCCAAAGTTCTCCATCTTGGCTCCCATATATGACCAGACACTAAAATCCCAAATGGAAGTTTTTCACCCTGTGAGATCACACAACACCACTCAGACTACACACCCACCTAAGCCCTGGGCTATCACACAATATCAGGAGCCTGTCCCAAGGCCTCAAGTCAGATGCAGTGCTTGCCTGAGGGTCAGCACCCCTCAGCTCAGCAAGCCTGAAGTTTTCAGCCTCCAGAGTTCCAAGAGGTGGCTTCTGAGCCGTGGCAGAGGGGAGGCAGGAGCCCCTTCCAGCCCAGGGCAGGTCAGGGCTGCTCCAGCCCCAGCCAAACCCAGTGGCTGCAGGATCATGGCTTAGGGAGAGCAGGGCTGAGTGTCAGCAGCCAAAAAATGGGAATGAACCAGCTGACACACGCCCCACTGGGGAACAGGGGGAGATGAAGGGAGATGCAGAGCTCTCTGTGCCTCTCTCCTTGCCCAAAACCCCTTTATACCTGAAAGCAGGATGGCCAAAGGCAAGTACAGAATTGGTCTGGGAGTCCCTGCATGGCCTGAATCCTGGATTATCCATGATCAGTCCTGGACAGTCAGTGCTGTTTAGAGGCCACTGGTACAAACAGCAGGAGCTTTAGCAGGGTCTGGCAATGGGGGGACAGCAAGCCTTGGGTTCAATTGCCTTGGGTTATGTAAATATTGGTTATATTTAAATATTTTAAGGGACTCTGGCTGGGTGCTTCTCACCCCTGTTACACATCTGCAGCCTCCAGCCTCAGGGTTGCAGTCCTCTAGTTTGTATTTCTGCTGGTCAGACATGAGCCTAAGCGAGTGTCCCAGCATTGTATGTTCAGAGAGGGACAGGCATAAATACAGAGATGGAAATTTCCCAAACGTGTTTGTCATAAGGTCAGATAAGTGGAGAGAAGCTTGATCCAGCTAAATAATTAATAGCAGACTTTTAAAGCAGGAAAAATCATCTTGTTTGTTACAATTCATGGCTGTAAAATGGGACTATGTTCTGCTGAATTTATGAGGGAAATCCTCAAACCTCTGTTGATTTTTTGGTGCCAGATGATTCAGTTTTGTTATCCTTAGCAATAGTTTGTGATATAATGAAAAATTTGGTATGGTTTATACAGAAGAGTTTATGTCTACATTGTAAATAAACACAGTTCATTTTGTGCCATTAAGCTGAATCAAGAAATACGTGGTTTAAGATGCAGTTTACAAGCTAGTGAATATCAGAAATTATAAATAGCATGACAATCTTTTTGGAAAGGATGTAAGTCTTCATGCTTCCAGGGCAAAAGATAACCTCTAATTAATGGGGGCTAGTAAGAATTCTTTCCTGTCAGCAAGTTACTCCATAATTGCCTTCTGTAAGGCTTCCTGTCCTTTCCTCAGAAGCAGCTGCTGTGCTGCTGCAGGAACAGGATGATAAAATCAATAAACCCCAGACCCACTGCTATACCTCTGTGAATGTCTTTTTTTGATGGGAACTTTTCATCCACCCAGGACCCAGGTTCAGCTTTGCTTTGTTTGCCAGGCAAAAACCACTGAATGCCGAGGCAGGAGGAGTGACTTGCTTCCTTTAGTGATGCCTTCACTTGTGACAGGAGAAACAAAACCTAAATCCTTCAACTCGTGTGTTGGCATGTAGGAAGGAAGGTAATTTTTTTCAGTAACTTCACCTGGAGAAGCAGTTGGTTGTGTTGTCAATGTGGACCCACAGTACAAATACCCATCTGATAGAGGGAGGGAAAGGCTTAGTTCTTGAGAGGTTGTCTGGGTAAAGGAAATCTCACCCCAGCCATCATCTGAGCTCTGGAGCTGTGTTTAGGAAGCCTTCTGCTTTGCCCTGGCTCCCAACTCTGTTGTTAATAATTTCCTCCTAATATTTCCACTTGTCTTCACCAAAACCACTTTTGGACTAAAGCCTTATTTTTGCTGTGTGATAGGTAGGCCTCCCAAATGTCCCGATGGTTGCAGTCACTGGGTTCTAAGATAAATGGAAGAAATGGCTCTCTGCAAGTGCCTTTGCCCTTTTGTCTCTCACATAAAGCAGCTGAGGGATTGGCAGAGGCTGAGACAGGCTTAGCTTAACATTAAGCTAATTGAAAGTTGCTGCAATGAATCACGTCTAATGCGCCACTGGAAAGGAGGTTTCTTGATCTTTAGATAATAATGCAGTCTAAGATAATATATATCCACTTTTTGAAAGGTAGGATGTAGGCTGGGAAAGGGTTCTAATGAGTGATAAAACTGCAGATGCACACACCTGGTTTGGGAAGATGATCTTCCTGCAGGTCAGGGTCTGAGACAATTAAAGGAAGCCCTAACTAGGCATGAATGAGCTTTTTTTTTTTTTTTTTTCTTTTTTCCTCTAGGCACTCCAACAACAGGACACTTTCCTGAGGTGTATTTGCAATTCCCTCCCTCCCCATCTTCTCCCATCAGTGTCAAAGCTTGAATTATATTGTCTTGGGTTTTTTTGGTTTTTTCCCTCTTGTTTGGACATGGACCAAGAAAAATGAATCTATCCATGCCTCAGATCCCTGTGACTTCCAGAGGTTGCACTGATCATCAGCTGCTAGCTGTGAATAAAGCCTTCAAACCTTATTTAAACATCACAGTGCTAATTATGGCTTCCTTAAGTAAAATGCTCTTGAGCTATAATTACCCATAAGATTATACATTGGCAGTGACACAAGAAATTGTATTACAGGATTGTACCAGGGGGCTGAGCTCACCCCACTGTCTCAGTCAATCAAATCTGCTGAGAGGGACAAATGCAGTAGTCAGAGTTAGCAGTGGAAAGCCATCCCTGTGTTCTGCCCAGCCCCAACAGATGCAGAAAACTCATTCAATATTCAGCATGCACTATTCAGTTTACAGCGCTGCTCCCCGTTCTCAGCTGATGTAAACAGATGTTGATCAGCTGAATATTGATTTCCATCAGGTCAGGTGTCAGCTCCCAATGCAGAGATCTCTTCCCTTTGTGTTTAATGTGAAGTGCACTGTTAACCCCCACCAAAAAGGGCAACACCTCTAATTCATATTTTAGGGGATTGTTTTAAAAGGAAGCCAGGAATTTTGGAGGGCAGTTCTGATAAAACAGACACTCTTGTCCTTACGAGTGTTCACTGCCCACTCCATCCCTTTGTAGCATGAAACACACAAGTTAAACAGAACTTGAAATTTGGAACAAGTTCAGACTTCAGAATAGATGGAGGGTTGGGGCTAGAACAGACATTTTCCTACCATCCTCTGTAAACCCACACTCCCTTCCAGTGCACCATCAGGTAGTTTCTTTTAATAAAAAACACGTGAATAGCATAAAACCTCTCATTGCTGCTTGTTTGAATTGAATTTTATTATTTGCCCCTACAATCTGTTAGTTGGCATGACATTGATTTCCAGCTAAAACAATTTACTCACCAATTACTTTCACAGACAACAACTTCAAGCAATTAAGAGAATTAAGGAAGTGTTTTTGTACTGTTAAGAAATACATCTGTGAAGAGCTTTTAAAAAATGCAGCATGAGATGCTAAAAAATTCACTTTGTTTTTCCTTAGATATTAGCAGGGGGAATCATCAGAAAACCCAGTAAATATTTTATGCTCCCCCACCTACACAGGTAAGACAGCTACCAGAATTACAAATGCTTTTAGATTGGAGACTACCTGCTTTCTTCCACGAAACTGCTTTGAGGTTTTTTTTTGTTTTGGTTTGGTTTTGGTTTGGTTTGGTTTGGGGTTTTTGTTTTGTTTTGGTTTGGTTTTTGTTGTTGTTTTTTTGTTTGGTTGGTTTTTTGTTTGTTTGTTTGTTTGTTTTTGTTTGTTGTTGTTGTTGTTGGGGTTTTTTTGGTTTGGTTTTGGGGTTTTATTTTTGTCGTTTGTTTGTTGGTTGGTTGTTTTTTGTTTGTTTGGGGTTTTTTTTGGTTTGGGGGGGGGTTTGGGAGGGTGGGGGTGTTTTTTGGGGTTTTTTTTTGTTTTGTTGGGGTTTTTTTCCTGTTAAATAACTCATTTTTGATCCACTGTGTGGCTGACAAACATGCACATCTATTCCATGCATATTCCTGCTGGATTGCAGGTGCCTGGTGATGCTGCAGCAGCAGTGCAGGGTTTGTCTTTAGCCCTGCCTGCACACAGCTCTGCAGAGCACATCCCCTCTAGAATTCAGGATTTGCTGAGGGGTTGATTGGAATTAAAGCAGATTATGCATATGCATAGAACAGGGGTGGAAAAGCACATGGCATTTATATGGGAATGAGGCACCAAAGCTGCAAGGATCTGTAATTAGCAGGCACAATTCTGGTGCAAGGGGTGCCTCAATTTAAGTGCAAATTACCAAGTTTGAGGAGAGCGCCTTAAAAACTACTAAAGCATTTCATGATTATGAGGAAGACTTTAATTTAGGAGACAATTCCCACACTCCCCCCTGAAGGCATTACCATTTTCTGTCTGCCTGCTCCCCTCCTGTCCTTTTTAATAAGACTAAGTTGTGGATTCCAAACATCACTCTCAGCTCTTGTTTTACAAAGTCCTTGTCCCTGACTGTGGTTTTTTGTTACATCCTGGTTTTCATGGATTATTTAAGAGGAGTTAAAAAGAGCAGTGGGAAACTCAGGCCTAGGATCTCTCAGTCATTGCCATGACCTCTCTTGCATCCTTTTAAAGCAAATATCTCGCTTCCTTGGGATTCTGAAAATGTGTACATTTGACTTCTAAGCACACAATAGGTGCAATGTTGGAACCAGTTTTACACAGGTGTGACTCCTTTGGTTTTGATGAAGTTTCTACATATTCACTGGCAGAGGAAGTGAATAAATACTCTGGAGCTTTGAAGGCAGAGCTACAACAGGAACTAACAGGGAACAGGTCTTCTTTTTGAAAGTGAAGCACAGGAATTAATTTAAAATGTGTTTTCATATGTATACATGCAGACATGGGGGAAAAAAAATCACAGAAAGAGAGAATCTTTTGTTGTGAAGTCAAAATTCCCTTTACAACCATGGCAGATAACCCTGGACTGACAACAGCCATCACTTTAGTAAGTACTGTAAAAATACTTTGGAAAATCTTGTCACCTGAGTGCATAAAATCTCTGAGATCAGCGAGGTGCATTCATCCTCCTCCCCGTGTTTCACCTGAATCTTTCTTCTCCAGAGATTTTCACAAACATTGAAAAGATTAATGCCCAAATATAAACAAAATGAGAACAAACTCATCATTGAACAGGGCTAAAAGAAAAGGAAATAGCTGATTTAATTAAGTTTTTTTGTGATGATTCAGACCAACATAAATCTCAATGAAAGGACAAAAATAATTACAGGTAATTAATGCCAAAGTATCTAAAGCTAAGGAATTTAGTTAGCCTTGAGCACAGTACATAACACACCCAGTTCTTTCTGTAGATAACACAGTGCATCCACTAATTTAGGTTATGGAGTTCCTTTTACACTTGTAATTATTTTTAACACTGACACTTCTTTGGCCATAAGGGGAACAGTGCTGATAGCACAACGAAGCCAACCTGTCTAAAACATAGAAGCTTTTTTGCTTTGTTACTCCTGGGGCTAAAATGGCACGAGTCAAAAACAAATTAAATCCATCATTCTGCCACTGGATAGATCAGGATAACATCAGTGTGATGCAAACAGAGCTAGATTCCTTTTTTTTTTTTAAATCTCTGGTTGATGTGCAGTGGTGTTTTTCAGTTATGTTTTTATTTTTTTAATGTGTCAAAAAAGCAGCTCTTCAGTGGCAGTTTTTTATATCAGTGTTATGGTCAAATTGAAGCTCTGATTTCAAAGATGCAGATTTTTTATGAAGATCTGTTTCATGCACATACCTTCCACAGTAGTTTAAAAGGCAAATATTGGAAAGATAAATAGAGTATTTTGCCATTGGTAAGAGCTGCAGGAGCACAATCTGGATGGACTAGATTGAGACTATGGATTTAAATGATGCATTTTGGTAGTTCAGAAAGAAAAGCATTTTTTCTTGGGTCAGATCCCACTCTATATATTTCCCTTTTTTTTTGGATTGTAGGAGATGAAAGCTAATGTCCATAGGTAGGTTTCCCTGTCACCGCTTAGGGGGTTTCACAGCAAAAAAATGATGAGAGTATGGGAGTATAATTAGGTCTTATGTTTCCATATCAGATAACCTACATTTATGCAGGTGGGAAGCAACAAATTTTCAGAATCTTAAACCACAACTGGAAAAAGTGAGTGCAAAATCTGGGGCATGTTCATTATGGAAATTAATTCCTGTGCAGAGCTGGTGCTTTCTTATGATTTTCTTTGTCCCCTTCTTTGGTATTTTTCTTCTTCTCTATGAAAGAAGAATCCTTGATGTAACAGCTCCTAATTCACCTGCCTTTTTCAGACATGTGTCCTTAGTTATCCACCAAGTGAAGTTATCTGTTTTAGTGAAATCAAATCTGATCTAGAGGAATGATATTAGGGAAACATCTCCGTTTTACCATGAAATTAAAACAGCATCAATGAGCCTGTCAGTCTTTGGGGATGTTCAACCTCAGAGGAGCAAAATGAGCCCTGTTTGTGGTGAAGGGCAGATCCCACTTGGTTGTGAATGAGCTCTAAAGGGAAGTTTGGCTGGGAAAGGAGCAAAAAAGCCAGTCTATGTTTTTGAGGAGTGCTGATTGTGGAATTGTTTGCTTTTGTACTCCACAAAATGCACGGACAAGCTTCTGCTCCCTGGAGCAGTGGGTGTCACAAGAATGTGCCCTTGTCTGAGTGACAGGTGGCACAGACAGCAAATTGCCTGAAGCAACGAAACAGGGATTTGGTTTTACAACCTGAAATCAGGCTGAGGTTTGGTTTGTGTGGCTGGCAGGTCTCGTGGCACTCAGGCAAGTCCCAGCCTGACTCCCAGCCAGGTGTGCTCCTCTGCTCCCGTGGTCACACAGGCCCCAGGGGACATGGAGCCAGGGCTCCACTGAAGGCTGAGGGAGCTTTTAACAGGACTTTGCATGGAGTGGGGGCTCTGGAGGAGCCAATTTCTCCCAAATTTGCCCTAAAGCAGGACATTGTGCCCTCCAGAACGGCTTCTTGCCATGGGGTGCAGTGCTGCATGGGCACTGCTGCCCCAGGGCTCCTGCAGCACCTTCTGCAGCTCTTCTCCTCCTTGCATACAGGCTATGGCTCTTCAGAAACCTCCTTTTCACACTTCTGCTTGGGACTGTGACCCAAAAGTCCTGGGAGAGCTCTCTCCTGTTCCCCACTGACAGCAAGAGCAGTGGGTGCAGAGCTTCCAGCCCCCCCAACCTCCTGATGGGACCAATTCCCAAAACAAAAATCTCTGGGCTGCCACCCAAGAGTGGGTGATTTTGATATTTATTCCACAGGACAGGCAGGAGATAAAAGGCAAGTGATCCCCCTGCCTGGAGGGCTCTGAGGAAATATTTTCCATGCTGAAGATCTCCAAAGGGAGTCAGGAGCACGAGCGCCATTGGCAACCCACAGAAGGAGCCCTGGCAGGGCACAGCTGAAGGGCCACCCCAAACCAGAATATTCATTGCACTGGGGCACAACAGGAAAAGCTTTCTGTGGTCTGGCATTCAGCAAGATCCCAGCTCTGCAATGTGGCCAAATTTTCCTGTGTTTTTGGGAGAGGTGGTGGAGGTTTGTTCCCAAATCCCAGCGAAGGGAAACCATACGTGAGCATCCTAATGCATCATTCTTTCAGAGCAGAGGCTGTAGAATTAAGCATATCCATTAAGGGAGCCACAAAATATGAAGTAATGGAGTCCATCTCTCTGAAGAGCAGTGCTTCACAGAGTGAAATTAATGGGATTGTGAAAGCAGCCAGTGCCTGGGAGAAGGAGCCATTTTATGGATCTGCTTTGGGCAATTAGGAAAGCAGTTCCAGATCTTTCCCTTCAGCTGGGGGAAGTCAAGAGAGGGACTTCTGCTTTGACCATCTGAATGTCAATGCCTACTTTTAAAATTTAATCTTCACACTAGAAAATGGAAGTTAGATAAAGATGTTCCTCTCCCTTTGTTAGGAATATGACTTTTAAAGCCTCCCTGCATCCAAATTTAGGTGCAAAATACAAAACCTCAGAACATGCAAATAAATCAATCATTCCTGTGTTATGTATCTTCAGAATACGATCCAAAAACAATTCTGGGTGTACTTTTCAAACTTCAGCGTTGCATAAACTAGATACCCTGCAGCACAATTGGACTGACATGAATTACAAAGGAAAATAAATACACAGTGGGATGTGTCTTTTGTTCCTGTTATTTTACTTTTCCTTTTGCCTTTCAAAAGTTGCATTAGAGCCCATAATACTTGATAAGTGAAAATTAGAAATGTCATTTAGAAGAGGGAAGTAATTTAATTTTGTACTGTGGATTTCTAACCTACATCTATGGAAATGTTCTTGCCTATCCCAGTGATTTCCCTACCCTCAAATATTTAAGCAAGGATAAGGCATGCCTGAAAGATGCATGTAAGAGCTTTTTTAATAAAAGAATTTAACCTCTAACTTTTACAAGCAGAGATTTGATTTCTAGATACGAGTTCTTTGCCTGCTTTTCAGTAAAATTTTCTTTACAGTCATTTGGAACTCTGTACCCAAGTCTTTATTGTGCACGACACTTGGAGTTCTTTTTTATTGACTTGGGCTGCCTCTTGCCAAAGTCAAAAGGTTGGAAGCAAGGCCACTGGCATGGGAAGAAATGTGTAAAGAATAAAACTACTTTGGTTGGAAAGAAGAGAATTGAAATGAAATAAAAGAATTGAAGCAGAATAAAATGAACTTTTCCCATTTTATGGTCGTGTTTGCTTCACAGGCAGTAATGACAGCCCCAAGCTGAGCTCTCTGCTGTGGGAAGGTGCAGGGATTTCTGTGCATCCAGCACTTTTGTTGGCTATGAGAGTCTTGGGATTCAGCCACACATCCTGGATGTGGACAGCAGGGAGATCTTTATCTCAGCACCCCTTGTTTCTCAAACTTTTTCTCTGCTTTTAATTCCTCACAGTTGTTTCCTTTCCCTTCAAGACCTTCCACCTCAATTTTCCCCTTTTTATTCTCCCCTTTTCCCTCTTTTCTGAATTCATGTTGGTTGAAGGTATGAACTATTTGAGGACTTGACTTATTGTAGGATTATTTTTGTGTAACCAGACTTTCAAATAACTGCTCTAACTTACATCTATGAAAATACAAGTTCATATCCCCTCAGTTCTGTCCAAGCAGGAAAACACAAAACTTTTTTGGAGATTTTGTGTTACCAGCTCTCATTTTTTCCTCATGCAGGAGATGAGAAGAGGGATCTGATGACTTCCTGGCCATGCAAAAAATCTCATCTTGTGTTTGCTCAGTTTTTTTTTAGTGTGGCCTCAGGTTTGCAAATGCACTAAACCATAAACCCACAGTTCAGTTTGCAAAGGCCAGAGCACAAGATTTAATATTGACAGGTAAACAAATATTTTATGTATTTCTACTTCATCATTACTTGGCCTAGGAGAGAAAAAAAAAAAAAGAAACCAAAACACCATCAGCTTTCAAGGCAAAATTGAGACAAAACTGAGAAGTCTCACCTATGAGTGAGTATTGAACTCAAACCAGACTATGAGTTCCACATTGTTCTAAAAAAAACCCAAAAACCAACACCACAAAAAACAAAACAAACAAACAAACAAAAAACCAAAAACAACAAAACAAAAAACAACACCCAACCAAAAGAACCTGTAGCTGACTCATTGAAAGACATTGAATTCACACAAACTCCTAGGTTACAGAACTACAGAAGGTATTCATCACCTTAGAATGTATTCAGGCAAACATGAAAAGAGACAACATAAGCAGAATTACACGGTTTTTATTTTCCTGTTGTTACTCTCTGTGTCTTGGGAATCTTTCTGATTTATGAAAGCACCTGTACATTCTTACAAATGTGTGTACCTGCACCGATTACTCAAGGCAAAGCTGCATGGATAAGTTATTTTTAATGGACAGGTTGGTCAGAAATTAGCTCCCCCAAGTACCTCTGCACTAAACTATCCAGTCTAGCCAGACAGAACAAATATTAAGAGTACAAAATAAATGCAATTTTTGAACACTACTACTCTCCTGCAGAATGACTTTTTTTTGGCCAGCAATTCAGAAGCAGCTCCTGTCCCCCTCCCCTCACACACAAACTTCTTGGGGGGAGCAGGAAAAGCAGAAACAGTTGCTGTGAAGGTTGAGAGAATACAAATCATAAATTTAAGATGATGTTATTCCCTTCACAGGCCATGCAAGGTGCTGTTCAACACAGTCAGTACCTGAAGGCCAGGCCCAGTCATCTTTCCATGCTGCACAAGGTAAGAAAAATAAGAAGACAATGAGGACAAAAAACAAAAACAAACCAAAACAAACAAACAAACAAACAAACACAACAAAAAAACACCAACCCCCCCCAAAACCAAAATAAAAAACCCCAAAAACTAAAAAAAACCCCAAACAAACAAAAAACCACAAAAAAAACCCACAAAAAACCCCCAAACAAACAAAAAAAACCAAACCAAACCAAAACAAAACAAACAAACAAAAAACCAAAACAAAAAAAAAAAACCACCAAAAAAACAAAACCCCCCCACACACAAATCCAAAAAGCAGTGAGATTATACTTCAAAAACTGTGGATCTGTCTGCACTGGGTTCTGCTGTGCTGTATCGTGGGGTGACTGTGAGTGCTCAGCCAGGAGTAGATCCTCAACTAGAGAGGTTTAAAAAGGAATACAAAAGTTTATGCAATGATAAATAAGACTGCAAGGTCAAAACCTAAAGCTTTTATAGACAACAGAAATCAGAACTCTCCTCTATCAGTCATTTTTGGTTGGTAAAACTAAAAATAACACCTCACAAAGAGCTGCTCTGTTTTCTTTCTTTTTTTTTTTTTTTCTTTTCCTCAGAATGAAAACATTCCATTTAAATTTAACTTGTTTTGACTGAGCAACACAAAGGTAAAAACCTGAAAACAAAACAGCCAGCGCTTGGCACTGGTGTTTCCAGCTGAAACTCCTGTAAATATTGCCTGGGCTTATGTGCTCACTCTCCCTGGATTTGGGAAGCAGGCTTAGGGGGGTTTGTCTCCTCCACCTCAGCTCCCACAGCAGTGGGAAGCTGGAAAAACAAACTGGATGTACTGCACACAGGCACCCAGCCAACTGCACCTGGAAAAGGGAAATATAGTGTTTTTAAAAGGGAAATGCATGCAATCCCTGAGCACAGGACTCTGCAAGCAGCAGCAGCAGGGATCAGGTGGTAAAGTGTGTGTAGAAGGGGGTGGAGGAAAATGAGAGTTAGCAGCAATACCATTATTTAAATACAGTGAGGAGCTTCATCCCACAAGGTCCAGAGTGCCATAAAATATGATTAACATTAATAGAATTAAAGACAAGTCCTGTCTTTCAAGACTAAAATTCATGCTCTTACACTTGTAGCCTTAGGATTTTGATAGGAAAATGAAGGACTGGAAGTAGAATGATTTATGTGAAGATTCCTTTGTTCCAGTCAGTGACGTCTAATAGCCCAAGGAAGAATGAAAAGTACATTTTAATGAGAAATAATCATATTAGACAGAGGGAAATAGAAAATAAACCTCCTTTTTAAAAATAAAGAAGCATGGGAATTAAAATACTTAATTTAAAAGTACATGATTTCCTGGAAGAAAAACAAGCTGTGTTTGGGGTTTTTTGTTTGCTTAAAAGTTACAATTCTTAAAAAGAGAATTAATTGTATCACTTTACATTTTCACACTGATTAGTTCTCCATGACCCAAGCAAGTGGCTGGAATTCTGCACAGATAACACAACTGAAATGGAAGGGCTCATTCTTGCAGAGATGCAGTTGTGTGCAGGGTATTTTTACTCAGAGAGTGATAAAAAGCAAACTGAATATGCAATGATTAAATGAAAGTGAAGAAAGGCCTTTTGTGCTCTTGATTTATCTTTACATTAAATCTTTTTTTTTTTCCCCAAGAAGCGGATGTAGCATCAGTTACAGCTCTATCTGAATATTCTCACATTTTTGTAGGGGAGCCAAAGAATATACAGTTTATAGAAACCTCCAGAACTGCTTCAGGTGAGATGACAGATACAGCTACAACTTCCTACCCCGAGTTCCCCCCTCAGCCTGACAGCCAAACCAAGCAACACTGAAACGGGAAACAAACCAAAACAAAATAAAGCAGCAGATGGATTCACAGCTGCACTTTGTATCCAGGAAGGTAGAACGTCAGGAAAAGTCTGTGCTGAAACTCCCACGGCTTTGAATGGAAACTCAGTTTCATTGCATCGAGTGCATTTGAGGCTTTCATACTGTAACAACAGAGATACTTATTATAACTGCAAAAAAAAAAAAATCTAAAAAAAAATAGTTCTTTAAAATGGCTTCACACTGACAGGTTTGAATTGGATATTGGGAAGAAATTCCTCCCTGTGAGGGTGGGCAGGCCCTGGCACAGGGTGCCCAGAGCAGCTGTGGCTGCCCCTGGATGCCTGGCAGTGCCCAAGGTCAGGTTGGACAGGACTTGGAGCAACCTGGGACAGTGGAAGGTTCTTTAATCCCTTCCACCTCAGGCCATTCTGTGATTCTATGACACTGAACCCCAAAACATGATTTTTAGGGAACTGGGCTAAATTTTCTCACACAAATATTTATGCAGAGATGGAATCCAAAGCTCCTCTCTCCCTGCTGCGTGGTTCTTTTGCCTGCAGCAATTTTTAATTTTTTTTTTTCAGGCATGAATGTAATCCATAAACATCAGAGTTTATGTTGTGTTCATGGCAGGGTTACTCAATTCAGATGCATAAAAGGAAGTACTGCTTCCTAATTTTAGTATGGTGTAGGTGGAAATAACTTGGTTGACTTCATCAGGTTTTGGAACAAACTGTTGAGAAAAGACTGGGATGGCAGTGAGGATTAAGCCTCACAGAATCCTTGACCTGCAGCACATATAGGTTGAAGGGTTTTGCTAAACCAAATAACCATTTTAATTTAATCTCCACTAGAAAAATAGGAAAAATTAAATTCTTGCCATATGGTGAAAATATGTTAAGCTTCAAAGAAGTAGGAATCATTAAATACAGCCATGAAAAGGGGTTTTTAAGTTTGAATGGTATGCCAGTTTCAATATAATAAAACATACATACATAATCCTATTAAAGCCTAATTTGAAAAAAAAATAAAAGCATTCCTTTGAATAATGCACATTCTTAGGTCACATTTTTTCGCCTGTATATTTATTTTCATTTTAATCAAGGCTGCTGGGGTGAGAGAACTTGGTAAGGTTTTCACTGCACATCCGCTCTTTCAATTTTTCACGCAGGTAACATCAACATGAACCAGGCTTTGAAGAGAGAGAAATGAAAACTGAAAACCATATCCTCATAAATAGCTGGTCACTCCGTAACCAGGAGGACTATTAGAACCAAAGCCACACCAAGGACTCACCTATCTTTTTTTCCACAACTGCACTGTGTGGAAATCGAGGCAATAAAAAGGCAAAACCTGAGCCTCTCGCTGCCTTTCCAGCTCCACTGTTCTCCCAAAGAAAACTGAGAAAACAGATCAAGGAGCTCTGTGAGTAATTCTGTTATAAATGCTGTGAAGGGCTGGCCACAGTCACACACACTAAATGCCCACGTTCCAGCACTCACAGCCCCCTCCCTGGAATCTCTCTGTAGTAAAGGGTAGACAGGCACAGGAATGATCATGGAAAGGAAAGGGCAAGGGGAATGGCTGTGAGAAGGGTCACAGAGGAGCTGTAGCCCTTTTGCAACACTTGGAGTGGTTTCTTACAAGGTCCCTTTGAGTGCAGGGCTTTTTTAGAGTTATTTGGGGCTTTCTTCTCCCCAACAGTAAATATCACAAGCAAAGCACTCACTCTTCTCCCTGATTGTTCCTGTTATTTATTCTCATGGGGTGATGCAGGAACACCTCGAACAGAACAAATTGCCCTGACACAGCTGACCAACATACAAAAGTATCAGCTCTGTCCCAAGCATTTTACAGGCTAATTTCTCATTTTCATTGGAGGATCCACCTTTACCTTGACTTTCAGGACTGAAGAGCGGGGTCATTCCCCAAGCTGCTGCAGATGCTACTGAGCTGCAAAGCTTTCCTCCTCCCTCTGGACCTTTATCCCATAATAAACATGAGAAATAAACTTCAAGACAAAGCTGTGCTTCCTTTTTGTTTTTATCAGCTCTGCCAGTGATTCCATCACTGAGGCCACATTTCTGACACTGCTTTTCCCTGGGTTTGGCTCTGGGATGATCTAAGATGTTGGCACAGCAGCACATCCTCTCTGCTGAGGGCAGTGGGCTTAGTCCTGGCTCTCCTGGCTGGGGAAACCTGCCCCTTGCAGTTTTACCCACAGTTTCTAGAAGACTCTCTTTGAGCACCTTTAGATTCAAGTGACTGCAAAACGTTATCTTTTGTTACTGCTGCTAAACAACAAGGTTGGCAGATAGAAAATCCTCCAGGAAAAAAAGAGCATCTGTGCATCTCTCCCTCAGCATGCACCAAAGAAAGAGCTGCACTGTTTGTCCCAGCAGCACAAAAAAAAAAAAAAAAAAAAAAAAGTCAAATTCCTAAAAGTTCTGTCAAAATTTTGGATTTCCAGAAGGAGTCTTTCAAATGTGTCTCTTGAATATTGATTTGGGTGGTTTGCTTCCCACAGGATGAGCAGTTTATTTATAAAAGTGCAGTCAGAGAACTTGCGTACATGCTGCTGTTTTGGGGATGACTTTTGCTTGGGTTTTTTGGTTTTTTGTTTCTTTCTTTCTTTCTTTCTTTGTTGTTTTCACCTCAATGTCACTGTTTGCTGACACTTGCTTTCATGCACAACAATTTTCTCCGATCCATTTGGAGCTGAGCATTTTGCACAGGGGAAAATGATTTTGGCTGTGTTTGGTATCCTGCCATGTCATTTTAAGCAGAGAGGGGAAAGACTGAACGTGCACAGGTGATGGAGGTATCTAAAAGATAAACTTAATCCGGAACTATCAGATAAACTGAAGTATTAGCTGGGTGTTGCAACCAAACTCCGTGATCGATAGCATTCAAACTTCTTGTTCTAAAAAACCTTACAGATTCTCCACAGACAGTGTGCAGGTTCATGTTTTACAGAGTGCTGAAAAAACTATCTTTTTTTTTTTATATATATACTGTCCTTTATGATTAATAACATTCAACTCCACACATCCAGGAATACTTAACCTCCAACAGCCAGAATTGGAAAATCCCTGGAAAAAATGTCACCACTGTCCTGCACACAGAGATGTCAGCCAGCAGCCAAAATTGCCTTGAACAACAGCTTCCCACAAGGGTTAAAGGAGATACAAAAAGCACTGCTCAGACCTTATGACACCCTATTAATTAGCTCCTTCTGTGGATGGGTTGTATGAACTTTGTAGGGTCATGCAGTAAATAAGAATAAAAACTTAAGACTTGCAGTTTGCCAGCTCATTCTGATTTACCCACTAGCAAAGCAGAGTATCAGTGGAGCTTGTTTTTTTGGGCAAGTGCCTGCACCAGCTCCCATTTTGCTTCACTGGGTGTTTAGGATAAGAAAAGAGCACCATGAGTTTCTAGATAAAGTATGTAAACTACTGATCCAACCACACAAAACAATCTCTTGGGGAATTAGCAGATTAGAGGGGAAAAAAAAACCAGCAAAAATTAACATTAGCAGCCAAAAATGAATGGCAATTAGTGGTAAAGACTAAATAAAGCTAAGGAGAAGGAAATGTGCTGACACTCTGGACTACTGCTGATATTTCCCACACACTCCACTGCTGGTGGGAAACTCCTGCATTTGCTTATAAATGCACTCTCTATAACCTAAATAATCCAGAGAGCAAAGACTGAAATCCATTGTTTCTATGAGGATCACAGCACCTAAGAAAAGGCCACAAATATAGCTCATTTTTAGTTCCTTTTGCAAATTATGTGAATTATTTAACCTTTTTTTTTTTTGGTGGTGGGGGGTGTGGTTAAAACATTTGAAATTTTTTTTTTTCTAAAGTGAGTGGTTAATTTCAGAGCTGGTCTCTAAACAGAGTCCTGATGAAAATCCCAAGTTTCCCATGCTGTTGGGAAGATAATCTCCACAGCTGGAAGGATGAGCTGCAGCTCCAACAAGTAACAAAACCTGTAACCTTCCTGCAGCTGGGCTGCACTGAGGCAACCAGAAACTGTAGGCAGATACAGACTGTATCTTATTTTTTAATGGAAAACAGGAACAGAAACAAACTGGAAGCCAAGATGGCCAACCTCAACTAGGGAATTAGAGGCTGAGTTAGGACTGATTCTCTCTTTAATGGAGGGAAAAAAGGTATTTTCATTCTCAAGAGCAGCTCCAATTAATGGTAAGGCATGCTGGAAACTGGGCTTGAAGCTGTTCAAGGATGAGATTTGAGGATCAGAATATGAAGTTCCACGAAAATAACTCAGTACTCAGCAGCTAATGTAAAAAGGAAAACTGAATGTTGGGATGTTAGGAAAGAGAACAAAACAGGAGAGAATATCTTTGTGTCAACTTATTCATCTGTTGTATGCATGAATCTTGAATGCTATCTCTAGTTTTAGTGTCTGTGTGAGGGAAAGGAAAGGAAAGGAAAGGGAAAGGGAAAGGGAAAGGGAAAGGGAAAGGGAAAGGGAAAGGGAAAGGGAAAGGGAAAGGGAAAGGGAAAGGGAAAGGAAAGGAAAGGTATGTATAGATGTAGGAGGGATAATCAAGGTAATGCTGGGTTCTGCACTGGCAGATCAGGATGGCTCAGTATGGAAAAGGGGTAGATGAAGGGCAGTACACCTGAATTTCCTGGGTACTCACTCTTGATCTCCATTCATGAAATTAGGCAAGCAGGCATCAGAAGGTAAAGCTTCTCCATGCAGATCTGCTGTGGAAGTCTTTGCACCAATGTCAAAAGCCTTTAAGTGTTAGAAAAGTGGCTGCTTTAATTCAGAGAAGAAAAATCAGAGAGGAGGGCTCAGGAAGGCCAGAGGAACTAGATCTGATTTCTGTGAGGTCCCTGGGCATTAAATTGTTAGGGGTTAGGAAAGGACTTCTAAGAAGCACTACCACAGTCTTTCTGTGCTCATTAAGTCTTTTCTCTCAGCCAGGCTTGGAGACCAGGTCCTGGGTTAGCTGGAGCTCTCACCTGCTACAGCTGTACCTGTGTTGTGTCAGATTCCCTTCAGTCCTGTCACAACCGCCTCCACTGCCTGCATCTACAGGTAACACTAAAATGATTTGACACAGCAGATATTTTTAAACTGAAGTTTAGCAGCTGTAAACATGGGGCAACATGAAATGGTACCCTGGGACTGACTGTCTGGTGTTCTTCATAATCACAGAACTATCTGCAAAAATGTGTTGTGAGAGAAACATCCAGACATAGGGACACAGCTTAGAAAATGAGATGCAGAGATCTTCAATTTCAGTCCCCTAGTATTCTAAGGACTATGTCACATGATCCCTTTTATAAACTGTTCAGGCTTCATTATGATTAAATTTATTGGCCTTCATTTTTTTCCTGGAAAGCTGTTCCAGAGCTTCACCACTCTGCTGATTAGAAACCTTTTAATTTCCAAGTGAAATTTAATATGACAAGTTTATACTGTTCTGGAGAAGTGTTACAGTTGCTCTCCACACATACATCACAGAGCAAATACCAACAAGGGAAAAGAGCCATTCAAGCTAAAAACAATAATTGCACCAAAGCGTTGCTGGCCGAGAAGTTTCCTCCAATTTTAGATGCAGATCCCACTGCAACCTTTAATTCTTGGGTAATAAGCTACTACTGAGGGGACTCAGCCTGTTCAGATCAGCTCTGGTTTATATCCACCACTGCAGAATAACCTCTTTCCCAGTAATGAATCACTGGGGCTGTCATAACTCTAATGAACAGGTTTCTCTCTGAAGGTGTTGATAATCTAAAAGCGCTCGCTTGTTCTTCCTGCCCTGAAGGACGTGGTAAGTGTAAGCACATCTCCAGAGAGCTCATCTGCAGAGGCTGGACCAGAGAGACACCTCTGGACCTGGAAAGGAGGAGAATTTCCATTCCCAGCCCCTGCAGCAGCTGTGTCAGCTCACAGGGGAAGCATTCCCACACTGCCACCCTCGGGGGGGTTTGGTGGTGAGGGTTGCCCCAGGTGGGGCTGGAGCATCTTCCCAGCAAAGAGGAAGAGCCACCATCCCTGGAGGGATTTAAGAGGTGAAATTGTGTCTCTTAGAAGCCTGGTTTAGTGCTTGGCAGTGCTGCTGGGTTTAAGGCTGGACTGATGACCTTACAGGTCTTTTCCAACCAAACTGATTCTGTGCTGCTGAGGTTTGGCAGCTCAGCCACAGACCTGCAGCTTCTGTTTTGTCTCTGATTCAGGTCAGCCACGTTTCATGGGGCAAGGGCTGCTCCTTCCACACCAGTTGGACTTGCCCAAAACCTTTGATCACTACAAAGATATAAATGTTAGTGGGGCTTGCAGCACGTTTGCTTGGATTTAAAACCCATGGCTTTGTTGTAGGCACCTTTGTGTTCCTCCAGGAACACAGCCAGGAGAGGTGGGTCACTCAGTGTTCCCCCCAAACAGGCTGTGGTCAGCCCCTTTCCAGAAATAACCAGGAGTGAATGACTTTTAGTTATAGTTCCTGAAATTTAAAAAACACTGATGAGGCTTTTTACCTTGTGCTATTTTGAAAAAAAAAAACCCATACTATACAACATTTTCAGAACAGTGGAGCAAAAGAAAAAAGTCATCTATTTCTCACCATGAGGTTCAACCTGGTGTTTTCCATGCCATTTCTAGCAATAACTGGAAGCAGATAATTTTGGAGGTAATTAACATTTCATTACCAGTTTCTCACAGATTTACTAGCCAGGAGAAGAGACTGAGAGAAACCAAGAAAACACAGGGCTTTTTTTGTTTGAGTCCTATCTCACAGATATTGCATTTGTTCCCTCACCTGATCCAAACCTCACTTTCTACTGTTTGTATTTCACTTTGTCCCACAGCTCTACCAGCCCTTCAGACCCATTCCCCTTTGGTTTATCTCATGCCAGTGGTGTCCAGACTCAGTCCTACAGGACATTTGGTCAGGCAATGAGATATTCCCTTAAGGGCAGGGGGTTTTGGGTGGTGATGAATTGAATTTTGTTGCCCAAGTCATCCCTCTCCTGGTTGGGTGCATGGGAAGAGGGTAACCAGGGCTGGTGACAAATCTCTCCCTCCTCAGCTGTCTTGGAAACCATTCAGTCACCACTGAAGATCTGCTGTGTCCCTTCCCTTCCACAGGGAAGGTGGCCAGGTACCCTGCACATTTTATCAACCTGACAGACCACACCTCCCTTTTCCATGGGGGCTCACTCCTTTCACTGGTGTGTAAAAGCAGCACATCCCTTTACATCCTCACCCAGAAGTGGAGGCAGCAAACACCCTCCTTTCCTACTTTGCTCCAAAAAGAAAGGGTGCCCACAGCAATGCCAGCTGCAGGTGCCTCTCCAGCTCCTTCTAGCAGAGATTTTCCAGGCTCACACCCTGAACCTGAGAGAAGTAGATTATGGCAGTGTCTTTCATTAGCTAAGCTGAGGCAACAAGAACAGTCAAGCGCTACCAATTATATTCCAACACAAAGCAGTACCCACTTAAGTGTAAGCTAAAGGCCACAGCTCCGTTGTTAACAGGGGTGTTCTCACCAAAAAAAAAAAAAAAAAAAAAAAGGCTTTGAACACACTGGGAGCATTAAAGGGAAGATGTCTCGCATGTGCAATTACTCAACACATCTTTAAAACTGCGAACACTTGTTCACATGTGGTGAAAATTAGAGCTGTGAGCACTTGGGGAAAAAAAAAAAAAAATCCCACCTGGCAGGCACACTCTTTTTCACTTTAGGGTTTTATGGGAGTTCTCAGAGCTTGTTGGTCCGGTGAGAGCTGAACCAAAGTCAGTGGAGGAAACTGTGAGGGAAGGAAAAGAAAATGCAGAGAAATGTGCTGGTTTTGTCCAAAGCTCAACAGGTTTTTGATTCTTCCAGTCTGGTCCACCCTCAAAGAGAAATAAAATAAAATTAAAATATGCATCGAAATATAAACATTGACAGTGCCTTGGCCTCTCTCTCCACTGGCTTGTAATGCTGAGGAGTCTGCAAGATTTTCCACCCTATCCCACAGGTGGGTTTGCTCAGCAGTGTTCAGCAGGTCTGAGCTGCTCTAGGAAAAAAAAGTTTCAGGATCCAACAATTCCCTGAGAATTCATTTCTTCTGTGCCACATAACGTCAGTCATGACTCCAATAATCACAAAGAGCTGATGCCCTCCTTGGACAGGCACCACAGCTGGGTAACTCACCTTCAGAATATTATTTCCATGGGACAAATAATGTTAGTAATTAGCCAAGGATCTTGGTCAGGACAACAGCTTTATTATAGATCTTCCAGACTATCTGTGAACACACCAAAAACTTGGTTTATGTTGTATCTTTCTTGAATTTCAACACAGTGTTCCCCACTATACATCTTCTGCCATCCTCTCAGGGAATACCTTTTAACTGCTTTGGATTTGCATTTTAATATCCAATATTCTGATGTTCCTAATACTACCTTGTCTCTGTGTGTCTTGATTTAAGTGCTGAGAGTAACACAAAGACACCAAACCATATGGAAAAAACAGCCAGACATTTATTTGGCTGTCTCAATTTCCTATTTTCCAAGTCAGGTCCAGAAAACTCGGGCTCAGGTGTCCTAGCAGGCACCTAGCAGGAGAACACACCCAGGACAAGAAACCTTTATTCCATCTAAGGGAGATCTTTATTTCACTGACTTTTTGAACTGGAAAAAAAATTTGGGACTGGAGGCAGAGTTATTTATACAGCCATGAACATTCAGAACTTCAATTTTCCTGAAGAAAAATCAGAAGTAAAATGGTCCATGATAAAATCATCCATTTAATGCCTTTTTCCACTTCAACATCCATTGCCTCAAACCAAAGGCCCAACTGTGGTGTGAGCAGTCAGGTAGAGACTGGGTATATTGGATATTAAACCAAGCCCTGGGTTTTGGCAGGTCCTCCCAGGTCAGAGATGCACACACTCTGCAGGGAGAACTCTCCCCCCACATCTCCTCCATGTCAATACTCTGACAAAGCCACCCCTGCATCCAGCTCAGCTGGATTTCCTGCCACAGTACCAAATGACACTTTTAGCAGCCTCTTAAGCTTTTTGAAAACTTTGCAAGGAAGTAAAGAGCTGTGTGGGGCTTAGCTGAGACGAGGACAGGCATTTTGAGCCAAAAGGCACGGAAAGTGTTGACAGTTTAAAGAAAGAAGGAAGTTGGAGAACAGATGAGATTTGACTAATATTTTTTTGGTCCATCCAGAGGCTTGTTACAATTACCCCTTAATTTTCCCTCAGGGACTCATTACAGTCCAGATAGTGATATCTGTCTACTGTTGGTCTTCCTTTCTCTCTTCTAATGACAAAATGCTGATAGCCAGACATCATTCCCAACACATTTAGTTGTAATATAATAACTTGGAAGAGCATCTGTGGCAGAGAGAGGCAATTTGATGGGCTGTGTTAGCCAGAGAAACTGAAAGTACTATCCCTGTTTAACATTTCCAGTCTGGAGTGGCCTGGGCAATAACCACAGTGACAGCAGAGCTCTAACAGCTCCCATCAAAATACAGAGCTTTTATGTTGGGGACTAATTAGGTGATATAAAAGAAAAAAAAATAAAAAGAAAAAAAAAAGTTGAGTTCTGTACTGTTTTCCTCCTCTGTGATCTGCCACTGTTTGATTGGTGGTAGAGCACACTCAGCTGCATGAGAGGCATCAGATTGGGAGGTGTTTCTGCAAGGCAAGATGACACAAACCCTTGTCCCACCTCAAAGGGCCCTCGTAGGAGCAAGAGAAGGCTCCACCAAGCCCTTGGGAAGCAGCAAGCCCCAACTGCAGGCTCCCTTATCTGAGCTGTCAGCACAGAAAGAGGAGCTTTGAGCGCTGATGCTTTGCTGTGGAAATTTCAAGAGCGATGACATACGGAGAGGGAGTCGTGTTCCTTCCCCCGAGACTTGTTTGTAATGCCAATTTAGCAGATGATGTGGCAATTACACCGAGTTTGGTCACATGTAAACGTGTTCTTGGACGTGGGTATATTGCTAACAGCTGTTGTTAGTATCAAGGAAAATTTGCATTGCTGCAAACTAAATCCGAGTTAAAGCTGAGCACTTAAAAATAAATAAAATAAAAAATAAATTAAAAATTAATAATTTAAAAAAAAATTAAAATAAAAAATAAAATTAAATAAGAAAATCAGGGCAACACAGAAACCCTGCAAAGAGAGAAAGGCCCTCTGTATTGGCTCATCCATTAATTTTACTGGTTTTAAATGTAAGTGGATCACAAGACTTGAAATTATGCTATGCCAGAGGAAACCCCATGCCTAACCAGCAGTAAATTCTTTTTCCGTGTGACATTTGAAGGTTGTGGCTCAGAACCTAATATCAGACATGCTGAACGATTTTGGAAATGTATCACTGCAAAATAAAGTGCACCAAAAAGAAATTTGCTCCCCTCTCTTTTTTAAAAACTTAGAAATGGATCTTCTGAAGTGAAAAACATGGAAATTTCTTCATCAGCAGTGGTCATATTTCATTGCCTTTATTTCTCCTCTGTTTTCCTCCAACTTCCCACACTGTTTTTCTGCACCACTTGAAGCAAAGAGCATCTCCTTAATGGAGGCTTTTGTAATGGACCTGGATAACTTCTGTCCTTCTCCCCACATCTGCTCCCCAGCTTCTCACCCCACAGCCTGGATTGACCCCGGGGTTTGCCCTGACCCAGGTACAGCACCAGCTCTTGGTCTTGTTAAACCTCATGAGATTCCAAGGTGCCACTTCTTGAGCTTGTCCAGTTCCCTCTGGATGGATCCCCTCCCTCAGGTGTGCCAGCAGCACCTTGGAGTCATTGCAAATTCACTGAGAGGGCCCTGGATCCCTTTGTCTGTGCCATTAATGAAGATATTTCATATCACTGCACCTCCTGGCACCTCCGGTATATCTTCTGCTACTGAGCACTGCATGATCCCTGGCACTCATAATCCAAAATTAGAGGATTATCCACAATTTACTGCCAAAAGAACAGGGTGTTTAGATATTTCTCGTTGGTTCAGGACAATTATCCTGGGAAGTGGTAGCTGCTTTCCTGGCACTGATGGCAGCCTACCCAGTGGGCATCACTGCTGCCATTGCACAACCATCGTTGTGCAGAGCTATGGAACACCTCTGGCAAAATATTTAATCATTTCAAAAGAAATACCTCATAAAGAGATTTTGAAATTTTATTTTCACAGGGTTTGGTTTTTTGGTGTTTTTGGTTGGTTGGTTGGTTGGTTTGTTTTGGGTTTTTTGTGTGGGTTTTTTTTTGTTGTTGTTTTTTGTTGGGTTTTTTGTTTGGGTTTTTTGTTTGGTTGGTTGGTTTTTTGTGGTTTATTGTTGTTGTTTTGGGGGGGGTGTTGGTTTTTTTGTTGTTGTTTTTGGGGGGTTTTGTGGTTTTTTTTTTGTTTGTTTCAGTTTGGTTTGGTTTTGGTTTTTTGTGGGGTTTTGGTTTGGTTTGGTTTGGTTTGGTGGGTTTTTTTTGTTTGTCTTTTTTTTTTTTTTTTTTTTTTTTAAACTTCTGTCCACTATTTATTCAAACCCCACTGGAGTAGCTCACTTCTTGACTTCAGAGTTGCTGCCAGCACCCTGAGTGCTGGTGCTCTGCATCCAGGCCTGTTCATCCTGGCAAAAACAACTCCCCCAGCCACATCCCTGCAGAGCTGCAGCTCCCTGTTTGGAATGTACTCTGCTCTGTACACAGCTGTGAGGCAACCCCACAGGTTATTGGGGTAGAAAACAGGGAATTCTGGAGCAGGGAGAGACACACCAAGGGCAGGAAAAGGTCCCACTGTGCAAATTTTGCTCATGAAGTCAAAGAGAAATGAATCATCCTCCAACAGTAGACATCTAAAAGTTGGATGGAACAGTTTCTAAATATTAGTCAGACCAAAAACAACACACTGCTGAAATAATGAGGGTATATAAGGGAGCAACAAAAGCCAAGAAATTCAAAGCTGAAGCTAAAATTCCACTCTTAATTTAGGACTGTTTTCTTTTTTAAAGAATAGCGTTCAACTTGGTTGGGGCCATATAAGGTTGTTTTCTTAAGGTTTTACAAAACACACACAAGAAAAACTTTTTACTCTGTTTTTGGGGATTTTTGTTGGGTTTTTTTGGGGGGGGGAGGTTTTGGTGGTTTGGTTTTTTTTTGTTTTGGTTTGGGTTTTGTTTGGTTGGTTGGTTTTGTTTTGGGTTTTTTTTTTTTTGCTTTGGGTTTTTTTTTTCCTGTTGGTTTTGTTGTTGTTTTTTGGTGGTTTTTTGGTTGGTTGGTTAGTTTGGTTTGGTTTGGTGGGGTGGTTTTTTTGTTGTTGTTGTATTTTTTTGTTGTTGTTTTGGGGTGGTTTTTTTGTTGTTGTTTTATTTTGTTTTGTTCTTAATTCTCCTGCAAATGCAAAAGGAATGAACCATTAGGGGTTTGAATTTTCGATGTGCTGCTTGCCTAGCTCTAATCCTCAGCCACAGACCTCATCAGCATCACACTGGGCTGCAAAACACAGGTGAAAGGCTCCTGTCCCTGCAGCTGAAAACCCGAGGGAGAAGAGGCAGCAGAGGGGAGCAGAGCAGGGCTGAGGGCATCGCTGCACTGGTGATGCACCCGGAGCACAGCTCCCTGCACAGGGGATTTAAATGCCAGCAGAGATCCCCCAGAGCAGCAGCAGCAGCAGGAAATGCAGGTGATAGCAGCAGGCTGTCATCTTTCTTGCTAGCACAGGCTCAGGGTTTAGTGGAAATAGGTGCTGATGACACACTGCAGACTGACTCCAGAGGGTACTTCCACCAGAGCAGGGAGGAAAACCTGCTCAGCCCTTCTTCATTTCTCTTCTTCCTCCTGAGCGGGAGTAAAGGAATTCTGTTTGTATTTACCTTTCAGTCTGCAGGCTGATCTGTATTTACACAAGGCCAGACACGGGCGTGTTTACTCTCGCTGGGTTGTGCGCTGGTTTGCAAACAGTTCCATGGGATTCAGCAGGGCTGCTCCTGAACATCAGGAATTACATCAGCAGACTCCAGCAGGACAGCTCAGAGAGCTAAGAAATGGGCTTTCTCTTCCCTTTTCCTAGCCCTTTTTTCTTTCCCTTTTTCTACCTCTTTTTCCTTTTTCTCTTTTTCTTTCCCCTTTTCCTTTTTTTTTTCTTTTGTTTCCTGTCAGGGGTTGCACTCCTTACACATCCCTTACAACTCGAGGCACTCAATGATTTGACAATTCCACCACTTTGAGAAGCTGGATTTTTTTTTTTTTTTGAAAAGCAAGGATGCTTTTCCCCCCCCAACCACCAGGATTAAATCCCTGAATGCCAGAGATGGGTGACCACAGCAGCAGGCTCTGAGCATCCCCTCACCAACCCTCCTTCCCCTTGGAGAGAATCCCATCCCTGGGCTCGGAGGGGCTACAGATCCCTGCAGGAAGGGACCCTCCCTCCTGGGCACAGCCACTGCTTTGAGCCTGTTCTCTCCCTGCCCCTCAGACCTTTGTTCTGCTCCTGCCAGGCTGGAGGCTGTCGGCTTTCCCCGAGCACAGAGGGAGGTGCTGGAGAGCTGTCCTGGGAAAAGGTTTGGGAAAAGGTGAACACTTCATCATCCAGAGCTGTGTTTTTGCAGTGGGACAGCTGGAAACACCGGGAAATCCATAATGAAAGCCACTAACACAGGCTCATATATCAGATAAAGACATCTCTAATTCTGCCTTTTTTTTTTTTTTTTTTTTTTTTTTTTTTTTTTTTTTACCCTTTCCAAGCAGAAAGTTGTCGAAGCATAAATTTGGCTAAGAAAGCAAATCTTGCATCATCGCTCCAGGACTGACTTTGTTACTGTATTGACACTGAAAACCATCAATTCTTTGGCGTTTTAGAGCATGAATGGGGAGTTTGTAATTAGTTACTATATTGATACTGAAAAACATCAATTCTTTGGCGTTTCAGAGTGTGAATGGGGAGTTTGTAATCAGGTTTCATTTTTAATCAAAGAAAGTTTTCAGAATTAAGGAATATACAATGTGTCCTGGGGCTACCTGCATATTTGACTATCGAATTACCTCTAATTTAGCCACTGAAATGCAAGGAGAGAGCACTTGCACTTAACAACACAAAATGTCTGTCTTAGTCTGTCGTTCATTTGGCTCTGCTCCACAGAACAAGAAGTACTTTTCACTCAGGTGTGTTTATGATGAGTAAACTTGACCAGATGTTAAGTCTCCTTTGTATTTTAAAGTGTTTTATGGCCCACATTAGTCAGCTGGAAAGGGGCAGATCATTTACATTCCCCTGGACTTCTTTTCAGGCTCAAGCTTCCCCAGAGGAGCACGGGACTCTATGAAAATACATAGAAGGAGGAAAAGAACTATTGCAAATGCAACAACGTACAGCACAGGACTGAATAAACTGCTTTGATTTACAGGATGGTTCCTGTAAATACTGAATGTTATGAGACTACAGGTCCACTCCCTTACCCACAAGGGAGATCAGAGCAATAATTGAAAGCATATTCTTTTCCTTGTAGGAACGGTCCTGATGATGCAGGCAGGTGAGAAAAGAGCTGTTGGCTTTTCACACACACTGACACAGCAGTGCTCCCATGCTTGAAGGCTCACCCCTCTAGATCTCATTACTGAAGGATATTAAAACTCATATCTCAGAGGGGCTCAGCTCCTTTCCCCTACAGAATAAATTGCTGACATTACAAAAACAGTTCTGGGATTTCTGCATGACACCAAAAAGGGAAAAAAAAAAAAAAAAAAAAAAAAAAGCTACAAATTTTTAAAGGATTTTTGACATCCAGCTGCTCTAAAAAATGATTGGCAGCCCTGAAATCTCACTTTTGCTGCTGAGCTTGGAGCCTTCCCTTCAATGGTCTGCACAAATGAGACCAGAATGTGCCCAAGCACACGGAGGGGAAATGCAAAGCCTTTGTCCCAATACAACACAAATGAATGACATTCACACACACTGAGATGTTCAGGGCAGAGTAAAGAGGGGCAGTTTATTTACAGACCTCAATATTTATAGAATTCCAACAGTGACCACGGATTGGAGGAAGACAATTGTCCTCTCCAACCACACTGGTCAACCCAACAGCCCATCAATTCTCTCTTCCTCCAGAAAGGAATGCAAAACAATCATGATTTACATGAAAAGTGTGTGAGAAACTCCACCACAAAAAGTAAAACATAGAAGGCTTTAGCAGAACTTTAGAAAAACAGAGCAACAAGCCTTCAGCTCAAATTTAACCTGGTGGAGGGTGAATGCCCCAGTGCTGCACCTCAGATCATGAGCTCCATGCAGCTTCAGAGATTTCTACAGTGGAAAGCACATTTCCATCATGCAGGGGTCAGCAACAAGGTGCTTTACTATATTGCTGTGAAAACTATGCTAAAAAACCACAGCATTTCAATTATTTCTTCTCATTGAAGCTGCTGGGACCCGTGATCAATTCAGTTCCCTTTGTACCTCAGTGCCTGAGAAGTCACACAGTTTATGGGAATATTTAATTATTGCTGCTGGAATTTCTGCAGTATTGTGGCTGGAGAGGAACTTTCTACCCTCCAAATAATTTGCATTTTAGACATTTCATTTTACAAACAGAAGTAGGGCTTAAAAAGAGCTTCCTTTGAAGTTAAAAGGAACAGCAATCTTAATTTTGCTTTGTGTATGCAAACCACTGACAAAGTAGCCTTTGAAAGAACCCCACTGGTAAGAGGCAAATCCTCCCTCCACATCATTTTAGAGAGCTTTGTTTTCCCAGAGTCTTTTCTAGAAACATAAATCAGTGTTCCTCCCACCTCAGCTGGGACCAGGAGCACCTCAGGAAAAGCAGATATTCACAATCACCTGTTGAAAAGATCTTTACCTCCATTTCAACCACTTGGATCCATCAATAAAGAAAAATGCCACACAAATGAGGCATAATGGTTTATAAATCAATTTACACAGATTAAATACCTGTTGAAAGAGAAATCAAATGAATGGAATATTAACCTCTATCTTGGGCAATAATAGCAGATGTCCAAGCTGTTAGGGGAATATCTTATTTAACTCAGGTAAATTGCAGAAACTCATTTATTTGTAAGCATCTCTGGGTATCTGTATGGACAGCAGGACTTTATTGAGGTAAGGCATGGATGCTCTGCTATGTGTGATATTTTAAATCCTACATCAATCATTATTATCGTCACCATCATCATTATTATTATTATTTTTTAACACCTAAAACACTAAACATCACAGGACAGATTTACCTCCAAGGCTAGAGTTTCAGACTCATTCTAATATTTTTAGCTTTTTATATTCCCAACATTATTTTATCACTGGTGATGCAATAATAATAGATAAACTTGTAGTGAAGAAGTCATCAGACTGCTGCAAATCGTATTCACGCTGACAGATGACCTCTGAGAGCATTTTATCCAGTAAATAAATAAAACCAAGTCTATTTCCACAGCTCAAACACTCCGAGGAAAACTTCCACCCTGGCAGCAGCGCAGGTGATGATATGGAGGAAGATGAAAAACAGGTTGTTTTAACATGAACTATTGCAATAGTTACCACTTTTACAGAAACGTTTTGACAATTTGACTCTCAAATTAGGGTTTCATTGTTTTTTGGAGTTCTTTGTCTGCTGTTCAATGAAAGGTTTGCAAATTAAAGGGTCGTAAAAGCTTGGTAGAACCGAGGTAATTACTAGACAAAAAGCAAAAATTAGCATCTTGATGTGCTTACATAGACATCAAGAACTTTTGAACCTGAGGAGAGTGAGAACAAAGAATTTGCAAATGAGGAGCTAAACCCATCAAAGAGAGAGCAAAATGCAGTTGTCCAGGAATCTCATAGTTCTCTGGGGGTTTTGAGATGGTTTAAAGATTTTTAGCTGTTTCCTTATGCAGAAGAATCCTTCCAGGGAGGCTCTTCTCACCAGCAGGTACAAGTGTCCTTCACCCTTGCAGGTGCTCTAAGACTGACTCCTTGGGGGGGAGTCTCCAATCCATCAGAAAAGCAGTGGCAAAGATCAAGGACTGAAGAAAAGAAGTTTTCCACCCAATTCAGGCATCTTGAGAAGACTTTTCCAGTGGCCAGAGGTTTATCTTCACAAAATCACCTGCACTGACACCTGTGAGCTGCTGTCACTGCTGTTCTCCACCACATCCATGGTGCCCCTACCTTCTCCACAAATATACTGGGACATGAGATAAGAAAAATAACCCCTTTTTTTCCAGATTACCACCTCTGAATCCCAAGCTCTGGCCTCCTAACTTCAGTAAACATGTCACAACATTCTTCTCCTTTGTTTTTGGTTTTTTTTTTTTCCTCTTTATCCGAAGAGGGAGTAAATCTCTTCAAAGAAAATTAAAAAGAAAAAAAAAGAATAAATCTCCCAGCCTTATGGCCCTTAATTTTCTACAGTTTGCATGAGGCTTTGAGATTTATGGTTGCTATTAAATGTAACAAAGGCGACCTGGCAAAAGGTCCACCAATCTGCACCGTGGAGCTGTAACACTGAGAACACACTATTATTATTTGCCTTTTAATATTGTAATTTTATTAACTTAGAGAACATGCTTTGAAATCATGCCAGGAATTTGCATTAAATCCCTAAGATGAATAAAATGAGTGAGACAGAGACGTAGCTCTTAAGCAGTTCTGCTGTAGCCTCAAGATGAAAGCACTGAAACCTTGGACCCTTTTGAGGCTCCTTGCCTCCAGCCTGTGTGTGAGGGATTATGGGGAAAAAGGCTTCTCTAATTCCCACTGGTCTAGAAGCTGTTGGAAAGGGAGGGTAACTTGTGATGTGGTTCAGCACAAAGGCTGGTGAGATGACTGCAGGTCATTTTTAGGTCGTGGACAGGCTGAGGTAGTTTCATGTTCATTAGAGGGATAAGTCAGAGATGTAGATAATATGAGAACAGAGTGAAGCTTATCCGTGGAATTTATTAGGGACATTTGCAAAAAAAAAGCAATGCCAAGGGAAGCTACCAGACCCTGCAGCTTCAGATGTTAGTAAGATGGATATGCCCTGTAAGAAATATAAAACCCAGGTGTGGTTGACTGAGTTTCCACATGAGATGAAACAGAAGTACCACGGTGTAGGTGTGAAGGATTCAGAAGGTGCACTAGAATGCCCTGTATCAAAACACACTTTCCAGACATCTCTTATTTGTCAGGAAGTTGGGGAACATCTGCTGGATTAAAGCCATCCTGCTCAAAGGGAGCTAAACTGTGCAAGTTTCACAGATCTTTCTCTTGCTGTGGCTGCTCTGACACAGCTTCATGCTGAGTCCCACTTTTTGATGTGTTACAGGTCTTGCTGTCAGTGTTGGATGGAGCAGACAAGGTTTCTGCTGAGTCCTGAGGGTGCACTGCCACCTTCTCTGCAAGGAAACTTGTTCTCCAGTGGGTCTTGGCCAGGTCACACTGTAGGTCCCAGTCTCAAACTGGGAACTTGGCCAGGTCACACTGTAGGTCACGATAAATTCCTTTCCATGGAACCCAACCTATTCTAAAAAATAGATTGGCTCCCCTCTGAGTGCTGGTGAAGTCAGGGCACACCAGGATAGTGTGAGTCTACTGAGCTCAGCAGCCAGAAGAATCCTCCTGCTCAAGAAGAGCTCGAATTGGCAGCAAACTAAATTAGGCAGTAAATTCCAAAATCAATTGAATTAGCAAATTTGAGGCCAAATGAATTTCTTAGCCTGGAATGTGCTCACCAACATGTAGATACTGGCATTTCCACAGTGTTCAGTACTCCAGCTCCACAAACCCTGAAACCATCCAGGTTTGCACTGCTCCTTTCAGTTATTTCACTTCATATCCATTTGCAGAGTGACACAGACACTGTGACATCTGTCACCAAAGCAGATTAGCCAAATACATCATTTACTCCTGTTAGATGTTCCTAGCATGTACAGGGCTCTGTGAACAAGAGTGCTAATTTGTGATGTAAACTGAAGTGAATGTGAACATATGTGGAAAACCCCAAATCCTTAACTGTACTGCATCTATGAATGGATCAAGACAGAAAAGGAAAAAAAAAAATATTCTGCCTGCCTCTCCTGAAAAGTGGCTGACATAGAATTAGTGACTCTCAGGTGGCTCTGCTGGGACATCACTTGTCTCACAGGGAATAGCCCAGCCATGAATAATGAGTGTGTGTGTGTTCTCCCAGCAGCGTCTTCTGGGAAACCTTTACAGAAAGGGAAAGTATATAATAAATATTTACAGATTAAAAATAGATGAATTGACAAAACCACAAATTATTGCCCTCACAGGCTGGAGCAGGGATTTTCCCCTGTTTTGCACACACACCGTGGGCTGGTGCCTGAGCAGACAGTACCAGGGTGATTACTGTTACATATATTTTCCAAACACTCAGCAGTAACAAGTCCTAAACTTTTGGTCATATTTTCCAGGAAAATTAGGTCCTAAATGTTTGATCATACTTTCTAAGAAAACCAGGGACAAAATGGGAGGTTGTCAGTAGCTACACTGGCTTCAGTGTTTTATTCCAGCAGTTTGAAACTCTTCCTTTGAACCCTACAAAAAGGGAAAAGCACAGCTGACATTTTTATGGAAGTTACTTTTGGGGTCGGTCTACAATATTAGTTCCAAAGTAACATTATGGAAAGACAAACTTCTAATAATTGTCTATAAAAACTAATTCTGTAAATCTACAAGAGAAATCTTTTAGAAAACTAATTCTGTAAATCTACAGGAGAAAATGTGTGAATACCCAGACCCGGCACTGTGGGGTTAATGGTTGGTCTTGATGATCCTAGAGGTCTTTTCCAACCTTAATGATCCTATAATTTTGACACCAGTTTTAACCACTGTCAGTGTGCCATTCATTTGGAGTGCAAATAAAACCCACATCCTAAAGACCCTATTTGTACTCCATCCTTTTACAGCAGACTTCTAATTTGTGTGCGATCATTAATTTTTAAGTGTTTGCTAATGAAATACATCCTTGTCCAAAGTTAATAAATGGATTAATAGCTGGGATAATGAGAATTCTGGCAAGACAAGAAAATACCAGGAGGGGGAAAGAAGAAGGGGGAACCTGACGAGTTAATGATCCATTAAAGTAAATCCTGGGTCAGTTTGGATCCTGCATGGTTCATTACTGTATAATAAATTAAATTAATAGCCATGAAAAGCTAGGCTGAGGCAAGAATGTTTTTGGTTAAACTCTAGGTAGACATTTGAGCTGTTTCTTACAGGTTTGCAGTTGTCTCTTATGAAAAGGAAACTTCCTAGCATTAAAAGAATTTAAGTACACAAATGAAAGCCAACCACCAAGCTGTTAAAGCAGTGGCTGGCTGGGTGTGTCACAAAAGCAGCCACCTTTACATGCTCAAGAGCCACCCAAAATAAAGAAGTTAAGAAATGGGAATTGGAAGACTCATTATGCCATTGATTGTGTTTAAAATAATAGCATAATATGGCTCGATACACAAAATATAATTATTTATTGGGAAAACAAGTGGTGGTCATGTTTAAAACAATAGTATAATATGACTTGATACACAAAATATAATTATTTATTGGGAAAACAAATGGTGGTCTTTGGGTTAGAGAGAAGAGGCAGGTCCTGGCTAATGTCCTCACTGATGAAGGGCATGACTGAGGTGCACACTAAAAGCTAAATCATGCATGTCTAACCTGACAGGAACAGAGATACAATTGCATCGAGATCTCTTGTCCTTGCATGCATCTTCAAGTTGTCTTCTTTCCTCCAAAGCTCCAAGTTATGGAAATGTTTTCTGGGTTCAGGGCTCAGAACCACAGAATCACAGAATGGACCAGGTTGGAAAAGACCTTTGAGATCATCAACACTCTGATAGGTCCTGAGCTGTCATCAGCAAACATCCACTATAGGTGTTCTGACACAGAAAAATTTAATCAAAACTAGTTAATCATACTAAAATATATTTTTTACAGCTCTAGATTGTTCTCAAGGACATTTAGTTAACATTATTAAAGCCATACTTGGTTAAACTCTTTCTCGTCCCATGACCACATTAAATTATTTATGTACTTCCAAACTAGGGTGCATTCCCTCTGCAGCAGATTCCAGCATTACCCAGAAACAGTCTGCAAGAGGTCTCTGAAAAGAGATAACCAAAGTGACCTTGAACATGTGGAGCAGGTAGGAGTTTAACATAATGGAGCAGGAACCGAAGCCAGCAAAGGGTACAGCAATGAGGAGCTAGCTTTAAACATCCAAATTTTCATTTAAGAGATGCTGCTTGGCATGAATTGTGTAACTGTCTAAAAAAGGTTCAGTTTGGAAGAGGGACCAGATGTATCACAGATCTATTATCACAAAGTGGGCTCGGAATAGCAGGAAAGGCTGGGATAAGGTTTTAAGGACTTTGTCCCCAGGGAGTCTGAGGTTGCTACAGCAAGGGACCCTGGGCTGGAGATTGGTACTAAAAATAAAAACATTGCAGGAGGGTAGGGCTGCACATAAAGCTCAGTAAGACAACAGAGAAAACAGCCTTGGTCAAAGAGAGGGGAAAAAAATCGTGGTCAGGCCTTCTACTCATGTAATTGCCCAGGAAATGATCGAGGAACTGGTGGAGCTGGGGACAGAACTGGCCTGCAGTCCATTCAGCTGCCCTGTCCTCAGGGTGATTTTCCCTCCTGGCCCACGTGTGTGTGACTGTGGGGGCTGCCAAGAGTGGCTGAAAGGCTCATTCAGCCCTCAGCAAGGAAGGTTTGGCTCAGGGCCACGTGGCTGGGTTTGTAGGAAAGCAAAACACAAACTCCCCTGGAAGGAAGACCCATGACAGCTCAAGCTGAAATTCAGATCCAAGCCCCAATGTGCATGGCCTGAATGCAGAAGGAGAACCCTGCTCCCAGCTAATTTTTGAAACACCTAATTAGAGGGGATATGAATTAAATTCTTATTTTTACAGCTTTTGGGGAAAAAAAACCTATTTATTACTTATAGGGTCAACTATGAGTCACATCAACTGGTTGACTGAGGATCAGAATGAAAATTCCCTCTCTACTCCACGAATTTTCTGTCACCCCTGCACAATGCATTGGATTGGAGGTGGCAGAGACCCCAGCAGAAAAAGGCCAATTCTGCCTCTCAGTGAACCAGGAGACACATCCAAGCTGCTGCAGGATTCTGCAACTGCAGGACCCAAACCAAGATGAAATGGGATGGGGCTCTCTAAACCAGAATGTTCTTGGGATTTCACTCAGCCCCTGACCTCGACACCACCATCTCAAGTGATTCAACTGAAACACAATTCCAGGGAAAACAAAGTGCATCATTTTTCAGTCTTCAAATAAAATTGCTCGGATTGATAAAATACACTCTGATCCAAAAGATCATCCCTAATTCAAGGTCAAAATGATGTGAAACACCAGTGTTTAGTAATTAACATGTATAATCAGCATGCTTAACAGTAGTAGGAATGATAATGAGTTTTATATTTTGATGAATGAACAAAATTATTACCAGTGACATGTAACACTCAAAATTTTGTATCTTGTGTCATGCTGTTTCTCCTTGTAAAGAAATGAAAAAAACCTATTTTTAGCCTAATTATGAAAATAAAATATTGTTTTTATAGAGATATAGGTATCTAATAACTCTGCATTCAAGCATGGCCTATTAAAATAAATAAATAAATCATTAATCAGAAAGGTACATTTTAGGATATATATAAATACTTAAATATAATGATAGGTTTAATATCACTCTCATTACTTTCCATTAACTTCTCCTCAACATGACCAGTGTATAATTATTCCAACTTTTACACTGTCCTGCTCTTAAGAAAATCCAAACCAGAGTACTTCTAGAAAAGATGGTACAGCAATAAGAACAGTGACAAAATTTATATTAACATTTCTGCATCTGCAGGAATTCACATGGGGGTTTCATGCACACGAAGGAAATTGATAAAGGGGAATTTATGAAAAAGAATGCACTTTTTTTTAATGAAGTGTGTGCTGAAAGTGCACAATAGTTGCATTGATATGACCCTGTGTGTGCATACAGAGTTTGCACTGCTGAAGTGTTGGAAATGTCTCCAGAGCGTAAGACCATTATGTAGTCAAGCTGGGCTGCCAAAACTCTGTTCCACAATGACTGACCAAATTCTGGGGGCCTAGGAGACAAAATCAAAAGCAAATTCAGATTTTTCCCTGAACTGAAACTTGCTTTAAACAAAGTGGAGTTACAAGTATTGGCAGGCATCACCAGGCAGTGCAAAGCTTAAGCTAATGAGGAGATTGTAGTATGATAAAATGCTTGATCATATCTCCTGAATCTAAACCCAGAGGCTGTTTCCAGGACAAAATGTGCAACATCTCCTCAGGTTTTTGGTCCAATTGTCCTTAATGTGCAGTGTAGTCTATTCCCACTACGTTCCAAAAAAAATTTGGTTCACTCTTGGGTTTTTTGTCAGAAGAAAACCTCATTCCCTTCCTCCTGCAGCAGGATGTGCTTAAGCAGAGGGAAAATCAGCAGGGCTACAGTAATTTTCCATTAGTTCTGGTACTGGAAGTTTTGTGCCCTGCTGAAAACCCACCAGGGCTCTCAGTGGCACCTGGGCACCCCACAGCATCCAGAGCCTCCAGGGAGGTGTGGAAGGACACAGAAAATCCATAAAACACTCAGCTGTTGTGCCCTGGGAGCAGGCAACTCACCTTGGCCCCTAAGATCCACTCTTTCTACCCCCTGAGTTTAATGAAATAAGAAGGCTCATTGTACAGAGTAGTGTTAAACACCATTTCTTTCCAACTACAGTTACATGAAGGATGAAAAGAAGGACTGCCAGCTCTTAGACAATGTTATGAGCCTTCTGCCCCTTTTTGTACAGGAATTTAGCCATTATCAAAGGTCAGCTTTCAGGCTTTCCACAGAGAAGTTTATAAAGTGCCCATAAAGCCAAATTCTAGCTTGTGCTAAGTCTGTGTTAGGCAAATTTTATAAGAAACATTTTGAACAGTGCTGTACTGCTGGCTCCCAGATGATTTTCTTCTGGGACTAATGCAAAAAAAAAAAAAAAAAATTATTGCCTCTTAAAAATCCTTTTAGGACAGGTCATTCTTGCTGGTATTTAGGCCTTTTGTTGAGAGAAGATTAATATAAATAATTTATTAAATGTGGGTTATGACTTTTCTCATCATATCACTGTTCTTTTATTAGAAAAACCCCTCAGTAACCTATAGGGAGGTGTGTAAGTTCGTTGCTGTATGACATGGTGAGGAATACCTCCAAACAAAAGATTATTACACTACCAGAAACATCATCAGAGTGGAACTGTGAGGCCAAAAGACACAGCATTAGTATTCATTTCAATGGTATTTTGGGTGTCCAAGCTCCCAAGCTGGCTTTAAAAACCTGAGGCCAGAAAGCTGCAGAGAGATCAGACAAGTGAAAGGCTTGCAACAAGGAGAGGTTGGGCAGCCTGCTCTGATCTGAGCTTCTCTGAAGTCTGCTGTTGAAATTAAGTTCCAATATTTTGTTTTGGTCCATTTATAGGTTTGGGGTTTTTTTTGCATTGAGTTACCCTTACAGTCAATATATTGCAAATGTCACATGTTTTGCAGCTCCCTGGTACATACAAGTCCTGAGTATGTCGCTGTGTTGCTGTGGGTGTTGCTATGATGCAACAACAATTTTTAAATTTTTTTTTTTTTTTTGAGACATCCACTCAGTGAAACACAACACAAATTGAAATTATTCTGAAGTATGGCAATGCAGGCAGTATCCAGAGGGATAAATAATAGCTGTTTCCTAGGAACTGGATAACCCTGTCTCCACTGGAACAGCAGTGTAAACATCCTAAACTGGGAATTAATGAGAGGGTATGGATCCAGAGCAGTACATGTGACAACAATCAGGAGTAACAGGGCTCACAGGAGCACTGAGAATGAAATAAGGAAAGGGCAGTGGGCAGAACAAAGTGCTGGAAGAACACCCAGCTGCAGTGCCAAAGCCTTGGAAGCACAGCAAGACACAAGCAGGGCTGTGTGGGGAGGAGAAACAGGAAAACCCATGGAATAGCCTGTGGACACGCAGTGTGCTGAGAAAGCATTTTAAACATACTTTCCATGCAAGGAGCACTTACTGAAAATATTCTGCATGCTTGCAGAGGTGGAGTGAACAGGTCTGGAAACTTCCCAGCACCTCTAACCACGGAGTGCCCAGAAGCAGGGAGGGCTTTGGAGACGTGGCTGCTCCTCTGCTGACTGTGCCCTTCCTGAGCACCTCATTTCAAAAGCCCAGTCTGTAATTATCCCCCCCCCCCTGCCCCACTCATCCCCTTTCCCTCAAGCAGTGTAAATTCTGGCTGTATGGTTGAGAAGTGATATTATTTCACATTTTTATGTAGCATTTCACATGTTCCAGGCGTTGAGGAGACGTTGATCTGGCTTGGGAGGGCTGTGGTGAGGTGGGTGGGTAATTACAATTCTTTGCAAAAGGCTGGAAAGCTGAAGAGAACTGTCCCCAGAGAGTATCCAAGCCAGAATGAGGCCTCAGGGGTGAAGGTAACATTCTTTGTTCATCCAGGAAAACCAGCTCTTGGACTGGGCAGGAGGAAGGGAGAGAGAGAAGGCCTGTGAAAAGCAAAGGGCTGAAATATTTTTCTGGATACAACAATTTAAGGATAATTCTTCAGAGTTCTGATTTCTTTTTTCCTCTCACTGTGACTCACACAAAGTAAATTACATGGTGAATTCTGCTACTAGGCAGTTATGGGACTGTTTAGTGTGTCTGTTTAAAGAAAATAAATCATAAATGTGTTTTGAACCTGGAAAACCCTGTGAGCTATCGAGTTCACAAAGCTGCCCCTTTATGTGAGTGGGGTCTGCCCACAACTTGATGAATGTGTTACCAGATTGGAAAGGAGAAAAATCTTTAGTGTGGCAAAAGCTATGAAGGTTCATATGATTCGAATTAAATTCAGATAATAACAATTCTTGGCTTGGTGGTGTTTGGAAAGAGAGTTTGAAATTCTCCTCAGAGACATTTCTTGGTTTAAATAAGAGCTATGACTGAGTCCTTTCAGAGGAAGAAAAAGTCTAAATCCTTTGCTAGAGCCTCTTGCCCCTTTCAAAGTCTATTTCCTTTTAAAATCATATTTAGAGATAATAGGAGGGGTGAGAGCCAGTCAGACATACATCTGCACAGAAATGCTCATCTCCCTGTGCATCACACTCTATAAATACACACATCATAAATAAAGATCTAGCTCCCAGTGTGACTGTGGACAAGGCAAGCCATGTTCACAGAATCACAGAATATTCTGAGCTGGAAGGGACCCACCAGGATCCTCTCTGGAGTGAATGATCCATAAATTGTCTGATTTACACAGCCATTTGATGAGGCAAGCTCCTCAGCACAGGTAAAGGCACTGTACTACTGAAATTGGGCACTTGCTCTTGCCCAGGCAATAAAGATCTTTAGAAATCCATAGCAAACACTAAAATCTGATTTGAAACAGCATCACTTCTCAGCCAGTTCACGTGAACACTTTTCATTGCAGTGGTAGCAATGCAAACATTTTTCCATAATGAAGGCCTGGCAGCTGAGAAAAGCACAGTGGGAAGGAAGAGCCAAACCAATGAGATGCTATAAACACACTCCCACCATTCCAGCAGAACTTAGAACAGCCCCCAGAAATTGTAATTTATGTTGGCAACCACAACTTCAGTAAGACCAGAGATCAGAGACGTGCCATGAGCTTGATCAGGCCCTCCCACCACTGATACTCCCTCTTTTCTTCAAGTTCAAAGTTGGTCTATCCAGGGATTTCCAGGTAAGGGAAACCTTCAGCCCTCCTGCTTGACAGCCTCAGAGCTGCTTTGTGGTAGAGGCAAGCAATTAAAATGCACCACTGGCACCGAAGTGCTCTCAGATCACAATGCCCATTGTAGCTACAAAGGGTTTAGTAACAGTGAGGAAAACAAATAACTCACAATGGAGGACATTGTTTGTCCACAATCACATGGTTTTCCTGGTTTACATACATGGAAATGCATAGTTTCCCTCCCTACACTGAACCAGGCATTGCCAAAAATAATTTACAAGGAAGTAAATTCAAACAAGCCATGAATAAGAGAATAATTCCTTTCAAAACAAAGGCAATTGTTTTACAATTTATAAATGGGGGGGGTGGTGGTGTGGGTATTTCTTATGCCAGTGCTAAACAAACAGCTTCCACTGCTGGTGTTTTTAATTGCTCAGTTAAAGACACAGAACCATCCTCTCGGATTTGTGCATTTTTTTTCCTCCATAACCCTTCCCCAAGCACTGCAGATGTGTTTCAGCAGCTGTCCTTGCCTCCCCTGCAAGTGCAAGTGTAATGGATGAGGATGTGTATGAGTGCCCCATCATCAACTCATTAAAGATTGCCTTCCAGGTTACTGAAATGTGCTCAAAACCCCTGTTCTGCCCTCAATGCCTGGGTGCAGCAGCACTCAGCAGTGTGTTTCCTTCCCAGTCGATGTTTTCTGATGTGCTGCCAAACATTTTGTGACATTTCTGATCAGATTACCTGCTAGAAAGAAACCAGCTCCATATTGGCCCCGTCAGGAGGCAGAATCTGTTCTCCTTATCCAAGGAGTTTGCTTCTCATATTCTTTCCTAAAATACCATTTTATTGGTGATCCATCTTGCACTGCTCAGCCAAAGCTTGGGGGAAGGAAAGGAGAAACAAGGGACATGTGCCAGGGTGATGGAGGTAATAAGGGACATGTGCAAGCAAAATGTGTTTGAGTGATGCTGAAACCAAGCTCAGGGTGGATATGGGACTAATTCCTCCTCCAGATGCATTCAGGCTTTAGTCAGAATGACCAGAAACCAACACAAGGGAAGTGGCAACAGGGCATACTGATGGTTTCCCAAAATACCTGAAGGTGCCTTATTTCTCCTGCAAACAAAACCTTTGTCCCAGGTGTCACACAGGGTGGTCTGATCCAGTTACAGGTTCCTTTACAAGGCAGATTCTTTGTGCTTCATCTATTGCTCTGCAGAGGCTGTGACAAAAGTGGTGTGTAAGCAACCCTGCTGCCACTCTGATAAGCTCACTCACACCCCTAATATTGCCTTTTTTTCTTCTGATTTTCTTCTGACTCCAATTAAATGTCCTCTTTGTGTAAACAAGCTTTTGTTTATAATCCTTATTAGAGCGAGGAGATTAACTTTATTCCCATTGGTGCTCAACAGGAACAGATTCAAGCACCTGCTTCAGTCTGTTCTGCTGAAGTGCAGCACAAAGGTGCAAGGACACAAGGGAGAAAAGGCACTTTTTTTCAGCGGTTATTCTTTTGTTATTGTCCAGAAAATGTTTTTTTGGGGGAAGTATCTCAGGTACACATTGCCAGACCCTGACTGAGTCTATTCTATTGTTCCAGAAGAACTGAAAATACAACTCATTATAGATAAAGGCATTCAAGATGAAGAGAAGCTAGCTTAAGGAATGCTTAAACAAAACAAAACCCAAAAAACCACTAATACTATTTTTTTTTAAAGGAATACACTAGCCTGAAATTTATCCTTATCTGTGAATGAGATTCTACATTTTCCATCCTCTTTGCTAAGAAAGCTGTGCAAGATGTCTGGAGTCTGCAGTGAGAAACTCTTACAATATTTCCAAATGGAAGAAACCTTCTGGTTTTGTAGTCCAGGACAGCAAGACAAGAGATCAGATCAAGCAGAGGATAAACAGGGATATAAAGTGTTTTCGTTCATAACAGAATCACAGAATATTCTGAGTTGGACAGATGATGCTTCCAGTCAAAAGAATTTTTCCTGCTTGTATTATCCTATCATGTCCCTTGATTCCAACAATAATATCCATAATTTTGCACTGAAAAGTTAATTTTACAGAGTTAAATGGCAAATATATCACCTATTATTACATTTTTTCTTTTGTGTATTTTTACGTTTCCTATAAATGAACAGAACATTTCTCTCTGTATGAAATATATCACAAAGCTGTGTTTAAAGATTTTTCCAACTATTTGTGAAATTCATCACTTAAAACATTAAATAGGCTGATACTGATAAACACTATTACTTGTTTAGTTTTATCTCCAATGAGGATTTGTCATTTTGGAACATCCTATTTTTAGTCAAACAAGCTATTGAAAACTTACATAACTCTTTCAATAAGCTCTTGTTTGTCCAACAAATGTGACTTGTTCCAGAACATTTCCGTAACTTTATGTTACTACCTAGGAGCTGAAATGATGAGGGAAAAAAATCCTTTGAATATCTGAAAAGATATAAAATATACTGAGAAACAGGCTATGCTTTTTATGCTCAGGTTCTCCTCTATCACAACATCTTTCAAGAAAATCTTATAAAAAATTCAGTTCAATTTTTTTAATTTATACAAACCCCAATTTACCATTTTGATAAGCATATTGTTAATTCTATAGTTTACATCAGAACAGATTTGGTAGTGATTTCCCATTCAAATAGATTATTTCCTATTCATATACCCTGGAATGAGATTTTTTTTCCCCCCTCCTTCCTATTTATAATTACACATACAGAATTGTTTCAATAACAGGAGCAATTTCCAGTAGTCCTGATGGTGCATATGTGTGCATAATGAGGGGGAAAAGGCAAATCAGGGCAGAGTTTAAAGGTTTTATTGCCTTTGACATGCACATGCTGCTCCTGTTGAGGTAACTACCAGGGGGCTTTGCAGGAATATCTGCACCAGAACAGACCCTGCAGCTGTGAACCTGCAGATTGGTCTCATTTATCATTCAGAGAAAGGAAAATGAGACCTAATTGAATATCTCATGGCAAGATTACTACAGAAGTTTTTACAGTGTATATGTAAGCAATCGTTAGCTATTCCCACCTACCACTGAGAACATTTTAATTTCTTCAGGAGCTCTTCCCAGCTCAGGGGTGAGCACAGGAGGATGAGGCTGATCTGGTTTGGGGAGCAGATCACCAGCACCACCCTGGGGCTCCAAGGACAGAAGTGTCTCCCCAAGAGGTTGCTGCTGCCCCTGAGCCAGTTTCAGGGAAGTTTGGTGATGGCATCTGTCACAAACAGAGAAAAACTGAAATCAGAGATTCCCCTTGTAAGTTTAAAAGCAATACTTTTATTTAAAAAAAAAAAAAATAAATCTGAGCCCTGGCTCCTGGTGACACAGAGGGGTGAGGGGCATGGCATGTACCAAGACTGTTACTGTGATGAAGCAAAAAGTGCAGCAAATGTTTTCTCTAATGTCTCTGTCACCTCTATTAAGATGAGCTCTTTTAAGAGCTTTAGTCAGGTGGGTACAACCAGCACAGCCTTAGGACATAAAAACAACTTAACTAACTAGAGAAGAAATGTCCTAGATGACTGATTAGATTGTCCTAAGGTGTACTTTAATAAATCAAGATTTACTAAGCAAATCTTTGTAAATCTTTGGTGTGCTGGGGAAATGGAAGGCAGATCCCAGCTGAGAGCATCTGCCAGGTGGGGAATGACCAACTCACTCAGCAGCAAGAGCCCACCAGACTCATTACCTTTTCCACCTCCATCAAATGGATGTGAAGGGGGTCAGAGGGGCCAGAGAAAAGCCAGCCCATGGATCCCAGCCACCACCTCCAATATCTGCAAGAGATCCTCAAAACTGATGTCTGTGTTCCACCAGTGACGCTGTCCCCTCTGTCCCCACTGATGAACCCTTTCCCTGTTTGTTGGCAAAATGGGCAGGGAAGTGTCCAAACAATGTGAAAATATGGGCTTGGCCTCTGCCACATACAGAAAAATAAAGTACAGAAAAATAAAATACAGAATTTTAAACAAAGAAAATGCTATAAATAAAATAAAATAAAATAAAATAAAATAAAATACAGAACCTTAAGAGTACATTCTGTGCTACAAGAGAATTTGTTTTACAAACCTCTCCACCCACACCCAGAGTGAATGCAGAACCTGCATGAGAACTCCTATCTCCTGTCTGCAGTCAGACACTGCTTTCTTCTGCATAAACCACAAGCAAGTGTTAACTGGAGAGCCTTAATGAGACTTAATTACTTGACTGAAGGGCAGAGCAGCAGCCTCAGCCCAGGTCTAACGGTTCCAGTGCTTGTTTGGGGTTTTTCCACTTGCTTTTATCCTCTTGCATTTCTCCCAGCAGCACAGAGATGCTGTGCTGCCTCCTGAGAGGGCGAGTGTGTGAAATCTCTGCCCTGTGCAGAGTCCCTGGTGTTGACAGCTCCTCCCCTTTGCATGATTCCTGCTGGAAGCAGCCTCTGGAGAAAGCAGTCATGGAGAAAACTGCTTTTCTTCACTGCCTGTAAGTGATGTTACCACGCTTCCTCCTCTAAGTGAAATCACAAAAAAAGTTGTTTTTTTGTTTTTTTGTTTTTTTTTTTTTTTGTTCATGTATCTGCTTCAGAATTTTTATTGTATTATCCTATCATGACCATTGATTCCAACAATAATATCCATAATTTGGAACTGAAAAGTTAATTTTACAGAGTTAAATGGCAAATATATCACCTATTATTACATTCTTTCTTTTGTGTATTTTTACGTTTCCTATAAATGAACAGAACATTTCTCTGTGTATGAAATATATCACAAAGCTGTGTTTAAAGATTTTTCCAACTATTTGTGAAATTCATCACTTAAAACATTAAATAGGCTGATACTGATAAACAGTACCTACCTTTTTAAGTGACTTAAAAATTGTTTTAAAGACAGACATAAAAACTTGCTTTAAAGTTTTAAAACTAGAGGCTTAATAATATTTGTACAAACACACACGTATTTAGGGATGATAGAGTGAAAATGAAGGAATAGCATTCTTTTTACAGCCCTAAGAATGGGCAGGTTTGGGAAAATCACCTTCTGTATTGCATTTAGCTTAACTCTAAATAATAGTCAAGGAAGGTTATGGATATCTGCCTTGTTTTCCCTGACCCAGACATATCTCACTTCAAGCCCTAAAGAATGTTAAAAACACATTAAGTAGAAAATTACTAAAATGGCTAATTAAGTTTTATCGAAGAACACATCTGCAAGTATACATGCACTGGCAGCTCTTCCATCAGGAGCTGGTCTCATTACAAAAAGTAGGAACCAGTCCTTGTGGGGAAAATCAGGCAGTTACTTCAAGAAGGAAATATTTATACATTATTAAAGGACCGATTTTTCAAAAACCCTAATTTAATGAAGATGGAAATCATGCCCATATTCACCCATCTGTTTGATGAAGGCTCTGCTGAATATTTCAGGATGGAGAAATTGGCTTCTTTCAACACCATTAGAGAGACTTAGTCAAAAGCAGGTGCTACAGAAAATTATTTTAGTGGATTACTATCCCCCATTTTCCACTTAGATTAAAATAATTTAGCATGAAAGAAATGCATCTTGCAGTTCACCCTGTGGAATGGCTGTGCCAAAGAAAGGGATCATTTGTCCCTTGGGCTGGAGGCTGAAATCCAGGTTCCTCTCTTCCCCTGCACTTCTGAGTGAGCTTTGACAAGTCAGTTCTGCCTGTACCAAAAAAACCCCTGGGGTCAGTGGGTCCTGCAGACAGATTTTGGTCTGGGAAGGGCTGTGTCAGGGGGTAATAAAGGATTATGAGTCCTTGTTCTCATCATTATTATTGCTGTCATCATCTGCGCCTTGTCCAGGGGATTCCATGGGATGGGATCAGCCACGTGCAGCTGTCCCAGTGCTGTTCACACTCTGCATCCTCAGTGTGTGTCTGCTCCTGCAGCCAACCCAAGGCTCTCTCCTCACCCTTCCCAGGGGATCCTCAGCCTTCCCAGGGGATCCTCAGCCTTCCTATGGGATCCTCACCCTTCCCTTGAGATCCTCACCCTTCCCATGAGATCCTCACCCTTTCTATGGGATCTCCACCCTTCCCATGGGATCATCACCCTTCCTATGGGATCCTCACCCTTCCCATGGGATCATCACCCTTCCCCTGAGATTCTCATCCTTCCCAGGGGATCCTCACCTTTCCCCTGGGATCCTCACCCTTCCCAGGAGATCCTCACCTTTCCCAGGGGATCCTCACCCTTCCCATAAGATCCTCACCCTTCCTATGGGATCCCCACCCTTCCTATGGGATCCCCACCCTTCCTATGGGATCCCCACCCTTCCCATGAGGTCCCCACCCTTCCCATGAGATCCCCACCCTTCCCAGGGGATCCTCACCCTTCCCATGGGATCATCACCCTTCCCCTGAGATCCTCACCCTTCTCATGGGATCCTCACCCTTCTCATGGGATCCTCACCTTTCCCATGGGATCCTCGCCCTTCCCAGGGGATCCTCACCCTTCCCACCTGGGTGCAACCCACGAGGATCAGCTCCTGCTCTTTCCTACATCGCTCCAAACCATCCAGCCAGGATTTGCAAAGCCTCTCAAGGCGTGTTTGAAAGGGGAATTATCTGCAGTTAGCTAGCTGGAAAATACCAGGCTCTGGAATGCCTCCAAGAATCCTTTTTTACGAAGTAAAATATTTGGAAAGTACATTTGCAATCAATTTAAAGGAAAGGCACATTTTATATTAAAACCCTCATACTCTGGTTAAAACACCACTTTGACTATTATTTTCTAAAATGGAGTGTTACAAGATCCAAGCACAATATACTGTGGCTCGCAGAGCAGAGTTAATAAACAGGATAAAGTTTCACCAATGCAAGTTGAGATTCTGCTTTACTTTGATTGTTTCCTTTTTTATCCTGACCCGTGCTGCTATGAAGTAAAAAGGGTATGAATCACAGTATGTTTTGAAGATGAAAGTTGGGGTCATAGTTATGAAAAACAGAATCTGAGACTGGTTTTTCCCAAACAGGTCTAAAGAATCCTAAAGAAAAAGGGAGATGGTTTCCAAAGCTGCTTATCAGAGTAGTATTGGAGAACCACTAAGCTTGTGGCCTTTCAGAAATTTCTGACATTTTAGGGGATTAATGCCCATCAAAACCTCACCAATCATTTCGAAAGACACATCCCACAGACAAAATACTGGAAAACTCCTCCCTAAACCACATAATTACTTTTGAAATGTGCCACTCTTTGGACTTCTTGGCCTAGATCAATTCAGAGGCAGGTTTCAGTGAATATGCACTGACTAATGGCAATGCCTGACTCATGTATCTCTTACAATGGTGTTTCTTGTGCAGTTTCAAACAAAGCCGTAACTTTCCCCTCATGACATAAGGCAGAAACTGTTACTGCTACAGTTATAAATCCACAAAAGTCTTTAAATATTTTTAAAAGCGAGTAAAATAAATCTGATTGTTTATTTTAACCTTTCTTGTTTTACATGTGCTGTGTTGGTTCTATCTGAAATCTAAGAGAGGAAAATAAACCATGCCAGGCTATGGCTGTGCTAAGCCTGGTGTTTTATGGCTTTCTAAAATAAAGTGTGCTCCATTAAAGGTGCTAAGTGAAGGGAAGATGTAGCATTGTTATTGCAGTGGGCATTCTGATTCTTTGAAATGGCAAAGAGTGGATGAAAAAAAATGAGAGCTCCTTACATTGCATCTCACTGACATCTTGCACTTGAGAGGATGAGCTCACCCAGCACGGGTACACGTTGATCCAGAGGGTGCTTACGCTGCCCTCGTTAACTGCAGCTCTGTGCTTGAAAGGGCAGAATAAAAAAATAACACATCCAGCTGAAAATGCAGCAGTGAGTCAGGCCAAGGCACCCGGGATTCCAAAGGGAAACACAGGGACAGACACCCAAACTCTGGCAAAACATGTTTGTGGGGTCTCCTCATGACCACAAGCAGTTGCAGTGAACATGGAGTTTTGTACCTGAGCATGGCCAGGAGCACAGCAGTTGGGTCATTGTCCTGGGTTATGGAAAACAAAAATGTGTATTCTATTTTCATCTCCTGAAAGCACTGTTCTTCTTTACTCTGGGAAGAGTAGGGCGGGTGCCTTTTGTCAATGGGCCAACTGTAGGGCATTGTTTCTGATCTGTTTCACCACCTCTTCCTTCCAGGGGGACAGTTGTCTGCTAATAGGCCATTAACACCTCCCCAAACTAACACATCCCCAAACTATACCCTCCCCAAAGCAGTACATTCCACATTCCATCATCCTATTGTGAGATGCTCCACCAGGTAGGAGGAGCCAACCATTCCTACCTGGATAAAACTGAGCCACAGGAACGAGAAGGCATCCAGCTTCACCTGATTCCTGGAGGAAGACTGGACCCCTTCTCATCACGACCTGGACCCTTGTTCTACAGGATCATCTCTACTCCACCAGAACCACATCTGCCACTCCAGGAGGACTCACTTTTGGACTGCTTCCAACACCCTGGCCAACAGGGTGTCAGGTTGTAGCTCTGACTCTGTCAGGGTTTTCCAGGATTGTGGTTTGCTTGCTGGTTTGGTTGGGTGGTTTTGTTTTTCTACTATATTTGTATTGTTAATATTCCTAGTAAAGAACTGTTATTCCTGTTCTGATCTTTGCCTGAAAGCCCTTAATTGCAAAATTATAATTTGGCGGGGGGTGAGGGGTTTACATTCCCCATTCTAAGGGAAACTTCAGCTTTGCCTGTCAGATACTTGTCTTTCCAAACCAAGACAGTCATGACTCAAAAAACTTGCCTGTTCATGGCAAGGGAAGCCTGGGTTTGGAGTCAGGGCTGCACAGCCAGCCCCTGAGCTGTCCCTGTGTGTGCTGGAACATTCCAGTCTGCTTGCTGCCCACACCTCTGCAGCTGCTGAGGTGCTTGCAAGACTGCCAGCAAGACTCCAGATTAGTTCCAGTGTCTGCGGCCACAGACCAGACATATTTTACATATCTTGGGCTCAAGTCTTCCAGATCCAGTGGTGACTGAGGCATTTCCAGGTGAGGGGCACACCCAGCATCCAGGGGAACCCCCTTTCTGTGTTGTCCCAAACCTGTGGCTGACAGGCACTACCTGTTAGAGCCCAGTGTTCCTCAAGGCAAGACCATTGACAAAAAACTGTTGTTTGCTGCCAGCTGCACCAAAGCTTTGCAGTCAACGCATTTTTTTAAAAAGAGCCTTCCAAAGTGAAATACTAAGAGGTATGAAAAGCACATTTTGTCTTGGCAGCACCTGGTACTGCCTTGTAGTGCCACAAAGCCTGCAGGGGCCTGGTGCAGCATGTTTGATCCCTCATGTTAATCCTTGCTTTGGTCTTTTATTGGCTCTGCCAGAGAATTCACACTGAAATCCACACAGAGAGGTGTGAAACCATGGGTGACATGTGAGAGGAAAGACAAACACTTTGGATCTGCTTGTTCCTCTCTCAATGCCTCCAGTAACGTTCTTCCTTGGAAAGCTACGCCTGTTCTTGGCAAAGTCAGCAGCAGAGCAAGGATAGTCCTTTCCTGAAACAAGTGCAATCACTCTTGGGAATACTTAGGAAAAGCAGTAGCTGCTTGTCCTACCTTTTCCAGTATATCTTGCTCAATTCCTTCTGAAAATATCTAGTGGGAGTCCTTTTATCATGAGGATCACTGCAAGGGGTGTAGTCCTGCTCAGAGATAAGGAATAGGAGTAACTTGGGTAGAGATGTGGAGGAAAAGTGAGGTTACCTGCCCCACAGAGCTGAAGAATCAAACCTGACTGATGTTGTACACTACAATGATTCAGACTCTGATTTCAGAAGGCTGAAAATGACTGTGTTTATTTTTGGGAATTTCTTCTTTTTTATACTATTCTGTAGAGAACAACTCAATTGGTGAAACAAACTTCTTTAATTACATTGATTAAATTAGAGAGACATCAAGAAGAAGTCCCTCCTAGGGAAAGAGTGTAAACAAAGGTTACAGTTAGAAGAACATGTCTCTTGTTTACAGAAAACTTTTTGGGAAAAGAGTTTCAGAAAACCAAAACATTTCAGGCACAAGCCATGGCTACATCTGACCATGGATTTGCTACAGAGAGAAATGGGGATTGGGGAATAAGAAAGCTTGGCAGAAAGACTTCACATGTGGAGAGGTCAGAAGTCCATTATTTTGAGGCATGTGAAGCTGTGAGCACTGTGACATCTCCAAAGAGAAGATTGCATTTTCTCCAGAGACTGAACCTCTTCTTTCCCTGTCACAATTCTCTGAAAGAGAGCTTTCCCTTGGGAGGCTGGGGGGAAGATGAATTCATTCAGCTGCTGCTTTCAGATAGACCATCAGCTTGGATTCCTACAATCAAAAGACCCAAAAAGTTTAATTTGTACAGTAGGGCTGGGAGCTGAGGCAAAGACCCAGATGGAATTGCCTCTAGAATTCCCAGAGCCACAGCTTCCAGCAGCACGGTGGTGGTGCTGGGCCATGGCCTGGGCAGCACTTATTCCAACAGGCACTGAAACTCCTCCCAGAGCAGTCAGACCTCCAGACACGGGCAGGCAGACCCCAGCCAGCCACAAAAAACCCAAATTCCAGCAGTTCACAGCTCCACAAGCCCAAGGCAAGCAGAAGTCAGTCTTTGGTGTGTGTAACGTGATCCAGACCCCACCTTGTCTAGCATGAGGAACAAGCAGAGGCAGAGCCCCAAAGAACCAAGATAACTTCAAGCCTGGAGAGATGAATGTGCCTGCCAGGAACCCAGCAAATCCCGTGCTCCCAAAACATCCACCGTGCTGCCCAGCCTTAGATTCCCATATGGAAAATAAATGCAGCAATGCATATTCAAACAGCCTGCAGATTAGATCGAGATAAAATTTACATGAACTCTGCACTGTTGGTGTTACCAGGTGAAGGTTTGAGAAGACATGTGATAAAACCTTAAGTTGTGGGGAACCTGAGAGTAAACTCAAATAACTTCAGCACTGGCAGATGCAGTAGATGGTATCAGGCCTTTTATAGAAGAATTTAAGACCACCTTGATTATTAAAACCTATGGGGCCTCACTAAGGATCAGCCAGGACAGTTCTGCTACTAAAACAAGCTCTCTTCCAGGCAAGGGGAATTGGAGAAATGAAAATCTGAGCTCATCTGGTCTTAAACACTTGGTCTTTTTTGGCATCTCACCCACCACATTTCTTGCACTTGATGTGAAACTCCAGAAGCCACTGTAGATAGATGAGATATGCTATTGAAAATAGCATATATGCCTATTGTAGGTGTGTGTATATTCCCATATTGCTGCCTCTGGAGCTCTTCATCAATGAGAAAATTGTTAAGGATACCTTTTTTCTCCCTGTCTGGCTTTAACAATGTTTTTCTTGGATAACATGCAGGAAAGTACATTTTGCCTTGAAAATGGCAAAGCTTTCAATCCTGCAGAATATTACTGAGCACTGAGGATACAGAGAACTTGTTAGGCATTAAGTCAAGAGCAAAAAGCCACTGCATAAAGCTGGACACAAACCCCAGGCTGTGTGCAGGGACTCTGCCACCCCGGGCTGACACTCAGCAGTGAGCACTGAGCCCAGGCTGAGTTCAGGGTTCACTGAAAATGTCTCACACAGCTACACAAACAGCCCAGTACAGGCAGAACCTTGCATTCCATTTCAAAAATCTACAGGTCTCCAAGAAAAGCAATTTTTTCTCTTTGCCAGCTCTGTGTCAAAGTCGGAGCTAACGATTATCAAGGTTTGAAATGGTTTGATTTCCCTTAAACATAGAATTAGTGCATAGATGGAGATTCAAACGTGCAAACAGCACAGCAGTTAAAAACAGCAGCTATGAAACAGTCATGGAATTTACATCATCAGCTAATAATGCCAGGTTTGTTGTTACATGCCTCTTTATAAAACCAGAACATTCAGTAGTGTCTTGAAGTTTGAAGCTTTGGATACATTAAATCTTCCTTTTACAAATGCCCCCAGCGAGCAGAAACATATGACTGTTTGCTTTTTAATGGGTTTTTTTGGCTTCCATTTTTTTCTTTTTTCTTTTTTTTTTTTTTTTCCTAAACTGTCAAAACAATTACCTCATTGGAAGCCACATCTTGGCATAGAGGCAGTGGAATGAAGAGTGATTCTCTTTTGTGGACAACAACGTGAGCCGTTCAAGCTGGCTACCCTTGGAGAACAGCTTGCTGCAGGATAATGTGGAGATAACTGATAGCACTGACTCCTTTTCATGTTACAAAACAGGTCGATGCCTGTGAAAGGATCAACCTGTTATTTTGAATTAGACACAACAGAAGGAAGACAGCGACTTCTGGGAATAGCAGCAAAGTGGGAAAACACGTTTCAGCAAGGTTTTGATTTCCTCCCACTGGTGTCCTTGAAATGGAGAAGAGAGAATTATAACAAGACAAAACAGATGATTTTATAAGAGGCACGTGTCAGCTTGGAGTGCATGAGTCCAAGCTCATTTCAGTGTGAAAAAGGCAACAGACTGGTTTGAAGAAGAGTGTCCTTGAGCCTGTTTCCTCCTTTTATGCCAGTTCTGTGGGATTTTTTCCCCCCAAACTTGCAAAATTGTTGTGAGTTACCCCTTTGCTGAATTTCAAATGGCTGCAACCTTCCTCGTGCTCTCCTCCCAGAAGGAAGCGAAGCTTTGCCATACCTGACTGCTCCCAAGCTCTCAGGCTGGTAAAATGTCAAGGTTGCACAAGGATAACACACAGGGCCTGGTGCTGCAGGCTGGAGCACAGCAACTGTCCCAGGTCCATGCACGGAGTGTGTGATCCAAGCATGAGCACTGGCACCAGCCCAGTGCAGCCTCCCAGCTCTCTGCAGCCTTGCCCAAACTAGGATGCAGGCAGATGTGTGTCTCAGCTGGGAGACAGCAAACACTGCTGCCACATCTTGCTTTAATTGATACATCTCTGACAGGCCAGGGCCCTGACAGCTGCTTAAGGCTTCCTCCTGAATTCTGCTCTGCTCTGCAGTGGAGCAGGCAGGTGTAAAGTTACACATAGTTTAAGTTAACCTGTTTCCCACTAGGCTGGGGTGGAGAGGAGTCCATAAAACCAGCACAAGTCTCTTCCTGACCATCTCTAGTGGCACAGCTGCAAATAGGGAAAGCAATTGCCCCTTGCCACCCCTGTTTTAAGCTGCTCCATCTTCCCTCCTGCTGGGAAAGTGTGGCAGGAGCAGAGGCAGGTGCTGGTCTAGCAATACCTTTACCAGTCATTAACACAGGCCAGGACAGCTAAAGGGACGTGAGGTTACAGCACAGGACCCACAGCTCTGCCTAAACACTCTGTCTAAGCTTGGATTACACTTAGCTGTCACTAAATACCCTGTGTGGAGCTACATCAAATGGAAAACGTCTTTTAAGAGTGTTTTTTAAGTGGGCTTCAGTATTTGGCTTGAGGGAAGTGTCTCTTGAGGGTGTTTACACAAGGCCAGGTCCTGTCACAGAGCCATTCGCCTCTTGGTGCAAAAGTCACCAAGGTTATGCCTTAAGGAAGTGCAACGGCAAAGAGGAAAGCTTGAGAGCTGTGACTCATCAACATCAAAGTGGCTCCTTAAAGAAGAGCTCGCAGACCATAATTAATGGGCTGGAAATTATTTTGAAACAACACTGGGTGAAGCAGAGTGGTTTTCGCTGTACTTTACGTGATTGCATGGTGGGTAACTCGAGTGCGCCCACAAAGGTCAGCAAAAACATTTCCACTGACCTGCAAGAGGCAGATGGCAAAGAGACCAAGGGCCCCAAAGAGGTGCAAAGTGGAAAAAAAAATTCCTGCACATGTTTTTTAACTTCCCTGCCTCAGTGGTTCATAATCGTGTTCAGCACGAGTGTTTAATCTTTGGAAATGCCAGGCCCCGAGGTGAGCTGAGCCCTCACAGGACCTACTGAGGTGCTCCTGGTACCCTGAGTTGAAAATGTTGGTCTTAATCATTTAAACACATGCAGAAAAAGCCTCCTTCAGGGTGAATGCCTGCTCATCTGCACACAGGGCATTTGGGCAAACCGTGGAAAGAGATCATGTAACAGGAAGGTGAGCTGTTGTTTTCTCCAATGGTTAAATGGCCTCAATTCTGCTCATCCTTAATAAACCAACATTTTATTTTTTTTTCTTAGCAAGTTTCCAGAAAGGTGACACTAATGTTTCTGGTTTAATATCTTATTTACAGAATGACATTATGTGGATTTTGCCTTAGAAAACTTCATTACTAGCACCGTTTACCAATAAACTTTATTATTGAAGTGCCTTCAGAAGTGAGAAGATGCCAGGTAAGTTCACCCATCACTGCTAATATTTGTCTCAGATTTCTCATATCCTAAACTCAAGAATTCTGGGATGTTGGAGGGTAACACCTATCATAGTGAACACCACCAAAAGCACCTATAAGTCCAAGAGCTGAGTTCAGCTCATTCAAAGGGAAATCATTGCTACACTTTCTGAGGTACTCAGAAAAATAAAGAAACAGCTTTAGAAGCTGAATGTCTCCAAATGTGCTGCATCCCCTCATGACCAGGGGCTCTGGGAAGGCTTTCAAAGTTCTTTCCAAGTCTGGAAAACTTGGGCAGACTCAGGTTTGAGACTCCTTGTGAATTGTTGTGTCCTGTTTTCCCTCCCACTATCAGCCGTTAGGATTTGGATCACCTCCTTGTCCACAGGACACAAAAAAACCTCAGCACAGGTCACTATATTCAAACACCAGAGCTCAGCAACAGGCAGAAAGAATTTTGCCAACCTTGGCTGAGTTCTAAAATTTTGAGGTTTTCAAAGCCTTACTGCATTTGGATGTGTGCAGTAGCTAGTGAACAAAGACCTGTTCTTATGGTAGATGTTAAGACACTCTTAAAATATAAATACAGACAGAAAAGAGAGACATCTGAATAAGTCTCTTCCAGGTATTAAATATTACATTTCTAACTTTTCCTTTCCAAGTCATCCAAAGACCAACAATAAAACCATTCAGAATTACTGAAGATAAAATAGAAAACTTCTCTGCAAGCCAAAAATGATATAAATGTATAAGAAGTTAACCTTTACCTGCAAAAAAAAAAAAAAAAAAAAAAAAAAAAAAAAAAAGCCTACATTTCCACAGTTCTCACAGTGCTTTCTTCTAGTTCAAATGCAAAGCATGTGTTTGTTGTTTGTAAATAGGATATTTCAGTTTTGTGCATTGCTATAAAGTAAATCAGCCTGAAGAGCTGACACTGAAACAGCTGCCAATGCTGCCAGGAAACACAGTGACCATAATGTCCTGTGACTGGAACAAATGCAAGACACAATGGATAATTCTTAACCTAAAGTACAGAACTTGTCCAATTAGGAACATCCCTTAAGTCAGGCACTGGCAATTACTCTGAATGTTATAGAGCCTCAGTCTCTCTGGCCAGAAATGTAAATGCTGTCCTCTAATTGGAAAGAGAAAATAAAATAGAATTGTTAAGGCTATCCTAATTAAGTGCAGCATCTGGCAATGTTATTTACATAGACTAAATTTCACAGCAAAATCTTTCTGTCAATAATTCCTTTTGCCTTCTTCAGCTACAGAACTCTCCTTCCCTATCAGGCCACATATCATCAGTTTTCTCTTCCTGTCTCTGCAAACTGTACACTGATAATCTTTTGTAATTAGGGGATTGTATCATCTTGCTTTGACTTTTTTTCTTTATGTACAGACACTAATTGGATTCAAAACTCAGCAACGACCATCGAGAACCCAGAATGATTTGGATAAAAAATATCCCTCTATAATTTCAGCTCTTTCTTATACTTTCTTTTTTTTCTAAATTTCCTTTGTCTTTTAAATAGCAAATTAGCACAGATTAGGGCAATTGCTGGTTTACTCTCAGCTTAGCCTGTCAGTGAAGTTAAACCTTCCTAAGGGATTTCCTGAAGATGGGTTAGAGCCCTCTCAAAAAAAAAAAAAAAAAAACACAGGCTCTCAAACCCTCAGGCCGTCATCTGGATGGTCAGGAGAGCTGGTCAGCTTTCAAATGGGAAATCATGATGTGAAGGAAATTGGGTTGGTGATTCAGTAGGAGGCACTCTGAAGCAGCATTGATGTGGTGCCCTGGAAATGTATTGCTGCTGGAAAGCCTGGCTGTTGGCTGGGGTGGAAAACCTCATGACCACTTCTGGTGATTAATGGAAACGGAATGGAAAAATTAAAGATCTTATTCCGCTTTTGACAAGAGCAGGGCTGTTAAGCTGAGTCTTGTGGCCAAATTCCAGGTAGCTGCATTCAGCCTACCTAAATACTCCTAAAAGTTATATTTGAATATACTGTATTATCCTTAACTTCCTACCCTCCTCTGGCATTTCTTCGTGCAGCTGAACAACAGCTCCATTGTGGCCCTGAGCAGCACTGTGACTGCATGGGGTGAAGAGTTTTTGGTGTGTTTCAAGTGCTCTGAGATTCTTGAGGGTTAAGGACTGAATACACACAGGGTATTTTATTCTAAGTTTCAACTGACACGGCAAAGCTTACCCACACTTAGCCAAAATTAAACACACAGTGTTATTTGCACACAGTTTTCTACCCTTTCCTGAAAGGAGCAGGGGAAAAAATGTCTCCAGTTAGGCTACTTGTTATGAATTTCATCCTTAACAAAAGATTAGAGGTGGGTTTGGTTTTTGTTTTTTTGGTTCTTTGTGAGTTGAGTTGTTTTTTTTTTTAATAGTCCTGTGAATTAATCTGTTGAAAATTTGTCAGTAATATCCTACCTAAGAATGTATTTCTGAGCTCTACATATCTGCTTTTAGGTTTTATATCTCTAAGATGAAGAATGGTGTTCTTGGACATAAGTTTTCTGTCTCTCATTCACTAGAGGTAGTGCTTCCTTTGTGTAAATTCCACCAAACACAGAGTACCTTGAACAATCCAAGAGATGAGCTGACAGCTAAAAGTGCCCAGGAGTCATTATAAGCTGCTGGCCTTTAAATTAAATTTGAGCCAAAGAAATCTGTATTTTGACATTTGAGTTCTAGATTTTGCCATACCTCACCTATTCCATGTTATAATCCCATGTGAGGGGAACATGATGTACACAGAGTTCCTGTTTCTCAGGCTGTTTCCAGAGCTCAGGGCAGTCATGGAGCCAGAGTTATGTTTCTGAGATAACTTCATTTCAAAACATGCAGAAAGTAAGCAGTGTTTGGAAAGGTTTAAAAATAGGACTAAATATCTTTATTAATAGCTGACAACTCACAATTGATCAGTCTGACCCTTGTACAGATGTGACCCTCCTTTTGTCCCACATATTTTTGTCCTACCCCACCTTTTGGGAATTCACCTCTGCCTGCACACCCCACCTATTCATGTTCTCCACCTCTGCCTGAGCTTCTCACACCTTTTGGGTCTCACACACCCTCTCAGGGTCTCCCACACCTTTTTGCCCTCACCCTGTCCCAGTTTCCCACACCTCTTGGGCTTCCCAACCTTTCCAGGGGCTCCCTGGTAATTCCTTTCATCAGAGACACTGGAATGCCTTTGTAACTCTGCAGCTCAGATGGTTCCTATCAGCTCCTGGGAGCCTCCTGAAATGTGTAATGACACTACACTGCAGAAAATTAGCAAACCTGGCCCAAGGCTAGGCCAAGCTAATTCTCCTTTTGTGTTTTTAAAAAACAGTGGGGTTTTAACACACAGCTACTGCCTCTCCTTTCTATTGGCTCTGGCAAAACCTTCTGGTTGTTCCTCATTTGCAAAGGACCACACGGGCACTGTGTCTTCGGAGGAGGTAGGGGAACAAAAGAGAATCAAATAAGGGTGATTAGAGGATAAAAAGAATGTTTGGAACGAGTCCACCGCTGGCTCGTGTGATGCTTGTCTGTACCTCCCCTTTGTGAGGTGCTGTCTGTAAAGTCCCTTATCTCTCCCCGGGGCCTTTTGCCGTGTGACAAGGTGACAGCGCTGGGACCAGGCGTCGCTTTCACTGCTCCTTTATCCACAGAGCTGCTGGGAGCGCTCCAGCTGCTCCCAAACAAGAGCAGGTGAGCCACTATCAAGAAGCCGGGGACGCCAGAACAAAGTTTTATCTGACATTCGTGCTCTTTTCGAGTGGGCACACACCAACAGAACAGAGAGAGGCAGGGCGTGGACTAAGGGAACCAGTGTCAAACCTCTCGGGATTTTCACAGCCTGCCCTTCTCTGCTCTGCACACCAGACACGCTGTCTTGCTGCTGGAAATAAGGTGGCTTTGTTGTGAAATTTAACTTGTGCTTCACCACTTCGTTAATATTTCCTTACATTTCTAATACGTGGCACCAAAATTGTATTGACTCTCCCGACCACATCTCTTCTTATGACTAAAATATTAAGACGTGCCAAGCATTTTAAAATACTCCGTTTTAATGGGGCCTAATTGTTTTGGTAAAAACTATTTGTTCATGCCAAGTACTTTACGTGTCATAGTGCAATTTGAACAGTGGATGGCCAAGCCTGTAACTGCTGTTTTTTCTAGTCAAATACTGGAATTTTTACTTGGATGATGCATTTGATCTCACTAGCTCCTTATGCTAACCCCAATATTGCCAATCAAAGCAGCTGTAGGGACAATGAGTGTTTCCTCCAACTCTCAGTCCAGTGCACAGTATATCAATCCTGGGTTCCAGCTGCACAGAAATGCTTTCATTTGCTTTAATTGTTTCATTGTGTTCACATTTAACATGTATTTTCTTTCATTTTTTTATTTTATTTTTTTTAACCCCCACAGCAGCTCATGATCCCTGTTTTTCATGAAACTTCTATCAGCACCCCTGGAAAATGGAAGGGTAAAGTCACTCTAGAATTTGGTAATATAACTAATGAACTTCTCTTGTTCTTTCATGCTTTCTACATCAATGAGGTTTAGAACTGTCCTTGAAATAATGTAAACCACAAAATCATGCAGGTTCAAAAGGAAGGTAGCCCCAAGATTTCTGTGCTATGACATTTTTAGTCAAATTCTTCACATTTTAATTAAACTCGTTCAATCTGATAGAAAGAAATGAAAAGGGCTCTTTTTGTCACAGGAAATTTTAAAAGGCTAACAAAGGGATTTTCAATGGCAGGCAGCCAGCAAGGAAACCTGATCTCAGCCAGTTTTATTAAAGTAGCTTTACACTTTTGACATTTGCCTTTTCCCAATAAAATTCCTTGAGCCCTTGCAAGGATAAGGAAGTCAATATCCACCAGCACAAGGGCAGATGGGCACAAGCCTGGCTCGTTAGTCAAATACCCATGACTCAAACTAGAGAAAACCTGCATGAGCTGCACCAGGCGAGCCATAAATTACAGTGCAGCTGAAACTCCCAGGAAAAGACTGGGCCTGGAGTCCAAACTTCTGTGCTGACAGGTCAGGGCTCCCTTTACAGCATGGAAACCTGACCTGCTGCAGAACATTACGATTGCTCTGGTGGCTCAGAGATCCCCTCCTAGAGCTTTAATAAATTATTTCGACGTTCTGAAAGCGACTGGCTGCGCGCACAAGACAGTGCGCCAAAGCACCAAAGCTTTTCCACGTGGCAGAAATGGGGAGGACCGTGGATGGATGCAGAGGGTTTGCAACCCAAACCTTGCCCAGGCTTTTCTGGGCATCCCTGGGCACCCTGCTGCCGCCTCTCTGAAAACACGTGTCACGCAGTGGAACTAATTCTGGAATCCTGCACGGCTTGTGCCCAATTCCGCCCGGCTCAGCAGCGCAGCGCTTCGTGTGCAGCGCACAAAAGAGACAGTCAACGGGACCTAACCAAACAGGGCGCTTCAGATGCTCAGAACAGGGTCCCACAAAACATTTGGAGCCTGGTGTCGGTAAAAATCAGCGCAGTTTAGCGGGCAATTAAAAAGCGTTAAGCAGCCTCCGATTTAAGGCTGACTCCCGCTGTTTCAGAGAGCAAACAAGTGTTAGGATGTAAAATAATGTCACTTACTGTTTAGGACCTTTTTAGGAACCTCACTGGCCTTTTTTTTACCTTTGGCCCCCGTGTTGCCCTTCAAAGCAACTGCTGCTTACAGTATTATTCTTCAATAATAAAAGCTGGGTTTGCTCATAAGGTTTTTATAATGAAGGGATTATAACTGAGACTCTTTGATACTATTACGTATATAATGATTAAACACTGCTATGATAATAAATAGAACAATAACATTGCCAGTAGCACTTGGGAGCACAGCAGTAAATTCTCTTGCACTTTCTGGAAATGAAATATGAAGCCATGAAAACAGAGTATAAATAGACTAAAAGGGAGTTAATTGTTTTCCTTATGAATTTTTCTAATAGTTGCCTGAAACCCTAACATCACAAAGAAGCTGAGATTGAAAAGATTTTTGTGCCACAGTAAGAAGTAAGAAGAAAATGTAGGTACAGGGACTGCTTAGGAAGAGAAAGACCTGTGCTTGTGGCTGTCCATTGAAAGGAGTTTCTTGAATAAATTATGCCTCTCATTACTTGTGGATGTCCACTGAAATTTTCTGCTTTTACACATGGACCTTCAAACAGCCAAATGCTCTCTTCTTCCAGTTAACTGCAGTCCTGCTTTCCCTCCATCAGTTTTCACTTAGCTCTCCCTGTTAGGATCATCGTAATTCAAAAGAAGGTCAGTCCTGGTAGCCCTCATCCATTTTACATCCAGCCCAAGTTCAAAGTATTGCTCTATCTCCTGTCTAATGGGACTTTATCTCACAAAAAAGCTCTGCTTCCCCATCACTGCCCTCCCTCTGAGCAATTCAGTTTAACTGCAACTTGTCACTTCTTGAACCTCAGGATTGGCTCTTTTTCTGCCTTTCTAACATTATTTTCCCAGCTCCATTCATCCCTTGGCAGCAGGATCCAATCTTCTTGGAAAACAGGGCTGCACAACACATCAATGGGTCTGAAATAACTTCTGTGTTTTGCACCCAGAAGAGATGACACCACTAACAGCTTGCACAGAAACAGAGAGGGAGTGGATATTTTAGCTGGCCATCCTGTGAGACTGAAGACCAGTAAAACTGGATCAAAACTGGGGAAAAAAAAAATCTTGTATTCAGCTATTTGGAAGAGATTTTCCCTGTGCAGAGGTCTAGAAAAATTCATCTTGAGGTTGGAGGGTAGAGAAGAAGGAAGAGAAGAGAGAAATAATGTCAATTTATCTAACATATACATAGTTTTCTTTATTTTCCTTTTACCTCTATCTATAAAGAATCAAAGTCTCACCTTAAAAACAACTAAATAATAGTAAATGAAGTGAATATCTGATGCACATTTTTGTTTTGAAAAGAAGGCACTTGCTGTGATAAAGGCTCTTCCTTGCAAATGTTGAGAAAATCTAAAAGTTGATTTTAATATGTTTGCAGGATTAACTGAATGATGCACATGGATTTCTTCCCAGAAATATTAGAATACAGGGTAAGCTTTTTTAAAGTTAGAGAGCTGAGGGTAATGACAAAATATGATGACTTTGTCCTATGTTGGCCTCTTATTGCCACATTGAGAATTGTGTATTTGTAATTGAGGGAGGAACTGAACTTAGTGTTAATAGAATTAATCAAATAATATGTCCTTTTATTGGATTTTTAGCATCTATTACTTCTTCTTGTGTGTAGTGTGTGAGTTATGTAATCCCTACTATAATGAATGTTCAGCCAATAAATGTGTAACACATTACTCAATACTGTTTTGGGGTTTTTTTCCATGCCTGAATTTGTAACTTTCTACAATAAAAGAGTGAAAAGTTTAGACATTTTTATTTAGACAAAGATGAAAAATTCAGAGTTGGGAAAAAACCCACCATGGTTTGTTCTTTTCTAAATGCTGATAGCTACACATAGTCAAAAAAAAAATAAAAAGGAAAGAAATAATGTTTGCAGCAGAATGTAGGAGTCAGGAAAGAAAGGATGCAAAATTACATCATCACCAATTGCCCTCCAATCCCCAACAACATTCCTAGTTCAGTTTTTTCTGAAGGTTGTTAGGTTTATTTGCACAAATGAGGGTTCAGACACTGCTGGGCTGGCTGGGTTTGAGCAGAGGAGGTTTCCTGCTCGTTGGAGCTCCTCGGGTGGTTCTTGAATTCAGGCACTGAGCTCTGTCACTGTTAAAATTAGAACCCTGACAGCCTCACAGACAGCCATATATCACCAGGGCAGTGCAGCTCTGCTGCAGACAGCCTTTGAACTCCGAGGGGGAAAAAAAACTACATGGAACGAGAGCAGATGGAAATTTGTCAAAAGCTCATAAATCACCACTCCTAATTTCTGAAGCTTCGCTGTAGAAGAAACTTACATGAACCCAGATCTGACTCTGTCCCAGCTCCAGAATGGATGCCACTCTCCTCTGCTGTCCCTGCCCATGTGCCAGTTAACAGAATTAATCTCACATGGAGTAGTGAGAAGAATTTTCTGCAGAGATTGGTGTCTGACAGGAGGAGAAAGAAAAGTGTCCCAGGCACAAACCAGCCATCTATACCATTAATCAAGGGCATTCAAGGTCCTACTTTAGTCATCAGAGAAACCTATTTTTAAAATATATGAAAGCATTCAGTTTGCAGTCTCCCAAATATTGAGCAGTGAGTGGTCAGGTCACTACATAAAGAACACCAAAAATCTGTAGACAAATGTCCTTGAAACTTCACAGGCAGCCAGACACCCCAAAGGTATCCTTGGATACTGCCCTTGCATCCCATGGCTGCTTCCATGAAATAAAATAAAAAAATAAAAATAAATGAGGCTGAAAGCAGAGCATGAATAGCTCTGAATGAATATTTCTGTAAAGGCAAGAGCTGCCCTAGAGCACAGCCTTGGGTTCAGGACTGGGCACAGAGAATTCCTGCACACCTCTTTTTTGGGGGGATGTAATCTGTAGAGGTTCCTATCAGTTGGGAAGTAGAGGAATGTGAGCCACTGGATGGGCACTCCCAGAGGAATGAACGCTCCTGATCAGCTTTCCCTGGGAAACTCGGAGCTTTCTGAGGCACAAGGGTTGTGTAAGGTCTTTTGGTCCGACAGCCAGAAGAGCAAGCAAGGGGTAAGTTAGCCCATAAAGTGACTGCCAGCACTCATTTGCATTCCCCTTTCCTTCTTCCTTCTCTCTCCCTGCAGAAGGACATGTCCTGTTCACTCATGTCGAGCTCTAAGCACACTCGGGGTCACACCGGTGCTATTCTGTTCCTGCCCTGCATTTGTAAAGCTCCCCTTCCATTCCTGGATCCCATCCGTAATTCTCCTCACCTCTCTGCCTGGATGTTTCAATTATTCGCTGTCGTTCTGAGGCACTCAGGGTGTTTCTCCTCCACCACCATGCGGGATAACAAGTCCGAGATATGGTTCATTACCATTGTTAGCAGCGAGCGAGCTCTCAAAGTGTTAACTGCTGCCGGCTTCCTCTCCTGATGGTTCGCAGACTAGCAGGTCATTAACTGCTGCGAGTGACCGGGTTTTTGGGGATTAGCCCTTAATGTGTTCGACTCACAGGTCCACACAGGACTCATTCTGATGAGCATTTTGCTTTTGTCCCTCGTATCATTCTTGGGCTTCTATCTCAAGTGCTGTTTTTGTGTGTATCGTGGTGAGTGAGGGTTTTTAATTTTGGTCAGTTTTGGTGGAAGACTTATTTGGTGGGTGGGATGGGTGGATGGGTAGCACAGACCAAAGGGAAGAACCTTCATGGGGATGCTCAGTTAACTCTTTTCATCCTTTCCTTGCCCTGTGGACACTGCTAAGTCGGATGCCAAAATTCTGGAGGTGGATTTGTCCACAACTTTTAGCGGGAATTAGCTTTATTTGCTTGGTTTTAGAGACAGAGATCTAATCAGGACATTGGAGAAAAATAATCAGGGCCTTGTTTCAGCCATTGTTGAAAGTGGAAGTCACCTTTCCGACCTCAGTTTGGAGCAGAAGGTGTGGTGACAAGCTGGCTTCTGTCCAGGGAGGAGCCACATCCCCACTGCCTGCAAGATTGTCCCCAGCTGAGAGGGAGGTGGGGAAGAAGGTCCCTCCTCCTGACCAGCCCTAGAGAAGGGGAATAAAAGGGAGACTGAGGATTCCTGAAGCTTCTCCTCCCCTTTTCTTGAACTTACGCAAGGAACAGCCTCTGCTGCTCTCTCTGACACCATTTTGTTCTTTGCAAATTAGGAAAAATTGCTGAGTGCAGAGAGGTATTCTCTGCTGCTGATGCCATTATGATGATCCATTATCAACCACTGCCCAGCAGAACCCTTGTGATGCTCTCACCTTTCCATGATCAAGAGATTGCCTCAAGAATAACTCATTTAAATTTCCATTTATAACCTTCATTCTAAAAGTAAGCTTTGACACTGGCCACTGGCAGGAAGCTCAGCAATGTGAAACACTTGCAATAAGTTCTGAAAACAAGGCCAAGTAAGAGAGCCCAACATAAAGAGTTTTCTAAAAACCTCCAAAGTTTTAAATCACGCATGATTTTTTCCCCCACCTAATTCAAGATTTTTGAATACTCAGGGGTGTCAAGGCTGAGGTATAATTGGGATTTTATGGCACTCCTGGATTGTCACATCATACATAATGTATTATAATTGCATTGGATGACCTTTCCATGAAATTTGCTTTCTGCTTATCACTTACAGCAACAGTGTTTAGTGGCCTGGAACAGAGAGATATTGGTGATACAGTCCCTCAGTGGTACAGGATGTGTTGTGACATTAAGCATTTATTATTAATGAGATAATATAAGCTTAACACATTTACAAAGGTTTTAGTTAAATGTGAGCTAAAATGAGTAACGTTAAGCAGAAGGAAGATGAAATCTTTTAAGAGAAGTTGTGCAGTCTGAACCTTTCAGAACAGTACCAAGAATCTGTGACTGAGTTTCACTTTTAAGCTTCAACTGCATCTAGCTGGGAGCACTGGAGAGCTGGGCTCTGGACAACTCCAAAATGGGACTCACAAAATCTAAATTTACACAGAATCTACATGGAACACAGGCTTTTAAATCCAAGTCTATAACCATGTAATCAATTGATTTGGGGGGAACATGGCCTCCAGAAATGCCTTCCTTTTACAATGCAGCATTTGCTGTGTACCAGGAGGTGTTTCTGGGCAAGCCCTGCACTGTGTTTTGCATTAAATTGAGACTGAACAGAGCACAGAAACATTTCTTGGTCTATACAAGCTCGAAACTGGGCACAGTTTCACTTAGAACTCTAGTGAAATTCAGGAGCTTTCCAATAAATCTGTGATGATATTAATATTCATGAGGCCCCATGGGACGCTCACATGCCTTTCTGCCCAGTGGCATTTGGGATAACTTGCAGTGATCCCAGAGGGTGCTGCATAAAACTGGGACACCAAGAGAGGCACAGAAATCCAGATGCAAATCTCAACCCAGAGACAGAGCTGAAAACACAGATGGCCACACCAGCTTTTCACTAGAGCCAGGTCACTTTGGACAACTTCCAGAAGTGTCTGTAAAGTTTCTTGCCCTCCCAATGTGGCTGGAGTAACCTGCAGCCAGGACCTGCCCAAAATTCTCAGTGGGTGGATCACAGTCCTGGCTTACAGCGAGCACCCCGCTCCCATCCTTGCAAAGGATCCCTTGCCACAGTCTACCTCCAGAAACCCTGCCCAGGCCAGGGGAAAGGCAGTCCTAGGTCATGGAAACTCCCATCCAAGCCTCTCACCTGATCTAAAAGAGCCTTTTTAATAAGGGACAGGGAGAAAGGGTTGTGTGGTATAATTATCCCCAGGCAAATGTAACAACAGAGGGAATAGAGGAGACAGAAAGATATGAGCTGGTTGTCTGTGGCCACACAATAAATCAATAGAAAGTGTTCAACCAGGAATCCAGAGGCTGACTCAATCACTCACTGAGCCACAATTCATTGCTCCAACTACCAGATAGGCTTCCACCCAGAGCAGCATTTGTTTGTGTACAATATGCCAAAAATGCATTCTTGATCCATGAAAAAAAAAAAAAAAGGAAAATGATACAAAGCAGGTTGCCTAGTAAAATGAGATTTAACCCAATGCCCTTCATCTGTGCTGTAAGGACTCTCTTGAGAACCACAAATCAGTGAGATTCTGTGAAGGAGAACAGCATCACAAGCACAACTGTGATGCATCATAAAAATAATAGAAAAGCCCCTTGGGGCTGAAAACTTTTGCCTGAATCCACTCAAACCCTTTCAAATCAGGAGCTGTTGAAGCTGTGTGGCCAAGCTACCGCACACTGCCCTGTCAGCCTCCTCGTGGGGACTCAAGGGGACAGGAGAACATGCACTTCTCAAAGGTTTGGACAGGGGAGGAAGAAAACGTGAAGGTTTTAAATTCTTAAATTCTTTCCTGAAGCTAAACTCAGCTGGGGTGGTTGTGTGTCGCTCCTGTTGAGCTCAGATTTGGAGAATAGCTGGCTCAAGCATCTGCTTTTCTGTTAAATTCCGTGTGTTGCAGCCTGAGTTCATCTGCCAGCTTTCCCTGCACTGTTTGCCTCCTTCATCCACCTGTTTGACTTTACCTGACACCTCGATTATGAGCTTTCAGAGAGCTGCAGAGCATTTCTATTTTAAGCACCTCTGCTATGCCTTAGGATTTCACTACGATTTCTCAGTGCTTCTGTAAAATTATATTATCATGGCTATCAAGCTCTGTGCTTTCCCAGCCTCTAGCTGCACACACATTCTGACCCCAGAGATGTGAAAAGCCCTGTTGGCCAGATTCTGCTTCATTTTATACAACCATATATAACACTGAAACATTTAAACTCCACTTTATGGTTTTGATTTTGTTATTGATGTTCCTGTATAACAAAATAAATAATCACACTGGTGCCACTCTGATAAAATACCTGACTCTTTTTGAAATGAAAGAAGAGAAAGACAAGCCAGTACATTGCTGCCTTTAGCTGAATTCAGCAAAAAATGTTCTTCTCCATCTCGGGACTTGGATAATAAAATAGGTTATTTATTGGCAGTGGGTGATGTGTGGATGATTACAGTCTGGTAGGTATTTAGGGGTAAAGTCCAAAATTGCAGAACAAAAGCTGTTTTCTATTCACATTTGGCTCAAAATGCCTCAGATGAAATGGACCACCCACAATCCGACACTTCAGGCTGCAGAGCACTGAATCTGCTGAGAGCCAGGAATGAAAAGTGATACAGTAAGATCATGCTAAACACAAAAGGAAAAAATGACCCAAGGAGTCTATTAAAAGAGTAAGTACACTGAACTAACAAGCATGTGTGCACATTAGAACTGGACCTTTTGGCCCACCTGATCCATGATGAAAGGACAGAAAAAAAAGGCTTTTGCCATTTCAGGGATAAAATCTACTCCAGGCAGGAGGAGCACCATGAAGAAGCTTGTTTTATGGGAGATCAAGGCTGGTGATAAAGCAAACACCCCTCCCCTCCTCTTAATAATTAACTAAGTGTTAAATTTGGATTCTACTGTATTGCACTTACAACAGAACTGTAATTCCCTCCAGGCCCAGGGCACTACTGAGCATACATTGCTCTTCCCCCTCTCCAAGAGAAGACTGCTAAACAAAAACTGCACATGGGAGAGTGTGGAGGCAAAGGAATTCACCATTCCTCAAAGCACAAAATTTGTGTTTTGGGAGATTATGAATGCAGTTGGAAAGTGGTGTGGAAAAACAAAACAAACTTACAAGCAACACAGATAAAATTGATCACTTATAACAAGCCCCAAAAAAGCTGGAGTGTATTTCTCGGGGAGTAATTAATGAATGGCATATCTTCTGCTCCCAAATTTTTAATTTTACATGTTTCTGTGTGTGCAGATGTGATTAGTCTTATTAGCCTGATCCTGCCTGCTGCTGAATGCCCTGATGAGTGTTTACTTTCAGCATGAAAACCACGTGTGAGCCTGAAGCTCAGCCTGTGGTGAGTTGTACCATTAAATTAGGACTCACAGTCAGAATTTCTACACATGCAGCTCCAGTTTGCCTTTCCAATCTCCTCCAACTGTAATTGCTCAGTTACAGAAATAATCTGATTAAATAACTCTCCCGCAGATTGCGCTTGTCTTGGGCACAACCAGAACGGGTTTCTTACATCCCAGCTGTAGTGAGAGAGCTGCAGTTTTCTCCTGTTTCTCCAAGAGACTTCCAGGAAGTTGCCAGGAAGCCACTTGTCATAGAGTAGCGTTATGATGCTTGTATCCCCAATTGTCTGTTCTGTATGTGCTGTACATTCAGTTCTGTACCTTTAAAATGGTTCTGGGAGCGGAGGGGGAGAAAGAAGCAGCAGCAGTTTGTTTTGAGGAAACTGCCTGACTCCCACAGGGCCTGGCTGCGGCCTTAGTCTGAGGCACGGACAGCGGTGGGACAGAGATCTCCTGTGCTCTGAGTTAGTTTGAGCTGGCTGAGGCAGAGAAGTTCCCTGGACTGTTTTTTTCCTTTTCCTTGGGACTGTTTAACTCTGCTCTGGAGTGACAAACCCAGAGGAGCAGCGAGGGCTGGCACCTGCGGCCTGCGGGGCCTGGAGCTGCGGAGGGAGTGGGGCTGGTGAGAGACTGAGGGAGCTGAGCTGCACCCACGGCAAGCACTGCCTCAGTTTGCCATCTCTCTGCAGAGCGGCCAGAGGCTTTATTGTTTCATATTATTCCTTCTTTGTGCTTGTGGGCATCTTGTTTGTTAAATAAATGGGTTTTTTCCACTTTTCTCCGAGGAAGTTCTTTTCCCAGGCCGGCTGGAGAGAAGGGCTGTTTGAGTGTGCCTTCCAGAGGAACCCCTTCAGAAGTTTCCTCCCAAATTTGCCCTAAACCAAGACACCACTGATGTGGAAACAGCTGTTGGGCCCGTGCACAGCTTCTTGGATGTTCCAGATTTACTGTGCACAAACTGTGGAGCACAGAGGTGCTAAAGAACTTGGCACACGCAGATTTCCAGCTGCCCAGCAGCCCTGTCAGAGCAGTAGGGCTTCTAGATGTCTGAGCGTTCTTGATAGTTGCACAAAAAGCACACTGAATGAAAAAAGTCTGAGCAAAAAGGAGGACTCGCCTAGGTAATCATGGAGCTGCAGTTGCTCTGTCCATTTAACATGCAAATCCTCTAGAGTATACAATGTATTTCATCCTATTAGAGTGGAGTCATTAACTGGCTTTTCATGGCCGTTAAAATCGTTCATTCACCTTAACAAGATGAAAGAAAAGAGTAGGAAAAAGCATGTGTTGGAACCTCCTTGGCTGGATATACCCAAATCATTCACTGGTTACTCTCTTTGGATGTCTTCACATTTGCCTGTTTTCCTGCTACAGATCCTTTTCCAATACTTTCAAAGTACTTTTTCTGTTCCTTATTAAAAGTATTGCATCACTATGCCATGTCTGAATTTTCCCCTAATATCCATCTTTGTAAACAGAAACACAGAATGAAACCATCAGCTGCAAGTAGCCAGCACCTTCAGTCTCGTGAAACTTGCCCTAAAATTTAGATATCTGGACAATTCCCGTCAACCATTGGTTTCATCGTTTTGAAACAGCTGGATTCCTCTAAAAGACCTATTTAGGCCTTGTCCTTGCTCGTTGTAGCAATTCCTGCTGCACAACAAAGCTTCTCTGCTCTGCTGCTCCACAAACCTTGTTAGCAGCTGAAGCATCCCACAAACTTTCAGCAAGTCTAGGCTTTGCACATTTTCAGCAGCTACTTCCAGATATGCAGCAGGAGGAATAAATTACAACAGACAGATCCCCTAAACAACAGCCCCATTCCCCGGGCATTATTCTTACTCTGTCAGGAGCTTAAGACACTCCCTTGCTCACACGCTGCTGATATGCAGAGAAAACCTGCTGAATTCGGAATGTATGTGAAAACCATTTCCTCAGGCAAGTGATTACGGTCTCTGTTGCTCCTCTTGAGTGGTAATGGAGTCCCTAATTGCTCTCCTGACTGATTATGCTGTTCCTGGTGTTTCATTTTCAAAGTACTTAAGGTTCAGGTAAATCACACTTACCACATGACCTCTCCTGTTTTATGGCTCTCTTTGCCACGGAAAGGCAAAGTCATCTATGTTTCCTTTGTGTTATTTATTTTAACATTAGCTATTAGCAGATTTCCAAGTGGAAGTGCACCAGAAATCGCTGTTGTGAAGCTATTATATTATTGTGAAGTTAATCTTTTGTGCAAGGGCTTTGCTGGTCAGTGACATTCATAAGCATGTGTTTATAATTAAGCCCTGTGCTTAAAAGCTTTGTGAAAATGAAGTCCTAATGCTTGTCAGGCTCTGGACATCCATTCAACTTGTTAAAATTACAGTATTCTGGTGAAATCTTGATTTCCATCTGGGTTTCTTTTTCCTGCTCTGGAAAATATATATCTGTTTACAGCATCTGTTGCTGAAATCTGGTAAACAACCTGGCAAAGAACTCGTGCACACTGAGTGCTCTCTCAAAGGTGGAGCTAGGAATTCTCAGACAGCAGATACAAACCCTAGCAAGTGTTTGTTCCTTCAGAAAAGATTTTGACAGATCTGGAAAGACACCTGTTCTTCCTGCCCAGAAAAATTCTCAGGCATTTCATAACAAATACCAAAATTTTAATAATTCTGTGCAGCTCTGCAAAAGGAAAGGTTATTCTAGTAAAGAATAGACAAAACCATCAAGTCAAAGCAGTGATCATCCAGTTCCAACTCCGTGCCACAATCAGGGACACTTTCCACCATCCCAGGTTGCTTCAAGCCTCATCCAACCCAGCTTTGGACACTTCCAGGGATTCAAGGGCAGCCACAGCTTCTCTGGGCAAGCTGTAGGTGATGCATCATGAGCCCATTTTACACCTGGAAACCCTGAGACAGAGATTTTCACATAAGGTAAGATAATTTCCCCATTCAATCTTTACAATTGGTCTTAAAATTTCTTTTGTATTTATTCATTTTTTGAAAAACATAGAATTTTTTTAGGTGTGAGGACCATCTGAAATCTCTTGCTTGTCCGTATCTGAAGCAATGAACAATGACATCCACATTGCATTGTTTAATTAAACTCCTTCATCTACTTTTTTTAGAGTCCCCGACTGGAAACAGTGAAGTGACAACCATACACATTTCAAATAATATATTAATCAAAATTTAAAATTTACATTAAATTTACATTTACTGATTCATTCCCCTGTTTTTATCTAGGAAAACCAGATCAGTGAACACCCAGTACAGGTTCTGTCACTGAAACATCAGCAAGTTTTGATTCAGCAGAGGAGATTTTACTACCATTTACACAGAAGCCAGGGATATCAGCTGCTGGCTAACATGAAGAATATGTTAATATGGAGAAATTATCTGATCTTTTTAAAATATATCTGTAGTGGGGTTGCTTTGATACATGACACAGTAATTGACATTTTCATGTACATTTGGTACACGTGGCATTTGTTTGCTCTGAGACAATCCATTTCCTTATCATTACAACAAACAATAATAAAAAGAGCAGCCAAAGACAAAATGACAGGGAACTTGGTGCTCTGAAATGAGCAGACACCATCTGTGCATCATACACACCAAACCAAACTTGGGTCTTGGAACACAACTCTTTTTTATTTTTCCATAAACCCACATTCCAGCCGTATTTACATTTTTGCCGCTACACAACATTTCCATTCTTGAAATATAACAAAATAAATAATCCCACTGCTGCCACTCTGCTACCTGTACTGCTGAAATTAAAGAGTAAAAACGCAGTAGGAGCCTGGGGTTTTTTTCAGCGGGGTTATCAAATTTCTCCAATCTGCCCTGTGTGCAGCACCGTCCCATCCACTCTGACACTGACATTGGTCCTGAGCAAAGCTCTGACCCTGCTCCTCTCCAGGCACCTGCAGCTCTGTGTTTCCCCATGGCTCTGCAATGAGAAGTTAACTCTGCATCAACATTTTATCTATCAAGCCCAGTGTTTTTAAAAGAACAGGTTCTTGATGCACAAGCAGTCTGCAGATGCACTGAAGCATGGAGGTTTTGCTTTGATCAACTCCAAAAGTGAACTTCAGCCCAGAAGGGTTCAAACCCAGCACGGGGACATTTTTTTAACTGATGCTGTTGTGAACATGTTACAGGAGAAAACACTTCCAGGAAAAGGGAGAGTTTCCAGCACAAAATGGCACTGCCAACATGCCATGTCACGTTAGCTACAGCACAAATACCTCTTGGGACAGGCAGCAGCTATGTTTGTTTTTCCTCTGGCTCCATTCTGATGACACTCTCTGTAACCTGTGCATATCACCCCCATCTCTCCTGTTTTAACCTGACTAAAACGTTACTCTCTCTATCTCTTAGTCAGAACAAAAGCTAAACAAGCAAATGTTTCCTGTTTATTATTTGGAAAGAAAGGAGAAATATTTCTGCAGAGAGCAATAAAAACATCAATAAAAGCCCGGGTGATGCTTCTGCAGCAACAAGTTTTCCATCCTGGTGAGCAGTCACACACTTGCACTTCTTTAAATGTAAAGATGCCTTGACTTTCACCAGTTCAATGTGTAAATATTTCCCCAGCCAGTGGGCAGCAGCCTCACAGAGCAATGTCTTCCTTGCCAAAACGACAAAGCTGAACAAAAGTGGGACTCAGGGGACGTGAAAAGCTGGGAATTAAAAAGCCTTGGATGTCCAGGGGTAAACCACAGCATGGTTTAACAGCACTCAATGTGTCTGGAAATCACCACAGGTGTCCAAGCACCCCTTCCTTCCCCAGTGATGCTCCTGCATACTTAATCCTGATATTTTCCACCCAAAGGACTATGACAGTTTATCACCAATTTAAGTGAATTAAGTTGAAATGACAGCATGGGTTACCTGGGCAAATAAGTAATGTTACTGTGGTTTGGGGTTTTTTGGGACAGTCTGCAAGATTTCTGAATTGACAGCACAGTAAGACCAGGCCAAAAAAAATGGAAGAGAAAAAAAAAATTAAAAATGAAATAATTTTAAATGAGGTGCTGTGGTGGTTCAGCTGCATGGAAAGACCACACAGTTTAACAAGGACCTATGGCACAGCTGGATAGCAAAGTCACAGGGAAATGCAGGGGCTCTGTTATAAAACCCAGCAGACACTTGTTGTCCAGTGATAATATTTTGATCAGAAAACTATGTTTATATATATATATGTGTGATGCGAGATCATTGTTTTCATAATAAAGCATTTTCATTTGAGGATGTTTTCTGCCAAAATGAAATGAAAAAAGGAGTTGAAATATGAGAACGTAAAGGTTCTATTTTGTATTTGTCTCAAAGGGTGCTCAGTACTGTTAAAAATCTTTCCACTTCCTTAAATGTTGTTCTACTACCTAGTATCAGATCATTATTAAAAAATAACAATAATACAGTCCGAGTTCCAACTAAGGCAAACCCAGACTTTAATTACCAATTAACTGCCTGCTGAATTATATCACAATCAGAGTCATGGCTTTCCCCCTTAATTTCTGCCTTATTTAATGGCCTCCTTTTGGGATGCAAGAAACAAAAGTGTCACGCAGACGGAGACAGAACTTCTGTTTAAATGTTTATACAAACCACGCACACTCACACAAACGTGTAGCACATCTATAATATGCCCATTGTTCCTAAACAGAGGATTTGCCATTGCACTTTGACAGATCAGATTGTTCTCTTTTTTAATGCTCCACTTCATCTGTTCACACTTCCTATCCCTAAATAATTCCAGTGTCAGGTTCTGTGATGCTGTAATTTACAGGCCATGTTGTAATTGTTCCAACGAGGCCACACTGAAAAGAGAAAGAAGTGGATGTAGAGGGGATCCCTCTGCTGCCAGCAGATGACAGTCCCCATCCCTCAGAGGTTGGGGACAGCATCCCAGAGCTGCTGGGGCTGAGCTCCTGAGGGGTTCCTGCTGAAGGGACTGGGATTCTGGCCAAGCCAGACTCTGCCATCCATCAGAGCTTGCTCCCATCTGAAGGGATTTTCTCTTCTAGTCACTCACTGAACTCTGATTTGTTTTTCTGCTCCAATAAGGGACCTATCAGTAGAGCATCTGCAAATAGATTGATTGGGGAACAGTAACAGACAAAAAAATTTATCTTTACCCTAAAAGAAACATGAGACTTTAATGAACTGTACTTGCTTTTCGCACATTTTCCTGATTTCTTGTGGGCAGATTCCATTATAAATTAAGCACATTTGTAGGCTTTACTTATTTGCTTTTGAAGCTCACATCTCAAAGCCAAACAGCTTTTTTTCACATCTCAAAGCCAAACAGCTTTTTTTTTTTTTTTGCTTTTTTTTCCCCCCAAATTGCATTATTTCACTGAAGTTTTGACTAATTATTGTTTCTCTTTTGTCCACGTTTCTTTCAGGGGTAGGGAAAACACTTCTTTTTTCTCAACTCTCTTTGAAACTTTTAAATGCAAACATGAGAAATCCAATGTGACAGCAGGACTGCACCACTGCAACCTAAGGTGGCTGAAAAAATTCTAGAGGACAACCCCCATTATTCCCACCCATCCATTTGGTGTTTATTTTCTGTCATAGTAAATGCTTAAACTAGATTGGAGGGGGGGGAAAGAAAAAAAAGAAATATTATTTATATTGAAAAAAAATGTAGATGCAGAACACCTAAAGCAGCACTGGGAATCTCTATAAGCCACATTTGTTCATCTTGACATGGGCAGGACAAGAAGAGCTTCAACTCCAGCAGTTTCTCAGGTGTTTTGGCTCTTTCTGTGCAGACCTAGTGGCCCTGCAAGAATTTCCTGCGGGGCTGTAAAACTGCTTTCCTGCAGCCACATTTGTCCTTTTGTTCCAGGGACTGCCTTGGCACAGAGCTCTGCTTCCTCTGCCCATCTGATTAGATCGAATTACACACTTTCACTACTCCTACAAGCTAAAGCAGCAGACCTACAATTAAGCCTGGGATGGTTTAGGGTGTAAGTGGAACTAATGTTTGGCCCTAGCAAACGCCCCAGGTTCTGGGTTTGGGGCTTTTTTTTCCTTTCAATGGATATATTTTTAGGCTGTTTTCTAAGGTGTGAGCCCCTGAAATGAGTCAGAACAGTGAACCCATCACCCTACTCACAATTATTGATGCTCCCAAGCAATTTTTTAGTATCTCTGACAAATTACTCACCCCTGCAATCTTGCCCTTGTCAGGGAGGAATGAACTGGAAGCAGCAAGCTGATGTCATTCAGCCTTCTCTAATATCAGCATTTTGGGGAAACACGTCTGTTAGCATGGCCATGGGTGTGGGCAAAACACTGCAGCTTTATGTTTCTCCACCTTGAGAATGGAATACAAGAAAATATGGCATGGGATGAAAAAAAAAATATAATCAAAATAAATAAATAAATATAGAACCAACCCACCCTAGAAGCCCCTCCTCCCCTGGCAGGAAAGCAAGAAATACCAGTGGTGTTAGAAACCCTCTGGCAATGCAATTCCTGAAATTATGACAGAGCCTTCGAATTTGTTCTGGCTAGTTAGTCTGAAAACTTCCTAGAGGGAAACAGATAACTGGATAACAACCTGATTATTGCCCATAGGCCCCATATGGAAAAGGAGTGTAATTTCAGTGCAGTGATATGATTACATTTAATTTGCTTGCCATAGGCTGCAGCACGTTGTGTGCTGAGGAGGACAATCAGATAACCCTGGCTGTGGTGCTCGTGGAATTCAGGGCTTCTGGCACCAGCCCTGCAATGAGATTAATGGCAACGTGCTTCACTCTGCCCTGAAGTAGGTTTGCATCCAGTTTCACTAAATATTGCTGTTCCTAGCATCGTTATTAAAAAAAGAAAAAAAAAATACATTAATTTAAGATCCAGAAAGCTGTCACTGTGAGGAGCTGAGGTCTGTAAGAGTAAATGCTTAAACTAGATCGGGGACAGGGGGAGAAAAAAACAAAGATTACTTAAAAAAAAAAAAAAAAAAAAAAGTAGATGCAGAACACCTGAAGCAATGCTGAGAATCTCCATAAGACACATTTATTCATCTTGACATGGACAAGACAAGAAGAGCTTCAACTCCAGAAGTTTCTCAGGTGTTTTGGCTCTTTCTGTGCAAACTTAGTAGCCCTGCAATTACTGTTTCATTACTATTGAAATTACTATTTCATGCATCTTTCACTCTGATACAGGGATTTTATCAAGTGAGCACTCCGGGTGTTGTCTTCACTTCAACTTTTAAAGTCTCCTATAACCTGCACTGGTACTCTCAAATTTAACAATAATTCAGCCCATAGGAAACAAACAGCTGAATTTTCTCATCTGGAATAAGTTCACAAATAACCTGGTTCACACTGTGCTCACTTTGTTTTTTCTTTCTCCCTCTGCTCAAATTTTTCTACACCACACTTGATAGCCAGCTTTAAAGATCTACCCAAGTCCAGGTAGCTTTTAAGATTTGTAGCACTGTGAAGCTGGCATTTTTTTTTTTCAAGACATCATGTTTTGATTCTTTATGTTATCCATTGAACACCTCTATCTCCTGTATAACAATGAAATAAATAGGATTACAGGGAGGTGTGGGTTGGAAGGCACCTTCAAGATCATCTTGTTCCACTCTAGTCCACTATCCCAGGTTGCTCCAAGCCCCATCAGCTTGGCCTTGAACAATTCCAGGAGTGGGGAAGCTACAGCTTCTCTGGGCAGCCTGTGCCAGGGCCTCACCACTCTCACATTGAAGAATTTTTCCCAAATATCTAATCTAAACCTCCCCAGTCTGAAGGCATCCCAGAGGAAAATATTATGGTTTGGTATCACAGAATGTTCTGAGTTGGATGGGACCCATCAGGATCAGCAAATCCAGGTCCTGTCCTGTGTAGGACACCCCAAAAATCTCACCCTGTGCCCAAGAGTGTTGTCCAAACTTATGTTGGAACAAGTGTCAGTCTTGTTCAAAGTATTTAAATAACAACTGATTGATTATTGAAACCATGAAGAGTTAATAAAGGTCTTGTTTCCCTCTCTCTCTCTGCCTTTCTTTGCCCTGGAGACCTGTCAGTGTGTAATTATTTTCCACACTGATGAGTTTAAATTGTTGGATATTTTCCAGCTGCGTTCAGCCTTCAGATTGCATTCTCCTGCTTGCTCATTTGTGACAGAGCCCCTTGGGTAACCAGCCAGCCCAATCTTTTCCAGTCTTGCTCTTTGGGAACCCCACCCTGCATCAGATCTGTACCCCTGAGCCATTCCAATCAACAGGAAAACATTTTTTTGTTGTTGTTGTGTAATGCACCTCTGTGCACATTGCAAAGAGCTTGGAGCTTTCTTAAGGTGTGATCTTGTCCCACATTTCTCAGACACAGCACACATAAACCTTCCCTCAACCTCCATTGCCCAATGTTGAGACATGAAGGCCTGGCTTGTTTGGGGTTTTTTTTTTTCTTTGCCTTTTCTTGCAAACCTCTATAGTGAAATAAACTTAAATACTCTCAAGGAACTGAGTTTATTTTTATTAAATATGTAATTTCTCTGGACATGTAGAATACAACTAGAGTAAAGGAAAATCAATGCAGTCTGGTATAAACTCTTTTTTTTAAGCTAAAATGGGCTGCTAGTCTTTATTCAATTTTCATCCATTCATTCATTCATTCATGGAATATATGATGTCTCATTTCCATTTCCAGGCCATACAGAGAATCACAAAACCACTGAATCAATTAAGTTGGAAAATGTCTCCGAGATCATCAAGTCCAACAACAACATACAACTTTAGGCACAAAATTGTGGTGGTCTGATGGATGACACTGGAAATGAAATGTGGTTGGATTTTTCAGAAAAAAGGATTTCCATGTCATTTCCCACTAATTGGTAGTGTGCAAGGCAAGCTGGGATCTCTGAGAGACTGTCACTACATGACTGTAGAATTGATTTTTGTCTTTTCTTTGAGGCATTATTATTATTTTTTAACCATGTGCTATTGAAGACATGCAAGACATAAATAATTCACTATCAATTCAGGTACTCTCCCTTGGTATTCCCTCTTGTTAATAAAATTTGGATGCCTACAACTTTAGTCCTGTGTGTTTTTTGTAGTCCTAAACTCTTCAGACCACTCCTACAAGCCATTGTCAGCAAAATGGAAATGAAAAGTGGAAAAACCTTTGGTCTGACTTTATTTGACTATTTTGATGGTTTTGTAGAGATTTTCTGAATCATCTTTTTACAGAATGCATTATGCAGAACAATGTATTACCTTTACATTTTCTAGAGACTCTCTACAGCTTTTCACAAAATTCAGAAAATGCGCAGTCCTGTGCACATCAAAATTAACATTATTTGGCCAAAATTATTCAGTCTTTTCCTTCACCCCACAGAGCATATCACTCAATCTTTGGAGAAACCACTGCTGTTATCCCTGTCCAAATAAATGATCACTAGGAAAATAAACCTGAACTCGAAACAGATTGTTGGACAGAGGTGCACATGTGGGACCCAAAAGCCATCTGTTGAAGTCTGGTTCTCCTCCATTGCAATAGCAGAATAATTCCAAAAATCTTAATAGATTGGCTCTTTATCTAAAGAAATCATCTTGTCTAGAAGCTACTGAAGCAGCTAATTTGAGTTCCTATTTTTAATTTTTTTTTTCTTTTAGCAATTATGATGTATGAATGTTTTAATCTATATTTTACATGTTGCTAGGTCACCATGTAATAGAGTATCAGTGCACCATCAAAATAACAGACTGGAAAGCACAAATTGGCAAAAAAATATAGAGAAAACAATAATTAGGTGAATATTAAGGTTTGCAGAAAACAAACCAGGAGGAATAAGAATAATTTCATTCATATTTCCTCCTAAGGTAACAGCCAATTTAGGAATAAGTTCCACCATTTATCTGAGCAACAGTATTCTGGCTGGTGAGAAGTTTCCTAGGAGATGTGTGTGCATATATGTTTTTTTGTCAAACTAACATTTTATCTCTTGATATGCAGCTTATATCAATAATATTTTTTTCTGATTTCTTATTCACAAAGCTGGATTTTTTTCTTTCTGAGTAAATTCAACCAAATTCAAATATATCACTCTGTGAACTGCATGATGATTTCTTTTTCCAAGATAGCTCTTTAGCAAACTGCATCTGCCAAGCTGCTTACTGGGACGAGCAGTTCAGGTGATTTATGGCCTCCCTGTGTGAGATCCTGTCTGGGACAGACTGTGACACTCTGGTGGAGTCATTGGACGGAGCAGATGACTCATGTTATTACCTCACTGAAGCCATGGTCCATCTCACAGGGGCTTCTTGCTGCTCACACATCCCCATCTGGGGCTGCTGATTCCTTGTAGACAGTCACAACAGAGTATTTGGGGGCTGGAGAGAATCTATTCCCATATTCCCTGCTAATGAACTTTGCTGTTTCCCAGGTGCTCTCTTCCCTCTGTGCCAGTTCCACCCAGCAGAGTTTTACTAAACCCTTAATTAAAGGGAAATCTGGTAGCCCAGACAGTCCTGCGCAGAAGCTGCAGCAGCATTCATCAAACTGTTTGTGATCCATTGGCCAAAACTAACGAAATTAACACCAAAAATAACAAATAAATGTGTATCCCTGAGCAGGGAAAAGTAATTTAAAAGTCTCTGAATTTTGGAAAGGTAGTGGTGGTAGTTAGAGGTGCCATGGGGTAAAGAGTATGGATGGGGCATTCACAAACTTGGGAAATAACAGGAAAAAACAGGTTCACCTTATGTGAGGCTGACTGGAACAGCACCTTTGGGGTTTTCCTTCCCTTCCCTTCCCTTCCCTTCCCTTCCCTTCCCTTCCCTTCCCTTCTGCCAGGTGGGGACCATTATCAGCAGTTTACATTGTTGAGAGCACCATGCCCTGGAAGAGATAATGCCTCCTGGAAATATTTTTGCACCAACATCTTCATGTAGAATTCTGTATAACCCAGACCCTGCATTTAAGTTATCCATGAAGTCTTGGGTAAGTTGGGAAGGGATTGATGAAGGTTTTAATCCAGATGAAGCAGAACTGTCCCCAGCACTAACTCAGGCAACTCCAGACTACAATAAGCTGGAATAACCAGGGCCCAGAGGATTGAGCTGTACTTACACACTCACACAAGACCTGCCAGCTCACTTTCCTTCCCCTTTCACACAGCTGGTGCTTTCCTCTTGCTGTGTCTTTAAAAGCAACTTGGTGCCAAGTATCAGTGAAAGGATGCTGGCAACACCTTTTAATAAAAGACAAATCCCACTTACCACTTTTGATTTCGTTTTAGTAACATTAATCACGATGAATTCATTCAGCATGTCGCATGACTGCCGTGTGTAATTTCTTAGGAATTCCATTTTCATTTAACATTAATTAAAGAACACTTATTACAGTGTTACCAAAATTAATTCCCGGTCTGCGGCCCCGTCTGCCAAGTTTCAACCTTCAGCAAATTATTATGGGTGAGTTATAGAGCCTGGGAAAATGAAGGTCTATCATGGAATATTAACGGTGGTGATGCATTCCTCAGCACAGGGCAATGCTCAGGGAGGTGCTGAGCCTCCAAAATAATGCACTCCATGATCCTGCCTGGCCCTTTAAGAGAGTTATTGGAGCCCACAGAAATTACAGATACTTAGCAAGCTTGTTTAATCCAATATGGCTTGTGAGACACTCCATCCTTCTTGCTTAGAGTCTGTTTGATTATGATACACTGATCAGACTCAGGATATTACCTCTTTGGCAATTCAGCTTCCTGCTGCTGAAGCTGCACAGACACCGTGGCAATATTTTTGATGCAGCCCAGCAGAGCTAAGTGTCGTTCATTAGAAGAAGATTTATTCACATGCATCTGTCTTGAGTCTGTCATATTCTCCCTAAAGAGGCTCAGGCATTTAATACATCTCTTTTTTTTTTTTTTTTTTTTTACTCCATGACATTCACCATGGAGTGTATAATCTTAGTTTTCCCATATTTTCAGCACCAAAATAGCAGTTTTGTATATCTTAAAGGATTTTGCTGTATCCTGTTTTTGCAAGAAACCCTAGAGAGACCATGAATTATATAACAGACCTTCCAGGAGGAGTGAAGTTTGGGCATTGCTTTTTCATGTTGTTTTATGCAAGTTCACACACCATTAGTTGGTCCCTTGTTCTGGCATCTTTCCTATAAAATTCCAGACATCTCCAAAGCCTTTCTGCTGAGAAAATTTTTTAAAATCAAGGCACACAGAGTGCTTTTTGCCAAGAATGAGATAGTGAGATGGGGTGAGTTTTGGTTTCGTTGGTTTGTGGTTTTTTGGGGTTGTTGGTGGTGGTTTGGTTTTTTTTTTTTTTTTTTTTTTTTTTTTTTGTTTTGTTTTGTTGTTTTGTTTTGTTTTAACTGAAGGGAAGTAAATAAATGCACAGGAAAGCCATACAAATGACCAGATGAGAAGAATGTCTGTGCTTTTCTTTCCAGTCCATTATTTAATATTTGCCTTTGGGAAAGTTGTTCCTCAAAAGTGGCATCTACAGAATTTGATTCCCCTAAACAATGCTGAATTTCACAGGTATTTCAAACCTGAGGTGTGTCTACAACAACAAGTGGCAGAGGAGAGTCCTGTGCTGCCCACACAGCTGGGCAGGCCAATACCATGGTGTCTAACAAAATATCTACTCCCAGAAGTGAGAAAAAAAAAACAAAAAAAAAAAACCCCAACCTCCCCCCCAAACTAAACAAAATAAAAGATACCCAATAAAATCACAACCAACCTTCACTTCTGTCTCATGTATCAGATTCCTGGGATGTAAAATGGGATGAGGCCCTACCTATTTCATCAGTTAGGGATCCTCACAGCTCATCACCCCATTTCCAATAAACTAGAGGAACTCTGATCTTTCAGCCACTGACCAACAGAATCAATGAGCAGCTGCTAAGAGATGTTTCCTGTGCCTGAGAATATTTGATCCTGCACTTTCTGCAATGCAGAGCCTGGTCCAGAGGGGAAGCCAAATGCAGGGATCTCAGGCCCCTAACGTGATGCTGTGTATTTCAGGAAATTATCATTGTAGCACTTCAATGTCTAACCTAAGCCAGTCTTTTCATCCTAACCCTTAGGGACTCAACATCCAGGATTGTTTTTCATTATGCACTTATGTCTCACACAATTAGACTCAATTACACACCACAGCCTGTGTTTGCTTGGTGGAAAGGGTGGTCTCAAGGCTATAGTGGCAGACTGGTGTAAACTTTGGTTTATAATAACTGCATTAAAAAAGGAGCCTTTCCAAGCACTAGGGTTTGCTTCCAAACTTCAAAAATAATTCACCACAGAGGGCTCTGCAAAACTTCTGATGGAAGCTTCCCTGGGGTTGTGGGCACTTCTCTTGCTGCCCAAGGCCTCAAAGCCACCCAGCAATGTTACATCAATAACCACTCAGAGGTTTGAAATTTAAGAAATCTCTCCATGTCTGCAGTGCTGGAGTGAGGGATGTCTGTGCCAGGGAGACATCTCCAGTGATGCCTTGGGAAGGCTGACCTGGAACAGAGATTGGGCAGAGCTAGAGAATAAAAGAGATATTTATTGGAAGGCCTTTAGGGTACACCTTGTGCAGGACAAGAGCCTGGCCAGGGCTACACCCAAGGTGGGGTAGGAATGGTCACAAAATGGACATCTGGTCAGGAGATCTTACATTTTTATAAGTTTTGGTTCATTTGCATATTGGGGTTTTATTGTCCAATTACAGCTTCAGGTAATGAAGGCCCATCCTTCTTATTTTCTCTTTTCAGCCACCACTGTTTGTGCTTTTGGGCCTGAAAGCTTGTAGTCATTGTCCTTGGTCTTCAGTAGGAACAGGATTTGTTTTGTCTCCCTACTCTGTGAAGAGAGCTGCCTAACACTTGATATGAGGCTCAGAACTGCATCCCTGGGCAGCACAGAATCTAAAAAACATGAAAGCTCAGACTTAAGGCATCACCAGGAGCCTTTTCCTCCTCATCCAGGACCATCCTGAGCAGTGACCCAGCAAGGGCTGATCACTGGTTTGGGGCTGACACAGGGTTTGTTCTGAGGGAGTGACAGCAACACACCTGATATGAAGCAGCAGTCTCCAGTAATGAGATTTTGGCACATTCTGTTCCCTCAAGCACTTCTCCCAAGCATCCCTCAGAGTCTCTGATTTTCCCTCTGCTTGGTGCCTGTAGATCACACACCAGCACATTTTATACTCAGCCAGGGACTTGGCAAAAGCATGACCTCAAAGTAACATCATCCTGACAACAGCCTATTGCCTAAAAATCACTCCTTGAAAACTTTCAGCAACAGCTTACAAAGAAATGAGAGGTCTTAAACCACTGCAAGAGAAGCAACCATGGTGACATGGACTGCTCAGGAATAAAAGCTGCTTGCATGTGGTGATACATGTGAAAAAGGATAAGGGTTGAGACTGTGATTACCAGACTGAAAATACCAAAAACTGGCATGACCCTAGTCAGGAATGAATTATTAACTACTAAACTATTTGGTCCTTTATACACATTTGCTTTTCCTACTTGGAAAAAAAAAAAAATGAAGAGAAAGTTTACCAAGACACACAGAAATAGCTCCAAGGTACAAACTCAGCTTCTCTCAAACCTTAATGCTGCTGAGAGTTGAGTCACACAGGTGCTACCATTCAATCTTCTGCCAGGGTCCATGAGAAAAACATACATTAAGGCATTTTTGTCTTTTCTTGCGGGGTGACATCCGTCACATTCAAGCAGCAACTTGCAACAGTTTGCTCTAAACGTGTTTTGTTAGTGCTGCAGGTGAAGATCAAAGCACACCTACCTGAGTGGGCTCTGGGTCATGCACAGGCACAAATCTGAGAGGGGAGAGGTCTTCCCAACATTTACAGGTAAGAGATTCTCATGTGCTTTTCAAAGACTTCCTCTAAGCCCTGCCAAACTCTGCCAACACACGCCTCTGGTATGAATAAAAGACTCAACCAAAAGTGTTTCTATCACTGGCAGGAAATGTGCCACCACCTCCCCTCAGTAACATTTTCAGCAAGGGCGTGAGTTTCACCTAATTGGTGACAGTAATTCTGTGGAGTGATTGTGTTTCACTCCACTATTCAATTTTAGCCCACTTTAGGCCTCTGAGCAGTTGGACAAGCACCTAATAAATGTCCTTTTTAAAGGACCCCTATAAACAGATGCCTTGCTGTTCAGGGTATGTCCAAAAAGAAATTATATTCACAGCAAGGTTATCAGCATATGAAAAAAATAAAATTCTATGATAGAGTCATAGAGTTGTTTAGGTTGGAAAAGACCTCTAAAATCATCGAGTTCAACAATTAACCCAACACTGCCACACCCACCACTAAATGTCCCCAAAAGCCACATTTACAGGGCTTTTAAATCCCTCCAGGGGTGGGGATCCCACCACTGCCCTAAGCAGCCTGTGCCAATCCTTGATATTCCCTTTCAGGGGAAAAAAAAAATAAAATATCTGATACAAAGCTCCAAGGCAGTTTCCTCTCTGCTGCATTGTATTTTCAACAGACCTGGTAAGGTGAAGCCCCCTGTGAGACCATGATGTCTTATGGCACCAAAACAGAGTCACAGGGCCACAAAAAAACCCAACATACTTTGGGAAATAGAACATAGAGAAACCAAGGTGTCCACTTAATCTCTGCTGCATGCAATATTCCATTATCTCATTGTGAACTTCTTTAATTTTATTCTTTGCGTGGTAAGAAAAAAACAAACCGAAAACCTCAAAGAACAGAGTGGGGTATGCAAAACATCAAACCTGATCCCAACAGCTGAGGTCAAACAGGCAAAGGGCCTGGATTTCACTTGGGATTGTGCCTGGATTTTCCTGCCACCTCTGTGGCTTACAGTCAGTGAAAAAGCAGCACTAAATTCAAGAGAAATTACTCCTACTAAACTCAAGCTGAATCCTGCAGGCTGCTTGCAAAAAGTGAAAAATATTCGATGAGGCAACTTTTCCTTTGACTTGAACTTTTTGTGTTTATTTTTTTTTTTTCTTTCTTGGGAAGGAGGCAAGTTATCAGTCTCTGCAGCAAAGGGCAAGCAAGTAGATGTGCCTGCACTGATACATTTTCCACACTTTAATTTTTGTCTGGTCATAAAACTATATTTTAAAGGATTGTTTTGTGTTAGTTTCCCAGGCTTTGGAAAGAGAAAGGAGACTTGGCTTAGCAGGTCATTCCATCCACATCTAGCTAATGCTGCAGATGATATTGATCTCCTTCAAGAACATTACTAAACAAATACTACTACAGCTCCTGATTTTTCCTCCATTTTCACAGCTCTCTGGGAAAATGAGGCTTAATCTCAGTTCTGATGGTGCCTTTTGATCTGTGCTCCAGCAGGCTCTGCTCAAATCTCATTTTCTTCACACCCAGGCTCTGCAGAGTCTCTCCAAAGCTTCTAGTGGCCATCCAGGCTTCACCCACTCTCAAAGCTGCTGCTGCAGGGAGTGTGACACTGAAAGGTGTGAGCAGATTGAATTTATAATACATCAATCTCAGGGTCTGCATTCATTTCAAGGCATGGATCAGGTTTTCTTTTTCAGAAATACCCCTCATTTGAAGAAAGGATGTAAGGCCATGCTGGTATTATGCCTCTTTGTTGCATACAGTTCTCCATAAAATCTCACTGTTGAAACATAGTTCTAAGACAAGTGCCAGAAGAGTTGAAGCTAATTAGCTACTGAGATGTAATTTTACCTGGAGGTTGCAACATAGCAAAATCAATTGCTTCATTGCTCAATTTTATAGGAAATATTGAGAAATTATTATCTATATTTACTTGGAAACATTGTCATTTTATAAGGTTTTAGACTCTTGAATATCTCAATGAACTCAGAAGGTTTATCAGACAACAGATGTTTAACAGGCCATTTTACTTACCTAAAAAAAAGGAAACACAAATGAATAAACCAACAATTGGTTGCAAATCACAGCAAACCAGATGCTACTGTGTAGCGAAGAATAATAAATTTGTCTCTTTTTGTTGTTTAAATCTGAGAGCTTTTCCACAAAAGTTGAAGAAAATGTAGTGTCTAATGAACACCAAATTTGCATTTCTCTGACATTTCACTTTAAGCATTAACTTGTTGTGGAGACATTTCTTAATTTCCTTTGAAAATCCTGGTTTCTGAGTCTACAGATGCAGAAGTCCCCATTTTGGCTGAAGATCAGAGCTACCTATGTCCTCTATGTCCCCTGGGTCACCTAAAAGCCACTTTTTTTTTTTTTTTTTTTTTTTTTTTTTTTTTTTTTTTTTTTCAGCTCCAAACCTGGAGCTCCTGAGCTGGGTTCTCTGGGCAGTGGAAACTCTCAGAGTCCAGGCTCCCTCTTCCCCAGGGTGAGGACTGGTTGAACTGGGAAAAGAATAGCTGTGCATGGTTAGTCAAAATTACCCATGAGGTGACAGGAGTACTGAAGGTTGGGAGATGCAAAATAATTCTCTTTTTGTTCCCTTCCCCGTGCTTCAGAACTGTTTTGGAAGCTCTGCACGTCCAAGCTTCAGCTTGCAGGTGGAATCCTTCAGTATTGCAAGCTCTGCCCGGTGGCTGCTGCCCTGCCTACCCTGAAAATACACAGAAGCTGCCATAAATTCCAGAGATGGAGAAACACATTCTTTCTTCTCATTCCCTCAGATATGATAACTGCTGAATTCATGAAGGAAGGACCTTGTAGGTAATGGGTTTTCCAAAATGGAACTGAAAAAAACTGATCAGATGCAGATTTGGTCAGAATATTTTCATGAGGAAGACTGGTTTCCACAAAACTTCCATTATGAAGCTTTCTTTGGCCTCAGATAGGTTTTCCAGTCCAAGCCCAGGGGAAAGGAAGGATTCACTCTAAAAAGCCTTGTTAGAATAACATTCCCCTCTGAGTATACCTACAGATCAAAATTCCATTTCAATCCATTTTGGAAAAAATGCCAAGATCACAAATGAATTATCTACCCCCCCATTTAGGATTTTGGTTTCTCTTGGTCTCCACATGGTGGAGGTGGCTCTGCCACAAGGTTACTTTACCCAACAAACTTCCTCAGATCTCAATATTCCAACCAATATGGAGAGAAAACTGGGAATCCTCTTGATTGATTGGCTTGATTCACTATCATGAGTATTGGGAGGCTCTGACTTACAACCTCTCCCTTCATCTGTGAGCAGTGGGAATTATTTTCTTGCGTGGAGTCAAGCCTAAGTGAATAAAAAGATGTAATACTTGGATTGCACACACGCTCCTTGGTGTAGCTGGCAGCACAGTGGTTGTTTTCCAAAGGTAAACATCAGTATCTCGTCACCAACCACTGAGAAATTCATTGAGGTAAAAATATTTATCTTCAACAAAAGTTCTACAGCTGTTTCAGTTTCCCAGGATTCCCCAAAATAACATTTCTCCACCACCCCAGATTTTGAATTGCATAAATACAAACACTTCTGTCTGCCTTGGCATTCACTCTAAAGTTTAATAGTTCCCACCTTTTCCCATGTGGCTCCCTTAATAAAATACATTTTGTGTGTTACCAAAAAGAATTGGGAATTATGGTTCTTTGAGAATTGTCAGTTTCCACTACCCCACACGATTTGCTGACACTGCACTGGGCAGTGACACATCACTGGTTTCACTCCATCATTTGTTAGCTTGGCAATCATTTCCATTTGAAATAGATGTATTTTGGTAGTAAAAGAAGAGAACGAGGAGCTTGCTTCCATAAGAGTTGTTTTTTTTAAAAAAAACCCTAATTATTGTGAAGCATCACTCAGTTGAAATTCTGCTAAGATCCAAAATGACAACTTGTCCTTGCATTAATCTTTCAAAGGGGTGTTCAGCATCTATCGAAATTCCTTCTATAAACAGGAACAATTTTTTCGGTTTTCAATTTTTTTTTTTTACCATTTCAGGTAATGATACTTGACTCTCTCTGTAACGTGCAGGGAAGTCTGGTGAATGTTAGGGTTGTTTGGCAGAGAGGAAGTGACTGCACCATTAACACTGTCCAGGAGTGAGTGGTGATAAACCCTGGCACGGCAGCAGAAGGAAGGGCCAGGCAGAGTGACACGAGGACTTGTGGAGTGCATTCTGCACTGGGAGGCAGAAGGAGTTTAAAACATCACCAGCTCAAAGAAACCCTGTCCTCTGCAAGCTGCAAACAAAGTTCAGGAGTGAATGTACTGGGGAGTGAAGTGAGACGAGGTTTTCCTCTGCTACATTTTTTAATAGATACTTAAGTATGCCAGCTTTACTGCAAGTGTGCTTCACAATACAATTAGAACTATAAGCATTCAGAGAAGTCCAGTTGTAGCTACCATCTTGAATTTATCTTTCAAGAATTTCCTGCTGTTATTATCTCACGACTCTGGCAGCCTGATTGAGGCTGAATGGCAGCTCACTGTTAACCAAGAGAAACAAGAATGCACCAGATATTTCCTCGGATTCCGATGGGCTGCTCACGTTTTAACTTTTGGCTCCATAAGTTATGTGGAGTTCTACATGGTGTTCATGCTGCCATGTGCTGTTCATGCTGAATTATGGCTGTCATTCCCCTTTTAGCATGAAATATGAGCCAGTTAATATATTTACCTTATTTCCGTTCAGGATCAAAACTCAGAAAGGGACTGAAAGAAAAAAAAAAAAGTTCTACCTAGGAGTGGTGAAATACCAAACAAAATACTGGTATCTAAGAAAGTATTCATAAATTAAGCCATTTCTGAGCTTTCATTAAGGAAATATTAAGTTCCAATAGATACTGACCTGCCACGTGCATGAATTCCATCCGTCCTAATCTATCCATCTCTTCCAAGTCATAGCTTGCATCCCATCACATCTAAGATAAACTTTTGCTAATGAGTTCAAGGGAATCGAAATATTTGCTTTGGCATCCTGGATATTTGTATTTCACAGACCTAGCCCATTCTGACATAATCAGCAGCAGGATAGCACATTAACCTTTCCTCGGTGCTCCTAACTCAGCAAGTTTGATGGCCAAGCACGAAGCCAGGTAGTCCAGATAATTATTTAGGAAAACAAGAATAAAAGTCTCAAGACAATAATATGAGACTCTAACCCATGCAGAGAAAGGTTAAATACAGATTATATTTGAACTAGAAATGCACTGGCCTAGGTTGAATTTTTTCTCCTATCTCAATAGTTAACTGTAGTTGTTTGTTCAAGCAGTGGCCGATTAAGTTCTCATGCCAGTGCACTAAAACAGAAAATTAGGATTAACTAATAATATGGCAAATAAATGACTCGGGCAGTGGTGGCACCAATAATGCAGAAGAGTTTGTTTGCCAGTTTGTGGCATGTAGATAATGTTTATAAATATCAGGACAGCATCTCTCTACTTGAACTTTGTACTTCCTCATGAAGTATTTCTTCTTTGTGGAACCTCCTCTTTCTTTTTGACTTGTTGTAACTTTTTCAAGACTTCACCAAAGAAATACCTGTCACACGTGGAAATACTGTCATTGTGTCTCCTTGAAATCTCTCCTTTGTGCAGTCCTCATCCAGGGTCTGTCACAAATTGAAAAAGTATTTCACTCTCAAATCTCTGTGGTAGCTTTAAAGAGAGATGAAATAACAAGTATATAAAACATCAAGACAGTTGCCTTAGAACATCAAAAACAAATCATTCTGCAGAGAGGCCAGCATTAACCTAAGCTGAGATAGGGTCTCCAGCTATTCCTTCTTTACTTTGTGAATTAGTCTTGGGGATTTTTTTTAACTGCTGGTTTTCATTGGGGCTTTTCTGAAGCTATTTTCAGCAGCTGGCTGTCAAAACTTTTTTCTGGAAAGCATTGCTGATATAAACAGACTACTGAACTAATTGTGCAGTAGCCCTGCATTTAATTAAACTTACAGTGTGTCTTCACATTAAGGAATTTTTTTTTTAGTCCTTGAAATGTACATATAAAGCCAAACTCTTGGTTTGTTGGAAATGCCTCTTTGGGAAGAAGGTGTTGATTCAAAATGCCATATTTCAAAGAGTTGTCACACAAATAAATACAAAGCTTACCTCCCCTGGGAAATACCATATAATGGATTTAAAAGATGAACAAAATCCCAGTGTTTATTCATTCCAGTGGATAAAAAGAACAAACTCACTGGCTTATCACAATGGTCAATTGTACAAAAAGCTGAAGCAGGCCATTTTTGACAGCCAGTGAAAAGTAACATTTGTGCCCATTAAAAAAAAAATCCAAAAAAACAACTAAACCACTCATGTTGTATTTCATCATGAAAAGCCAATAGAAGTCTCTGGCCAAGCTTTTTTATCACTGAACTATCTTGATTTATTCTTTCTTTGAAGTTCTCAAAATGAAACTTTCAGTCTCTAGCTCCCTAAAAAAAGCTTTGCTGTAGCTGGGCTTGGGAGGCAGCTGAGGCAGGTAAGGTTGGAGCATTCAGCCCTTAGGAGAACAATTGAGGCATTACTCTTTTGTTCTTTGGAAAGCAATCATGTCTTCTATACATTCAAGTCTGCAAAGTCTTAGTAATAAATAGTCCATCTGAAGCTGATTTGTGAGATGGATTTGCAGAACCTGAACTTTTTCTGAGAAAACTCAACATCACTAATGGAAAAATGTGCCCCCTCTGCACGTATTTCAGTTCAAATACTTTTATTTATCTATTAGCAGCTAATAGATAACCACAGATAGATGCTGTGAGAAGATGCTGTGAGATCCTTATAATAAAGCAATAAAGCAGTCCCTTTTCTCCTTTTTTTTTTTTTTTTTTTTTTTTTTTAAATAAGAAATTAGGCAAAACTCTATCAGGACTGGTTTGCAGTAGCTGACTGCTCTGGGACCAGTTGACCTCTCCAGGTTTCTACTTACCTATTCAGATTCTGAGAGTTTTCACTTCAGAAAATCTGTTACTTATATAGGTAGGTACAGCATTGCTAGTTCAAACATGATTTATGGGGTTGGTTCTGAACTCAGACAAGGCCAACAAACACTCTCAGACCTGGATGGCAGTTCCTGAGCTACACATAAAGACATTCCTGACCCTCTGTGCAGAAAAGCATTCAAGATAATATTATAATGACCTGCAGGAGAAAAGACATAAAAATATAGAAAATAAATTCTTAATCTTGCAGACACTGTACACATTTCTTTGGATTTACTGTAGCTTCATATTATTGCTGTTTTGAGGTCAGTTTTGTGGGGATTCATGATGGTCACATACATTTAAATTTGAAGTCAGATATATTTTGTTTGCAGCCACTAATGTATTAAGGGAAAATTTCCTTTTTCTCAGTTTACAATTATCCGTGCTTTACCCAATTACCTTAGAACATTATTTCTTCACCCAAAAGCAGTGTGGAGTTGGAAGATGAAAGTGGAAAAGCTGCAATCTGTTGGCTCCCTCCACATGCACAGGTCCTGAAATTCCTCGTTGTCCTCACCCTATCTTACACACAGCCTCATAAGCTTCTGAAGAGCCCCACGGGACTCCTTCACTCAGAATTTCACACAGCAGACAAAGAGAAGGAAAAAAGATAGAGACATCAGAATTAAAGATTGAATGTTTAAGGGATCCTGCTCAGCAACTGGGCTTATTTTAAGCCTTAGTGCTGACATTGTTAGACCTAAATAAATAATAATAATAATAAAAAAAAAAAAATTTAAAAAAATACAACCACCAAAAACTTAAAAATCAGCTGCTGAAAGTTCTTTAAGCCTCAGGACTGGGATAAATGATGACTTTTCTGCTGTGTTGTAATCTGCATCAGAAAAGGAGGACGTGGTCTTGCTTTGAGTGTATTCTGAATTAAAAGCCATAAGGAAACTATTGTGCTTGCGTTCTGCAGAACAAAGTACATGTTGTGGAGTATATCCCTCAATGATTCAAACTTTAAAAAGTATGGTGTTTCAAGCCTTAAAATAACAAAAGCTACACTCTTGCAGAGGTTATACCACATGGGGGTGTTCATTTCCCTTTGTCTTAGCTGCATAAACTCAAAACCAACCCTATACAGTAAATGATGTCTGCCCTATTGTCTTGTATAAACACTCTTTTGTTTTCCTTCGGTGCAAAGCTGTGTTTAAAGAAAGGTCTGTACAAATTCCAATAAAGAAACCAGTGTAAGAAAACTGGATTCGTGAAACGACTTAGAACAGCTCTACTGTTACCTCTCCTGGTGCTGCAAAGCCAGCAGAGTCAGACAATATTTTATTTGGAGCTGAAATGAACTGTTGTGAACTCTGACAAACCAGCACTTCAAAGCATTCTGAGCATACTGCCACCAGCATAGGGAAATTTATCGTGACTGAGAGCCTGCCTCCAGCCCTCCTTGCACCATCTCTGCTCTGCTGACTTCAGCTGGATGGAGGGGCAGGAGAAAATCGTTCAGCCCTCTGTTGTCTGTGATCTAGAGAAACATTCCAAAAATAAAGGTGGGAATCATACTCAACACACCTATTTTAATCCCATGAAAAAGCAGCTCAGACAAACCTCAGACAAAAATTTGGGCAGCTTCGTGGGTGGGCCATGCAGGACTCAAGGGAGCTGATGAAAAGTAAGACGTCAGATTTGGTGATATTGCTGAATCTTTAGAAATTCCAGCTTTCTGAGACTGGGATACAGCCCACATCATTATATTATTTTTACTGAGCCATAGAAATGCATCGACATGGCTAAATCATAATGTAAACCACAGTAAAATGATTTGAAGGCTTTAAGAAAAGATACATATTTTTACAACCTCAAGCCCATTCTGGATTTCATGGAGACTGGTGTGTAGCAACCTGACATTATTATGATGATAATTTATTAATGATCTGTATGTTTCAGTGCCCCTCTGGCTCTCCTGAGACAACATCAAGACTTCTCTCTGCTCTGCGTTTCACAGACACAAAGAATGGAATTTTTTTTTGTCCTCATAAATCAGCAGAATAATGCAATTGCTGAATGCACATAAAGGCCAGAACACAAGAGGATTGCTGTAAAGCAGGGTATAAATCGTGTTGCCAGTTATCCCTAAATGTTCCCTTTTTGGAGCTTTACAGAGTTTTGGGGTTTTTTTTTTAATCTATACTGTGCATAGATATCCTCAGACATGAAAAACCAGTTGAAAACCTGTTAAATTCCTTGATCACACACGAGTGAGTGAACAGTAAATACAGCGTAGCCACCAAGAAGAATTCAAAGGACTTCGAATCTTTAGATCTGACGTGTAATTCAGCTGACACATGGCACGTGAAATTTAACATAAAGTAATGCAAATTGGTTACAGAAAAGCAGTTCAGAAGTAAAAAGCGAAAGGGGAAAGAACACAGAGGGGCTTAATAACAGTGGACACCCAATAAAACAATCATAGGACCTGGCCTGCTGCCAGCACAGCACAAATATTCACATCCCTGGAGCTGATGGAGCAAAAACCCCACCAACACCCCACAGGGGAGCAGGGTTAATCTCAGCCACATCTATGATGTCATCAAAAGCTATTATTTCGTTCCCATTCCTTTAAAAAAATTTAAAACTTGAGCACAGCCAAGAGAAGTCACACAATGAAGCTGCTCTCTCTCTCTCCACTAACTTGTGCCAATGGCCTGGTGGCTGGAATGCAGATTTAGGTGAACACAGGGTGGAATTTTTGGGGATTTATCAGCATTGTGGACTTTTCAACATTATAGTTTTGGGGTGGCCTGTCAGGGCTAGGAGGACCCTCTTTACACTGGAGGATCAGACATCAGCCCTGCCCAGGGCACCAACACAAATCCTGTGTTCTGTGTGTACATTTTGAGGTATCTGCCCTGGCCAGTGTTACCTCCCTTGTCCAAAACCTGGCAGGATTAGAGAAATATGTGAAATCTTGGGGCTGTAAATAGTGATTTGCTGGAGTCACTCTTTAAAGTTCCTTTGAATTTTTTTAACTTTTTTTAATCACTTCCAACTCCCTTCAAATTCAGCTTGTGTGTCCCTAATGAGATTGCATTAAACACTGTGGTATCTTTGACATTTTTTGAAGTTCCTTAGACAAAATACTTTTTCATTTCTCATTGTCCCACTATCTCTGAGCATTCAGAAACACAAATTGGGATGCCAAAACCAGCAAAGAATCTCACATTTGTGCATGCAAGACAAGAGAAGTGCTTAACCTTGCCTCTCTGCAATTGGAGCTTTGCAAAACCATGCTGCCTTGATAGTTTAAAACTTCCTTTCATTGACCACTGTAATGTGCTTTTGCAAATCTCTTGATGAATCCCAGCTTAGTTGAACTGTTCAATTACAGCTTTATCCTAATCCTACTTGCTAAGCATTAATGCCAGCAACCTCCCACATCCTAATCCTGTCCCACTTGACACTGACCTAGCTCAGTCCCACTCGATGTGTGTGTTAGCACAAAGCCATGCAAACAACATATTAATCAGGAATGCAACAGGAAAAGGAGAGAGATAGAGCAGGGGAGAGTTTTTCAGCAAAAAGTCACCACAGGCTCCACACACGGACTTGGCACATGCAGGTTTAAATACATCTTAGAAACAACTTAAATGCACACACAAATGTGCTCGTAGCTAACCTCTTAGAAGGTCTCTTGATCATGATTTAGAACAAGAGAAAAATCCAGTCTGAGGTCAGATTGAAACTATTAGAATTAGATACAGTCTTAGAAAATGGAAAGACTTTTATGTGTGATAGGCTCCCATCCTCTATAATTCACTGCAGACTGGGAAAGTGATTCCTTCAGATCTGCTGCTGACAGCTTAATATTCCCAACGATAATGTTGTCAGGTGATAACACAGAGCCAGCCTATACACTTTGATCTGAATGGAAAGTTTGCTTTAACTGAAACATTCAGAGAGATTCTGCTTGGGGAAAAAAAGAGCTCAGCTAAGCTGAAAGATTACCTGAAAACCATCTAATTGTGGTCAAGTTAGAAATGCATCAACCTTGAATAGGTCTAAGTTGCCTTCCCTGAACATACCCTGAACAGTGACCAAAATTCTCTCTCCAAAAACATTACTGAGGCAGACAAAGGCACACAAGAACAATCCTAAAGAACCTCATACTCAGTTCTTAAAGTGAGTGTGCTGTCAAATGTATTCTCTCAAATTTCAGGAACATGAATATATGGCTTGTAGAAACTCTTGGTTTAAAAGTCTCCCCACATCTTTCCTTCGCTAACCACAAGACCAATGAAATTCCTGTAGGTTTCTGCATCCATAGAGCTCAATGTGCTTTCAATTATTTTCCTGGCACAGTCCAAGAAGAATTTCGATAGTGTAAGGCCTTCATGTCAGGATAGTAAAGCTGTGTCTTTCAGAATGCTGTTGGTACTGCTCTGCTCATGTCCAACACTGTAATTGCACCAGTGGAAGGCTGGACTGTCCCTGTGGGCACTTGAGCAAGAGGGAAGAGCTGAGAAACACTCCCCAGAAGATTTAGGGGTTAAGGACAATTATTCCCTGCCTATGGGCAAAAAGGGCACAGAGGATAGAGAAAAGTAAAGTGATGCAGGGAGACATGATTCTTCTCTTCAACTACTTACCACTTTTTGGAAAAAGTAGGAGCACAATTGTGGCATTATTAGTAGGAAAGGTGCAATTTCTCCACCTTCCAAGGAGCTCTAAATTTTAGGAGGGAAGGCCAAGCAAGAATGGCCAAGTTTTGCACTAGCAGCCCATTTGCATGCTCAGAAGCTCTCTCGTCATCGAGAAAATCCTTTTAAAGGCTTTCAGAGCAGAGAAGCTGATTTATGCTGCATTTGAACCCATTGATCTGTCCCTGTTTTCCATGCCACGTGTCTTGGTGAAGGGTTTACATTCTCCATTCTAAAGGAAACTCCAGCTTTCCCTGGCAGATACCTGTCTTTCCAAACCAAGACACCATGTTTCTGTTTCCAGTGTAAGGAGCATCCTGCCTGAGGGTTTGCTCAGAAAACAAAAACCTTGTCACTGCAACCCTCTAAAGTATCACATGCTGAAACTGAGGGACCTGAGGTGGCAAGCAACGTGGCACTAATGGTTAAAATTCACCAACACAAACTGGAAACGGGATTTGAAAAATGACCCAACTGTTTTGGAGATTATTACGCGTTAGAAATCAGGGAATAATTTGAAAATTGCCTTCAGGTATTATGTTTACTAAAATTGCTTTCCTACCCTGACTGAATTGCAGAGTTATTATCACCTACCACACGTACCAGATAAGCTGTAGCATTTGTAACCTGAGCATTATTCATATCATAAGGGTTTCATTAAGAGCTTCCATGTGATACTCTGGTGTTTATGTGCACACACACGTGCCCCACTGCTCTGTGTGTGCATCATCAAATTACTTTCCTTTTAATTGCAAAATCCAAGTTGTCTTTGTGCTTAATACAGGCATTATGGGGTGGGGGGAAAGAACAGCATAAGAGAAACTCAATTTCCTGAAATTCCAAGTACTACTGTCAGTGTGTATTAAATGGACATAGCAGAGTGGTCAGTTAATTGGAAAAAAATTAAAATCTTTAAAAAAATTAATTCAGTACATCACCTAAGCACAATAAACCACTTAAGAACATAAAAACTTGAACTTCATCAAGGAGAAGGACAACAGCAGCCCTTTCAGTTATCAGACCCTGGTTTGATCTTGGATCAATTTCTCATTAAGTTGTGAATTATTAATTTTAATCCTAATACACAAAGTGAATGTTTCATCTTGGAAATCTGGACTCGAAAAAGAAATATTGTCCAAGGACTGCATCTTCATTCCCCCAGGTGGAAGGAACCTGGGGGAACAAAGTCTTGGTGAGCTGGAATCATGGTGAAATTTTCACACAAAGCTGGGAGACACCAGGACCTTCTCCTCACTGACCCCATGGGATTCCAGGGGGAATTTCACAAATTCAATAATTTCCAGGGGGGTTTCACGAATAAACCAGCTGAGTTTTGTCTTATCTCCCTTTATACAATGGTTTAAAGTTTCTGACTTGAACATACCTCCACAGGCAGAAGGATTCTCCCTGGAAGTGAAGGCTCCCTACCCGAAAAGCAGAAACGGTGCAAGCTGTCAGCAAGTCTGTGTGGAGACCCTCTTTGCATGAGGCATTCAATCCCCCTCAGATTGCCACTAAACCTGCTGGCCACCTCTAGGATTTTGCCTGGATTTACACTTTCTCTTTTCTCTTGTCACCTTTGCAGGGATTTTAAGTTTTGGAAACTACTGTATTTTTGCCAATTTGACCCAACAGTGGCCCAAAGGTGGTTGAGTACATATTATTATCAGCCATTGGGGAGAACTGCAGAAAAGGCTACAAAGATAGAGCTATCAAGTCCACGTGAGCTCAGTTAAAACATGTTTCTTTCATGTAGAGATGATAAAAGACCTGTGGAGTAAGGGTAGGTCATGCATCACCAGAAAAATACACATGAAAGTTGTCCCTTGCACAGTTCCCCCCTTTGTCAGTCCATTATTTACCATAAATACACCTTTTGTCACTACCTATGTCACTACCACTAGCCTGTTTATGTTAATAAAAAGCAGGCTGACAAAAAACTGCTCTCATATACAGGGAGAAAGTATCCACTGATTTTGGAGTGGTCCAAGGCTACTAAAACACCATGTTTGGTTTAAATATTTACATATGGACATGTGCTGCTCCAGGTTTTCTAGATCTTTTTAAAGGGATTTTTCCACATAGTCTTCTAAATTTTCTGGTGTACAATGAACTTTTCCAAGCCCAGGTTAGAATCCCACCTTAACTCACCAGATAAGGTGGAAGCTGTGCCTGCTGAGCACCAGCAGCTCTCACCCTCTGTTGCTGAGTGCTAAAAGTGCACTAAAAAACAAATCAAACAATAAACCGCTCCAGACAGTGAGGAATAAAAGTTTTCCTGCCTTCTCTCACACCTTTTACTACTCTTACTATATATTATGGATGCTATACTGCTAAAAAAAACCACAGAGAAGGTGCTTCCATTTGCGCAGGTCATATAACAAAAAAAATACGTTAAGTGAATGATAAAAGTGGTGGAAGATTTGACACTTTGCACTGTTCTCAGCAATATATTTACTTGCCTGTGTTTATTTAGCATTGCTTGTCCATTTCTTTATTCTTCTTACAGAAGTAAGAAGTCTTAGCAACCTCTTCCACAACATAAATCTGACAGCTCCTCCTGCCACCCTTCCAACTTTTTTTCCTTTAAACTTCCAAGCTTACGCTCTGCCCTCTTTCCCTCAAAACCCAACCACGGTTTTTGGGAGTGTTTGTGTTCCTGGCAGGGCTGCCACAGTGTCTGGTGGCAAGCTCTGCATGGGCAGAGGCTTCCTGCAGAGAAGTGGCAATGTTTTCCCTTTCCCAGAAAGCTGCGTCCCCTCGCTGTTCCGCTCAGTGTGCGGTTCCTGGCCAGGGGAGCACTTTGTCCCATGTGTCATATGCTTGAGCCCTCCCTCCTTCCTGCCTGGGATCATGAGATTACTGCTAACAATAATAATGTCAACATTCTGAATTTACAAAATAAAAGGCACAGAGATTAAGTCCCTTAATTAACGCTTGAGGGGAATAATCCAGACATTGCTACCAGAGATGCTGATGTTTTTGGGATGAGGGGGAAAAAACCCTCAACTTTGTTTAAAGCAGTTTTCAGAACATTGCAAATTGCTAAAAGCTAAGTGGCCACAAGCCCTCTCCGTGTTCCTCAGAAGCAGCAGTTGCTCAGGGCAATCCCAAATCCACTTTCTGGGCTCAGGTCAGGCTGTTCTGTCCTGATGCAGGATGATGGGGTGTAATCAGCACAAAATACAAACAGGGGCTGATATCACAGATGCCACAGACACTCTCCCAATCTCAGATGGAGCTCACTTGAGTTGTTTCAGGCACTGGAGATTTTTCAGTCCAGCCCCATTTAGGGGCACCCTTAAAGGATCTCGAGGCTGCATGAGGGCACAGTGTGGTACCAGCTCATGGGGATGCTGCTCCCTGTTCCCTTGGATGGAACAAACCAGATTTCACTGGAGTGGACAGAAATCTTTATCCTGACCTTTAATGAGGGCTAAATTGGGTCTTTTTTCACACAGCTCCATGACTTGGTATGAGTAAGAACATTACATCTTCTTTTAAGGGTATTTAGTCACTGTTGACTTTTCCAGTATTGGTGCCAGCTTTTCTCATCTTGTTGGAAAAAAAAAACAACAAAAAACAACAAACCCACAGTGAAGACCCTGGCAGTGCTACAGTGGAGGTTTCATGGTTGTAGAAATCCTGAAACTATCATGTATTCTTCTAACACATGTGTTTGGGAGTGCTAAAACACTGACTTCACCCACAAGTAGTTCAGCATTTTACCAAGTTCCACTTCCCTACCCTCAAGAACTTTCTATCTTAAATGGCAAAAACAAAAGAAGAGAAGAGAACAGAGCAGAACTGAAAAATATTTCTTCTTAAAAAAAGACTCTGGTCCTTTGTTTCATCATTTTTGTCAGTAGTTGTAAACAACTTTTATTGAGACATTAAATGAACTAGTATGTCTATGAGAGAGTACTGAAAACTATATATAGAACTATATATAATTACTTTTCAGTAATTAAATCTTTCTTCTGTCCTTCAACAAGGGCTGAAGACTGAAAATACCTGGGAATTGTTCCCTGGGCTCTTAGAGGAGTCAGTCCAAATTCCATTAGCTCTGGTGGGAGGTGGTTCAGACCCATAGTTTTATTCTGTGAAATGAATGGAATAATTTCCCCAAAAAGAGGGCATTGATTCAGGAAGACTAATTGTTGAGTTAAAAATGAATAAAGGCATCTTGAAGATTATACCCCAGTAAGGCTGGTGAACATTTCTTACCCTGTAGCCAGAGTACATTTCTATACTGAAAAAGTTCTACAGTGCCAATAAATATTTACACCTGATCCTAAAAATATTAAGAAAAAGATTTTGCTGCATGAAATGCAAGGAAACACTTGGAACGTGGACTTATTTGACTTATTAATTAAATTAAGTACATTTAGGAGTTTTGGTGTTAAGGAATGGATCATTACTATTGCTGTACTAGGAACAGCAGCTCTCCTCAGCCAGTGATGCTGATAAGTCTGAAAAGAAATGATCCAAAATCTGTGCAGACATTCCTGGGAGAGCAGTAGGAAGCACAGCACCTACAAGTTCAGTTCCTGAGAGGAGGAGGTAATTTAGCCAGCTAAACTGGTATGGGGAGGACTGAGAGTGAGCCAGGATAAAGGCTGAAGTGGACCAGGCAGGGATCTCTGGGAGTATTTTGCTCCATGACTGGGAACAGTAGGATTTGAAAGCATTTTTCCATGAAAAAAAAAATAAAAAATAAAAATACACAAAATGACAACAGCGAGGCCCAACTTTCAAGTCTGTGTGTAAACATCACTGCTCGGTTCTGAGACTTGTGGTCCTTAAGACCTCCTATTTTATTTTCAAACAGCACACCCCCTGCCAAGAAGTTACATTTTTTCCCTCTTTAAATAAGCAGCTAGGGTAATGGCGTGATGAACAAGTTTCATTTCTTTCTGCTCAGTTTTTTCCATCTTTAATACAGCCTCCAGCAGGCCAGATGGCACCAATGCAATTTCTAGTAAGTCAATACATCTGGCTGCATTCCTGAAATGACAAATCTGATGGATAGAGCCCCAGCTCCTATACAAAGCCTCTTTTCAGAACGCTCTCCCTGGTACTTGTCTGCTTTAAGCAAAACCTAATGTGTGAAAACAAAATAAAATTGAGCTCTTTCACCACCCCGCGCTAACGTTTCATTTGCAGTGTTTTTATTAACGCTGCCCTGCTCCTGTACCTCGGCCCTGCTCTGCCCACAGCTCACTTTTTGGCACAAGACAGGCTCTGTTTCAAAGCCCTCCCTCCTCTGGAGCCGCCAGCAGTTCAAAGCAGGTTACAATAAACACTCTGGGCTTTGCTCATTAAGAGCGGCAAGATTGTTTAGGGAATTGTCCTCAAAGAGAAAACAATCTGAGAAAAGCAGAAATTGAGCAAATGTCTCCTTCAGCCCCCATGAGCTCTGGTCTGGGAGTTGGGAATAGGTGTGACCTGCTGGCAGCAGCAGGGCAGAATCTGTCAGCGAGGCACTGCGCTGGTGCTGCTGCAATCCCAGCCATGCAAGGTGCAAGGACTTGCACAGGATCCCTGGATTATTCACAAATCTGCAGAGAAACCCCTGGAGGAGGTTGTTCAGACCGACAGGAGGGCGTGTAGCAGAAAAATCTACAACAACAGCAAGTCAGGTGTTACCTGTCTCCAAAAAAAACCACTGCACATCAGGTGTCCTCCACCTCTTGGACAACATTAGATCTCATCTTATTTTAGAGGTATGACTTGGGAAAGCAACCAGATAAAGCACAAAAACCCAAAAATGTGCATCTCCACCAAGGGGCTGCTCTGTCCCCTTAGCTGTTGCACAAAAACAAAGCACTCTGTGAGGTGTGATGCTCGTAATTTGTGTTTATTCATCACTGACAGAACTGTGGAAAGGGAGAATTTATTTCTGTGGTAACTGCAGTCCCTGCCATGATAAATATCAAAAAACTGGCTGTTTTCAGTCACAGCCCCCCATGCTACTTACTCAAGAAGTGGCTCAGTCCTTGAAGCACTTACCCTTAAAAAATAATACTTAGTCTCCTGACTATACCTGCTGAAGGCACTGAGATGGCTCAGGGAGTAACAAAACTGCAAAGAAATCAGAATACAGATATCAAGAAACTCGTATCATAAACACTAACTGGAGTAGTTAACAACTACTACAACTAGTTAACAACTAGTGAGTAAAATGCTGTGTCCTGTGGGTTGAGGACCCATCATTCCATCACAAATACAAGCCATGATTTCGAGTCTGAGCAGCCCCGTGGTGAGCCTTTCTGTCTGCAATCTGAGCTGAAGAGTCTCAGTCCAGAACATTAAGAGTGCAACAGGCAAAAAAATTCTGATTTATTGGGTACAGTCTTTGGGCATGGAAACAGAAATGACGACAGTGAAGCTTTCCCAACTCTTGTACTCTGCACCAGGGCTCGGATTCCCTCAGAACTCAGGGTTTTCTTCTTAAAGGGGCAAACCAGCTCAGGTGGAGCATTCCAAACACACCTCCTGCAGCTCAGAGCTCATCTCCAGACAGAGAGCATCGTGTGCTTCAAAACCCCTGCCCTATTCTTCTTAATGCTTTTGGGATTCATTCTGTCTCAGCTATATCCCATATGGAGAATTAAGTTACTTGCAGAGGAGCCTTTTGCATAGTTCAGTAATATCAAAAGTTCAACCTCTGTTTAAGCTGATTTCATTGTTTTAGCTTTATTATTTTTTTTTTTATGAATCATGGAATTAAAAATTATTTAAGCCACAGCAGGACTCAGGGTCTGGGATGTACAGCACAGATAAGGACCCATCTGTCCATTTATCTGTACCACAGCGTCCTTGGCCTGGTTCTCATATGTGTTTGGGGAAGAAAGGAGAGGAGTTGTGGGTTTTTCAGTCTCCTGCTAGATAATGTGGGTAGCCCTAAAAATCAGATTCACATTTTTTACATTTTTCGGTGAGCAGCGAAAATAAAATCCTGGGCTTTGTCAGTAATTTATGTGTAAATAATTCCAGCATTATTTTAAAAACAGCACTGCAAAAAAAAAAAAAAAAAATACTTCACATACCTCAAGTATCAGCAATCAGCAGTAAAAAAAAAATAACTTTTTCCTCACCATATAAATTAGAATGTATATATCCACACACAAACTTACAAAGGGAAACACCCAGCCAATGGATTATTAGAATTTATTACTAAATTTGTGATACAAAACTGAGTCTTCACAGCATTGTTTCCAGTGGTGAAGACACTGAGATTTCAGACCTGAGGTTTTAGATACTGAGCTACTCTTATTTAAAATATCACCAAACATCAGAGACATCTATAGAATTTCACAGCTATCATTATGAGGAGTGTTAGAAGAGGAAAATTGAGAATAAGGGAGCATCCCATCAAGTATAAGGGGCTCTAGGATTGGAAGAGAGTGAAGGAGTCTTACTCTGCACAGCTTTCCATCATGTTTCTCTCACTGTCTTACATTTGTTTCTCACTTCTTAACCATTATTTCACCTTTCAAACTACTGCAGCCATTAATTATTTGGCTTTTAGGTTCCTTTAATCTCTCCAGGTTGCTTTGTCTAGCTGTCTTTTGACAAGACACTATATGTGGGTGAATATTTTCTATTTTCTCCACTCATTTTTATCAAATGACACATTTTAAATTGCCTCATTTTTCCATGCAATTTTTGCCTACCAGTGTAATTGCTGCAAGGACTTAAATCATGTAATATTAGAACATTCTGAAATAGCAGTAATGAGCTAAAAATAGAGAACCCTTTTGAAACAGCTTTCGCTTATGGAGAATCCAAATTATTCTAATTTGGAAACACATCTAAGCAAATTTGGGTATGTTGTGCAGCCAGTGATTTTTCACCACTTTCATTTTGCACAGCCACATTCCACACTGATCATCTGAAATCAAAACTTCGCTGGCCTTGTCACCCCCCCTTAACTTGCTTAGTGAAACAGCACTGAGAAATTGCCCTGTTTTTGAATATTTATCCACTGAGTCATGCACTGAAGCCTAAAACACAGTGATTGAGGGGGAGTCTCCACACATTAAGTCACCTTTCAGGATCTGGCCAGGGAGAAAAGGAGAGCTCACTGGCTATGTTTGGAAAGACCCTGGGGGGAGAAGGAAAGAAAGCATTTTGAACGTGCTGATAGTATGATGAGCATGAAAATCCATGTTTTATAGGCACTTATGTCCCATTGGAGTTTGGGGTTTTTTTAGTATATTTTATATCTGCCCTTAGATATTCAGGTGATGGGAATTGTGGAAAACAGATGGTACCCAGCCCTGGGGATACTAATTACTAGAAAATTAGCATAGCTGAAAATGACATAATCCAAGTGAGCAGGGATTGTATGTTAAAGCTTGTGCATTATACAAAATAATAAACAACACACTTGTCCTCTGGTTGAGTGACTGGGCAGAGGCCCTGGAGATGGTTACTGCTGTCCCCAGATTTGATACAGGCTCCTTTTTTCACTGGGCTTGATGCACTTTTCCTGTCTTTTCCCACTCCTGAGAGTGGTGCAGCCCCAGCCTCCACCAGAACTTCCAGCCACTACTGCAAAGTTATTGTTAATAGAAGAGAAATAAGTCCCAGCCACATTAGCAATGCAAATATACCTGAACTTTGGCTGGTTGTATTAGATCTGATGCCATCGTGGAGAAAACCAGTAATCCCACAGTAATCTATTCCTGGGAAATTTAATTAGGCAGCTCGATGTGGGCACTGTTGCTTGGTGATTAGCACATCATAGGGATTCACCATCATTAGCCAAGGTAATGACTGTTTATCTCATCCCTCAGGATCATCCCCCAGCTCTGAGAGCTTCACCTCTCTCATTTCCTAGTCTGAGAGGAGTCAGGAAGGTCTGGGAAAGGCTGTGGGATTTGGAGATTGCTCCTTGGGAACAGGTGCTCAGTAAGGAGAGGCTCAGGCATAACTGACTTGGTTTTGGTCTGCAGTCTGACCCACAAGGTTTTACTCAATACAAGAAATGATGCTGGGATCACAGTTTGGGTCTTTGCCTGCATGGGTTGATTTTCTTAAAGCACTTGGTCCTGGGTACTTTTATCCCTGTTTTTCAACAAATAACACAGGGCAGATAATCAGTTTTGACTGACATTTTGAGGGATTCTGAAGGGGTTTTTGTGCAGCAAAATGTAGTGGGTAGGAGAGCCCTATCTCTTGCTCTCACTGCACCTCCTCAGATGCAGAATAAATGTCCTGGATTCAGATGTCCTCCTGCATGGAAAGAGCCCCTTGGCACCTGATACCCTGGTGTATCTGTGTAAGAGATACCCTGTTATCAGTGCTGCTCAGAACAATGCAGCCCATTGTTTTGGCTTTACAAGAAGTTATATAGATTAAGTCATTCACCAAAGATTGTGGTTCTGGAAAAAAAAAAACAAAAAAGAAAAAAAAACCACCTAGCATATATGAACATAATAACCAAGCATGTGTCCCTCTATTTGAGGTTTCATTTCAAGAGAAAACAGAAAATTGGAGATCATATCTAAGCAAGAGCAACCTGTGGCCATTATAAATAGAGGTGCTTTTCAAGGTCCATTAAGCACTAATCATACCTGAGATTAAGGGGAGAAGGGGGAACCATGGGCCCAAGATTGTTTAAAGGGTACATTTCATATTAGTAAGAAATTTAAGACAGAGACAGGTCAGGCTGAGTTCTGTTTAATTTAAAAGATACTCATCTCAAGCGTTAGTCAGAGGTCTCGGGATACTGGATGTCTTTCTTGTAACAGTGTACAATGAAAAAAAGTGAGGAGAAAGAATTTCAGAAAAGAGGAATACAGCCCTGATTCAGGCCTAGTTTCCTACATTTCCCCCAGAAAAACACATTTTAGGAGCCAGTCCTAGAACTATTTTCACCAATGTTCAAGTTGTTTGTGTAAGGCACAAACTGAAAATATCTTTATCCTCCCCTAACTTGCCAGTTGACTTGCTGTACCTATGTAATATCCTTCTGGGCAAGTTCTGCTGCTCTGCAGGAGTGGTTTCTCTCAGTGCTTCAGCATTTGCTCCCCTCACCCAGGCCATGACTGTCTGCCAACTGCATCCCTGCTGGGACACAGACAGGCACCAGGCACGTGCTCCTATCAGATAAACCAGATAAATCAGAAAAATCAGAAAAAAATCAGATAAATAAAAAAATCCCTGTGCTGTCAAACAGAAGCACTGCTTCCTACTGAAAATGATCTTGTCAACTACTGTACACAGTTTGCAGTGACTAAAATCTGACATACGAGTACAGTGATGAAGTTCTTTAAGCTGGAGAGGGACTTTTGACAAGGCTGTGTATTGACAGGACAAGGTGGGATGGTTTAAGCTGCCAGAGGGCAGGGATGGATGGGATATTGGGAAGGAATTGTTCCCTCTGAGGGTGGGCAGGCCCTGGCACAGGGTGCCCAGAGAAGCTGTGGCTGCCCCTGGATCCCTGGAAGTGTGCAAGGCCAGGTTGGATGGGGCTTGGAACAATCTGGAATTGTGGAATTTGTCCCTGCCTATGGCAGGGGTTCCAACAAGATGATTTTGAAGGTCCCTTCCGACCCAGAACACTCCCTGATGTTTATGATTCTAAATGTTGTTGATTGAGATGGGCAATGAACGTTTTAGCCTGGGCCTGGTGGTGATGATCTGATTTAACACACAGTTCTGGCAGCCTATTCCCAGCAGCAGGTGAATTATCCAAGAGCTACCAGCCAGCCAAGCCAAGGGGCACTCATCTCCTTTCCAACCTCAACACCTTCCAGCCACTCAATCCATTTGGATAAGGGACTGTCTTGGCTTAAGGTAAATTTGGGAGAAAGCCTCTTGAGGTTTGAGGTTTCTCTGGGAAGCAAACAACCCTTCCTTCAATTGGTCTGGAAAAAAAAATCCCTTTAGAGAAAAGTGGAAAAAATTATTTATTTAACAAACAAAGTACCCACAAATGTAAAGAATGAATAATATGAAACAATGAAACCTCTGGCTGCTCTGAAGAGAGATGGTAAAACTGAGCAAGTCCTTGCTGTGGGTTGTAGTTTATCACTCCCAGTCTCTTATCAGTCCCTCTGGAGCTGGAAAATGTTGAGGCCCAGGCCCTGGTGGGCTGCAGGTGTGAGATCTGGGTATCTCTCTGGGTTTTTCAGTCTAGGACAGGTTTAAATAGTTCTAAGAAAAAATGAAAAAAACAATCTAGGGGATTTGTCTGCTTCAGCTAGATAAAAACTAGCTAAAAGCACAGGAGATCTCTGTCCTGCTGTCTGTCCATGCTGCAGACAACACAGTCCAGGAGCACAATGTGGAGGAGAATGCAGAGGAGTGAGTGCAGTTTCTGCAAACAAACTGAGCACTTCTCTTTCTCCCCTTCTCTCTCAGAACCAGCCTGAAAGGTGCAGAACTTAATCTCCAGCACAAACAGAACAGAGAGTTGGGGATACAAGCACCACAAAGTCACCCCAGGACAGGGACCAAGGCACCCAAGAGCCTGACCCAAACCCCAGCCAGACCCCCAGGTCCCTCCTCATCTCCAGCCCAGCCTGACCCCCTCACCAAACCCTCCCTCCCTGCCAAAGCCTGACCCAGGAGCACCAGGGCCAAGGCAATTCCAGATTCCTGCTCCCTTGGCTGCGGGGAACAACCTCAAAACAAGGTCAGGGAGGGAAACGTCACCTTTGAAATGGAAGGAGGTTTCTGTAGCACATTATCACGTCATGTAAACAGCAGTGACACCAGAGACAGCAGAAGTTTGCAGCTGTATTATAAACTTGCTTCCATCCCCCTCCCCTGCCTAGGAATAAGTCATCCAAACAAGCCCTGGCAGTTTTGACTGCTCAAGAAACTTTATGGCTGAGAGCTGCACAGATGATTTACTGCCACGTCCCCTTTCCCCCCTCAAGCTTGCACTAAACTAGAACATCACAGTTGTTTAATGGGGGGCAGCACACCCTCCTTTTTCTTCCCTCTTTTTTTTTTTTTTTTTTTTCCCCCCTTTTTCCTTCTCATGAGGAAACTTGTTTTACGGTTGCTGTGAAAGAATCTGCGATGTCTGATTACAACATGGAGCTGTAAATCCAAGCCTTAAAAAACAGCTTTTTTTTTTTTTTTTTTTTTTTTTCTTTCTTTTCTTTTTTTTTTTTATGCTCAGCAATAGCACACTTGTTTTAATGAGCCAACTGTCTAGGTATGAGAGCACACGACTGAGGAGAGAGAGAGGAGATAAGAGCAAGCTCCCTGCTGCATCCCTGACGTGGCTGTGATGGATGCTGCTCTAGCAAGGCACAGAGCTGCTACTTAAAGCTGTTTATAAACTTCAGGCCAGCTCCTCTGTGCCTGTGGAACAGCCTGAAAAATGAAGCTCCAGGCCAAGCCCTGATGCACTGAGGTACTGCAGAGGAGATACCATTTTAAGTGCATTGCCTTCGCCAGTCTGAGATTTAATTATGGAAATTACACATCTGCAAATACGAGAGTCTTCACTTAGCCCATGAAAATTAACGTAGGAAAAGTAATTGGTTTTGTACTTACTTAAGTAGAAGACAACCTCAAAGGAAATGCTGCCACCACTTCTGTAGGAACAGGTGTTTCACTGGATAAAATGCTTCAAATTCAGTACAAAAAATATTTCACCTCGGGTTCTGAAAACTGGAAAATCTCAATTCTCCTTTCTCCAGTTTTAGGCTTTTTCCCTCTCCTTTCTCTTATCCCCTTCTCTCTCCAGAAAGGATGAAGCAGTGTGAGATATTAGAAATACAAGGAAGTCCAACTTTTTTTTATTTCACTAGGATTTTTTAGTTAGAAAAAATCACAAACATTAAGATAGTATAAAAGTGGGATTGAAATGACATAATTTAGTGCTTAACCTCTGATTTGAAGCATGTTTTAAAGTTAAGTATTTTATGTGTAGAACTTTCAATAAGATATAATCTCTCAAATAATCACAGAACAATCAAAATAGTCAAGCTGATTATTTTGTTCAATGAAGTTTTCATTCATCTCTAAATAGCACTGAGGTCTTGGGGAAATAACTTGTTTATTTTTTCATTGATTGTGACAAATGCTTGACTACACCATGGGTTTTGCTGTTGATACTAATAATTTATGTTTCACATTAATATACTGCTGTTTCAGAAACAATGGGGCTGACCTCTTCTGTTAGGAACCATCAATGAAACAGCAATGCTTATTTATTTAAAAGGAAAACAGCCTGGTCTCTAACTTGCTTGGCTTAAGATGGAGCAAGATATCAGCAATGATCCACAAACTCCATTTTATATTAAAAACCCAGAGCTACAATTTAAATCTAAATCAAAGTTTGAATTTTATTCAGAGAAAGAGAAAAGGTCCTTAATATTTTTCTCTTAAATCAGATCTTTTCCAAGATCAGCTTTTAAACTGAGTTTTTAGCACATTGCAAATAGGACTCCAATGGTATTTACCTGCCACTCTGAACCAAATCCCAAATGACTTTTCAGTTCCACCATTTAAGATCCAATCCTTGTGAAATTTAAAGGAACTCTAAAATGAGGCTGATACCTGGTGTCTATAAATGGTTTTGTCTTAGCATTTAAAAAAAAAAAAAAAAGCAGCAGGGGGACACATGATTTTATTTTGAATTCAGTCACTTTTTATAATCTCTTCTCTGATGCCTTGGAACTGTATTCAGAATGCAGCAGAAAATGAAAAGTCATTTGGCAAAACCCAGTAGAGGCTGAGAGGGCAGGGGAAGAAAATCCCACAGAGCTTTGGAGGTGCAAAGGAGAACAGGGAGATGTTCAGATCCAAATTCACTGTCTCAAATAAAGATCTCTAGTAAGTAGTAGAGAAGTGGTCTGCCCTTCTCTCCCAGGGACATAGATGAGATTAGATCCACACCCACATCAGGATTTTAGCTGCAATCCCATTGTCCATAAACAGGAGTGGGTAGAAAATATGGATTATGATGCTCTCTGCAAGTTCAGAATCCTTGAACACTGTATTTTGCTCTTATGTCCTCCCTACTCCCAATATAAATATAAATATAAATATAAATATAAATATAAATATAAATATAAATATAAATAATATAAACATAAATGTATAAATATAAGTATAAATGTATAAATGTATAAATGTATAAATGTATAATATAAATATATAAATATAAATATATAAATAATACACACTAGATCTGGACTATCCAAGTAGCCTCTCAAGCCACCCATGTGTGAACTTAAACTTTTGACATCAATGGATTTGTTGTGAGCTAAAATAAAATCTAGGACTTTTCACACAGACTTATTATTTTAAAAACAATAATCAAATAATTTGCAAAGAGATCAGAATTGGTTATGTAAGGATCCAGGGACACTGTCACTTTTGGAAATGCTAAGGAGAGGAGAAACATTTCAGGCTGGGAAAACAGTGCCTGCCTCTTAGGAAGGGAAACCGTTAAAGTAAACAAGATTCTCTCATTTCAGAAGTATTTGAACAATGGTTAGTTTCAGTTTAGCTGCTGAACTTTCCACAGGCTGGGTGTGCTCACAGCACAAGGTGTACCAGCCCTGCAAAACCATCCATCAAAGCTGGACTGGCTCTGCATCTGCTGGTCGAGCTTTTTGAGTGGGGCTGCACAATTTTAAAGCAGAAAGTGCCAGAATTCTGCTTTCAGCCTGGGTCTGCAGCCTTTGAAGCCCAGCACAATTTCCTGCATCCCACCAGCACCTCTCACAACACTGACTCCACTTTTACTCACCACTGCCCCCAGAAAAACGCAGCACACACATTTCTGGCTCCCAAGGAAAACATCAGGGAGTGGGTGTACTTCCTTCAGATTGCATTGTGCTCAAAGATAAGCCAAGCACAAAACAAAGAGCACATTATGAGCAACTGGAATAGCAGCTTCTGAGGTTTCCAGTGCTTCAGTAAGTTGGAAGTGAAGTGGATATTAAGGACAAACTTTCTTGATTGTCAGCTCTGCCACGGCTTTTTAATGGGTGAATCAGGAGAGGACAGAGCTTGCTGATAACGCTGAGTTGGTGGTGTTGGTCAGTGAGGGGAGGGTCAGAAATGCTGTGGTGGACATCTACTGGGGCAAACACTACCTAGGATATGGACAGAGAGGTAAATTTACCTAGGTTTGTTACTTTTCAGTACATATCAGAGCTCCACCAAGCCTCCCAAGAACCTGGCTCACTGGGGTGGAACATCCTGGGTGAGATGTGTCAAGCAGGATGTGTTCTAAATGGAACTTACCTGTGTTGCATAAAATCTTTCATTATAGAGGGCTCTAGCAAGCTTTTCTCAAAAATATCATCTCCCATTTCTAATGTTTGCAAAAAGCTTCTGGCACTTGGCAAGCAGAGCATCTTTGAGTGAGGGAAAAGACCTTTTATTTGTCTCATCAAATTCTTTCTTGGTTCGTGTTGATATGAAATTGTTAAAAATCTCCATTTCCTTTCTCCAGCCTGCCAAAATAGCAATTAACTGGGAAAGGTGGCTGATTAAAGTCTCAAAGCAACACAGAGTTGGAATGATTTTAGGTCTAAGTGATAGTCTCTGCAAGTGAAACCATTTGTTTTAAATTCTGCTATCTGGAATGTACTACCTAAGAGCAGCTTGTAACACACAGAGATTAAGAGCAGTGCCTTAGGAAAGAACTATGAAGGCTGCCTTCAAATCTTGGGCTTTTTTTAAAAGGAAGGAGAAATTACCATAGAGAAGTTCTGGAACTGAACTTTACTATGAAGTTTTGTAGAATAACTTGCCATCAGCTGGAATAATTGCTTGCTAAGACAGCACAGAAAATCAGGGTAGTTTGGCTTTAGGGTTTTTTGTCAGTATTATAGTGAATATACCAGCCCTAACAGAAAGGGTAAGGGCTCACCACATTGCTTTTTCCCCAGTATAAAATGTGGATAATTCTAGATTGCCCCTCTGAAGGATCTGGCTGGTTTAGGCAAGAATTAACCTCTGGAGAGATCTTCTACCAAAGCTGTCCCCAAGTCAGCACTGGCACTGCACATGATGCAGCATTTTCCCAGTAACAACAGCAAATGCAGTAATGACAGATGCAGAGATTCCTAAAATTACTACAGAAATACTTCCCCTGAAGCATCATCAAGCCAATAATACCTGCAGAGTTTTAGGGTCCCTGGATCCATGAGTTCCACCAGGTACAAGAAATGTCATGGAAGTCACGGAATTCATTGTTGGCCATTGATTTTTTTTTTTTATTTTATTTTTAATCACATATATTAGCAGGCTCAAGATGTGAAAAATTAACAGTCATGTGGTCCAGAGCAACTGTGCTGCCCTGAGGCTAAATATAATGTGGAAAAGGGTGGAAGTCCTCAAATGGACTCTTATATTTACATTATGTGTTATCAGAATCCAAACCAGCACAGAAACATCAATCCTGTGTTTTGGGGTTTTTTTCTATTTTTTTTTTTAAGTGGTAGTTCACAAATGCAAACCATGAGGTAGGGGAGAATACAAAAGCTGTCAAATCATTTGGTTACACGCCTTATGATTGCAGATATTACATTTTATATCTGTGTAATTCAGATAATTAAGCATCAGATAATCCACACAGACTCTGCTTTGGCCGTGTTACAGGGATAATATTGTCACAAGAATGATGGAGAACAACTGGCATGGTGTGCTACGGGGCTCTTTAGAGCCTGCCAATAGCCAAAAGTGGGGAAAAGACCCAAAAATGCATGTTTAAAATTAACAGCATAGGAAATCTAAAATGACATGCATTTATAACTGAATAAGAAGGAACAACATTTCTAATAACCTGTGTTTTCAAAGGTCTGCTAGACTGGGACAAAACCTGACTTTGAGAAGCAAGCTACCACAGAGAATACAGGAAGGAAAGTACTGGGAGTAGAAGGAAACCACTTTTTTTTCCTAACTACAAAACCTGGTTTGTGTCCAAACATTCATCATGGGCAATCTAGCAAGGCTCTTTCTTGCCACCACACTGCAGTTCTCCTAGAAAGCCAAAAATCACTGACATAATAAAAGATGTTGGATCTATCACTCTTAGCAGGAAATGTTAAAGAAAATACACCCCTGTAAAACTCAGCACTTAAACATGGCTGAGTTTTGAGCTTTCTTTGACATAAATAATTTAGTTCTTTCTGTTTTCCTCCTTTTTGGATGACTTCCCATATTCTAAAAATTATTTGCAACTTTTTCTTGAAGTATCAAAGTTTAGAGTGATTATATGAAAACTTCAGGCAACATTAGAAAAAAAAGGTCCTGTAAAGATAAACTCTAAAGATCCAAACCCCAGGATTTTACTTAAAAAACATCTCAGATTTTAGCTAGTCCAGCACCTAGCTAAATATTAGAGATGGTAAAGACAGACAAGAGGTTTTATGTATCCAGGTTTAGCAATAGTGAGCTTCAGACTTAATTTTTATTGTCAGAGCAGATAATGCTAGTTTTAAGTTCAACACTTCACAATTTAGATCCTTATCATGCCATAATGTAGTGACTTTGTAAAACAGTGCAATTCCAATATTCCTACTGAAAATATAGATCTGAATGAGAATTGAAGTTATTATAAAGCAGGAAAATATTTAAATCTAGTGTTCTGAGATTGTTATGGAGTTGGACTTGCATTAACAAGAATTGCTCTGAGTTGCTGAAAAATCTGGATTAGAGAGAGGAAGTGGGAGAAAATTTTGGTTGGCAAACATGAGCCACACTTGAAACCAGCTCAGAAAAATGTCCAAAATTTACCTTAAAAGACAATGACTGTCATAGAACAAGGCTGAAAACTGTTGGTTAGCTTGCTAAATGCAGCTCATTCCAACTCTTTATATATTCATGCACCACAAGCATCAGCCTTGGCTCCTGAATCCCTGCTCTGAGCCTTCCAGGTGCCCCTGGAGGGACAGTCAGAACCCCATCTACTGCAGGACACACGGACAGGTTCCAGTCCATTCCCTGGTCAGAGCTGGTTGGAAAAACCCAGCTCTACAGAGACAGGGCAGCTGAGAGGCATTTTTAAAGATTTAATTCTATTATCAATCTTCATAAAACTTAAAGCCAATAGATGTAAAACTCAAAGCCATTTTTTCAGAAGCTAAATGATTTCTTTTTTACAATACCTTATAAATGTTAGTTTTTGCCACACAACGCTGCTAATACTTCTAGCACCAATCACCTGTTATTTTACCCCATGTGGTGTTGCTACAGTGCATCTTAGTGCTAATTCTCCAAAATACCTGGTCTGTTTGCAAGGCCATCCTTTGAAACTTGTTTCCAGTTCAATTTCTCTCTCAACAGTGTCTTCTCTATCCCATGTCCTTTCTAAGTCAGCACACTTTGTCTCAGAGTTTGCATGCAGATGTACAAGACTTTGTGAGTTTTCAGTAAGGCTTTGGGAATCCTCTACAGAGCTGGCAGAAGTTTTTGAAGGCATGGCCCATGTGCACATCTCCTGTGCAGAAAAGGTTCTTTGTTCAAAGCTCACTGCCTCCTCTTCCTCTCTCCAATTATCTGCACACAGCTCTGACTTATGGTGTGTGTGCTCTTTGCACATTTCCTCTGCTTAGAGAAAAAAGAAACCAAACCCCCTCCCAAAAAAAAAAAAAAAAAAAAGAAACCCACACCCAACAAAACCACCACTTTCATGGCCATAAGCCAGGTCTTACACTGATAATGAGATTTATATTAAAACCAGCAGTTGGGTACCTCAGTTCCTATTTTCTAGTGTCCTGTGATGCACAGAGCAGCCATCAGCTGTGCTACATTTGGGGTCCAATATTGTCTGATTTCACAGGACAAAGACTGAATGCACCCTCCCTGCCTTGGTACAAGGGGAGTCATCCTGCTACACATTTATTTCAGGTTGTAGTGTAGCAGAGAAAAGCAGAGGCAAGGATTAAACTCTCAGTATGCAAGGGAGGTTTGAAGCAGGATCAGCCCAGGAGAGGATTTCAGGAAGCATGAGGGAGTGATCAAAGCATGGAACTTCCTCAGGACTTGGGTTTGTTAATGTCACCAGGGGTTGGTGAATGTGAGGTATGAAAAACGAACAGGTCCTTTAGCCATGTGAACAGATTCCACAAAAAATCACCCAGACTGACCCTCTGCACGTGGCAGAGACTTCACAGCTCCACATTGCTGCTTCTCCCTCGTGGGCAACTCCAGTTTGCACAAGAAAATACCCATCTCTATAACCCCCTCCTTCATTGTCACTTCCAGGGTTTTATGGCTTTATGTGAGTATGGTGGCATCCCTTATTTTAACTTCTTCCACAGTAAGAATCAGAATTTTACACATGGAAAACAGCAAGTTTTTAGGCTTTAAAAACATAAAGGAAAGCGACTTTGGGGAAAAGCCTCTGGGAGTGGGGTGTAGATGGACAGTGGTGGTAGCTGCTGTACCTAAACCTCAGCAGGGTCTCCTGTCCCTTCTCAGGTGCCCTTGCCTGTAAGCCTGCAGGAGTCCTCATCCCCAGGCTCAGCTTTCCAAGGAGTGATGAGAAGGACAGGAGAGGAGAGACAATTACAACTCCTAATCTCCTTTGTGGAAGAATTTTAAGAATTTAGGCAAATATTCATTAGAAAGGAGCCAGAGAGCTTATTTCACCTCAACCGTTTAGAAGGGGGATGGAGAAAGGTCCCAAACACTTCTGAGGTCTCAACAGTTCCTGAAATAGCCAGAAAAAAAAAGGAAAAAAAAAATTAAAAGGATCTGAAAATGCAGGTCTCAAAAATAGCTGACATATTTTTCTCTTTGCCTGTAGTAAGCACAAACCACAGGAGCAAGTTGAAACCCTGCCTTCTCCCTGCCCAGCTATTCAAGTGAGGCAAAAAATTTTCTCTCTCCAAGGTGAATAAACTTCAGCCATAAGTAAAGTCCTGCTTAAATATTGACACAGACCAGTATACTCTCCACTACCCAGTGTTTTGTTAGCAATTAAAGTATTAGATAACAAGGCACATGTACACAGCTGGATGGAGAAACCTCAAATTTCTGAACAGTGTCCCAGTTTCTAGAGTCGGCATGGAGTCCCAATGACCTTTATCTTGCCAGTGTTAACAAATTTAGATTAAGTACACAGATACCAAATTCCTTGCATGATTTATCGACTGTGTAATGCTAATTTTTTGCACCCATACCATTTGTGCAGGCACATTTTACTCAGTGCTGTATGAAGCACCACGTCAAGCATGCGGCAGTGTTCAAGATGAATGAGGATGTTGGGTTTTTTTCTTGGACTATTTTCTCCTCTAAAATAACCTGTGAACACCCTGATAACTGGAAAATCACAGAGCACACCTTGCAGGTCAGATGGCCAGAGGGGTCACCAAGATGCTCTGAGTGGGATGGAGGAAGGACCTGCTTGGATGCTGCCTAGGGGATGAGGCCAAGGTCCTTCTGCATCCTCAGGAGAGAGAAAGAGAGATGACAGATGGAAACAGCAGCTTCCATTCTGTGAATCAGAAAGGAATGAGGAGGCTGACAGTGGAAACACAGATCTGTCCTGCTCTACTTAACACAATGCTAAGCACAAAACAACTGGCTTTGAGATGTAGGTAAAAGTGAAACTCAGAATATTGCTCTATATTCCAAGGTTTAAAGCTCACGCTAGAAGAGCTTGTTATGACATCAAATTCCAAAACAAATGTATCTGTTTCCAGATGTCCACCAGTAGTTCTTCAATTACATTTGTGTTTGTGTATGTACATTCAGGTCTTTCTACTCAATGTTCTGAAATAATGACATTTTCATTTGCAGGTTGAGTCTGGAAATCAGGATGTACCAACATCAGCCTTCCTCCAAAAATAAAACCAATTTTAAAGTTTTCTGCTTTCACACCCTCCACACATGATCATCCCAGCATCACTGTTCACTGCCCACAGATTGCACCAGTACAGCATTTTGCAGTGATCTGGCAGAAATTGTATTGGTGAAGTCATAAAAGTTATAAAACTGAAAGCAAAAAAAAACCTGGGTGCAACCATTGTCTGGACCTGAGTGTAGAACAGGATTCTCCAAGAGCCCTTGCTGTGATTAGGTGATTTCACACCACTCATTGCAAGGGGAACTCTCTGCCAGCTGATCTGATTCCCCACTAAGGCATAAAACATCTCCTCTTATTTCAGAATAATTCATCTGACCCTCTCAGCCCTACAGAATTTGAGACTCAATATCACTTTGTAAAAACCCACTCCAGCTCTGTTTCATGGGGTATTACCCTTAAAGAGCAGCAGAGCAGCACTGTAGCCAGAAGAGGAATATTTATCCATACTCACATTGATAAGGAGAGGAAGTCATAAGTAACTTTTATCCTGGTAAGAAATAAGGTTTTTAAGCATGGTGCTTTAGTAGCTGTCTCTTGCAGGCTGGAACATGCTGCGTCTCCGACTCTCCTTTCTATGAAAACTCAGAATAATTATTTTTAAAATTAACCAAACACAGGTTTGTATAAAAAGAAATCATTGAGGTGTACAATTCCCTGAATACAGCTGTGAGGTCAGGAGGTCAGACACATGCTGTGTGCCAACAGCAAAAGGTTAGAGTGGATTTTTAAATCCATTGTGCTCTAGAGTTCAAAATGGTGAAGAAAAGGTTTGCTTCTTACTTGATATCCTCACAACACATGAAAATCCTGAACACTAAACATAGATTTATATTAGAAGACAGCTTCTTTATTTATGACAGAATTATTTTGTAATCAAATGCCACAGCCAGATACCATGAGAATAACTTAATGATGTAGGAGCACAGAGCTGGCACAAAATAAAGTACAGCTCACAACCTTAGGCTGTGTAAACTGATGCAACTTCCTTGGTTATCCATTTATACCCTTTTATTCATTTACTTTGGTAATTCAAAAATCCAATTTAAGATTTAATATGATCTCAGGAAAGAATCCATAACCCTCAAACATCTGCAGTGATAGTCAACTGATCAATACAATGCTGGCATTCACATGAATTTCAGCAGAGCACAATTGAGGGCTTGTGCTGAGCTCTGGGATATGTGTGATAAAATATTTTGCTTTAAATCACTCTTGTCTGAAAGGTAAACCTAATCTAGCAATTCAGGATTCTGGCTTCTCCAGAAGGATAAAGGAAAACAGATTTACCAGGCTGAAGTTGGGAATCTCAGCTTTCTGCCTTATGACAGTCAGTTATTCTAGAAACTCGAGTCTATCTGTCGGGTTTTGTGCTTATTCAGGAGTTGAATGAACAACCTGATTTCTCAGTTGAATGTTAGAGACAATAAAGTGTTTGACAGGTTTCACTTCCTTGAATGCAGAGACTCCATGAACAGACTACAACCTGTTGGGATGCTCTCCTTAGGAAAACCCCAGCAGGAATACTTTCCTTGTATTTCTGTATTACTGCCCTTCTTTCATCAGTTGTTCACAGAGCTGCTAAATTCTCATGCTGAAGCCATTTTCTCTGACACTGATCTACCTCTCTCTCCCCAGATAAATTTTCCAGCCACTGCTACCAGGTTGTTGTGCCCATTCCTTTGCACCAATACCCACACTTAGCCTGTGTGTGACAGGCTGGGGACAAACCCTGAGCACAGCTTGCACACAAGCATCACCTAAAATGACAGAAACTTTCACCAGTGGCAGCAAAAACCCTGCTGTAGGGCCCCAAGTGCCCTTTTCCACTGCCATACCATCACCTGAGATCTGCCTCTCCTTTGGCATCACATACTGATTTCAGGATTGCTATGACCACCATGTGGATGAAATGCAACCTTCAGCAAAAGGCAGGAACAAATACATTTTCCACACTTTTTCTTTCCCCCAAAAATTATTCTCCTGCTATGCTTACAAGGCAAAACTGGCAGCAGCATTCCTTCCCTTCCTCGTTGTCACTGCAGTGGCTGCTGTGATCAGACAGAAGTGCTGCACTCACTTCTCTCTCCTTTCTTTTTGAAGTGCTGGGCAAATACCTGCAGTACAAAAATGGCAAACACAAAATTCAGCTTCTGCTGACGCAGATTATTTTAAAGGTTGCTTTTACACGTGGTCAGGGATGGCAGGGCTGCAGTGCTCTTGGTGTGTGAGGTCCAAGGAAGGAAGAAAAAGGCCAAAGTGAATTCACTTCCCAAGCAAATACTCTTGGAATATTTTGGCGACTATTCACCAGGTCTAGTCTGCATCACATTTTTAATCCTGTGTCCATTTCTCTTTGCCAAACCAGTGAGACACTCCTGCTGTCTACAGTGTTGTCCAGAGAGGACAACATTTTTGTAATGCAGAATTTGGAAGGGGACTAAACAAACAAAAACCCCTCCAGAATCAGTTGCCAATGGTTAGAAGTGATTTGTTTGTATTTGTTTTCTCCTCCTTGGGATGGTTTTGGCTTGAGCACTGTTTGCATCAGCATGGAGGTGGCCCCAGACAGGTAACCCAGAACCATTCTGCTGATGTAAAATTAATTTTGTGCTAAATTCATGAAGCCTATATCCACTGAAATAATACTGCTGAGAAAGAATAAGCAAAACAGGTAAATGGAGCACACTTTAACAAATATTTTACAGTGTGATCAGGAGTGACTGAGAGTTAACAGGAGATAATAATTCCCCTTCTGCATTAAAACATGCTTGCTCCCTCTCCTCATCCTCATGGTTTTGATTACCTTAGGATAAACAGATTGTTCAGTAGGAGATAAACTAAGGACAACACCTTCAAGTTAGGAGTCTGGTTTATATCCTTAACCACTGAGTTTGGCAACTACACTTTGTTATTTATGTCCCCTGATCTCAGTTTGCATGCCAGGTTATAAAAAATTCCAACCAAAACAAGCACATATCAAAAAGCTTGTCAATACAGTGATGATTGCAGTCATGGCTAAATAACTTTGGATGCCTCTTTAAATCCCCAAAAGTCCTCTCTGGAGTTCCTTTATTGCTGCTGGCAGAGGAGGGTGCTTCATCCACTGGATCCTTTTAGACTTCTGAGGTTGCTGACATTCCCACTGCATTCTGTGCCAAGTTTGTATTACTATATCTGCAACTTTAAAAAAAAATGGGTTTAGGCATCCAGATATCCTGCTGGTCATATGTGCAATTTGGAAGTAAATATCCAATGAGAATAATTTGTCTAAAGGCAGCTCCAGTGAGTTTGCATTCATTTAGGGGCATTTTGCATGTACCTCTGAGATCTTCAATGTCAAAATTACATTTTTTTATACATTCATTTTCCCCTTTATCTAAAACAAAATACAAATTGAAGAGCCAGACGTTTCTGATACAAACAAGAAGCTGCTGGGCTGTGTAGAGAGATTACTTCTACCCCAAGAAGGCAATTACTCCAGGCACTTAATTCCACCCTTATCAATTAACTGTTGTGATGGAAGGAATTTTATCTAGTGGAAATTCGACAGAGATCTGGCCTGAAAACTTCCAGCATTTTGCCAACAAACTCGTAGCAGGGACACTACTGTGCATCTCCAAGGTCTCCAAATATTTAAACCTTAACTCCTCCAACCAAGTACAAATAAAGCACAACAAAAACTGTCCAGCAAGTTCACAAATCACAGAGCCAGACTCAACACAAATGAAGGAGCAACCCCTCCATCCACTGAACAAGTCACCCAAATTCTTTCTTTCCCACATATTCCTCTTAAAGTCTCATTAGGGAATCTGAGAAATGTTAAATTTCTCTTCTAGAGCATTGCTCAGCCATGCCAGTGAAGACAAGGATGTTGTGGTGGTACAGGGAGCTCATCAGAACCCTTCAAAAGGCATTGGAAAAAAAAAAAAAAAAGAGAAAACCAGGAGGTTTTTGTGCTGTGTCTGCAAAGCTAAGGGACAGATGTACCAGCAGCAGATGATGTTGGTCAGAGAAGGCTGAACACGAGTGGGTCCTTTTCATTGCCTGCCAAAACAGAGCAGCCTTGGAATGTTCCTGTAGGAAGGGGAAGAATTAGAAGTGTCGCTCTGAATCCTGCTGTTCCAGCTGCTTCTCAGACTTCTGACTTCAAACTACAATCCAGCTGCTGGTATTTTCATTCCAATTAAGTTCTGAGTGTTTTTTAAACAAAATATTTTCATAGACCGGCTATTAAACGATTTCATCGTGATCTGATTTCAAACAACAAACGCTTACTGAGCTGCAGAGACGGAGTCCGAGAGACCAAGAAACGTGTGTTTGGAGATTATAAAAATGCTAAAAGGATTTAACTTGGCAAGCAGAGGCCTGAGAGCTCAGTTTGACTCAAGGGATGCCAAAGTATTGGGGGCTGTGGTAAACAGTAACCCAGACCTCCTCCATAAGCTGTCTGTTAATAAGGGATCTGAGGGACACATTATAAAATTAACAATTGAAAAATACAAAACAAATCCAAAATCCAGCTGAGTGTGTGCAATGTCCAGGTCAATGCAGTAGCTGTCTTTAGAGGATCATCTTGCAGAGAACCTGGAAGTGAGGCTTTTTGTTCTAAAGTAAAAGTGAGATGCATTTTTTAGGTGGTAAAGTGGGAACCAGTAACACCAGGATGAGAGCTGCTTGCTGCTGAAGCCGGTAGTGCTGATGTGGGTCTGGCATTTGTATCTTGGGGAGCTTTCACAAGGATGGGGTTCCCTTCTAGGGAAAAAGGCAAATGAGGGAGAACACACTTTCCCCCATCAGCTGCTTCTTCCCCTGCTGCTGCTGTAGGCAGAGAAGGTCTGAGGGGTGGTTCTGCAACAAGAAGTAGAGAAGGTGTTCAGAGAGAGAAGATAAATCTTACAAGCAACAAACCTGTCAAGGGGTTGGATTTGGAGTTGCAGGGCCTTTCTCCAAAGCCTCTCAGCAGCCCTTCTGGAGACAGCAAACTGCTCTGGGCATGGAGCACCAGCTGTTGAACTCCATGGTCCAAGACTGATGCAGAATTGGATCTCAACCAGCAAACCACCTGTCACAAGGTGAACACCCACCTTCTCACAGTGTTGTATTCCAGAGAATCCAACACTTTTCTACCAATTGTGGCAAAACCACGACGATGCAGACATCTGTGACCATTCCATCGCCAGGAGAACCTTGCTGGGTTTTTTTAAAGCAGGGTGCTTGAAGTCCAGCATTGCACCCTCCCCACCTCTCTAAGAACAGCACAAAGTGGAGATTTGCAGATGGAGACACCTTCTCCACCTCTTTAACCCTGAAACCACAGGAAACTCAATCATATGGCTCCTAGCAGAAGGCCTACTCCTAATGTCCATGGACTTTGCTGAGAGAGGTCCTTGTTCATTTTTAAAGGTGAGTCTGGAGTACTGGCTCCATTGCAGAATCAGAAGTAGTTCAGGAAAAGATAAATTTGTATGGAAAAATAAATATACAAAAATAGGAACCTGCCTCTGTTGACCATCAAAGACAGAACCAGGTGCCAGAACACCAAAAATTTCTGAAGTGACCTAACATACAGATCAAGTAGAGGGACAAAAATTTATTTTTTAAAAATAAGTTTGTTTGCTTATTGTTGGGGAAGTTGATTATGTGGTTTTGTTTGTTTGTTTGTTGGGGTTTTGTTTGTTTTTGGGGTTTTTTTCTTCCCTTTTGTCAGAAAACTGTCAGGGTTTTTTCCACTGGGTAAAGAAGGTCTTGGGACATTGCAGCTTCCCAAGCGTGTACAGGAATAAATTCTTTTCTTTTTTGTAAGAATCAACCCAATGTGTGAACTGCATAGGAGCATAGGCACTAATGCTCAAGTGTCTTTCTCTTTTCATATTATATGAAGAGCACATAGTAACTTACATAGGTTTGTAGTGGTAAAAGATAAAAAAATTTGATATTTGTTAATGTGTGCAAGCTCAAGCAATACCAAGATTTCCTCAAAAAAAAAAAAAAACTACAATGGGTGGAAGAATAAAAACTTATTTTTTGTTTCATTATCTGTATATGACAGCTGCTTTGAAGAAAATGGATTGCTAGGAAGAAGAAATAAATAAAGGAAAAAGTGAAATTAAGCTGCTTCTGGCTGATGGCAGTTTCCTGGAAGTCAGCTGGTGGACTAAGGCTGTACATAGCCACACAGTGGAAATCAAGAACTCCAGAGCTGTTTAAGAAAGGGTTTACAAACCTAGCAGGCAACTCTGTCATGTTTGCATTGTATCTTTGCTGTTAATTAATGAAGTGGGAATGTTCCCCCCGAAAAGGAACATGCTGTTCATGTCTGCTGTGCCTCTCAGAGCAAAAGCAGACACTGAGACTGGAAAAACCACACAGATTTAGTGACTTCCCATTTTGTCATCTGATGCTCCTCTCACCCCCACTTCTACCCCAGGACAGAAAATAAACCCCTACGAGCTTCTCTTCCCCTTGGCTCTTATTTTTTTTTTTAATTTTTTTAAAAATCCTTTTAGAACCTTTGAGGGTGTATTTTGAGAGGCTGAAAACACCCTGGAAAAAACCTGGGAAAACAACCATCTTTCCTTTGTTTTCACTCCAGGCCCCTCGCAGCCCCAGCACTAATGACGTCTGAAAAGGATTTTTGTGAGCAGGACCTGGAACCTTCAGGCCCAGCTGATTGATTGTGTTTAATTGCCTTTTGGTTCCATCAACCCAGAGCCACAAATCTGCTGTGTGTCAAACAGAGGGAGGCGATTAACAGAGGGCTGGGGCTCTCCAGTCAGGGTACAAAGAAATCTCAACAAAACATGGGGGTTTGAGGATGTGTGGGTTTTTAAAATTACCGACGTGGTGGGTGCCGAGCTGAGGGCAGGGGCTGCTGGAGGCTCCAGCAGCACAGGCAACAAATGTGGCACCAGGAAAAGCCAGAGGCTGTTGCCTCAAGGAAAACCACAGTGAGTTTTTCCTTTTTTTTTTTTTTTTTTTTTTTTTATTGCAACACCAAGAGCAAAGGGAGCTCAGCACGCAGGCTGAGGGGCTGAGGAGCCAGCTGACACAGGCAGAGGAACAGAGGTTACAGGATTCAAGTTGCATCCAAGTGACATCCTGCACGTTTAGGGCTATGCAAGAGGGGCCAGGCATGAAATTCTGGGGTGATTTTAAGGCTTGCTGGAAGCATCCTGAACGCAAGCTGTTGTTTCCCAAATATTAAGCCCGATGAGGATCCTGAGTAGTTTTCAAGAATGAAGCAAAAAGTCAAATGAGGGGCAAGCAAAGCACTGCCAGACACTAAGGGGAAAACCCCCAAAACCCCCCCCCCCCTACTTTGAACTCATAATAATAGCATTTCTCCTTTTTTACCATTTTAATCTGGTTAGTAACATTTTTATCGACTCTTTCAGAACCCTGTCATGATTATGCCTATTATGTGATTACTGAACCTTTATATAGCATTAGTCTCCTGATTTAAAAACGTGCAAACAGATTTTTTTTTTAAAATTTCTTTACAGAATTCCTTGTACAGACCTAGTGTGCTTACATAATTAGAAATAAATATACTATTTTTAGTGAAAAATATGACAAAAGCACTACTTAACTCTAAAGAAAAAACCCATAGATTGTATTTCATTGGCCAGTTGATAAATAAATATTACAACTCCACTGACATGACTGAAGTCTTGGATTACATCAGCTGAAGAAGCCCCACCATTTGTTACAACAGCTGTCAGGGAGCAAGTCTTGGAAATTTTAAAGGAGAGAGAAAACACTAATTTGAAAAAATTTATCGGCAAGTTTTTATTACTTACAATTCCCAGCAGAAACCCAAATGTTTGGGGGTTTTTCTCAATTCTCTGACCTGAAAAACGCAAATACTTTTTAAAAACAAAATTACTGAAAGTAACTGAAATATACTCAAGAAAATTGGTAAGAAATGAGAGGTATTTGTGAAAGAAAAAGCTTCAGCTTTCCCACTGCAGGCAAGATTTCCCCAGAAGCTTTCAGGGTGGTGGCAAACTATTCTCAAGTGCTTTTGGCACTCAGGATTTGGCACTTATGAAACTCTGGGACTATTTAAGGAGCTGCAACCCCAGTGTCACACCCACTCTGTCCAGCCCTGGGTGTGGCTGCTCTGCTGGACACTCAAAGCATCATTCCCATGGCAGATCCCTCACTCACTGGGTTTAGTACAGCAGTGCTCAGCAGGGAATTTGTGCATCTCTGTGCCAACAAACTTTTGGAATAGGAAGTCCTGCATGCTGCTGAAAAACCCGAAAACAAATTATAGTTCTGCCAGGGAAACACGTCCAGACAAAACATTGCACCTTGGCTACCTTCTCTCAGATGTCTTTACAACAGTCCTTGGGAGTATTGATTTCCCCCCCCCCATAAATTGCATTTCCCATTGGTTCCAGCCTAAGGAGCCATAGATTTCCCCATCCAGCAGTGACACCAGGGCTCCTGTTTGCTGGCCTCTTTCTCCACCCTCTCAGACAATTCAAAGCTGTGATGCCCCAGCAGAAGAGATGAGCTGCTCCCCTGCCACAGAGAATTATTAGTCCTCCCTGGAAACAAGGACTTTGGAAGAGCTTTCCCACTAATTCATGATTTCAAGGAAAACAACCTGGTCCCAGCACCCAGTGCTGAGCAAGGGAAATGGGACCAGGTCCCTCACAAACCATCCCAAAATATCCTGGCCCCTGGCCTTGCTCACAGCCTCTGGTTCCAGGGGAAAAATGCTGGAGCATCAGGAAAAAAAAAAAAAAAAAAAAAAAAAACAACAAACCATCAAAATATTGGTTGACAGTCTGAGCAATATGGAGATCTTTGATCCTTCAAAGTGTATTTGTCAAGGAAACCTCGTCTTCAGCCTGAACTGGAAATAAAACACCTGAAAAGCAAAATTATTTGTGGTACCTGGATGTCACTTAGAGTTAGTCTGTTCTGGCTTGGCAAAACCTAAATACTCCATTTCTTACTTTCACTTCATATGCCATTGTCTACTACTAAATAGCTGCAACATAAAATAACTTCATTTCCTTCTCCCACTGATAGGGTGATGTCAATCTGATAAAGCCAAAATACTCCATCTTCTACAGGGCACTCACACTCTAGAAAGCTCCTGACAAAGCACTGCTTTCCACTGCACAGGAATCCAATCTCAGAACCTTTGGCCAGCTGTGATAATCACAAACAAGCCAGGACCTGACATTCAACATCCTCAACAGAGGGGGCTCTCTCTTGTTAAACGCATCTCTAAATTGAATTTACTGAACAATACATTCCCACTGACAGCCTCCACATGTGCCAGCACAGCTTTCCAGGACTCTGCTGCAGATCTGGGTTACCTTTGGCCAACAACACAGATTTGCAAAATCACAGAGAAGTTTCAGCTGGAAAGGACCCTGGAGATCGTCTTGGCCAACCTTGTGTTGAAAGCAGGGCCTTAGATGAGGTTATCCATGACCCTGGCAAGCCAAGTTCTTGAATATCTATGGCCAGGAAGATTCCACTGCATCTCCAGGCAGTTCGTCCCATGGTCCCAAAGTGAAGAAATTGCTTCTAAAATTCAGATAGAAATACCCTGAAGCAACTGGTATCTTCCTCTTGTTCTCTCAGCACTGTCTCCATCTTCTTTCTCCTCTAGGAGCCTCATAGAAAAGCTGGTTAACAGGTAAATGTGATAAAAGGGGATAAAAAAGAGGACTTGCTCCACAGAATCTGTTGCATTTAAGCTGCTTGTAACATTCAGGGCTGGTGGCAACAAAAGCTCAGAAGTACAGACATTTTCCCAGGTGCAGGAGTGAGAGTCTTCCCAAGAACAAACTGTTGGAGGTACCTTATGCTTCATCCCAGCAAACTTATTACATCTACTGTGGAAAAATCAATGCAGTTTTTCTAATCATTAGATCAAATTAGGCAACTACAGAACTTCCTGATTAAGGAATGGACAGATGATCTTTCAAAAACAGGTTGGTTGTTGGTTGGCTTTTTTTCCCCCCTTTCTGTGGCTGGGGACGTGTTTCATGAAGAGTAACTATTCACTGTTTGTTTGGGTTTTTTTCTCTCAAATATGTTTGGCTGCTTAAAAAAATATAAGGAAAACTAAAACTAAAACATATTAAAGTTCCTAGTATTTGTCCTCTGACAATTCTTTGCTTTGCCTAAACAGATACACTTAAAATTTCCTGGATTACAGAAAAATCTCTAGAACTCATCACTGGTATCAACCTTGTCTTGGTTTAATTTACCACTTTGAGATCACTGAGCCTTTCACTTGAAATGATGCTCTCTAAACCTCAGGGTTCTGTGGAGCTTTTTTCTCTTAGAAAAATTTTCTCCTATGAAAATTTGCCACATTGTGCACACAGCTTTGCTCATCTTGCTTCCAGAAATAACAAAATTTAGTTGTCTTTAGACAAATTTGAAACTCGTAATACAGCTGAACTCTTACTTTTGTAAAGGCAAAATGAACCAGCTATTGGATGGTATAACATCAACAGAAAAAAAGAACAAGCTATATTCTTATCTGATGCATACAGCCTGTGCTGCTTGGGATATTATAGCAAAAAATTGCAGTCTTGTCTGATATCTATCACCCCAGCTACTGCTAAACTACAGTAAAAAAGTGGAAACCCTCCAAAACAGGCAATAAGAACTTGTTTATGGATTTGAGCTGTAACAAACCTCACTTCTACATTATTTTCCCATACATTACACAGAGTTGATTCAAATCCATACCTAAAGGTGGGACAAGAAACAAAGAAGTGCTGAAGGGAACTGATGACACACAGAACTCACCCCTCACTATCCACATCAATGTAAATCCACTTCCAGACAAAATGCACTCTCCATGACTGCTCCCATTAATGGCAACTTTATTTTCAGATGAGATAGCAATCCCAAATCCTCAACCCCTCCACTATAAATGATCCAAAGGTAGGATTTCCTCTTTGAACAAATTTCAGTGCCAGATTTTATTCTCTGCTCTCTGCTTTCCTCTTGCAACTGCACAGAGGATATTCTGCTTCTTCTCCCAAAACTGAGGGTTCTGTGCCCTGCTCTAGAGCCAGGGTTTCTGCAAAAGAAAATCAGTCAGCAGGCTGATTTCTCCTTCCAGAGAAGGAAGTCTTCAGATAGCAGGAAAGAATAAAAACTTAATCCAGGGACTACAGTATAAAATGAGGAAAATGGCACAACAGACTTCAGATAACATTTGTGGACCTGTGGAATACCTCCAAGGTGCAAATCTAACTCTTTGAGAGCTAAAAAATGAGACAGAAAAACCAAATCACCCATTTGAAACAAATTCAGGGCAACAAGTAAGTTTACAATAATCAACAGCACCTTTCCACCACATTTCTGCATGTTTTCGTCCTATTACTTTAAAAAGGTATCCAAATAGTAGAGATGCACTTAAAAAAACAAGCAGAGCAAGATTCAAGATCTTCTGAGAGCCTTTAAAAAAATAAAAAATCTTAAAACCAGACATGTGTCATTACAAACGTTGTGGTTTCTGTCACAGTAGCCACTGTGGCTGCTGATAGTAACAAAGGTTATGGGGAAAGGGAATGATGGTTTCCAGTGAAGTCAGTGGGAATTTTCCAATCAGATAACTCTTCCTAATTGAAAACCACCAGTTTTTAAAACAGGAATCTTTTTTAGAAAGTTTCTTTAGGGTTGGCATGGGACTTTCAGTCAGAGTAGAAGGAGGTAAAAAGGAACCCAGGAACAGTTTGGTGTCTGGAGCACTTCCACAGCACGTGCTGAAGGATCACACCCAGGCTGACCTGCAGCAGTGTGACCACAAAGTTCCTATTTCTGCCTCAAGCACAGGCTGGTTTGGGGTGTCTTCCCTCTCTTTCCAAGTATCAAAAAAAAAAAAAAAAAAAGAAAAAAAAAAAAAAAAAAAAAAAAAAAAAAAAAAAAAAAAAAAACAACAACACCAGAAAACTTTTAAACTCTTGCCATGATGCCTCTTTCCATCTGTTACGATTTTTTTTTTTAAATCTCCCATGCAAATAGTCCTCCAGCCTCTCCAGAATGAATCAGAAACCTCACTAATTAAAGGACACAGCCTAAATAAAAAGAGAACATACTTTGGGTCTACATTATGAACACTTCAAGCCATTTTCCACCAAAGACTTTACTTGACTGTTTACTCAAATAACCCATGCTACTCATGAGCAGACATTTTACAAGACAGAGGCAAAAGCATTATTCCTGAAAGGATTGCTTTGTAATATAGGATGGATGATAAGGTCTAAAGGAAGCTTTTCTGGACGTGTTCCATCACTTGATGTTCAGGAAACCATTTTGTATCACACAAAGGATTAGGAAAAATAGGCTGCATGACATTTATTTTGTAACTTTAACATTAATATCTGTAGAAACATTTTATTGTCAGTACAAAAGTTAACAGATTTTAATACTTACTTTACCCAATTAAAAATTATTAAAAAAACAAAAAACCAAAAAAAACCAAAACAAAACAAACACACCACCACATAAAAGAGTGAAATTTGCATTCATATTCCATGGCCATATCAATGTGAATGTTCTGAAAGTAAAAAAACAAGATTCTGTTTAAAAAAAAAAAAAAAAAAAAAAAAAAAAAAAAAAAAAAAAGATACAAGCAGTGATATTCTAGCAGAGCCCAGTGCTACACCTACTGTTATGGAATGGTTCAGAAGGAAATACTGGAGTCAGCATGAATTAATCCCCTAAAAAGACGCTGATATTCCTATGGCAAGTTGTCATTATAAACAACTTCTCCCTTTTTAACTTAAGTTACAATAGAGGGATAAAGGCAAAAGATCCAGGCCAAAAGGTCTGGAACCTATTATCCAACTGAGGCAAGAGAATTGTAGATAATTTGATGCATGTGCAACTCAGGGTAGAAGCTCAGCTCCTTTTAGAGCAGTCTGTTCTGCTGTGGTTATAGACCAACTCGTGTCTTTCCTTACTTTAAGAACCTTCTTCAAAATGTTCTTTTTTTTCTTTTTTTTTTTTTTTTTGGAGTGGAATGACTCTGCTTTTTGGACCTTATAAGAAAAAGACTTTCTTGTTAAAGGGTTTGGTTTTGATAAGAATAATCATCTGACACTGCAGTTTTTAAACACAAATAAATCAAAAGTTTAATTCCCCCAAATTAGTTATATACTGTAAATATTTCTTTTCTTAAAAGATCTGAAAACTAGTAAAGTCTGAGCAATATATCTACTAGTCCTCTGTGCTGCCTGCATAGAAATGCCATTTAAATTACAAAAACACAACAACCCTATAAACGATTAACTGTTTTGTACATTACCAATTAGTTAATAAATTAATGATATACCATTTTCCCTGAAAGCAAAGTATTTTCCACCTTTGGATGGTGAAAATTAAGAAATTCTGTGTAAGAACAGCATTTAGCAAATAGCTGTTAAAAAAGAGACTAATTTGCTAGGTGGATTGGGACATCCATTTTTTTTTAAATCAATACAAAAAATAATTCATTGTAAATATATATAATATATATTTATACATATTTTTGAATATATTTACATACATCCAGCACCTATATACTGCATTTGTGCTCTGTAAGTGTGTGCCAACATATATTTTCTCCAAATATTACAAAATAAACAAGAAAGGCAGACCCAGAGTTTGCCTCGAGTCCAACTGGTCCATTGTACAAACAAAGTCTTGTCGCAGCTCACAGGAAGCCAGAAAATTGATAGCAATGGGTATCTAGACACAGCTCATAAACATTCTTCCTTCTTGGGAACATCTGAAAGCTGCAAGTGATGAGAATCTTTATGTAGGTTCTGACTGCTTTCCTCCAAGTCGGTTTTGGGGGAGTTTTATTTTTTTTTTTTTTTTTCTTCCTTTTCCTTTTTTTTTTTTTTTTTTCCTCCCCCACCCCTACATTTCCTATGTACAAGCAGAAAGACGAAGATCCTGGAGAAAAAGCTTTTGCTTTGCATAGGGCAGGCAGCTCGGTGTTGTTGCCTCTTTGTTGCTCCTTTCATGTTTTCACGCTCCCGTTCATGTGCTGGTACTTGGGCAGACAGGGTTCGTAAGGCATCGGGTCGGGAGAGAACACCGAGTCGTCCCCCGAGGAGCACGAGCTCCTGGTGTCGGGGTAGCTGGGTGAATACTGTTCCAGAGGCCCGCTGAGGTCCAGGTACTCCTGTGGCAAAGAGGAACAAAACCCGTTTTTTTTTTTAGTCAGTGAAGTAGAAGGGACAACAACGCGTCACGGTTTTGGGAAGGAGCCGCTCGAAAACGACGCCCGCTCCCGTGAACCGACAGCGTTCAGAAACTGCCTCGCTGCTTAAATACCTCATAAAACAAGGAGCTCGACTAGGGGAAGAGAAACCCAGCCAATAACACGGTATTTTCTGAAGTCCAACATCACCAGCATTAGCTGTGTCAGTGGGAATAAACATGGCAACCACATCAAAAGAGGGCTTTTCACTCGCAATGATAAAAATGAAATTTCATCCTAAATAGAACCGTTTTTTTTCTTTAGCACATGGTAGTGATTTGGAGAGGGAAAGAAGCTTCCAACTTTGTATTCCTTTGGTCACTTTGAATCTCTGTTTTATATTCTGTGATATTAAATTTGTGTTTCAACATGCAGTGGCATACGTGCAAAAAAGATCTGAAAGAAAAACAAAATCAAATTCACACGATTTGGGGTTTTTTACACTACATATTTGTGTGTTGTGCGTCCCAGAGTAGCCATGACCAAAGCAGTCATTAAAAAAGGAAATATCATCTGCTGAATCCAAGTTTTGGGTTAAGGCTCTTTTGCTAGAAACAACAGTTTTGGCAAGAGAATAAAGTTATTTTTTCCCCTTGAAATGTTCCTTCTCTTTCAACTTCTAAAGGCAGCTGCATTCATTTAAATGCAATCTCTTCATTTGCTAAACCACAAGTTATGATCGTACTGACGAGACGAGTCTTCCACCTCAGTCAGTATTTTATGCTGCTGTGCTTAGGTTTGGGGTAATTTAGTCCTTTGGCTAACATTCCTTTTTTAAGTCAGAGATTCAGTCATTAACCATCTTAAAAAATGGTCACCATTTTCAAAGGAGGGTGTGGCATGGAAGTTTTAAAATGCTGGAAAATTCAACAGGCAGTAAAAGGAGGGAGTTTGGATCTATTGATTACTGACTCTGTCGCTGCCCAAGCTCTTGAAAAATCCATGAGGGCAATCTTGATGCATATTTATGGGTTAGCAAATCAGCCCTAGAGCAGAAATAATCAGATATTTTCTAAACAGAGAGAAAAAAGGGTCCCAGACTTTGAAGAAACAGGGCCTTCCCAGGGGCTATCAGACATGGCTTCATCATACCAGAAGACTTGATGTAACTCAGATATTAATTCAGTACTGAAGATAGGATCCTTATCCAGTGTCAACAGCCAGAGTCACACCAAGGGGCATAAGAACCAACACCAGGTTGGTTTCTGGTGTTGACAAAGCAACACAGCCACGTCCTGGTGTCTTCTGCTCATGTGGGTCATAGAAACGTGGGAATGAGAGTCTTTTGGGGAAAGAAACCCAGCAAGAAAACACATTAAAAACCCAACAAGGGATGATTCAACATGGCAAAGAGCAAGACGTTACTATGCAGGCAGAAATCATTCCTTGCACAAAAGCAGAAGAAATTATTGGCTGCCCCATCAAACCTGAGTTGTTGGGTAAACCAGACTGAGCCTGGGCCAACAGTGTGATTCTGGGGGGAAAGGGAGAGTGGGGAGAGGACGAGCAGAAGTGAGCCTGGAGGATCTGCACTTGAGGAAAAGATTGTGCAGAATCAGAGCTCTCCAAAGCTGTGGAGGAACGTGGGACACGTTGGAGTTCTCAGGAGGCACCAAGATGACAACAAGTGCTCAGGAACATGAAAGGCGCTGCAAAGACAAGTGGAATGATTTCCTTTCTATGTCCAGGGTAAATAGGACAAAAGCAACGTCTGATGTTGAAAGACTGGAGATTAGGAAAACAAAGCAACAGGCTGTCAAGAGGCGATGCCGAAATACAGCAGTGGAGATCTGTAAGGACAAGTTACATAAACATCTGTCAGGAATGACAAACGTATAGTGGGCCCTGCCACAGGCCCATCAGATGGACTGGATGTGTTCCTAAGCCTTCCCCAGACGTTTTTCCTATGATTCCAGTCTGAAGTAATTTACATAACCCTAAAGGCCTTTTCAGGTTAACTTTGAGATCATTCCAGGTCTACGAGCAGCACGGAGTTGGGAAGGCTCGACAGTTAAACACACACAAAAAAGAAAGCAATATCCTTTCCCAGGCTTGGAATTGCAGCCCAGAACCTCCCTCTTGAATTTGCAAACACACATCCAGTCCAAGCCACCCAGTACTCGGCAGTGGCAGCCAGCCCACCTCCAGCGGGTCTTGTGAAATCATGTATGAATTAGGCAGAAGATGCAGGCAGTGCTGGACGAGGTGGAAATGGTAACAGGACACAGGGCTACATCCATGACTCCACAGGGAGAGCGTGTTCCTGCCACATCTCTCAGCCAACCAAAAGGTGACACTTTTTAGAGGCTTTTAAGCCTTAAAAACAGAACCCAGATCAATTTACAGCTGCTACTGAAGCCAAAGAATCTTCCTTCAACCAGATCTACTGGGCAAACTATGATCAGAAAAAATGCCATCTCTTTTCTCAGGTTCTCCTGTCATCTCCATCATGAAAAGGCCTTCCCAAAGCTGCTCCATAATCCATTTTTTATTTCTCTGACAATTCTAAAAAATTAGAATGTAGTGTTGAGGAGCCACATAGAGTGATCCAAATCTTTTTTTTTTCTACAAAGAAGAAATAACAAATAGGAAAATCTTGCTTTGAAATGGTCAAATCAAGTTGTTTCTCTTTTTTTTTTTCCTTCAAAGAAGCAATAACAAATAGGAAAATCCTGCTTTGAAATGGTCAAATCAAGTTACTTCTCTTTTTTTTTGTCTACAGAGAAGCAATAACAATAGGAAAATCTTGCTTTGAAATGGTCAAATGAAGTTGTTGCAACTTTCCTGTGTAACTGCTTTGTTCTTTTTTTGCTCCCGTTAAACATTTCATTTCTCAGAAGTAATAGAAGTTTGTAGAATATTTCTGGGACACCAAGTATTTTCTCTCAAAAGAAATTTCCACCAAAAGAATCAACATTTCCATCACTTGTGATTTTCCTCAAAGGTGCACGTGGTTCAGCGATAAGAGGACAGATTCCTGTGTGAATACCCTAATCAGCGTGCTCCTTGCTAAAACTAATAATATCTCAGACCTCTGAAAGAACACTCTTCAAATAAAACCTTTCTGCATTCACATACCCCAACCTGAAGCTAGGCAGGACCTTTGGATAATTGGATGGCTGCTTGCACATCCCCTGTGGGTCCTCCTTCCCTCCACAGAGAGCTATTTCAGTGAACCTAATTCACTCTCAGACACATCATCTGAAATCTGCCATTGACGATTTCTCCTCTTCTGACCTACATAGCACGGCTGGGAATCAAACTGAGCCAGCAAATGAGAACCACCACCAGCTCCACATCCCTCCCTCACATGCAACTCCTGCTGAAACTCTGCCCCTCAACCTGCCACACGCAGCCCCTCGGCACTAACAACATCCAGAGATGCAGCAAGAAGTAAAAAAAAACCCTCAAAAGATGTGTTTCTTTTCAGTTACATAATTCCAGGCATAACCAGGATTTCACAGGATACATAGTTTAGCTGCGTGAAACCTCAGAGGACAATGACAAACAGAACAAGAAGTGAACTTGAGCAGGATTTCGTAATTGAGTGGATTCCTTCTGTCCCCCTGAACCATTTTTTCCCCATCAGCAGCTTATGGGGGGCAGGGTGAGGGGACACAATTTACCCACCTCGTTAGTTGTGAGAGTGAGAATCCGATCCAAGTCCTCCACCAACTGCTTGAACGTGGGCCTGTGAGAAGGCACAGCATGCCAGCAATCTCTCATCATCATATAGCTGGAAGAAACACACACATTTGGCCTGGCTTAATTAAAATCATGCATCCTCCTCACAAACCTTTTCGTGCACAGCCTGTGCTGCCCTTCACAGGGAAAGCAGCGAGCACACACAGCTCTGCTCATGGACCCCTGAACCCCCAAACCTGGGCAATACTCCCTGCCCCTCAGAGGGGCTTTCTGCTCCTGTCTCTCCCTTGCTCAGTGCCTAAATTACCTTTTTGTGGGCCCAATTCTGTGGCCCAGCAACTTCTAAGGTATTAAATGACAATATTTTTTTTTTTTGCATGTCAGGGATTGCAGTCTTTGTGAAGAAATTAAAATGCAAAAAAAACACCAACTAAATATAGTTAAAGTCTGTATTGAAATACCTGAAACCACACTCCCCACAGCACCAGGAGATAATGCTGTGTTAACACAGAAGTTCCCAGGTGTATCTGGGTTATTGGGTTCCCAGGTGTATTTTGTTGTGTACCAAAGCAGCCTGATGTACCTCAGGTTCGACTAGTGGTATGTGCAGCATTTATGAATTTCTACGTTAGCAACATTAAAATCAAACAAACATGGGTGTCAAAACACTGACAGAGACTGGCTTGCAGATGATTTCTTCTTCCTGCAATAGGATCACAGCGGGGTGTGCAAAGAAGCATCCTCTGCCAAACATTTCCTGAAAGCCTTCCCATACCTTTTCCTTACACATCCATACCCTCACAAATATCCCCAATTTTAGAGTCCAGCACTTCTGAAAGTGTTTTGATCCTTCTGGGGGAAGCATTAAACACGTGAATTCAGTGCAGCTGTGCCCCTCAGCCCTGGCACAGCAAACCAGGCTCCTTACAGTTCGTTGGTGCAGTTGGCAGGTTTATCCATCCGGTGCCCTTCTTTAAGCAGCTTAAAAAGTTCCTCCACTGGGATTCCTGGGTAGGGTGACCCTCCTAAGGTGAAGATCTCCCACATTAACACACCAAATGACCAGCTGCAAATCAAAGAGAAAACTGCATTAGTGGATCTGCCTGGCTGCTGGAAAGAGAGAATCCCATCCCTCCTAGAGGTGTTTAAACCTGCCCAGAATAGGACTGGGATCTGGGAAGTGCATCAGATGCATGGACAGCATTTAGGATGGGGATTGATCCCAGGATGTTCCCAAAGACCCTCTTTTCCTCTGTCTGGTGTGCTCTGAGCACCCAGGGCCTACTGCCCAGCACTGCATCTTCACAGCTTAATGACTTACAGAGCACTCACAGCTCAGCTGGGGTGCAATTATGTGGCAGGATATTTTGGAAAAAGCAGACTGCTCAAAACAAAAATATTTTGCGTCACCCTGCATTTCTTTTTTTTTTTCTTCTTTTTCTTTTCTTCTTCTTTTGTTGCTAACTTCTGCTAGGAAATGAAGGGGGATCGTTTTTAAGCCAGTTTTCCTGCCTCATCCTGCCTGCCTGGCAAGCTGTGGCTCTTTGGCAGGCAGCTCTGCCAGGTGAGCACCAGCACAGAGCCTGCACTGGCTCCCCCAGCTCCTCTGCAGCTCCCCCAGCTCTGCAGCACAGTATTTTAGTAAACTGTTTGCACAAACTTACAATAATATTATCTTTAGCCATCTTCAAAGCCACCATGGGGCCAAGAGTCTCCAAGTCCCAGCACTGAAATCCTCATGCTCCCTGGCTGCTGAGGAGCTCAGGCTGACTCTCAGTCCCAGTGAAGTGGTTTACTTCACATTCACTTAAATATTTTGCCAAGATGTTATTTTAAAAGGCAAGTTTGATCCACCCTTAACCTGTGTATATAGTTTCCTTTGTAAATGATGGAGAGATTGCAGGAAACGCCTCAGTAAATGATTTTCTTAGGCAGAGAAGAGCTTGGAAACTGCACCCAGGTTAAAGAAAAAGGAGATACTTATTTCCTCCATGCTGCCCTTCTCCTTTTTAACCCTGCACTGAGACTTGCATAACCTTTTGCACCTCTGCTGGGAAGCATCCAGCCCTTTACAGTTAACAGCTTTTCTTGGAGAAATAAAAACCAGGATCTTCATCTGTATTGCATAAGAAATACACGTCTACTTCAAGCACAATGCACACAGAACTGTAATAGGAAGCAGAATAAACCCTGAGCAGTTGCATCAGCCAGTGGCTCAGTGCACACATTAAAAGATTTTTGAAGTGTCAGAGTCCAATGATTTCCTATTACATGTGAAGTACTGCTGGGAAGCACTTCTGAAAATCAGAGAGAACTTTTTTTCCAGCACACCCAGCCTATGTTTTATTACACCAAATTTTAGCACAGATTTTTATAAGATGTTTTCAGGAACCTTCTTTTTTTTTTTTTTTTTTTTTATTCTTTTCTCTCTCTCCTTTTTTTTTTTTTTTTTTTTTTTTTTTAACCTGAAGGAAGTCCAGAGTCTGTCAAAAGGCAAGCAAATTAGATAGACTCTTTGTAGCTGCACATCCGTAAATAAGTTCAAGGGGGGAAACTTCCGCAGTGACAGAAGGAGGTTAGCATTTTCCACCTTTCATGTGCTTTGAAGCTGGGCAGATTAGTAACAGAGCACTGGTTAGCAGTCTACCATAAAATCCTCACTTTCTAAGGGCAAGTCCTGTTCCATCTATTAATATGTGAAACAGAATGAAAACTCTTAAAGGTAAAGGACAACAGCAAAACTCTCGTATATGAAACACCCCAAACTTTAACAGACACAAAGCAAAACAACCCCCTCCTTCCCAACCCCCCCAAAACCCCACTGAAATCAGACTTACACATCACTTTGATGTGTGTAAACTCTGTCAAACAGAGCTTCTGGAGCCATCCACTTTACTGGAAGCCGTCCCTGTGAGTTTGGAGAGGAAGAGAAGTTAAAATGGCAGCAATTTACAGGATGGCTTCTCTAAGAGCTGTCTGCTAACCCAAACCAGCACAGGATTTACCTTGAACATTTTCAGTGAGAACCCAGTAAGATGGGCTTAAGTACAGAGACTGTTATGAAAATGGATAGAAAGCATTGAAGATAAAATTAAAAGCATTGAGAGTTCCCAAAAATTTCCCAGACTGCTTGCTAGGAGAATGATAGCATAAGCAGATCAAAATCAAATGTATCATTCTGCTAGGGCTCTTTAAAGACAAAAAAACCCCTCCCCACAATTAATAAACTTCTAAAAACAACAGGCCTGCCTGCAAAAATCAATTGGTTACTAAACCCAAGAATTTTGTGTTCCTGTTCCTTTTGCAGTGACCCAAAGCTCCCAGTCAGAGCTGCCTGTTGCTGTGCACACACAGAACTGCACTGAGTCTGGAATGAAGAAGGTTCAATCCCCTCCAACACTGCTGTACATGGTGGTTCTGGCTTTTGGAAGTAGGCAGATGTTACCATTAAAATGCCACTAATCACTTAGTGACTTTCACAAATAAGCCAATTCACATGATAGTTAATTAGAAGTCACATTTACACAAATCAAATCTGTAGAACTCAATGAGTTCTGCAGCGTTCCCATCAAGACCCAAGTGCAGCTCAGCAGGACCTTAAGAGATCCCCTGAGCAGCTCTATGGATTTCAAACCAGGTACCAATGCTACGTCCCAAACGTTTCATTTTCTTGATCTGGCACAGGCTAAGCAGCAAAACAGGAACAGTGTGGGGAGCACAAATAAGTTTTCTCTATCTCCAGCCCCACTTGGAGATCACCACCACAACCTGACCCTGACAAGCTCAGTACAGGCACAGGCAGAAGGCTGAATGTGACATCACCACAAGCAGACAGGATTATTTATTGTGGTTGTTGCTGGCATTGCTTGTACAGTGTATTTCAGGATCCTAGGCTGGGTGCTAAACCAGCTGGGATCAACAGGAATATTTCCACTTATTACAACTGACTGGAGTCAGGGACACAATTTAAAAAAAAAAAGTTCTTGTATTTTAGCATTTCTAATCCTCCAATATGCAGCCTCTTTGCTTATCTTTTTAACTATCACTGTAAGTGGAGACAGAAATGCTCATGTCCTTGATCCCTGCTTTTTTGTCTGGGATGAAAAGTGAGGCTGCTGTACAAGAAGCCCATTAAGTTTACAACCATAGCTCTGAAATGAATCACTGAAAGGAACACTTGTTTCCAGAGATTAGAAAACCATCCACTTACATTAGTAGTCTTTTTATAATAATCTATATTGTTGATGTCTCTGGCTAAACCAAAGTCTGCTATTTTCATGACATTGTTTTCCGTTACCAAAACATTCCTTGCAGCCAAGTCTCGATGGATGCACTGGAAAAAAAACAAAGAGAAGAAAAAAAAAAACAGCCCACTGAAATAAACTGCTGCAAAAGTAGAAGTGCTTCAACACCATAACTAAATCCCCTTTCCAGATTTTAACCTAAATGACCAGCTGGGAAAGCCACACATCCACTACAAGCCTGTGAAATACAATTTTCTTAATTATTGCAATCCATCCCCTCAGCTGGTTTTTCCAAGACCTTAAGAAGTGTCTTAGGAAGTCCTGGTCCTCTTAAATCTTGTATTTTTGCAAAGGCTGAAAGCTGGGTGGTGACCCAAGTTGTGTCAAGCATTTTATGATCCACTCTCCTTTAGATGTGCCCAGGTACAGGTATTGCAGTTTCATCAGAAATAATGTTAATGAACACTTTCATTGTGTTGCTTCTCTTAAATTATATTGTCTCACCAGAGATAAGACATGACAGCCAGTCTGAATCGGTGCAACCATTTTTGATATTAAAGATTTTGATAATTGTCAGCAGGATGTCTAAGGTGTGTACAATTACTTCAACCACAAGACAATAAAAATGCGATCATGAAAAAGAAAAAAAAAAAAGGAAGAAAAAAGGAAAAAAAACCAATCAGGGTTTGACTATTTGTTTTTAAGACAGCTTTGATACTGAAACTAAATCTATTACCTTCTGAGAGATGTTTCCTTCATGTCAACATTATCCTGACACTGAGGGGACTCTGTGACTGCTCTGGGTATTGTTCCTGTGCTCAAGGGACTTTATCAGGGTTGATACAAGGTGGCAATGGGGGCATGGTAAGAAACATTTCATTTTGAATCCTAGCAGGATATTTTATTTATTTTCAACTTAAATATATTTTTCCCCCTCTTTAATTTTGGATAACTCTTGATATTTTATGTTTTATTTCAGTTTGTGAATAAGACACACTACAAAAAGCTGTACAGCAACCAGGTTCTTTTTTCTTGCTCTGTGACTTGCCCCAGCAAACTGCTGAGATCTCCTGCCCCACATGGGTAAAAATGAAGTTTCTGCTCCTCACTGGGTTAGCCGTGGGGAACTGCCAGGAAAAACCTGCTCCAGCAATGCCTTCATGAGCACAGGACCAGACAACTGTGCATGATTTCAGCATCCCCTCAGTCCAGCAACTCAGCATCAGCAATGCTGTGGTGGCAGAAACAACGTGGGCCAAGCTTCCTACTTTCAAAAAGCATCCATCCAACTCTGGAAATGGGGTATTGTTTCCAAGTACCACAGCTTGCAAGGCAAAAACTTGTTGTGAGGCAAAGGGTAGGTGAACAAACATCACCTTTTTCTTGATTGAAGTCATGGTGAGGCCCTTGTTGGACTGAAATAACAAGAGCACTGCCCTTCCCACAGCTCATGCATGATGGGAATAGAAGGGAAGCTGAGAAGAGCAGCTCCCTTGTTATTCCAGCTCAGTGAATGGATTCCTAAGGGGAGAAGGATGGGTGAAATACAAACAGGAGTGGTGGGATACCTGGAGCACAGGAATGCACAGCTCTACTCTGTGCTGCCCCTCTTTTCTCTCTCTGCCTTGGGCAATGCCTCTCAATCTGTCCAGCTCAGCACAGCACCAACCAAGTGCTTTTGCAAACAACAAAGGCTGCAGTGGCCCTTGGGAGTGTCCTAAGCAGCACCCCAGAGCTCCTCAGGAGGACACTTGCTCTGAAGATGGCCAATGAAAAGATTTATGTTTTCCTTTCACATCAGCTCTGTTTTCTTGGGACGTGGCTCACTGCCAGGCAGGAGTTGTATTAATCTCAGAAAGAGATATCCTGAGGTGTGTCACCTAATCAATACCCCAGCTTTACTCCATTAGAAGAGATTTGCCTTGCTGTTACCCTGCCAACCCTGCTGCGCTGATTTACTGTTCCAAAACAAAAGAATAAAAGCAAAATTAAACCTGGATTCCCTCTCTTCCCCAACCTCAACAAGTGCAGAAAAAACAATAACAAAATCATGACTCCACACAACAGGAATGGAGGGTTACACTCAGCCCTGGTCTTTGGTGAAAAAACAGCTCCATACTTGGGAGTGGACATGACTGGAAATCAGTATAAATCCCACTAACCACTCCACACCCTGCAGGAAGTACTTATCATTGGTATCTGCTGCTCTGGTTTAGCCTTTGGGTCCAAACATCACCCAGGGTATCCAGGATGGCTCGTCCACTAAGCCACAGTATGTTTACAGAGTTAGTTCCACAGGGCTATTTAAGGTTTTATAACTATAATTTAATCAAAATGCTGGTTAAAAAGAAATGTTTGAAGACAGGTTTTAGAAATAAGTGTCTGGTGACATGACATGATAAATAAATCCTTTCAACAAGCTCACTCTCCTGAAAACACCAGTTTAAAGTAAAGTGCATCATTTAAGTGACTAATACACTCCACATATTTTTGCCTCTTCTGCCCACTATTTTTGCCCTGGTGTCTTGGGTCTTCTCAACCCTGCCTGTTGTTATTCTGCAAGTCCTTTAGGCCACTGAGGTCACTTGTTTCACGTCAGGATGTGAAAGGATTTGGTTGGTTTGACTGGAAACAGGAGACAAACAGAGCCTGCTGGCTCATGGGTGGAGAGATGTGTAACCAAGTGACCACCTGTGCTTATGGATTCCAACTGCAGATACCTGCACAGGGTTTATTTGGGATGATCCACCCCGGGCCTCACTTCAGCAATACTGCTCAACAAAGATGGAAAACTCCTGAGAGCATGAATTTTCCCACTGCTCTGCAGGGGCATGGATTACACCACCTGTTTGGGGCAGCTCCTTCCCCCAGCAAATTCTCGAACGCCAACGGGACGAGGACAGAACCAAACCAGGGGGGAAAAAAAAAAAAAAAAAAAGCAGCCCTGTACTTGCTGAGTTGTTCCACCTACTTTTTGGGAAGCCAGGTACTCCATGCCTCGTGCCAGCTGGTAGGTGCAGGACACCAGGTCCTTGAATGTCATCTGCTCCTCGGGCACCCTGTTGATGTCGAAGGAGTACTCCATGCCGGGCGGGCGGCGCGCGCGCAGGTACTCCCGCAGGTTCCCCTTGGAAGCATATTCCACTATCACATACAAAGGACCTGGGGGTGAAAAGAACCAAGGGAAAAGCAAGGGTCAGGTACCAGGGTAATTCTTTTTTTTTTTTTTTTTTTTTTTTTTTTTTTCTTTAATGTACCAAAGCTTTTGGTGTGCTATAATAAATTAACCCAGCCGATAAAACGGCAAAGCCGTAAGCAGCGCTTTGTAAAGAAAAACAAAAGGTTTGGGCATGGGGAAGTGACTGCCCAAAGCTCCACAGCAGGAGTGGCAGAGCCACTATTAGTGCCTGAAAGTACCTAAACCCTGCCCCAGTGCCTGTTCCTCTCAGACAGCCCATGTACTTACTGAAAAACAAATATTTTCGATCAAAAAATATCCTGAGATCTCCAACAAAGGAAAAGTGCTTCTTAATTTTTTTTTTTTTTAATTTACAGACTGTTATGCCATTTTGCATCACTTTATGGCGTAATTAGCTCCTCCAGGAGTGAAAGTGCTCATTTCAAATTTGTGGGGCGCAAGAGCTCCTAAAGCAGGGCTGACAATTCAGAACAGCAGACGTGGGTAAAGGCCCTGCAAGAGGTCATTTGTTCCTTACAGCAAGGGATTAGAGAGTTTTCATATGATACAGGACCCTTTCTCATATTAAGGCTGCAACTATAATGAGAAACAGAAGTTAAAATATTGCTGCTAAGCTAAAGAAATACCTAAAAATCCTATCACGGCATGACTGCTTCCTTAAAACCACCTGAAAAATTATGATTAATGAGACTTTCACAGAGCTGTTGGAAAGTCCTGGTTCACTTTCTTTTCCCTACTCACCATCCTGGGTACAGGCTCCAAGAAGATTGATGATATTTTTATGCTTCCCAATCATCTTCATCATCTCCATCTCTGACACCAGGTCAGACAGGTCTTTTTCTGTGGCATCATCTGCAGAAGACACAGGTTCAGCTCATATATTTTAGTGTGCCAGCCTGAGCTTCAGCAAGGCTCACCAGTTGGTGTGAAATATGTGTGGCTCAGAATGCACAACGTGGGATTTGTCTTCCAGTTTACACTGCACATCTTATGTTATGTCTCACCAAAACATAGTCTCAGCCTCTTTGGTGGACTGACCAACTCTTCAGTGTTACTTTACTTATGTAAAGAGGCAGGACAGCAAGATCAGACATAAAAAAGCTGTCCTTAGCTATCAAACCCCCAACAACACCGCCCTTCCTGCAGACTAACCTTACAATTAAATTCAAAATAAATAGGGCACCAACCACCTGGACTGAATGGGCTCGGATCAACACAAGGACAGCCTCTGACATGAAATAAACTGAAAGCAGAGAGACCCACACAATGCTAATACATCTCCTGGCTCCCAAATACTCGCTGCTCAAGATAAACAGGCTGTCAAGGGTGCAGATTTACACCCCAAGCTGCTGAAGGCTGAGGTCAGCTATGTGCTCTTTGACCCACCCCACAACGATGACAGAGTTCAGATGCCACAAAAGAGAATTCTGAGCCTGAGGGCTGCCACAGCGCCCGTTCTGAGCCCTAATCACCCAATTTTCTTACCTTTCAACATCTTCACTGCCACGGTCACTGCCTCTTTTGGCCTGTCTTTGTCAATCCCCACCGCTTCGGCCATGACCACTTGCCCAAAGCAACCTTCTCCCAGGGGTTTGCCCAGCGTCAGCCTGGGGGTGCAAACAGCAGATTAACACACAGCATCTGGTGAGGAGGTGCAGCCAGTGGAATTCCAGGGCTAAATACAAAACCCTTTCACCAACTTGCTGCAGCGAGAGGCGTTTATCATATGGAACCAATAAGGGCCTGGGCGCGTCGGTGTCCGCGCTTTCTTAGGGATGCCAGCATCTCAGAGAGGCACACCAGTCACTAAACCCAGCTTTTAAGCTCTCCTCAAGGCTGCACTTGATGGCTTGTGGAGGGGCAGAGCTGTCAAAGAGCATCAGAGCGTGGCTGGAATTGGGGAGCAGCTGGCAGCAGGCCAGCTCCTCCTGTCACCGTAACACGGCGGGACATCTTTGTTCCCAGGCTGACCACGAGGAGGGGAGAGCCAAGTTTCAGCCACAGAGGGTCCAGCACAGCGGCTGCTTCTTGGCTGCAGGCTCTTTGCAGCCACAAGAGTCGTGGCTGAGGGGACCAGAAGGTGCCTCCTGCCCGCAGAGCCCAGGCTCTGCTCAGAGAGGGGAAGCAGAGACACGGAAAAACAAACTCGGTTGTAAACATCACAGCACCAACATGAAACCCTCCTAAAAGGAGCAGTCACTAAGGGGGCTCTGCAGAACTCATTTTGTGGAGCATGTTCCTGGTTGCAAGATCTGCTCAGATCTAACAGTCAGAGATGTGGATCTCATCTTCATGAGGAGAAAGAGGTGAAATAAAAAAGAAACTTGGAGGCCTCTGGGCAAAATCTTTTTGATTCCAGCCCAAGTGCTCCAGGGCCAGACCCTGGCTCCTTTACTTGCAGAGAAGACCATGTGACATCCAGCAGCAGTGCTGTGGCAGGAATCAGGGAGGATGCCCAGTGAGTGTGATGCTGACTGATAATGTTATCCAGCACAGGGGTCAGATTCAGACAAGCATTTTTATAAACAAATTCTTAAGGACATGACCTTCCATGGTCAACAGGAGGATTTCACAGATATCACAGATGCAGGGACTCATTCTCAAAAGCATGGACACCTGTCTTCCACCATGAAGTAGAGGGAGAAGCTGTCATACCACCAGCAGAAATGTTGGATGAGGGCTAAATGATTTGAAGCCCTGCTTATCTGCTGGGGCAGGGGGCAGGAGTGAGGTGGCTCCTCCTGAGGGCAGCCAGCTCACTCTGTCACACGTGGGCTCTGGCTTGGGGAGAATTCCTCGAGCTGTTTTGGGTTGGCTTCTAAAGCAAATGCAAGCTTTTAAAAGGTGCAAAGACTGAGGGGGCAGCACATGCTATGCTGAGGTCACCCTGCGTTTTCTCCAGGACTAAAACTGAATTTAGGGTCTTGGCAGAGAACAAACATTTGCATTGGAAACTGGTTAATTTATGTGCTATTGCCCTGCTAGGACCAAAGTAACAAACCCCTCATTGTGTGCCTGCTGCCCCCCAGCCTAATAAACTGCCTCTAAATAGCCTCCTTTCACTGCAAATCTGCTCCACCTACATTTGTGCTGAACACTGGGTTTAAATGTTTAGCAACTCTAAAATTTTCCGCATTTGGAGTATCCCCCCAGGGCATGGGCTGACAGGAGCACATATACAGGCCCCCACTGTTGACCAGAAGGCTGCAGGTGGCAATTACAGCCTTCTTACTCTAGTTTTCAGCTAAACCAATAAAATCATTTCCAGAACAGTTATCAGAAGGCTCAGAATTACAGTTTGGCTATTCCAAAGTTACAACCCTGAGCTCCCAAAGAGAACTGTCCATGATAAAGGGTGTTACTTTCTCAAAGCCATCTAAAGACTTCTTAAAGCTAGCACTAATTCTGATAAATAATCATGGTTCTACCTGTTGTTAACATTATCTCTCTTTTGCATGTCTTTTTTTTATATTAGGCAGTATGGTTACAGTTTTAATTAGATTATCCAAAAGCTCACTTTGCATGTTAGTCAACAGGCTTTGAAGAAAACGTTATGTAGCCACGTGAATTTGAATATATCAAAATTCAGTATGCTCTGCTTGAAACCCAACACTTTTAAGCCACAGAGATTGCATATACATGCACCCAACATGCAAAATGTTCCCCTAAATTAAAAATTATCATCTCCATTAGTACACGTCAATACAAACTCAACACCAAATCCTACCCAGAGATGTGACAGAAAGAAGAGATTGTCCAACAGCCTAATTTAGACTTTCTCTATCTCCCACATATTTATTACCTGGATTTTTTTTAAATATTAACCAATTAAGAGGTTGTAAGAAACACGATTTAACGTTCAGAGGTATTGCCTTGGGGAAATCACCACAACAATGCTTGCATGTAGATATTTTTCCCAGTCAAGATCACAAAAAATTTTCCTAACTCATTTCCTAACAGAGGAGCTACATTTCAGCAGAGCACCTGAAAACTGGCAAGAAATCTGAAAATACAATCGGGACCGCAGGCAGGAAAAAATTTAGTTTCCATTTAACCAAACTGATTTCAGACAACTGAATTGAATCTCGATCTTCAGAGCAGCTTCAGGTAACTGAGATTTTTTTTTTTTCTTTAAACAAGAGAAACCCTGGGAGACGTGAGGAGAGATGCTTTTTCCTCCCATGCTGCTTGGGGTTACTCAAGACAGAGGTGATGCCAGAGGGAGCAAGCTACTTACTTATCTCTGGGGAACTCCCACTTTGGGTCTTCTGGCAGCTCATACTCCGAGACTCCTGCCAGCATGGGGGCATCAGCAGTGGAGGAGAGGCGGGTGGTGATCCTCACCAGGGGCGTGTTGGAGTTCATGGAGGAGCTGGAGTCGGCCGACACCTGTGGTTGCGATGCAAGATGCAGCAAGGAAGAAAAACCAAAAAAAGATGGAGATGTAATCTTGGCCCAAAATTTGAAAACCACCTGAAAAGCACCTGAAACCAAGCCAGCTCAGAATCATGGTGTTAAGGAAGAGGCTGAATCTACAGTCTTGATTCTAATGCTGTGTTCTCACATTTAGCCTCCCCTGCAAGCACATACTGACCCTAATGGCTGCCAAGGCTGTCAGTCTGTCCCATAAATCAAAAACCACATAAGTTTTAAATTTACTCCCTCAGAAGGTATTTTTGTTTATCATATTAAGATTTTTTTTTTTAAATAAACTGGCAGTATTTATTCTACTACCCTCAGATATCCAAGTGGGCATCTTATACCATGAGCAGAGGTGACCAGCAAGTTCTCTTCTCTCACTCCTAGATGTCCATGTCACCACGTCTTTTCCCAAATCAGCACACCCAGGTGGGGCTCCATCTCTTCTCCCAAGGAAAAGCAACAGCACAAGAGTAAATGGCCTCCAGGGGAGGTTTGGATTGCATATTAAGAACAGCTCCTTCAATGGATGGACTGTCAGATGTGGCACGTGGGACACGGTTTAGTGGTGGCCTTGGCAGGGCTTGCATTTGGACTCAACGATCTTAAAGGTCTTTTCCAACCTATAGGATTCCATTACTTTCTATTTTCCAAGCACTCAATACTGAAAGCATCAAAAAGCTATCACAATACTTCAGTTTTCAATTAACTACATTCTTAGCTGAAGACTCTACAGGAAATGTGGGGAAGAGGTCCTAAAAATAGCTCAGTTTTGAAACTTTGGAGTGTGATTTCTCATCAGCCCCAATATCCTCTCCTTAGAGTACCAAAGGTACTTATTGATAAATGTTTTGGTAAAGGAGGCAGCCACCCATCCATGTCACAAAATCTGTTTTGGTGTGAATCTTCTGTAAGGCTCTTTCCTCAAGCCTGCAAACAGCAGCCTGACATCTGCTGACCTCAGAGTTTCAAGTGAATACTAACACAAAACAGAAATGCTTGTATTGCCAGTCTCCCCCTCCCGAGTGTGAAACCTCCTCCTCCTCCTCTCCTCATGCCACAATCGTGTCTTGGCCCAGCCCAGATCTGGCAGCCAGGCTGGGATGAAGGCTGTCACAAAGCCATCACTGGCACCCATCCTCACACCAGGCAGCAGGAGGTTCTCCTCTTGGACCCAGCTGGAAGCCTGGAGCAGCAGAGTACCCACACCCTCACCACCTGGATGAGGATCAACCTTGCCACCAGGTTTGCTTATGCAAAATGTCACCAGGCTACAGTTTTGTTCCACGGGTCTTAGATCAAAAAAAGGCATCTTTCTAAAACCAGAGGCTAAGAGGTTTCGTAAGGAAGAAAATGTTAAGGATTGCTATCAAAAAATTAATCTTGGTAACCAGATTTGCAGCTGACAGATCCTTCCTGATATCAGAAACAGCTCCTGCATGCAAGATGTGGTGTCCATGGAAAGAGTGAAACTGCACAAACACAAGGCCACCATTCAAAAAAGAAAGGTGGACTGCTCCTGCCTCATTCATCCCAGCATCACAAATGTTAATATTTACCTTCAGCAAATATAAGTACCTGGCACATTCCTCTAGGAAAATAAATCCAGTGACCACTTGGGATGCAAACAGAAAAGTACTATTAAGGCAGACTATGGAGCTTTAAATAAATCAGTGAGTGAATACTGAATGGAGTCCTGAGAGAGAGATGCTGCCATGCCCAGCCTGCAGAGGGGAACTCACCTGCTGGACCAGACAGCAAGAGAACCAGGGCTGGAATCTGATCTGCCTTTTTTTTCTTTTTTAATTTTTGTTATTTCACTACAGCTTGAAAATGAGGCTTCATGAAAGGAACCAGCTCAGCACCAAGAAATGTGCAGATCTCCAATGTGGCAGCTCCTCTGCCCCCAACCCTACTTTCCTAAATTCCACTTTTCTGTTATTTCTGGCTTCCACTTTTTCATCTCACACCCCAAACCTATCAGTACTCTACGACCACTTCCTCCAGATTTCCAAAACCTACTTGCTATTCTCCATCATCCTACCAAGATCTTTATTCAAGTCTTGATTCTTATACTCTTTATTAATTAGCATTCCCTTTACTTCCATGCCTGTCTTTGCCATTAGAGCCACTGTTTCCAAGGGACAGAAAGGCATAGAAGTGAACCTACAAAATTGAGATACCTTAGGTATCAGAAATGAATTCTGGGTTCTGAGGTCTTGTGGGGGTTTTTTGTTTGGTTTTTTTGGTGTGTTTTGTTTGTTTGTTTTGGGGTTTTGGGGGACTTGTTTGTTTGTTTTAATGAATACAGTAATTGCACTAGACACTGTCTGGATCTCTTCCAGAGTTTCATCTTTCCACTGGTTCTTACACTCACCTTCAGCAGCCTTAGCCTGGGTAAAGCCTACAAATATAAACCTGCAATAAACTGAAATACTCTGGTGATGAGTTTTAAACACAGAGCTTAAATAGCAATAATGTACAGGAAAAAAAAGGCAGATTAAAGGCTCTGCCAGTTTCCCTTTTAACACTGCTCCATGTGTTTACTTCACAGCAGAACTGTGTGATGGGCCAGAGACACTGGAGGTAACCAAAGTGCATTAATGGGGATGGGAATGATGAGAAATCCAGAGGAGCTACTCCGTGTCTGGGAGAAGACAAATGGACTGTACTCCCAGGGAATATTCTCCTGATTGATTAACTGGAGCAGTACAAGGAGTTACAGGAGCTCAAGGGCTATAAAAATCTGCTCCAGAAAAATGAAGCCAACCCAGCCTGGCCTGTGGTTGGGGGAGATTTTTCTGTTTTGAAATGGCCTCTCACCTTTCCTGCAATAAGAAAGAATTAACCTTTGATCTCCTCCCTCAAGCATCTTTTTTTTTTTCACTGCCTTAGAGCACACCATATAAGACAGAGGAAAATCCTACCTATTCCAAGGTCACTAGACATGGTCAACTTCAATCTACATTTAAGTGGCAGCTTTCTATATGCTTTTTTTTTTTTTTTTCCTTTTTTTTTTCCAGCTTGCCATGTGCAGCTCTGCTCTCCAACCCCTCACCAGGCAGGTTCACCTGATCCAGGTGAATTAAACATTGTGGGGGCCCCCTCAGTGGGCTGACACCCTGTTTTAAGTGATGACACTGCACTAGGGAAGTGTTCTGAGTGCTTAATTAAAGAAAGAAAGGTGAAAGTCAGCTGGAGCTGAGCAGAGCACTGGAAGAACCACTGTGGTGCATGTTAGCAGGAAGGCAGAGCTCCTCCAGAAAATATTCCTTGTGTGCTTCCTTTGTGCTTTTAGCAGGCCAGAAGTGAGAGCAGCACCAGCCTCAGACAGACCTTTAGCTCCATATCTGCCCTGGAGAAGGAGAAAAGCCCACTGCACCCAAAGCTCATCAAAGTGCATCAATTATATCCCTATTTTAACTACATCTTCCTCCTCTGGCCAGCACACTGTGTTTGATCAGCTCTCAGTTAATGCTTTACAAGCATTTCTAAGCAGCGGAGCATTTAAAACAAACAAATCTTTGCTGGAATCTTCCAATGCCATGTGGCAAAATCAGCTGCAGAGCAGTGTGTAATTGTCTGTAATGGATTATCAAGGGTGTTTTCCTCCACTGATAATTCATACCATGTCCTGGAGCCTAGATCTGTCAGTTCTGGCACTCGTGCTGGGACATTTTAGCAGGCATGCCGTGATTTCCTATAACTGTCAGCCTTTTTTAAAGGATCTGCTGGAAAAGTTAATTTGAAATCACATGCATATTTGTATATTATAATTAGTAAATAATGCTGTTAGCTGCTGGGAGAAGCAGCCCATCTGAGTGACCAGATGCAGGAAAACACAAGGTTAAATGCACTACACAAAACTGAGTAATCCTAATGTTAAGCACTGACATTTAAAACACGTGCACCACCCCTCCATGAAAAGCACTCATTTGGAAACACTTACACACAAAATAATATCCAGCAAGTACCACTAGACAAGACAGTGGTTTCCATAAAGAAAAAAATCAAAGCATAAAGAAAAGAAATAAAATAAGTACTTAAGGTAAATTCCATTCACCAATATCTTACTGACAGTTGTGCATTAATCTTTGTACTTAATAGCCTATTCTTCTAAGAAAAGATCATTTTTCTGCTCAATATTACATGAAATATTTCCTTTTTCCTGATCACTTTTCTTTTTTTTCTTTTTTTTTTTTTTTTTACATTCCAGCTGCCATCATCACTTTGAATTACTGAACTACCACCTTGAACTCTTCTGCTGGGCTAGCTCAAGCCTTGCTTTAAGCCCATCAGTCTTTGTTCATCACAAATACACCCAATTATATCTTCATGGAGGATTGGACACCACAACAACAACAATAGGCAAAAATTAATGGGAGTGTATTTTAAATACTAAAAAAGCATAAAAAAGATCATTGCTTCCTATTTAAGAAAGACACACGTTGAGGGGGTCCAAATTTGACAGATGGGTTGTGACAGCCCTAAAAAAAAACCTTTAGTGATGACAAACATTTGTGCTTGACTTTGAGCAACAGTCACAAGAGATGGGACTGTCTTTTTGACTGCTTCAGTAATAGTTTATTTGTTAAAATAAGGGTTCTACAAAATAGATGTACATCCTTTTGAAGACTACTCTAATCTTTTTTTGGTTCAGTGGCCCTGTCACTTAAAGCCTGCCCTGCAAAGCAGCTTGTGAGGCTCCATCCCACAAATTCTTCATCCTCTCCCCCTCAGGCTGGCACCTCCACGCAGACCATGGGTAACCCTTGAACTGCTTTGATGAAAAGAGCCTGCTGGATTTCCCTGGAAAAAACCTGAAAACCGAGTACCAGATCCTGGTGAGGATGAGGATTGCAGGGGATGGGAACTGATAATTCCTGACTTCACGCTGACCCTTCCTACAAGCGTGAAAAGAATTGCATTTTGGCAGGAAAAAAAAAAAAAAAAAAAAAGCCTGCGTGTGGGGAATGATAAAATCCTGTGGTAGCTCAGGCTGAGCAGTGCAGGAGGATGCAAACCAAACCATATGTTACTCAGCAAGACTCTTCTCCTGCTTAGACAAGATGGCATCAGCGCCGTGCAAACGCCTCTCTGTGAACCAGGATCATTTCCCAACCCAGATCCTCGGGGACCCTGACCCAGCAGCACAAGAGCTTTGAAAACAGTATGGAGAATTTCCCAAGCTGTGGCCTCATTTCTCTGGAATTCCAACAGACCCCCTCAGCCAGCCCTGGATCCCTGCCCCACTCTCACAGCCTACCTGCCAGAGCATCTCCCTCCCTCCCGTCCTCCCACCTCACCCCTCCCACACACAGCACCAAGGCAGAACTTCTGTCATCCCCAGATAAATAAAGGCTCAGTGACAAAACCCCACCAAAGTTTAAATACAGCCCTCTGAAACACAAATAAGCTGAAACAAAGTGAGCTTTGGTGGCACAATAAAACAGGGTTGGATGATCCAGAAACACACACAACCTTTAAAATAAAACATCTGGATTGTTTTTCAGCCCTTCATCACTTGTGACAACAGCCCTGAAATCCAAAGCCAGCTTTAAAAGATGCACAAACTAAAGAGCTGTTGCAGCCTCAGCACCAAGGAGAAATTAAGGAATATTCACAAGCAAATCCTCAGGGACTGCTTGCCTCATCCTGCCTTTGCAAGCTGACCAGTGAAATCATCAAACCAGAAATACAGATTTCAGACAATGCTTACAGTAGTAACATTTTCTCCCATGCAGACACAAAGGCAGAGACCTTCAATGAGCAACTGCTGCTAACAAAAGAGTACCAGGAACAACTGGAGTAGTGAGATTTTTGCTTAGGGGTTGAAACAGCATTTGCACTTTCAAATATAAATCTTTTTCAAAAAAAAAAGTATTCCCAGTTTTAAAAGCAAAATGCCATTTCGGCTAAAAAAATGCAAGAATACTGAAATAAATTGATAAAACCCAACGTGACAAACATGCTGTAAGACAGCTTCTTTCCTCTGTGAAAACAATAGCTTTGGAGAAGGTCCATATTGCATCATTTAAGGATAAATAGCCAAGCTGAGGGCAGTGGTTGGCACTGCTGTCACACACAATGAAATGACACTCTTCTCCCCAAGGAACCATTTCCAGCTGACACAACTGAGCTTGCACCAAACCTTAGGTATTTTTTTTTTATACCACCAACTTATCTCTGAGTCATTAGGCTTTTATATTCAGGCAGAAATCTAATAAATGTCTCCTATCTAAGCAGTTGATATATATCTCTCTCTCTCACTGGCTAAGCCCACAACATCTGAAAGGCCTTCTTTGTCCAGAAAGCTACACAGATTTCTAGCCAGAGAGATGTGTGAATTGAGCTGAGGGCTTCTCATCTCTTCCTGGCACACTCAGAGTGAAAGGTCCCTCTTTGTCCCAGTGATACTCGAGCAAATGAGGAAAATCATAAAATTTTACTCACACACAAAAACAAACAAACAAAACCTGAAGTGGCAAAGGAAGTCAGAAAAAATAAGAATTAACGTTTTTTGCTCATAAGACAAACTAAGTAACTTTCCGGTTGAAAAAAAAGTTCAGGTGCCCCACCTCAAGATTCTGTAGAATACTGAATTCAGAGGAAGGCAGCTAAAGCATTCCACTCCCTGGTACTTCTAACCAAGGAAATTCATGAAACAAGGGTCCAGAAGAATGTAATGCTGTTCAGAATCTCTCATTCTGTGTGCCCATGCATCATCTCATTTCAAACACTTACCCAGGCTGAAGAACCCTTTTTAGGGTACATGCATTACTCTGACAGTGACAATATTCTGGACAGGCTGTAAAAACAAATCTGCAGAAATCTAGCACCACTTACTCATGGTGCAGATGGACACAAAGGGAACCCTCACATCCCAATTCCCTGGCCAGAGCCTGGATCCAACCCCCTAGACAGCAATTTTTTGGCTGCTGAGGTGAACCACAGCCTCAGATTCCAACATCCCCCATCCTGCAGGGCTGAAACCTGGGAGTGCAGAGGTCTGGCCTCAAGATCTACTGCAAGAAAATCAAAAGTTATTAAACTCCAGCTTCTGCAAACACCACAAATCCTTCAGGAGAGGACAGTATGTGGGAATGGAGGCTGTTTTGGCAAGTGGTGGCCTGTGATAAAGCCAAAGTCCTGTTACTTGTTCAGCTGGTTTGTTGCTCGTGGCATCGCCCTCTCCAGAAATGCTCCTTGCCAGCCACAAACAATTGTAAAATATATTTCATGTGATGCTGTTGTATGCATTTTAAATCTGGCACCTGCTTTTGTTTCTGGCTCAAAAGCATCATTATCTTAATCAAGCAGTCCAAGATCTGATATAGTATCTCCCCTATTTTTACTTTATTACTGTCTTTTTTCTATTTTGGGGTGCTTTCTGGATGCCTGGCTACGAAACACCCTCCCCTTGGTCTTCAAAAGTCTTCCTGAAAAATACCTCTCTGTATCTGGTACCTAGTTACCACCATAATAATCACCTTAGAAACATCATAAATATACAATTAAATAGGATTCTGTTCCAAAGCCCATTAAGACAGTAACATTTTTTCCACTGACTCCAACAAGCCGTGGGATCAGGCCCCAAAATACTTGAAATACATTTTTTTTTAAAATTATTTTTCTCATCTACAGAGGATGATAATACAGAATGTATTTCAGTTTTTACATTTCTCCCCTCCCTAACAGCCCTACCCTGATCTCCCTGAGACCCACACCGCTGCGCCAAGACGTTCTCTCCATCCCACCCCTACCACAACCCGGCATCATTTCCTCATTTCCTCCCTCACTTCCCTTTCCAAAGCTCTCAGAGGAAGGGTGTGCTTGCTGGCTCGGTTGTTGGGGGGTTAAAAAAAGAAGTTTTCTGAAACTCTTTATCTACTTTCTGTTACCTGTCTGCGCAGGGGGATTCGCTTGGTCAGCTTGTGGACGGCGGGCTGGCTGCTGAAGTCCGGCTTCTTGGTGGTGTTCCTCATGCGGCACAGGACCACTGTCAGCACCATGCAGGCAATCAGGAACACCCCTATGCAGTAAATGGCTATTTCCAGGTAGTCTGGAGAGGCTGGGTATTCCTTTTCCTTCTCGGGAGCTGGATGGGAAGGTTTTAGGAGGGAACAATCAGGCCAGAGTGGTTAGCACACGGAAGGGGCAGCGCTCGGCACAGCACTTGGAGCAAGTCAGGGTAAAACACAACCAGTTCTTGTGTGGTGCCCAGAGCACTGAATGGTTAGGCCATCTTGCAATCTGGGAGGAATTATTTTTTTTTTTCTAGATTACTGCTTTGATTTCTCAGTTTGCACTGAGCGTGAGCTTGTGCACCTATGTATACACACACAAACACACACGTGTCTGCCTAGGTAGGTACACACATATACATTGAAATATTGCATCATCAAGGATAATCTTAGAGGAAAGAAAAAACTTTTCAAACTAGGCTCAGGTTCATTTTGTTGCTTGAGTCAAACTTTGAAAGCACTGCAATTCTTGTGAACCACACAAAAGCACATCTAAAGATAGAACTGTGAATTAGCTAGCCTGAATGAAAAGTGTCTAAATTTGAAAATAAATGTTTGGGCTTGGAGTCTCCTTGAGTCTGCCTATCTATTCAAAATTTTCAGTAGGATCTCAAAATACAGAGCATGAATCAGTCCCCCAGTCATGTCTATAAACTCAGCTTAGGGGTTTCAAAAGGGTTTCAAGGACCTGGCTGCCCAGCTGTGCTTAATGCTGGGTGCCCAACTCCCCTGAGGTCCTCTGAGGAGCCCAGTGCTGGATTAAAAAGCATAATTGAAGTGAAAAACCAATTGCTAACACAACACATTAATTAACGAGCCCTCCTCAGTGAGGAGACTGCGGTTTTTCAAGTAACCTCATCAGTGGTTACTGGCCTATGAGATTAGATTTTGGAGGGAGTGGCTCTGCAGAGCTGTTACTTTGACTGAAACCATTCTGAAGCTATCTCCAAGACAGCTATATGTGTAAACAGTGTCCCTAATCCCTTATCTGGGATTCAACCCCCGGATAAACAGCATTCCACAGCCATCAGCGGCCACTCGGCAAGCAGTGCACGTTTCAAGCTGAAATTTTCTTGTAAAAACACTCTGTTCAAGAAAATCGGTTCAAAGAAAAAAAATAAAAAATGCTGTTCAAGCACTTGCAAAATGCAATCTCTGCCAGCAGAAGCAAGCTCTACACAAGCACTGCTCTGCCTGCTTGGTGACACCTCACAGGCTCGGGGTTCAGTTGGAATAAAGCTGCCTTGTTCAATGTATTTCAATAAAAGGTAAGAAATTATCTGCAGACTGTGGGGGGACATTTAACTCCCACACTGTAAACCTCAGCAATATGCACATGCAGGTTTTGTACCTCTTACTTAGGATTAACAATTAATAAATGTTAAGCACAAGATGACCCAGCAAACCTCAGGTGGTTCATGGTTTTGGTTTTTTTTTTTTTTTTTTCCCCAAAGGAACTCCTGAGGCAGCTACCAACAGTTATAAATGAGAAAATTTGACCAATGTCAAAACCAGCTACGGTTACATCTTCTAACAGCTGATAACAATTTCCAGGCAATAAAGCACATTGATGTTTGTTTCTTTTGAGGACAGAAACATCATCAACCCCAGAACAGCGAGACATGCTTTGCAGTAAAAGCAAATGGCTACTTGTTTCCTTAGAGCATGCAATGTTTGAAGAGGCACCCAGCCGATTCCCAAGATATGGAAGGCACTGCTTCTGTACATGATCTTCTGGCATTGAAACTGGAATTTCCATGAGAGATTTGCATGATAGGTAAAAGAGAATTGAAGTACACTGAACAGCTCAGGTATTTTAATGAGCCAGTACATAACTGTGGCCAAATTAGTTTCCAAAGTTCATATGGAACTGAATTTCATCCTCTTGACAAAGTTTACAATGATTTATGGGCTGAATTTCAGTTGTCTCATTGTGAAGTGCTAAGGAAACGCAGCTCCTTAGCATTTCTGATGATGTAAAAGCATTTCAATTAAGTGCAGTAGCCACACACTCCACTCTTTTTTTTTTTTTTTTTTTGGCACAGTTGCTGTTTGGTTTTTTTGAGTTGCAAATTCGAGACGGAACAACTCACCGGCCTGAGACAACTGGGCTTAAAAAACCCAAATCATTGTAAAAGTCCTTTTTTTATTGAGACAGAAGCCGTGCTAATTCTGCAGCAATCAACAAGGGGAAGGGGGGGAAGGAAAAAAAAAAAAAAAAAAAAAAGAGGAAAAACCACGGAAAGAGAGCAGTGTATACCTGGCAGAACTGTCAACCATGCAGTGTGAAAGGATATCCCAATAGAATTACCCGCCAAGCATGTATACTCCCCAGCATCCTCAAAAGTTACATTCCGTATATAGAGAACCTCAATTTCTTTGTCCGTGGTGTTAACACCGGCAGCCTAAAAAAAAAACAAGAGGGAAGCAAAGAGAAAAAGCTAGACTCTGAGAGGATTTTTGTGGATAGGGAGGTGGAGCCACGGGGCTTTGCACTTGGTAAAGGCAGAGGTGGAGAGATGCAAAGCTCCTTCCCCATCCACAATCCCTCATCCAAAAGGCGTTTACCAACAGGTCCCAGCTCACCTCAGAAAGTAATCAACACCCTTCACCAGGCCTAAACTCACCACCTAAACATGCATGCAATCAAAAGACATGGAAAAATTCACCCACAAATGCTTTTGGTTTTTTTGTTTTTTTTTTTCTTCTTCTTCTTCTTTTGTAACAAGAGAAAGTTGACAGGAAAGCAAAGAAAAAATGAAGTAGGACAGAATGTGGGATCCTTCACGTGTAGATACCTGTTTCAGAGGAAAGAATTTACCACAAAAGCATACTCCAAAATGATAAAAAAGGGATCAATTCTGGTCCAAAAGACAACTTAGTAGCTGTCTTAGACTGTGCATGATCCTTGCATCACCCACTGCACTACATTTTTGAGTAGTAACTACTACTGTACATTATGAAGAGTTGACAAATCTCATTTAAATCTCAAATCTGGAAATATTTGGTGGCTTGCTTAAAAGCACAGTGGAAAGTATTCTAACTCCTGGTCAAAAATGAGAGATCTTGTTCAGTTGTGGCTCTCACAGGTAGGAGAGAAAAGACTTCAGAGGTTTGAGAACCAGGAGATGGAAATAAAATATATTGTTCTGCATCTTAGAGATTGAGGGGGGACAAAACTCTGCAAGTTTGGAGTTTTTTACTGGTCATCTTCCAGATCTGTTGTCTTGACATTGTGCACCAATGCAAGTATCACTGATTATCCAAGCTCACACAAATGGAGTAAATCTTAGGCCTGGAACTTCCCAGCTGCCCCAAGATGGGCACACCAGAGCATCAGCATCAAGGTCTCGGGGATGGAGGTTTAGAGAAATTAATGTTTGCTACTTTTGATCTCTGTTCCGTTCAAAAATGTTACTTTGAAATACACAGTCAGCGAATAAATACCTTTTTATTGAACCATTCTGAGGTAAATATAGCTGTGGGCTGTAGTCAGATGGTTGCCTGCCTTTGTTGTTACTGCTGAGTAAAACCCAGTTAGTAATGGGTGAGTAAGACCTGGACAAACTCTCCCACCTGCACAGTCACAGGCGAGGTGGGAAGTTAAAAGTGACTAAACTGACCTGACTTATGCTCCAGTGGGTATTTATGTGAACAGGTCATATATATACACACCTATGTGTATGCATAAATACACACTACTAGGCTGTAATTACATTACTCAGTGAGTACCCTCTGTGTGAACTGCAGAGTATGCAGAATTAACAACAAAACTGGACACACACACACAAAGACAAAAAGACACCAGAGAGAGAGAATATAAAGATCAGGATCAGAAACCAAAGCAGAGCTTCTGGTACACAGAGAATATTGTGGGAATTTTTCCATGGCTGCTGGTGCAACACCAGCTGCATCACCAGAGGAGGATTGCACATATACCACCAAGGCCAGAGAGTATCCTACAAGCTGCCTGCAGTCTCCCAAAGCACCACTTTTTTCCAGCTTGCTTTAAAAAACGTTGTTACCTTGTAGGCTTGGCAGAACAGAGAGCCAGGCAGACTGGTTGGCCTCCCCTATATAATTGGAGACCTTACAAATATATTCTCCAGCGTCCGCCTCTGTCACATTGTACAGTGTCAGCACTTCAGCATTGGAACTATTTATCCCCGAGTGCTAGAATAGACCAATAACACAGGAGAACAACGTCACTGCTGCCCAGAAAGGACACCAATCTGTCTATGGTCCCACCACCAACACGTCACCAGAACATTCCACATCAGACTCTAAACATTGAAGGGTTCGGGGTTCGAATTTGTTGGGTCTTTGTTTTGTTTTGGGGGATTTTTTTTATTTTTTTTTTATTCCTTTTGGTTGTTGTTGTTTGGTTTTCTTACATCCGAAGCATCACACGAGGAGTTAGAAAACAGAAAAAAAAAAAAAAAAATCCACTTGGGCAGGCACTGCATGGGACAAGCAGGTACAGAGCTGGCTGTCCTGCCCTGTCAGAGTTTTGGCAATGCCACCCAGAGCTTGGAAAACTTCAGTTTCCCTGATCAGGCTTGCTCCAAACTGGCAGGAATGACAGTACCAATACACTGCTCCAAACCAGACATCTCTGCAGGCTCAGCATCCAGACAGCTCAGTCCTCCAGCAAGCTTCTGGCTGCAGCTGCCATGTTACTTTGAAATCAAGGGGCTGAAGAAACATGAAAGAAATGGAGTAGATTATCCCAGGTATGTTTCGAATGCTTTCTGCCCATACAAAAATGTCAGTGATGTTCTTCAGAGGGATTTTCAATTTTTTTTTCAAACAAGTCATGCCTGAAACATTCAGATATAAAGGACTTTTTATGGAAGTAAAAAGGAGCAAAACCAGTGTCTATAAGCTGCACAGCGAGCATTCAGGCAACCAAAACGTTTACCTAACTCATCATTTCTTTTGCAGCATAAACACCTCCACTTCCAAAGGAAGCTCAGAACTGGGAAATCCCGGGGCTGACACCAAACACACGCCAGGCCCTAAGGAAGGCACCACCACTGCCGGGGCACCCACGGGAGCCTCACCTTCAGCACCTGCAGGTAGGGCAGCCCGTCTGGCCCGTATTTGCTGCCGTTCTTCTCCACGTGCTTGATCCACTGGATGTGGGGCTGGGCGTCGCTGTAGACCTTGCAGACAAACTCGACGTCGCCGCCGACCACGGCGGAGGCGTTGGCGGGGAGCCCCGCCTGCAGGATGGGCCGGTGAGGGGAGCGCTCTGCAATGAGAGAGAGAGAAGGAGCAAGAGAGAGAGAGAGGGAGGAGAAGGGAGAAATAAAGATGCATAAATAAGCAGGGCTGCCAAGAAAAAAAAAAAAAAAAAAAAAAAAAAACTGTAAGTGAACCCCAGCCAAAAAGCCCTGTAAGCCTGTTGGCTGACTCCTCCGAAATAACACCGCGGCCAAAGCGTGTAACGAAACCTGCGGTTCAAAGGAGATGGCTTGAGAGCTACACTTGTAATTTAAAGAATAGCCATTTGAGGGGGGGGAAACCCTGCTTAAACACTTTACTCATTTGCCATGGTTTAACTCAGCCCTAATTAGGTAAAATATCTCCTTCTGGGTTTGTTGGGGTTTTTTTTTTTTTAAGCTACCGTAATGAAGTTACCTCTGAGTTCTAAAACATCTTGATTCGACTAGACCTCCACACATTAAGAAGAAATAGTATTGATTCATTTTAAAAACGTGTTAAAGTAAACCAAAGGGGATTTCTCAAAAGTAGCAGCAGAAGCCTCAGAGTGCAGGATGCACAAACCAGGCAGCTCAGCTTCCTAAAATGCTCTAATCAGTGCCGCCACCACCACCACTGCACCCTGCTTCACCCAGAAACACTGCTTCATTCCTATTCTCACCAAGACACAGAGAAATACAGAGTTCTCTGGAAAATTGAAGTGTATTTAATGTGACCCAATTCAGCTTCTAATCTGTGCCCATGCACAAGCATTTCTCACATTTTCAATCAACCTCTCCTGGGGAGCAGCTGAGGGAATTGGGGTTCTTTAGCCTGGAGAGAAGGAGGTTCAGGAGGGACCTACTCACTCTCTACAACTCCCTGACAGGAAGTTTTAGCCAGATGGGACTTCTCACAGGTGACAAGTGACAGGAGGAGAGGAAACGGCCTCAGGTTGTGCCTGGGGAGGTTTAGATTGGATATCAGGGAAAATTCCCTCACCAAAAGGCTTTGCCCCAGCTTTGGAACAGGCTGCCCAAGGAGGCCATCTAAAAGTCATGAGTGTAGATGTGACACCTGGGGACAAGGTTTAGTGGTGGCCTTGGCAGTGCTGGGTTAATGGTTGGACTCAATGATTTTAGAGGGCTTCTCCAACCTAAACAATTCTATGAACCAGAACTGAAATGCTCACTGGCCATCCCCACCCCTCAGCTCCCTGCTCTCTCCTGCTCCAGGAATTCTTTCAAAGATAAGTAAAAAACAGCAGACCTAAATATTTATTTTTAGAGGCTACATACTGTAAAAGCTCTGGCATTACGAGCCAGATCAGCTGAATTTCAAACCAAGCGTTCCTTCTTAAACATACTGGTCTCCAATAAATTGTTTCACAAGCAAACATTGTGAGTATAATAGCAAATAATGATGCCATTGAACAATGGGATCTTTTATGCAGTTCAATATATTTGGCATGCAGCAAACATCTACTGGGAATTTATTCACTGAGGCTATGCTGGCAGCACACTACAAAGCAGCAGTCTTATTTTACTTGTGGCAAAAGTGCATTTGCATTGCAGTTACTAAATTATTCCACGGCTGTTGTGTGCCATTTTCGAAGATCTAGGAACAGTTTCATATTTTTTAATTTGTAAATTGCATTAGAACATATAAATTATTATTTTACAGTTCTGGAGAGAACTTTTAGTTTCTCACCTTATACTAAATAAGCTCTAATTCCATCTCCCTCATTCCTTCATTTGGGTACAAAAACAGCAAGCAAAAATCTCTCTTTAATAGAAACCTTACACCATCTTCCAAAACTTATTACAGCTGCCTTCGGTATAAAATGAAACCTTAGAGAATGTTATTTAAAATGTTTTTTAGAAGTCAGTAGGCCTCATGTTTCATTTCTCCACATCAGGGTTTGATTTCCTTTGCGACCTTATTCTCTGCCCTTTAACAAACCAGAGAATGAGGCCTGAAACATCTTGGAAAAGTTCCTACTATGCCAGCATCCACACATGAGATGTGTTTAGTTTATCCCAATAGCTATCAATGATTTAATCTTTCATTGATGACTGTCAAGCATTTCCTCTACCAAAAAAGAGGAGGCAAAGCAAAGGAGTAAAAGCAGAGTTCTCACACTCTTGGTCCCCAATTTCATTTAAAAAAAACTAAAGTGTGTGCATATGGATGGGTATACACACATGGCTGTTTGGGAACTTTCTTCTCTAAAGGCAAATGTGTTAAAAATAACCTTTGGTTGCCCTCCCACACATGGATCAGTGTTCACCAACTCCTCCACTTCAGCAGAGGGGAGCAGTCCTGTGCCCACACAGGCAAACAGCACAGGAGAACAAAACCATCACCATGCAAATCCAGCAGGGCTTCATGATCCAAAGAGAATACAAAACACACTCAGGATTGGGGAAAATAACTATGAAGAGACTTCCAGTAATTACCAGTAACCAAGCTTAATTTTGTACAGCACCTTTTCCTGGAAATAATAATTTCATTATTAATTATCCAAAAACATCCTGAAGTTATCCTACTTCTCTGCAAACCCACACACATCTAAGGACTCTGTTAAGCACAGGTACTGCCAAAGCCATATTCATAAATCTCACATCACTATTCAGCATTTAAAATACAAGTTGTACATTTGTAAGCAGATATCATCACTCAAACTAGCTGCAGCAATATTAGATGGAAACAGCGTGTTCCTTTTTACTGAACACCAGCAAAGGAGTCAAAGTTGCCTTTGGAAAAATCTTAAAAGGCTGGTGAAAGTGATTTTATCATTACCTAATGATTATAATCAGGATCATCACTAAAACCTAGTGACCATATATACCTCTAGTTATTTAAACAATATTTTCAAGCAAAACAAGCTGGCAACAAATCTCATAGCTCTGGAGCCTGATTTCATTCAAGAGGAATCTCTTGATCATTAATATTGAAGAACCACCTTGAGAAATAAATCTTTGCTGCCTGAACACTGAGATTTCAGTGTTACAGTCTCACTGCTGCCACAGTTTGCTATAAAATCAAGTCAGAAACACGGGCTACAATACAGAAAATCACCCCCAACATGCCTCATGCTGCATCCCACTGGAAGAGACAAGACACCAGCTTGCAGCTTAGACACAAAGCCAACATCATCCCCATCTGAGGAATCAGTTATCTACAAAAGACAAGAGTCAAAATGATTGCTCACATGAGGAATTAGCAGATGCAAGGCCACAAGCACCTTAAATTTTACACCACCATAAAAATGCCCAGGGCTTGAGCATTTCTGCTCACTTATCTGTAGACAAACAGGGCTCCTATCTGAAGGGATGACTGACAAAGGGGCCTTGCCCAAAAGGCTTAGAGGAAACTCATTTAGCCTGTTAATGTTAAAACTTCAAAATGCCTCCCCTCTGAGAGATAAAACTACAAAGAATCCAGGAAAGCTGGAAAATTCCAAGTTCCAAAAAAGCTGGCACAACGGAAGGAGCTCCCCAGGACGTTCCCAGCAAGGCAGGACCCCTAGAGATGGTGGGAGCCTGTCCTGCTACTGGAAATGACTACTGGAGCCTACACACTGCCCAAGGAACCCTGAGAACTGGCTCTTCGAGGAATTTAAGCCCCTGAACACAGGATTCCTACAAAAGGGCCTCATCTCTTTCCCCATCCTTGGCTTTATTTCCAATTTTTCTTTTTGCTGGCCAGGGGAAAGGAGAGAAAAGAGGGCAGTGATGCAGCCACACCAGGTGAAGGTGCTGGGGTGTGGAGGTGGGTGAGAGGGGCCAAACCCCACCCCTCACAGCCAAGGGAGACCCCAGAGGACACAACCCCATCCCTCCAGCCCTGCAGCAGGATGGAACAGCCACGGGAAGGGAGGCTGCTCGCCAAGCAGCAGAGGGGACCTGGAGGGCAGGAATTGCTGCTGCCAGAGGCCAGTGGAGAGGGATTGTGGCTGAGAGAGTGGCACTGCTGCCACCAGGGAGCCTTGGCAGGGAGAGCAGACAATAACCCCGGAAGGGGGGAGCTCCAGGACCCCGGCCAGGCCAAGTCTCCTTAGCAACCTGGCTGTGCCAGGGGCTGAGAAGAGCTCTGGGAATTGTCTCTCCAAGCTTCCTTGCCACCCTAGCACAGATAGTTCAGGACCTTTCACAGGAGCTAAAAGCCAGAACCAAAGCCCATTGAAGTCAGGGGGAAAACTCACATGGAATTCAATGGGCTTTGCATAAGGCATCCGATTCATTGAAAGAAGAGAAAACGAAAACTACTTTTATTTTCTGCTTTTGAATGTGCTTGTTTCCTCTCCTTGCAAATGTGTGGTTCAAGTGTGGGCTAGAAAAATAAAAGCTCAATAGCAAATGCAAGACCAAGCACCAAGCATGAGTTCTGGGGACAATGGAGAGATCCTCAATTAAGGGGGGAAGAGAGGGAGAAAAAAATTACCTAATTTTTAGCTAGACACATTTATCAGAGCCTTGAATCGCAGTCTTGAAATGCTACTGACTTCTAAGGACTCATCTTGATGGCTGCCACTGAGCAGCTACAGAGGAATCCTTCAAATGATGCCTCTGAGCAGCAGTTCTGGATCAATAGCCCCTGGTAGAGGTTCTGTGCATTCAGTCATCACTCAATGAGAAATGAAGTAGTTCCAGCTGTCACTGTATTGACTGAAAGCACAGACCTGCCATACCCTCTTCTTTCCTTGCCCTGGTCAGCACAGCACCCTCAGCTCTAGCTGCTTACTTTGCCTGACTCCAAGCTTGGAAAATATTCAGCAGCAGCCTGGACCCTGTTTGGAGAAAACACTACCCACTCCCAACCACCTTCCTTCAGATGCTGCAACATCTGTTGCTTTGGAAGATGCTAATTATGCTGTAAATTATGGGTCCTAAAAGCATCCTACAGCATTTTAGGCCAGACTGTAATCACAGTCTCTTGCATTGGCTTTGGCTTCGCGTTGTAAACTTGCAAGATTGACTTGCAAGCCCTAAAAAAAGTTAACCACAGCCTTTTCATCACAGGCTTGGACTGAAACATTCCTCCCCTGTGTTTCATCTTCACCAGCAAGCAGCACTTTCCCACCATTTCCACTGGGCCATCTACCTAACCCAGGAGGCTGCTGGGGTCTGGGAGCAGCACAGTTCTGTCCCTGAATTACCAACCAAAGAGATGCCAGCCTCCAGAGGAATTCCCTCCTTCAAGGTAGCTGGCTCTCTACACATGGGCCAAGCCAAACCTTTGCTTCCTCTCCCCAGCACAAAGCCACTGCTTAGGGGAACCTGTGCTCTCTGAAACCCTGGAAGCAGAACACTCCTAACTCCACCCTGTGCTCCGTGGTGTGGAGGAGGAAGGTTGAGTGCTGGCTGCTCATTCAGGAGATCAGAAAGAGCCAAGCAGGTGCAGGCAGAACACCTTTACTAATTAATGTCACGAGGCAGACGTCCCTGAGCCAGGAGCTGAGCAGCCTCCACCAGCTGCACGTCAGTTTGGGTTTCTCTCTGCACAAGATGAAGCACTGCGTGTTGTTTGTGGCCAATTCAGAAGTGCTGCTGAACTGTCATGTTCTATTTGAACAGACACACACACACAAACCCCTGCAGTCATCACTTCCTGGGGAATTTACACACGCCAAGGTAGAGCCCACAGCAAGCTAGGGACGATGCTCTCTCCCTAAACCCTGCAAAATCACAAGATGCTTGGAGGCTGGAAGGATTAACATCACTGCCATAAAGCAGTAAGAGATAAAGACCATCCCTGGCAAGAACACTTGATAAAGAACAGGAGCCTCTCAGGCAGAGCAGCTTATGGATCAGTCCAGCATTAGCAGTGCTGATGATATCACACCTCACAAACTTTGGCATCTTTTAACCAGTAGGTATTAGCCAACAAATGGTTCATGCTACTCCACGTTCCAGTACAGCAGGAGTCTCCACATGCAGCATTTCCTACTGGCCCAACACTACTTGAAGAAATCATTTTGGTGGCCAAAGCTCAAAGGGACATCGCTGCAGCTGGAGCTCCAGAGAACCTGGCACAGGGACCTGGGGCCAACCTCCATCACCATTACCTAAGCTCCCTTTGTCCTCTCATTTAGAAGCCTTTCACACAAATTTGAGGCACTTCTTGCTGCTGCTGTGTCTCTCACTCCATCCTTGCCTACAACTGGGCCGCACCACCCAGCTCTGGTGGGATTTTGGGCAGTACCAGCAGTCAGCACAGAGCAAGACAGCAGGGAACCAGACTCCACACAGCCCTGCTGTCACTGAATACTTTCACAAGTTAAACATTTGAACTATCGAAGAACTTTAATGTTAAAGATTGAAGTTCTGTCACATATATTGAAGCAGACTGATTTGTTACCCACAGCAAAGCCTCTGCCACTCCATCCAACCTCCTTGTGACACTTGAGTCCTTCCACTCTCCAAGGCCAGCCAAGTAAAAGGCAGTGCCTTTTAAAAATCTTTACAGAAGTTAAGCAGGTGTATTCGAACTCTTTGTCCTTGGCTTCACCACCTTCACCACTAATTTTAAGTAATGGCACTGTTTCCCAAGCAGGTGAAGCTCCCACTGATGTTATCCCATCTGTCTCCTTGGAAAGCTCCAGAGCAGAGCTTCAGCTCCCTGTCCTATCTGCATTTCAGCTAAAAATCCACCTCTGCACACCTTTATAGCAGAAGTGCATCTGCACACCTCTTCCTCACAGGGCAGCAAGACAGGGAAAAGACAGCAAGCAAGACTGACCTATTTGGCTTGATACAAAGCCCATTGATGTCAATGAAAACAGTACCACCACCACACCCCCCAAAAAATAAAAATCAGAATCGGAACTAGTTAAAAGCTGTCCTTTCAAATCACACATATATCTGAGGGTTAAAGGAGACAGGAACATCCAGCAAGCCTGAGGCTAAGGCAGGAAACATGAATGCTCTTGTTTTAAAACATGAAATTATCAACAGGGTTTTTAAGAGCAGTTTGTCCTTAAAAGCAAAGCCCTATTGTCAGGCTGACAGCGTGGGCTTCATCAGCCCCAAGGAGCAGAAAAAGTCGTAGCAGCAAGAGCTGTACAACACTAATCTTGGAGCTCCCTTGCAGTGTCCCTCACACAGTGCATGCATAAGCAAATGCTTCATACATGTCTGAACAAAGGGTGGAGAGGCCTTATTTTAGTGTGAAAAAAATTATGGGAAACAGAACAATGAGAGGCTACAATTTTCATTGATATTCTTTTCAGTGCACCCTAAAAGAAAAAGGCTACAAGAGAATATGAAAAACAGCTTGTGACTTCTCACAGACAAGTGGTAAAATTTTATTGTCCTGGCTGTTCCCAGAGACTGCATTAATTTTTACACCCAGAGATATCATCCTTTGTACTGTGCACAGCTCCCAGCACTCGGCTGCTGCACAATAACCAGAGACAATGCTGGGTCCAGCATCACTGGAAGGGGCTCTCCAGTAGGCTCTGCCAAAGGTTTACTGCATGCCTGGCAAACAGCATCCCTCCCACAGGGATGATGTCCTCTCCCAGCTGCAGTGGCTTTAGCTCCCCAGTGCACCCAGTGATGCCATAAAGCACACGAGGTGGGGGGGGGGAGTTATTATTTCTGCTGGTATTGTGACCCAACTACATATTTCTCATCTGCCAAATTTCCTTTCCTGAAAACAGCTCTGCCTTTAAAGTAAAATGGAAAAGATTATGTAAAGCTTTAAAAGCACTACTCCTTACGTTTCTACACTTCTCCCCCCTTTTCTTACACAGCACACTTGCTCTGTTGAGCAATGCAGGTGTGAAATTATTGGAAGCACTGCAGAATTACCCCTTCCCCAGCTCCCTGCCAGACACAGCCAACCAGCAGCTGACTGACCATACTGACTGTGCATGTCTCAGGGCAGAAAAGAAGCTCCAGCACCCAGAATTTCAGTGCTGGACAGTCGTGGCCCAGCCTTATGATAAATCTGTGTCAGCCCTCACTCAGCCCTTTGGGTTTCCCTTCCCCAGTGATAAAGTTTGGAGATGTCCCTCCATCAGCACCATGTTCCCTTCTGCAACACACAGTCCACTGTTCTGGAAGCTGGAGCAGATGCTGGAGAAGCCTGCTTATGGGAGGACCCTGATTATACATATCTGTCATTATATTTCCAGTAATTTGGGTAAATCCAAGTAAATTTCACAAGACCCAACAGCGTTCACAGGCTGGCCAGGCTTGGGCACAAACTTGGTGCTCCAGAGCTACAAAGTTGATTTGTTCACTTTCTACAGCTCTTGTCCTGGCTCTGGCTGGGGCAGGTAATTTACTTCCAGCACTGGTACAGTGCCCTGTCTGGAATAAGGATGAGAATGATGCTGAGAACACACTGATGGTTTGGTTGCTGCTGAGCAGCTCTCACACTCAGTCAAGGACCTGCCAGCTCCTTGTGCTGCCTTGCCAGGGGGGATACTGGGGGGTACAAGGAGCTGGGGGGGGGTCACAGCCAGGACAGCTGACCAAAGAGATATTCCAGAGCAAATACTCAGTGTATAAATTGTGGGGAAAGCTGGCCAGGAGCCACTCAAGGAACTGGCTGAGCACCAGCCAGCCAGTGGTGAGCAACAGTTTTTCATTTGCATCACTTGACTTTCTCGAGTTTTATTTCTCTCTCTTCTCCTGATTTGCTTTTTTCATTATTACCATTATATTTAAATCATTAAACTGCTCTTATCTCAACCCACAAGTCCTCAGTTCTGCCCTCCTGATTCTCTCCCTCATCCCACAGTGAGGAGCAGGCAAGAGTCATGTGGGGCTTGGTTGCCTGTTGGGGATAACCCACAACATTTCTGCACCCCCATTTTCCTGCCTTTCAGCTTAAATGGACAGCTTCCTAGGAAGCAGAGACAGGAGCACCACCAACAGCCTCTGGCTGAGCAGCAGGTGCCAGAGCTGCTCTCTGAGAAAATGTCACTGAAAAGCAGTTGGGGCAATAAACCCCATTTGCTGGGATATTCACTGAAATACAGATATAGGTATGCTCACAAACGCCCTGGGTGCACAAATATCAAAGGAAACCAACTGCTGCAATGAAATTATCTTGCTTGGTAATGCAGATAATCCAAGTGAATAGCAGAAGCAGTGCTGCAGGTATAAACACTAATGAATGCATGGAGATTCACTTATAAATGCAGAATACACGAAAGAACTGATGCTTTGATCACCTTATTTGTGATGGTGATTAAAACCCCCCTAAAAGTAGATGTAATTTAAGACTTTTGTAAGCATCTTGTAAAAATGATAAATTACTTCATTCCTACTAATACACTGGTCATGTTGGGTTCTTCCCTTTGCTAAAGTTCTGACAGTATCAGTGTTTTCCTTTCTTGTAAAGTCAAAAATTTCAACAAATTCAAGCTACCTTCCAAAGAGCAATCCGAAAAAAACAAACTCGGTATCTTAAATTTACAGAGCAGCTCAATATTCCAAAGTGTTTACCAAACTCTGATTTTCAATGTGCCTTTTTAGGTTTAAATGGAACAACAGCTGTGGAAGCTGCACCACGAGAACAGTAGCAATCCAAAGATGACATAATGGCTTAAAATCCTCAAAAGCTGTAAATCAGAGCCACCTCTGGATGTCAGGTCACACAGTAGTCTGCAGAGCTGAGAGGGGAGATGAGACCAACCCTAAGGTTCTAAGTGTGACCTTTTTTCCTTATTAGACAAAGAATTTTACATTTTATTGATTTGTCCGTGCTTCTCCATTGCCAGATTCCTCACCCTCTTACCTCTCTCACCCCTTAATTTTTTTTTTCCTCTCTTGGGTTGTAAACCTTGTGTTTGTCTTCAATATGTCATCATCCAACCTGTATCAAAGTTCGTTTACAACTTTTCTAAATTTATAATAATTTTTTTTTAGGTTGGGGTGGGGTTTTTTTGTATTTTTAAAATATAGCTTTATCAGTTTACTGCCAGTTGCACTGCCATTTTTTCACTAATAAAGCTGTGAGAAAAGGCTGGATCAGGTCAGAAAGCTCCTCTTATTAGGCACAGATATGGCTTTTGACACATGCCAATTGCACATTAACAAGGCAACAGTCTTGTGCTTGCATCTTCAGACAACTCCTGCAAATTCCTACTTGCACTTCCACAAGTAGGATGCAGCACAAATTAGAAGGCATGATTAAAAATTATAATAACAGAGCTGAAACAATATCCTGTTCATCACTCATCAAAAGAAAGAGAAATAACTGCCTTGGGGCTGTAATAAGACAGAAAGTGGGACAGGGAGACCAGTCCTCCCCAGCAGACTCTGCAGGAAGCATTCCAAACATGACAAATTCACTGTTCACCCAGCAGATGAAGTAATGACACCAGTATTTGTCCATAAAATGTAATTTAGCCAGACTACTCCAATGAAATCAGAAGCTTTAATGCTATAAAACTACAGGGTTGGAATATTTTTACCTTATTAAGGAAGGGTGGGGGGGGGGGAAACCCATAAGCTTTCATTTTCCCTGAGCTGAACCATCACAGTGTGGGCTTTGTTTTCAGGAGCAAACCACACAGCCCCCAGCACTGAACAATTTGCCTAATTCCTCCTGCGCTGCACACACCTTGCCAGAAGTCTGGTGCCAGGTGTAAAGTCCACACTCTGGGCTTATCAGCACATTAAATAAAAGCATCTTCCCTCTCAGCCTGACCTGAGGGCAGGCATCAGCCTGGATTCCTTCGTGCTTTCTGTCCCTGCCTCATCTTGTCCCACGCCTGGAGCGCCAAGGTGAAGACGTCAAGCCAAAGCTCGTCCTTGTAAAGAGCCAGTCAACAACTACAGGAACATCTGCCAGAAATGCAAGTTTAGGCTTGGTTGTAATACCTGCCCCCTTAACTCCTGCCAGACATTCATGATGCAACACCCAAGGCATGTTATTGAGTTGGTGTCAGTTCCTTTTTTTGTATGTAACCCGAATCCGAAAAACAATTCTTTGGAAATTAAGGGAAGAACTATACTTGAGTCAAACTAATTCTGAGCTTTATTGCAACAAACCTCAGCAAAAAAAGCAAACAACAATCCATATGTTTTTATGAATTGGGGAATGACCAAATGGAAATATGTCTTCAAAAAAATAAAATAAAATAATATGTGCTCATGCCATGTTTGCAGCTAGAGACTGTGAGAGCACATGAAAGTCCCAAAATAAAACTTGACTAGAAGCAAAAAGAGAAGTTTTTCCTTCTGTCTAAACGAAGGGAAACATAAACAGTGAGGTACCAATAGCAAGATGTCGATTCCATTTTAATAAGATTTTTAACAGCATGCCATAAAAAAAAAAAAAAAAAAAAAAAAAAAAAAAAAAAAAAAAAAAATTTATCCTATAGCACTCTAAAACCACCAAGAGTTCAGAATAAAAGTGTTCTTCTGCACGGCCATCAGTAAAATCACTCATACACGAGTTTTCTGAGGCACAAGCTTTAAAGTGAGAGTCATTTAAAATGCTTTCTGGATGAGAAGTTACTCTCACACTGATTTTATATGAAAATATGAATTACTGTTAAGGGACAGCTGCGTGGTGCTCTGCCACCCCTGGAGCTCACTCCTCAGCAAAGAGAGCCAAAGGCATGGCTATTAGGCAAATTAGGAACTGCTCAAAGTGCTGCTAACCTGGCTGCAAAAGGGCTTCTTCTGAAAAAAAAAAAAAAAGTATTTGTGACATACTCATTTTTTATAGCCAACAGCGGGGTCCTCATATATTCTTTGTAGAGGTGTTGTGCTACAGCAGCTGCTTATAAACCCCAGCAAATGAGGTAACGTGGCCAACTTCACCTGAAACCAAACCATCTCTTGCCTCCCTGGATGACAACATTAAATAGGGCAGAAACAGCTACCTGGACCAGGACTGCTCAAAGAGTAACCCTTTTTTTTTTTTTTTTTTGCTTTTGCCGTTAAAACCCAAATTCAATTAGTCCCTCCATGCTCAAACAGAAGTGCCGCTGCTGAAATTGTAACTCCAGCAATAATTGCCATCCAAGAGTGATCTAATTATACACAAGTCTCAGTGGCTGCATTCCCACGTTGCTTCCTCCAGCCCGGATTTCACTACAACACAACTCGAGTGAAAAAACCACGTCGCTTTCATCCCTTCTCCCTCAGGATTGCACGACTTCACATATGTTTAATGAGAATGGAGTTAGTCTATTAGTAAGCTTACCATAAAAACCCAAGTCTCTACCTACTGTTAAATACAAAGGAGGAGAAAAGGCACTTCAGCTGCGTGTAAAAAAAACCAGCTGATGGGCTAAACTATACAAGGGAAAGAACATTCTTTTAATTAAGGTACTGGATTAGGATTCAAAGGCCAGCTTTGCTTCTTGGCTCTGTCACCAGCTTCCTGTGTGACCCAGGGCAAGAAATTTCATCACTCCACAGCTCGGGTTTTCATCTCTGAAATGGACAGTGACATTTCCCTCTCCTGGCCTTGCTGTATTTCTGTTGTAAGCAATTACTGTGTGTTGGCATGTTGCCCTGGACAATAAGTATCCAATATTAATTGAAGCCTCTGGGTCCTACTCTAATAAAAAGCTAAAATTGACTCGTCTCCCTTTCACGGCATCCTGGTGGGAGTTCTGTATCACCAGCACTTTGCCACCACTGCAACCTAACACATCTGAGCCCCTGAGCAAAGCCCTGCTGCAATCCCAGCTTGGAAAGGGAGAAGGAAGGGAAAGGCCATTGACTGGGGCATCCCCAACATTCAGAGAATAACTTTGTCCAGCACAGAACATCCTGGCCAGCTTGGATGGGCCATTCCCTGCTGACACAGTCACTGTGCACAAGTATCCTGTGCAACAGAGAGGCTGCCAATGGCTCGCTGCTTTTTTTTTTTCTTCCGTATTTTCTACTCCCACTGTAAAAAAAAAAATCAGTGCAACGGTTTTGCCAGGTCTGTAAATCTGAACAAGACCATCTGAGCTGACTCTTAAAGAGTTCTTGCAAGTAATTACAAGGTAAAAATGTGAATACTTCACACCTACATTCTGACTGAAAATTTCTCAGCCCTGCTGGCTCCAGGCTTTTAATTGTCAAAAAGAGTTCAAGGTTTGGAAAGTTATTGGCATATTCCTGACTAGCATTGTGTCACTATTTGGCACAATTTTTGCTGGGATACCTCCCAACTCTGTGACATAATCAGAGGGTTCTCTACATTACACCATATAGTCAGATGCTCATGTTAGTGTAATATGTTACCATGTTTAATACCATTTGCTATTACTTACACTTAATCAGCTCTGGAACCAGTTAAACCATATAGGAAAAGTAATTTCAGAGGCTTTTAACTGACAGTTTTCTACACAGAACTCGACCTAAAATTACGACCTGAAATTTGTAAGATGCGGTCTACGTACGCAGTCGCCTCCAAACAAACACTCATAACTCTCCACAGCCCTGTGGGAACTGAAAATTCATATGAAAACAGAAAAAAAGGGCATAAAGTTAACTCTGTAGAGCTGTCTCAACTAGAAAAGCTGTCAGAGTTTCCCCTTCTGGCCAGCCTTAATTTACTGCTTCAGCAATTTTATGCACCACAATTACTGCAAGCCTCCAGGAATGGCTGAGCACTCCAACTTCATCAACCCCTCTTTAGGTTAAAATCCCAATCTCTTGAGGGATTCACACTAAACTCAACCCAAGGTGCACATTCCCATGCACAGGTTTTCAAACAGACTCACAATTATACCCTTGAACTCATCAAATTAAATGAAAAAAAAAGAAAAAAAGAAAAAAAGAGTGGTAAAATTACTAAGTATGCAGAACTCCAAAACTCAGGTTGTGACTTGCTTGCAAAAGTAATTTTTGGACTTCTGGTTTCATTTCTTACAGGACACAAGCAGGGTCTTCTGAGTGCAATCAGCTGCGTACCCAGCACCCCAAACCTCTCATCACTTTTGAAAACCTCATTATTTACTTTCCTGCCTCCCTATAGGAAAGGACTAGACATTTAAATAAATGACATAATCCTTACTACCATTCCATTCATTCATGCAGGTCACTATAATTTACTGCCAGGAAAAATAAACTCCTGCAAAATATTCCTCAATGCAAGACATTCAAAGGGCCCAAAGCAGGAGAGGAGGTGAGAGGGCTTCTGACAAATATTTGCTCAAGTGACCGCATCATCCACGAACACATTTGGTAGGGGGGGAAAAAAAAAAAAAATAAATGGGTGAAGAAATTTATGGTCAACATGAAACACGCCAGGCTGGGACAGGAAAACGGAGAGGGGGTAGAGAAGGGGAATTTTTAACCAGATTCATTTCAGCAAGGAAAGGTTTTGAGTCAGGCCCAGAGCCTGGCAAGCCCCTGCAGGCAGCCTGAGCCCTGGGTGAGGTGGCCAGCAGAGAATCACAGCCTGCAGAACCCAGCTGACTACAACCACGGACAACCACCCCCGGCAGCCGTTGCTGCTGCACCCTCCATAAACTTTGTTTAAACAAGTGTTCAAACAAAAATGGCTTTGCTGGCCACCCAGCTCACCTCAACCATACCCAGAGAGCTCACTCTGTGACAAAATATTGCCAAGGCTATGAAAACCCTCAGTGCTTTCAGTGCTGACTGCCCAAACTCAGGTGAGCCAGGTGGTTCTGAAGACTTAAAAGTACGAGGGCTGGTGGTGGGGCTTTAGTCTGATGGCATCCTCATCACAAAGTCATCTTTCTCCTGCTCTGCTCCACAAAGGCTAGCTCTCCCTGGCATATTCACAGGGAATGCTTTCCTTTCGAGCTGCCCAAGAAGCTGGCACTTTTTTTCTCTTGGATTTGGGTGTTTCTGCAGATTTAGGTGGTCTCAGACAAAACAAGACTCTACTTTTAAAGACCGTCCAAAACAATGCAAGGGATACATTTTTACTCATGTAAAACCAATCAAGGACTAGGGAAATGAACATTTTGTCACCATTAAAGTCATGTAAGCCCACACATACAGTAGGATATTCTGCAAAGAATCTATGGAGTTGGGCTGTCTGTCACCAGCCAAAAATAGCATACAATAATCAAAATAACTTTTGCTTTCAATAGTGATTGATCAAAAGTTCTATTCACAGAGCTTGTCATGCTCAGATCAGCTCACAAAGCTGGAGAGAGCAAAGCCCAAGGACATACATCAGAAACCATGGCTCAGATCCCTAAAGGTCCTATAAGAAAAGCCACACTGGTTATTTTGGACAGAGATGCCTTCAGAGTCAACAAAATTGCTCACACCCATCCAGGCTGATCAGCAAGACTAGAGGTGAACAGAAATTGTTCCTGAGATTTCAAGCTCTAATTTAGCTAACCACTTAATAAATATCTGTAAGCCTTATTAAAGTCAACGGGATTTGGGTATTAACAAGATAACATTATTAAGCCTGTGTTTAATAGCCCTGCGTAATCACAGCTTTGCTACTATTTAAAAATTCACACATCTGTTTAGAATTTTTCCCCAGGTAAAACACTTCTTCTGAATTTTTATCATCTGTGTTTTGGAGACTGCTCAGAGCCCACCCAACAGGCTCCAGTCAGATCTCTGTTAGACTGCTGTGAATGCAAACTGCCTTTCCTGAAGCTCCAGATCTGCTTTAGCTCCAAAGTCAGTATATCTAGCTTTTCACTAAAAAGGAAAAAAAAAAAAACATTTCAGCTAAAATAACAGAACTCTAGAGGATGGCCTGACAGTTTTCATAACTGCAGTTATTAACGTCTGTGTTAGTACAATTGCACAAGTAATAATTAAATTGCAATACTAATGATTAAAATCGCATCAGCACTTATTATTTGGTCGTCATGGCAAACTTGTGGGTGGATATTACACATGGATATGATATTTTTTTGCCAAGGCAGGGTTGTAGATTAATCCTACAGACACGAGTGAGACAGATGAACACATAAAAGTCACGAAGCAATTGGCTGCGCAGTGAAACCTTATCTTTAGAGTCCAGTGAAATCATCTCCAAAATCAACGAGGAATGTACCAGCTTGGGTCTAAATGCCTCAGTAGAGAAAATGCTTAGTGCCAAGCACTGTCCTGCCCCTGGCAGCCTCACTTACCAACCACGTCGAGGTGGTAGGTGTGGTTGATGGAGCCGTACTGGTTCTCCACGATGCAGGTGTAGTTCCCTTTGTCCGACGGCACCACGCTCTCCATGATGAGGCTCCAGTGCTGGTTACGGACCTGGGAGGGATGGAACCAGAGAGGTTGGGATCTTCTCAAGCAGAGTTTTACCCTCTCCCCTTCCAAAAGAACAGTTCCCTGAATAAATTAGCCTTGTGTAATCCCACAGCTGAGAGCCTCTCCTGTGCTCGTTTGACGGTTCTGGACCCCGCAATGATTTATGCTCGATGCAGGACAGCACGGCTGCGGCAGTGAAAGCTTTCACACCTTCTGCTATAAATCTACCTGGCCCCTGCTCCAAGCACTGCAGATGTCAGTGCACACTCAGTCCTCCCAGGCTGACCAGGATGGCACCAATTAGCAGCAGTTGTCTTACTGGAGTTTACCTTTCAGTCCACTCTAAAGTGAATGCACACCCTCAGGATATTCCCCACCTGTCTCCAAAGAGCCACCTGGTAATAACTGCCCACCACACAATACAGGATGGATATGATCCCCTAACATCTAATTCTCCATCCTTCCTAAAAGCTCATGCTTTAGAGAAACTGAGGGGTGATGTTTGGGATTCCTCCCCCAGACCTCCTACTGCTCTGGGGTACCACAAGAAAGAAATGAATCCTAAAATCATGCTGCCTCGTGAAAAAATGCCTTTAAAAAGTCCTCGTGCCTGAAAAAAAAATTTTAAGGTTATACATTTATCTCATGGAATTCCTCTCAGAATTTATTAAAGGTACTGATTCTGTTCCCATTTGAACTCCAAAGGAGTGCTGGCATTGGTCTCAGAGAAAATAGGATCCAGCCCAGTATTGGAAGGACACAGAGCTATCCCACACATGCATGCATATATTTCCTGCATCAGAAATTGGCTCCCAAAATGACCTTTTGCTGGCTATGGACTAATTCCTTGTTTCAGCATTACATTTTTGACAAAGTGCTCGGAAAGCTTAACATTCTCTGTAGCTGCAACATACAATTCTTCAACTGCAAAATACATGTTTCAGCAAATGGAATAAAAACACAATCTGGTACAGTCATTTTAATCAGCCAAATGGAAAGCAGTAATTCAGTGCTGTACACCAGGAAAATTTATGGACCATTCAGTGACGCTTCCAGTAACCATACATTCTTAAAACATCATTACAACTATAGCTATGAAATCCTGCATCGTTGTCTGACTCTTTTGTAGGTCCTTATCCAGCAAGAAAAGCTGCACAGGGCCACATCCCAGTGCCAAGAGCACTTGCTGGAGGTAAAAATGCCTTCAGCTCAAAGCTTGGAATAGAAGTTCCCTCTATAGGCAGCTCCTGGCTTTCCTAGTTCCCCCAGCTAGCAATTATCTCAATAGCTGGATATGTCTATTATTGCTCAGTTGTGGACTAATAATGTTAGCTAATAACTGGCCATGTGGGCTTTGAAAAGCAAAGAAAGTTTGGGCAAGATTCCAGCAGCAGGAGAAGAGAAGATGCTAAGCCAACATCAGAGAAATGTGTGACACGGCCTCAAAATCTCCAGCCCAAACCTAAGGCTTCTCTCCTCAGCCCCTCGTGTTGATGGTCAAACAATTATATTGATTTCGTCAAAATGATATCTTGATTTTTCTTCACACTGTGAAGATCTAAGGAATAAGTTTGTAGAACTAGAAGGAGCTCATCAGCATTATTTTAACATCTCATTGTTCTGCTAAGCAACTCTGAAAAGTCGAAGTTTGAGTCAGGAGGAACCACTGACATAAACTGTTGGTAAATAACAAATACAGCAGCTACATAGTTTGAGTATTTTACTTCTTTCTGATTTATTTTGAAGGACACTTGGTCAAAGTGACCTGAACTTTCTGCCATTACAAGTTAAAACACACTTCTCAGAATCAGAGCAAGAGTTTTTAACCACTCTGACTGTAAAAACAGGAAGAACAGATCATAGCTCCACAAAAGTTAAAACAAATAAAAATTGTAAACAAGCTGCAGGTAATTAATTTGACAGGAAAACACAAGAAATTGTTTATGTTCAATAAGAAAACATAACTAACTTACAGCCACAAGTGGATATACTGGATGGCAATATAAAAAGTATTTGTGCAATTTCCCTTCTTGCAACTCCATGGACAGAGATAATATCTTTATAACAAAACAACAGCTTAAGCCACTTTGGTTTAAGCTAAACAACTGTTGTAGAGGCCCAAAGCAGTTATGACACATTGTCAGACAACAGGATTTATGTCAGGGATCTGGATCCAACGAGACTGTTGGCTTAGTGCTCTGTGGCTGCAAGTGCAGCATTGCACAGTCCAGGAAAAACCCCCTTTGCTGGGGATGAGCAGCCTCTTCTCTCACTGAAGATTTCCAAATTCCACATTTCATTCTCAGACATGCAACAACCCAGCCACATCCCTGCACCCACACAGCTTGAAACACAGGCTTGGGTAATGTGGCCTTTTTAAGTGAAATGCCACATCCCTTAGAACAGGCTTTTTCCTGACTAGTTAGGGACAATTCTAGCAAATTACTGACAGCTTTTTTTGGGGGGAAATCCTCTCCAGCAAGTTTTTAATCATTCTTCCAAACAACCTTTCTGAAAGATTCAATTTTTAAGCTGAATTATCAGTATCAAATGCATACAAACTGCACCCTTAAGTTATAGCTTGGAGGTGGGAAACAAACTGGAATCAAAATGCCAAGAAATATTGGTCAGAGCACTGGGAAAGGGCAAGGAACTTCTGACAGAAATTTTTCATTTTTGCTTTTGGAGTATCCTGTGAAGAACAGTGGACAGTTCTGTTCAGTCTTAAAATGTGTGTCTTGTTACTGAAGAGATAATGTAATGAAAAGTTGTCACTTAGCTAAAAATGGATCAATTTTAAACTAATTTCAAAGGAAAGAAGGATTAGAAACCAAAATGCAACTCTCCACAAAATCAGCAGAATTCAGACAGCAGTACTGCTCAAAGAGAACAAGTACAGAACACCCCTGGAAAAGGCCATGGGCTCGTGCAGTTGTTCCTATAATCAGAAATTTTCTTACTCTCTATTTACCTGGCTGAATTTAAATGTGTTTAAGACAACTGCAGTGATGAAGCTTATCCAAATGAATAGGTGAAAACACCCATGTGTTAATGCTTAAACAGTAACAGCTGATAGAAGTGCATTTGCTTTCTGGGTGGTGTACAGGAAAGAAAAGGCTCCTGTGGTCTCCGAGAGGATTTAGATTATCAACTCAAAGAAAATATAAAATGCCTCTAAAGGCACAAACAAGAGTTATCATCACTTCAAAAAAATCAGTGTAAAAAGGATTTAGATATTCAATAACTGATCCTGTTCTCTTTATTTTAAGGAGGTTGGGTATATCTTGAAAGATCATAAAAGGATCAATTTTGAAATTCACCACCCAGAATTAGTCACAGTGCAGGAATTCCACCCTGGAAGCTATCTTGGCCAGCACATACACCCTCCTGCTAGCCTGCCTGAGAGCAAATTGACTCAAGACATTCCCCAGTCCGAGGGACAAAGTGCTACAGGCCACTATCTGATTTAGATAAAAACAACACACCAAGGGATTTCTCAGCTCTTAGCAGGAAAGAGGTGGCTGAAGGATTACTGGGAAACTACATTTTCTTTCCCTTCCCTTTGTCCCTTAAGGCTTCAAGGGATGATTGTCTCTTCTGTCAGATACAGCCAGGTTTGGTTCCAGCTATTTGACCCCGAAGTACTGTGAACATCTCCAGCAAGAATGCCTTGCAGAGAGCAACATCCAGATTCAAGCTAATGTGCAAGATTGACCATGAGCTGCTGTGATACCTGGCTGAAACACAGACCAACACTGACAGACTCAGTCCTTCCTGAGGACTCCTTCATTTGAAGTTCATTGCAAGAGTGGTGTCAAGAAGATGCAATTCTCCCTCTATCCTAATATCATTTTGCCTAAGGCCACAGTGACTGCATCCTGCCCCTCTGAGAAGATGAGGGCACAGGTTCCAAAAGTTCTGGAGTCCTCACTCTTTAACACCCATTCACTGGGAACAAGCTTCCACCTTCAAAGATGATCATTCAAAATGACAGAATATCGAAGGTACAGGGATTTGGTAGATTTGGCAATGGTGAGTAAATCTTACAAGATAATTTAAAATTTAACATCTTTCTGAGCAACAAGGAAGTCTGAAATCCTCAGCTGTGTGCCCTCTTTTTTTTCCTTTGGACTAGAGAGATATAAGAAGTTAAGATTTAGAATTAGAAGTATAGACTTCATGTATCCAGCTGGCTTTAGGAACAGGCACCTGTGGTTCCTTCCCAGAGAACATACATACCTAGGAAATTGCATACCTTTTATACACATGACCAAAAGTTTAATTTGTGCCACTTAAGGGGCAAAACTCTAAATGATCTCACCCAGCTCCCTAACACAGACCAGCAGTGCCAGCACAGAGCCCCACACAAGCTGATTTACCCCACCAAAGATCCCCCTCCCAAAGCAGGCACCAGGTATCTCCATCCTGCCCCTCTAGACACACATTTTCCTTCATGGTCTTCAAGAGTGATATCTTCATTTCCTCTTCATCAGATGCAAAGTGTTCAAAATAACAGCCTGGTTACTACCAGAACAGTTACTATTATTTTCCAAGATGGGATTAGTTTGGTTGGGGTTTTTTTTTCCCTTAATTGGCGCTTTTTTTGTTTTTAAAAAGGCACTGAGAAGGGCAAAAATCACTGAATTGGAGCCAATTCGTTAACACTCCACAGCGTTATGAAAGGCAGAAGGTGTTGCCAGGTGTACACTCATAAGCAACAGAAATTTATGGTGTAAGCAAACATAGATGGAAAAGTCTACTTAGATAATTAGTGCTCATGCAGGGAGACTTTCTGGGCTCTGCTCTCTGCTAACACAAATGTTGGAAAAATTGACACTTTCTACAGTAAATCCAGCTAGAGAGGAAAGGAGACTGAGGCTTGTCCTCCTCTGCACTGGAAAACAGATTTTTTTTGCACCGAGCAGGACCTGAATCAACAGCTCACAAAGCAATGGCTCAACCAAGGCAGCCCCCCAAAAACACTGCAACCATGGGGGCAAGGCAGTGGAGCAGGACTGGGGGGCAGCCTCAGGACTCAGAGCTGAGCTCTGTCTAGCACAGACACTTAACTTGTGTCTAAGGAGCACTGCAAACTACTGGGAGCAGCTCAGCACACGCTCCAGGTTGAGGATTCCAACCCTGACACAAGGTGACCACCTCAGAAACGTCTGCTCTTTGGGGAGGAGCTGCTGAGCTGTGAGGAAACCACTGAGAGAAGACCCACACAGGAGGTGGAGGGAAGTCAGAAATGGCAACGCTTGAAGGGCAATTTGTCACCAAAGTCACGCATTCCCAGCTCCTTGGAGAAGAGGGATCAGATGACCGAATCCTGACTTCTGACCTGACCTAGGCAGATACTGCGAGGTTAAAGGTCCGTGCACTAACACACAGAGAGAGCTGGCCTCCCTAAAACTCCCTCTTAATCAGTAACCACCAACTCAGAATAAGACATCTAATCTGAAGCTATTTAAAATTCAAACAAAGCCTTCCAAAGTAATTGCTGTTACTTTCCCTCAAATTCTTCTTCCCATTTCAGTTTCACAGGCCATAAACTCTATAGAAAATAATAACTTTTGACTTCCAAGGCTTCCTTTATTAAACTGCCTTACACTCACCAAAGCGGATGGTCATGTTTTTAACAAAGCGGCCAAAAATGAACAGAGCAAAACAATCTTAATCTGCTTTGCTAAGTCAGTCTTTAGTTTCCCAAATATGTCTCCATAAATAATCCTTAGCTGCACTGCTAGGCTAGAAGCTTGAATTTCAGAAAAAAAAAAATAAATATAGAATTAGTGCTCGGTAACCGCCAAAGAAACCACCCACCCTTCCCCAGAAGAAAACAACCACCTCTCTTTGCTTCCACATTTGATCCAAGGCCATTAAAAGATTTTCTCTTGACTTCAGCAAGTTTTTGGTGGGTTTTTTTTTTTTGCTTTTGGTTTTTTTTTTGAGGGGGAGGAGGGCTGGCTTTGGGTTGTTGTTTTTTGGGGTTTTTTTTTTTTTTACAGCTTTGGTCAAGAAGAGAAATTACAAAACGCCACGGTGAGCCCTTACCTTGTAGCCTCCAATGCGATGCTCCTGCTTGAACTCCTTGCCGTTCTTCAGCCACCGCATGGTGGGCGTTGGGTTCCCCATGGCCGGGCAGCGGAACTTGACGGTGTTGGCGGCCGGCACGGCGTGGAGCCTCTTCTCCATCTTGTCCGTGTGCGTCCAGTAAGGCGCCCCTGTTCCAAAGGGACACATCCAGAAAGGTCAGTGCTGGGAAAGCCCAGCCCCACCAGCCCGCTCTCAGCACCGTTCGGAAAGGGCGCACGGGCTGGAGAGCGCGTGCTGCAAGTGTCCTGCAAACGGCCTCAGGCTGCTGCTCTGGGTGTTTTAATTAATGAAAATCCCAATAATTAACCACCAACAACCTTTGTTTGGCGTATGTCAAGTAAGATGCAGGGACGGGGTTCTCATCGGGCAATTCTGACCTCAAGCTGAGTTACCCGTGATGGTTCAAACTCAGAATTTTTGGCCCTCAGCTGTGAAGCCAGACAGGCCAAGACAGAAGATGCTTGGAAGCATCAGTCTTCCCCTTTCCCCTTCTGTGAGAAGGGGGATGAAAGCACCCACGCTAGAGCCTGAGTGTGAGATGCCCAGGTGAACTGTGCTGTCACTGCCGTAGAAACCACTGGAATGTATTTACAAATGGAACGTATTTGTGAAATCTTAACCCAAACAGGGGAAAACAAATGAGTAAATGTGGATCAGCAAAAACCTTTATCATTTTGGAGGTGGTTCCCACATTAATGAGCCTCTTGAAGTCCAAAGGGTCAGTGACATCCAAAAACATGGCATAAAAGGAGAGTGTCTCTCTCTCTCTCAACCCACATTTTGTGAGGTGATCACTTTTCCCAGACCCTGACATGGCTCTCCTGGCTCTCTCTCACTCCTTGCCACGTCCTGGCCCAGCTTGTACCCACATGAACATCATGAGAAGCACATTTGTCATGTACCAGTGGAGGAAACACAGCAGAACAAAATTTACAACTACCCATGCTTTTACCCTCATGGAAGTAAACTTGGATACACAGACCCAAAGACAAGGTTACCCCATGCTCTGGATCCTTGCACCACTTCATCTACATTCCTCAATGTCCTCATGGCATTGCTTCAGTTGTCTCACCATAACAGGTTTGTTTTGGTTTTTTTAAGTTAAAGATTCAAGATCTGTTTAATAGTAGGAAACATTAATTTCTTTTACAATGGAGTTTTCCTGAAGCAAATCAGATTAGCGTGGAATTTTTCGGACTAGAGGGGTCCAGAAAAATAACTCCAGTTTCTCTCAGCCCTGTTTCATTTCCTTCATTAGCAGGCCAACACTCCACTATAAATAAACTCTTCCGTTCCTCAAATATTTATAGCAGTTCTTACAATCAGTGCAAACTCAGAAATCCTGCGACCCCCCCTCTCTAAATAAAAATACAGCTGGACAGAAAATACAGGAATAAATCCTTTAACAAAGTCTCTCTCAGTATAAAGAAAACATTCTAAAAGCAAGTCCTATAATGATGCTATGAACGATAAGTGTTTGGGTTTTGTTTTTTTTTTTGCCCGAAGTGGCAATTAGTGTTAAAATTAATGAAGTAGAAAAGCAAAGCAAATTTGTGCATGTAATCAAAATAGAAAATCAAGTAACTATTGAAAATCTAACTGCAACACTAAGAAATTGTTATGCAGACTAAAGTGAATTAGGGATGCAAGGAAAATCACTGTTAACATTATTTGCTAAAAGCAGGATCACATTAAAACAACAGAAGACTTTAAACAAAGCCAACCAGAGGAATTAACTGCTACACGCAAAGGCCAAATTACATTACAAGTACACCAGGCAAAGGCAGAATTACATGCTGGTTCTGAGGGATTAAAAAGCTGTTTTCCCTGGACTGCTAAAAAGTCTTCCACAAGGCACCCACTGCTGGGCCCTACTCACAAAGCTCCCACAAAGTCAAAGCAAACTGGGGCAGGTCAAAGACAACCAACCATCCAAACCAGTGGTACCAGCACCCCAGCCAGAGCAGAGTGCTTCCTTTAGCCTCCAAATGGTTGCTGCCAACCCAGCAACTCTGCAGCCAGCACAGTCACTTCTCATCACATCCATCACACCGACCTTGCTCACACGTACAAAGAGCTCACACGCAGCCACAGGCAAGCACAGCCTCTGAGCTCCACAGCTCACACATGGCACAGCTGCTCTGCAGCCCAGGGGCTGGAAGGGCCAAGCTCTGGCAAGCTCCCACCAGGCTGCAGACTGGGACCAGGGTATTGGAGTCAGTCAGGATGGAGCCACCAGCAGCTCCCCAAACAAAGCTGCTTCACGCAGCCGGGTTTGTACTGCCTTGTAGTGCAGCCCATCCTCTGGTTTTCTCGAAAAGAACTATCCTTTCCATCAACAATCTGCTCCTGGAAAAGCTCCAACACGACAAAGGCACAGAGGAAAATCTCTGACAGAGATGGGTGCAGAAAAGAGACCAGGCAGATGCAGGCAGGAATGAGGAGAAGTGGCTCAGGTTTGTCCCACAGGAGGGGAAAGGAAACACCCCAGAACAGGAGAAAGGTCTGTTTGAAAAGCTTCCCCTCACACAGCTCTCAGCATAACCTGCAGTGCTCCTAAATTACAGGTCAGCTTGGAGAAAAACAGGCAGACATCACATATGGAAAACACCATCTGAAAATCCTCCAAGACATCCTACATTTTGCATTATTGGCAGCTCCTCAGCGTGTGCAGCAATATCCACAAACCGTCACATTTGCCCTCAAATTGTGCCTTTCATCCAGTGATTGATCTGATTGGCACACAGCATTCTTCTCTATAGATTAAATCATCATAACCTAAAACATGTTTTAGTGCTTCTATTTGTCTTGAGAGGAAAAACACCGAGCATCGCTAAAACCAATAATGAATATCGTTAATGAGTAAATGCCACCAAGGTGCTGACTGCTCTCACGGGCCATGTCCACCACATCCCATCACTGCTGCCAGGACAGGTGAAGAAGGTGGCACCACTGCTCAAAGTTCACAGCAACCACAGGGCAGACTCCAGCATGAAGCAGTAACGAGCAGCAAGGGAACGGGTGGGAACTCCTGATTGCTTTTAGAGTTCTCATTAGTGAAGAAAATATCCTGCTGACCCCCACTGCACAGACATTACATCTAATCAGCCAAATCTCCTGCATGTGAAATTGAAATTAGGAAGCCCAGGGGACCACTTCACTTCAGGACTCTTCAGTTTTTATTTGGACTTATCTAATACAAAGGAATACAAAAGTAGTCAACTCCAAGCCTGCCTGACAAGCACCTTGAGCAGGCAATAGAGCACCATAAGTGACCACATCAAACCCCTCCAAGGTTTTCAGTACTATTGTATTTGACCTTTAATTAAAAAGCACTTCTAGGCAACATCCAATTTTTGCTGCTCCCCTGAGTGGGTTTCCACTCTACAGGATTTGATGAATTTGAACCTTGTTTCATCCTCTCTGAAACTCTTCAAAGCATGAAAGGAACAGCATGTGGATTACATTTAGATACTTTTTGTTCTTGGTGCCAATTTACCATTGCTTGGCCCAGAAGAAATTGTTTAAAGGGCGATAAGAAAAAAAAAAAAAAAAAAGTCATAAAGCTTCCAGTTGCCTGACCAGAATTCAAGGCAGAGCAGCAGCATCTTCAGGGCTACCTAGAGGTCTACAGAATAAATGAGGTGGTGGACATGATTGCAACCACCACGACAGCTACTGCCTTGCCAGCATCAAGTCAGGATTACAGAAATCACTCAAATTAGGGCTACCTCTGAAAATCACAACGGGGACACAGCAGAATGTGCTAGCACTTTCCACTGCTGCCAAAACGATGATCAGCACCTAAGTTTGTAAAAGCAAGTCCTTGGAGATGACCCTCCAAGAACCAAGCTAAGGCCCATCTTTAGGATAACAAAGGGGAAAACTCGAGTTGCCCAGAAAGCCTTTTTTTTGTGGAGAAAGGGGACTTTTGCAGTGGAACCAATCCTGCACCTTCCCCACGAGCACTAATCCCTTCAACAAAAGCTGGAAGTAATAAAAAGCTATTCAGGATGCAGTCTGGAACAAATCTACCACAGTGGTTTTTTTCAGACAGTTAAAGTATCTGTCAAGCTAAAGGGACAGCAAACACAGAGTGAAATCTGCCCTGCGTGCCTCTTGCTGAAAAATACACACAGGGCCAGTGGTCAAATGCACATGGGTACACACCAGTGCCCTCCTCTCCCAAGGAGGAGCTGCTCCTCACATCTACAGAGTCACCTACAGCCTCCACTGACTTCAAGAGCAATTGTATTTTCTGGGCAGCCTTGAAAATTACACCAGGTTTCCTCAACAGCCTCTTCACCTGTATTTGGAAACCTTGGCCTCTGAAAAATGTATTTGCAACAGAGGCAAAGAAAATAAAACAGCTTCAAAGAATACTTAGCAGTGTAAATAAAACAGTTCTAAAAGGTTTGTTTTAGTTTTAAGTATGCAGGAATGAGAATGCCAAGGTTCAGCTTCCTGTTGAAGGCACTACAGCCATTTCCTGCCTCATCTCATCATAATTAACATGCCAAGACAGCTGGACTTTATCAGAATTGTTTCATCAAAAAGCAACAACCTTTGAAGACCATGGCCTTTTGTTTCCATCAGTAAAGGCATAACCAGGCCAATTTCCATTGCTTATCCTTAATGATCACAGCTGTAATTTGTATGTAAATTATCAGTTAAATCATTTGAGATCTGCAAAGCTCAAACCATGACTGAGGAAACACATAAAAGACTTCTGTAAAGGAGCAGCAGCCAGGGACTCTTGTGAGGTCGTGGACTTCCCCAGGCTCAACACACCATAGGCAGGGAAGGTAAAGGGCACTTGGCCATCGTGTTCCACTGCCTGCCCCACACACAGCACAGACAGGGAAGGAAGACAGCTCCTGGTTCATTCTTCCATCTGCCTTGTAACACAGTATCTTCAATTGGATGTGGCACTTTGGGTGAGATAGAGGAAAAGATTTGGAAGAGGAAAAGAAGGCTTACAAGGCACTAGGCACACCACACCAAGTGCCATCCCTGACTTACACACACATATCTCAAATCACAGCCCTCTTTCAGCAGCCTTGTATTATCCCAAGGGAGTTACTGCAACTTTTCACTGAGCACAGAACACTTGGAGCGCCGCGACCCTTCAGCCATTGTCCTGCTCCCAGCTCAGACCCGGAGAGGCTGTACTGCTCCCTCAGCAGACAGTGGGCACCCTTTAAACGAACAATCCAACAAGGAGTTGCCTGTGGAACGCTCTGCTCAAGCCCAAATCTGTCTTCTTGCAGTTCCCTCCCTCCCATCTCCACGGCCACGCTTTCCCGGGCACCCGCGATGTTTAAACGTTCCTGCTGGAGAGGCATCTTTCACTCAGAGCAGGGAAAGCGTGCCTGGCCCCTGCTGCAGCACACACCCCTGTCCCAGCAGATGGACACTGTCAAGGGCCTTTCACCAGCTCCCCAATCAAGATTGATTCACAGTAGTTTAAAATGATAGCTCGTTTTACAAGAACGTCATTAGCGCAAGCACTGGGCACCGCTCCCTGTCACTGCAAGGGCAGGAATCCTTCTGAGGCCATTACAGAGCACAGCTGCCCTGAGAGCAGGTCCCTTACTTATTCCAAAAGCCATTTCTGCTCACAATGCATCACCAAACCACCACTGCAGATCAGAAGCTCAACTGTCACCAAAAATATCGCAAGCCCTTCTCTGACCAACACCAGTAAAGCTTTAAGGAACAGCAAACATTGGAAATGTTTCCTAAAAGGAATTTCTAACCATGGTTCCATTTCAGGGCAGTGCTAACACTGCCTGGATTGGTGGGTTTTGCCGAGACAACCTCTTTTAAAAGCAGTGTCCCTTTTCCAAGCTCTCCAATTCTCTCTGCCACCGCATTCCTCTGTCAGGGCAGCCTCCAGCTGCCTGATCTCAGCCCCTTCCAGAGGCACCTATGCATCAGCCCAGGGTTAATCACATTAACAGATGGCAGAGGCCAAACAGGCAGCTAGGAACTTATATCACTTTAAATAGCATCTAATGTTTCACAGCTTCAGGCCAGGGGCAGCGGCACACAAAAGGCACTAACCAGGGGAGCCGAAATCAGGCTCCTACTTTATCACCTGAACAAGTGTTCCAAGCTGCAGTGCAGCTGCCAGCTCCTGATCAGGCTGAGCAGCAAACACACTCCCTGCCCACTGTGGGTGCCACTCACTGACATCTCCCCCAAAGGATTTCTGTGCTCTCTCTGTGTTATTGACTTTCCCAGGCAGCAGCGACAGCAAAACCACCAGTCACCGAGGGGGTTCTGCAGCACTGCACAGTGGCAAAGGAGCCAATATGAATTTTATGTACTTTTTTTTTTTTTTCTCTCTCTCTCTAAAGGTGCTCTATTTAGAGCTTATTAATAGCTTTACGAATTCTCTAAAGGGGATGAAGTTTAATGCTTTCAGATAGGTTTAAGACTCTTTCAGCCCAATTTCACCATGCATAAAGTAACATAGAATGTGGGTTTAGCACTGAATTGCCTGCTTTGCAACAGACCTTAAGGTCCTTTGCAGACAAAAGAACCTCATTGCCTCCGAATTCATTCTCCCTGGGGAGATTTCTGCTTAGATTAGGGATTGAAGGATTTTCCTCATTACAGCCTAATTTTTTTTTAAAGTTTTCATACCACCTTTTAACAAAATGAGCTGGGTCTTTATTTCTTCTGTTGAATTTGTGCTCGAGTTCAGGAAAAGTTAGTTCATCTGTGAGAGTCTAAACCAGACAAAGACCAAACTTTGATTCAGGAAGAAAGGAAACTGCAGAAATGCCAGGAAGAAGGGAAGAAAAGAAAGTACAGACCAGAAAAGCACGTTCAAAAGAATATTAGTTTATTTTTATTTTTATTTTCCAAGTTACGAGCTACGTGAAACAGAAAACAGAGGAGGACAAAGACACCACTATTTGACAGTAACATGCAGTTAACAATCGAGAAGCTCTGAAGACAGGAGTGCAAAAGATGGGACATAATTTTCCACGTGGATCTTGCTAGTGACTTCTGGCAGTTGGCTGTTACTTACTCATCTGGTTGCTGTCATTCACAAAGTCCTCGGACCCATCATTGTCGTCTTCATCATCCCCAGAGGAAAGAGCATCTGCACATTAAAAACAACCAAGTCTTTAAGCCAGCCTATTTTTTATTTTCTTACAGACAAACAAATTGATAAGCTACATCTTTTAGACTACAGAGTGTATCAAGGAGAACAAGTGATTGTGTTAGTTGTGCAGAAGCTAGAGAAAATGAAAATCCAGCCACAAAATGTGCTATTTCCAGGTAAAATTGTAAAAAAACTAGCTAATAGTCCTGAAGTGCTACAAAGATTCCCAAGGGAGTTTGCTAATTGCAAAAATCTCTTTCCACTTCATATTTAAACTTCCATTAAAGAAATGCAGTTGAACGGAACTGAGCATCTCCAGAACAATTTCCCTCTAAACTTGAAGGATGCAGAGCACACATTTTCCTCTTCTGATGCAGGGGGCAAAAACTTGTATTCATTCTACTGGCTTAATCATCATCACAGCTGTCTAACTGAATCCTGCCAGAGTGGCATAAAACAGAGAGCTCTACAGCAGCTGTTAATGACTGTAGAGCCCACGGAGCAAAGAAGTGTAGATACAAACTGAGCCCATTTCAGGGCCAGGACAAGGAGAAAAATCCCCTAAATGGCTACAAAACTCATCTCAACTTGCTGTGCCCAAGTGGACTGTTTCATGTTAGGTCATAACGTGTCTTAACATCACATTTTACAGCTTCTGCATGCAAAAAAACCCCAAAAAAACCAAAAAACAAGAAACCTGTGCATGACTCACTCACCTGTAACATTTACAATGAAGTACAGAGTATCACTGTCTAGGGTCCTAACAGCAGTGCAAGCATAGAGGCCCGAATCTCTGGCCGTGGCATCCTTAATTTGTAAGTACTCCCCAATAATCACTGTCCTATTGTCAGGCCCCAAAGGGAGCCCATCCTTAGTCCAACTGATCCTGACGGCGTCCCTCAATTGACAGCGCAACTCAAGCGGCTCTCCTGGAAGTGCCGAGTAAACGTCTGGCTGAGAGATTTGGTATTTGGTTGGCGGCTCTGCGAAGGTGGAAGGAAAAGGAGGAAAAAAAAAAGTAGAAGAAAGAGAAGGGAAAGGAGAGAATTTCCAACACAGGTCAGTGAGGGCCCCTTTTCATCACGTTACGTTCAATAAAAAGTTTCATCCAGATTAGCCCGGTGTGCTGTGCCGTAAAACCGAACCACACGCAGGTTGGTTTTCGAGAAGCTCACTGCAAGTAAAGCTCAGGCACTGCTGATCAGTGTCTTGGCGTGTCCCTTGTCCCCAGTGCCACCCCGACACATGACTCTTCTCATCAGTCACGGAGAGCAGGGGACAATGAGGGTTGCAGAACATGGAGGCTTCAAAGGGCTGGTAGGAACAGGAGGGGTTCAAAAGGCAAATTCTGTTTTCTGTTTCAGCATTTGGGTCCACAATTCAAACGAGTAATTATCTTTCCCCATCTGGTTTTATTATAAGTTGCTTTCTAATTTTTGAAACCTGGGAAGTGCTGTTTTGAAAGAAAAGGATGCCCAAACCCCCTTTCACTCAGTAAGCTAATTAACACGAGTTCCCATACACAGCATATATGATGTACTTTATGTTTCTCCCCGTGCCCACCACAAAGCCTTCTACACTACCAGCCCTTCTCTCCATGACAGTAACTTTTTCCTTTAAATACTTTTTTGCTTCATCACTTATTTCACAACTTCTCCCAAGTGGGATACAGCAGAAACCCAGGAGCACAAGCGAAGCTTTCAAAGTCAAAGTATGCGCAGAAGCTCAAAACGAAATGGCTCATCCCTCAGCTCCCTTTTGTAACCCAGTAACAAGAATGTCAAACCACAGCCTTTTTCCAAAAAAAACATCCTTGGGAAACTATATCTGCCTGTAGTTACTAGAGCTCCATCCCTCCCTTGCAGGGCCAGCTCTCAGCAGGAGAGAGGAGCTGCAGCCCTGGGCACTCCAGACTGTCTCCACAGTGCAGTGGGAAGGCTCAGCACACCTACAATGAACATACAGGCACTGCTTCTGGAACTGGTTTCTCCCTACCACCATGCCATCCCTCTCCCAAGAGCCTCACCAAGGGTGGCAGGAATGGTAAATAAAGGAAAAAAAAGCACAGAGGCATCTTCTGTTTGCTCATGGGGAGGGTCAGAGTGCACAGACAGCTGCTCTCCGAGCACCCCGGACACATCCTGCCCTGCACAGGCACCAACTGTGCACCCAGGAATAAATAAAACACCTCTCTGTCTGCTTGGGACTCCAAGGGGGTACTAAAAGGTGACTCTTTGATGTCCACACTTCATTCAAAGAATGCCAAAGCCCTGCAACCAGTGTTCCTCATCCTTGATTTTCTGTTATCAACAGGGTGCTTGCCTGAAACAAGCACCCCGTCTGAGCAGGCCTGTAGATGGGAGTCTGGAAATGCTGAAGTTCTGTCAGGAGTTGAGTTTTGTGCAGGGAGTTGGACTTGATGGTCCCCATGGGTCCCTTCCAACTCGACATATGATTCTGTGAGCACCAGAAGGGCCCAGCACGGCGGGGGACTCATGCCTTTAGATATCAGGTTCTACTGGTGGACTTGGAGACCCAGTTTCTCTCCCACTCATCCTGCAATCCTGTCATTACAGAAATGTGCCCTATCAAAGCTTCTCCTGCCTTTTTCATGTCTTCTCAAAGAACAGATTTGACACACACATCACACCAAGGTGGCACATAAAACCCATTCCAACACAACCAGTCACGAAGACTATAAAGCTTCTTGGATTTAGATTTTATAACAAGGTCTCTAAAACTTTCTAGCGTGCAGAGTTCCACCTCAAGAGTCTAGGACGGGCTCCAATACAGATTTATACCCCTTATAAACTAATTCACTCTTGCTGATACAGTCACGAACCCACAGATCTGCAATGCAGGTGTTTCACTGAGTGCTACATTATGCTCTTGGAAATGGAATTTCCAGAAGGAGCATGGGCTCCATTCTACATATATTTCATCACAGTAATGAGTGTGTTTGAGTCTGCTTGAGAAAGCTTTTTTTAATTAGATTTCGCTTAGTAAGACTTCTTTGTAACACCCTACCTGCAAAGAAAACTTCTTTTACAAGAGTTTACACTGTGCCAAAAATGTAGTGGAGTCTAAAAATGTTTTTGTTTAAATTTTTTTAAAAGCCACCTTGGGTGATGATACCTCAACCCTCCTTAAAGTGCATTAGAGCCTTCTGCTGAACACTGCCAGGAAACTCACAGGATGAGCCCACACACAATTAAAAGGAAATTAAAATGAAAATAATTTTTTAACATCACATCCCTGATTTCATCTCTTTTTAAACTACTAACCTCAGATTTCCACTTTCAACACAAATCCAAATCCAAACTTGAGAACAGTAATTTATCTCAAAATTACAAATTTTTTAAAAAAATGTCTTTTACAAACAAAATCACTGGTACACTGAAGAAAAACAAGTTTCAAACAGGTATTAGCATTTGGAATATATTATCCTCTTCCATTTCTTTTTCTCCAGAGTACCAGGGAAGATGCAGCAAACTGTTGTCATGATATAATGAAGTCATGTTTGGAAAATTGTGAGTTATTTCAGGTAAGCCTTTGTGTTGCCAAACTAGAATGTAGCAGCACTTCAGACTGTCACTTTTTATAATGTTTGCCTATAAACTTTTTTCCAGTGTGGGTTTGAAATGGTGCCCAAAAGCAAACAGAGAACAGGTGGGATTCTGAGGCACGAATCCACCCAACAGCTTCACTGCGAAAATCAACCAGTTCAAACTGTTCAGAAACTCCCATCAGCACATAAACAACCTATGCTGCAAAGTTAACTCCCCCTGGGACACTACATGTGGATTTTTGCACTGTTCTGAAATTTAGGGACAAATTTTGAACTGGTGTCCATGCTGCACCATCAAACCCAGTGGCTCCCCTGTGGCTGACAGCAGGATTCTTTCCCTGCTCCCCAGGCAAGGCTCGATGACCTGCTATCACATCCAGCTCCTCCAGCCCTCTTACAAGTTCTGCCTTGGAACTGGATCCTCAGCCTTCACCAGAGGCATGTGAACCAGCCCCTTCCCCTTGCTGGGTTTGTCACATTAGATAGAAAGATCTTTTTACAGTGAGGGTGGCACTGGCACAGGTTGCCCAGAGAGGTGATGGATGCCCCATCCCTGGAAACATTTAAAGCCAGGCTGGACAGGGCTGTGAGCAGCCTGGTCTGGCTGAAGATGTCCCAGTACCTTGCAGGGAGGTTGGACAAGATGACCTTTAAAGGTCTCTTCCAACCCAAACCATTCCTTGATTCTAAGGAGGCACAAGATTCCTTTTTAAGCAAATCCTGCAAATCCTGTAACTTTGGCATTGGTTCCTCCTGCAATGCACCTGAATTACACCAGTCTGCCACCCCTTAGAACACCAAACAAGCAACAAAGGCATGTGCAGAATGACTCTGGGTGTTCTCAAACACTGCAGGACAGGGGACACTGCTTCTGCTATTTTCTGCTCTCAGCTACGTCCTCATTCGTAGCAGTGGTGCACACAATGTATTTAAACTTTATAGGTGGAGCTGTTGAACAATACTGCCATGGAAAACCAAGCTGCAGTTAAATAAACAGCTGTGAACTTTTTTCTCTGCCTGCTCATGCAGCCTCACAGCATGGTTTATGCCATCCAGCCATCAACTGGAGTAAAGACTGTTTGTATAAAAGCCATGACCACAATAGAGGACTGGGGACACTCTGACTGCTCTATTTCAGATTATTAAGATACACAATTGTATTCCAAATCATGTTTCTGTTCCAGATTCGGTCACTGAGCGGTTTATACTTCCTTAGGTTTCAATTATTATTATTATTATTATTATTATTATTAGTCTCCACCTAATAAAATGTTAACAAAGAGCTGCTTATCTTAAGTCTCAAGTCATTTAGTTACTTAGTTACAGAGCAAAATAATGACACAATCAGCTAATAGCTAACCCAAGCAAAGACTCTCACACAGCTCTCCAGAACACAAAAGCCTCAGACCCCATCAAGCCACTTTCACTTCAAAAGGCTTTAGTAAATAACTAAACACTCACCACAGTGTGCCCAGAAGGGTCAACAGACCTGACCTGTCAAGAATCCAAGAGGTTCATTGCAAAATTGAATGTCCCCACAGGGAACACCAGGCTGCCAACCACCACTGCTGCTGCTGCTTCTCCTACCCTTCCTCACGGCTTTCCTGTCATTGAGGGAAGTCCAGCAAGACCACGCTGGATGAACAACATGGAATGGAGATGTCAAATAGGTTTCATGACTTTTTGCAAGTCAAGCCCAAGGCTTGAGGCTTTCCCCAGCAGGCAGCCCAGGTATCACCAGTCAGGTGTGCAGCCTTCCCTCCCACCTGCCAGGGACAAAATGATGGGATTCTCACTTAATTTAAGCTGGCAGACCAGTATTAAGAGCATCTCATCTCCTCTTCAGACAATGGATGATAAAAATCAGCCTGCAAAAGACATGCCACCAGTTTAAGAATGCAGAGAGTCATTCCTGGCCATGGTGACCATCTCCCCTTAGCCAACAGCAAAACAAAGGCTCCTCAGACAAAAGGGCACAAAGCAGTGCTTGCAATTCATCCATCAGCTGCTCCAGAGCCACTGAATTCCTGCTGTCCCATTTGTACTGTCACTGTCAGCCAGCTGCCAGCTCTGCCCAGCTCTGCCTCCGCCAGGCACCATCAGGAAGTCTCTGTTCTGATAAAACGCTTTCCTTTCCAAATTGCTACAGTTCCTCCCATAATTTTAAAACACTAACAGTTTATTTTTTTTTCTAAATCCATTGTCCCTGAACAAGACTCCAAAGAGCACGAATCATTTCCCCCTCATCCAATGTATAAAAACCTTAGTTGCTCAAACCTGATGAGAAAAGATCTGGGCCTTGTAGAAAAGCTTCAAACACAAAACCTGAAAGAGCTATCCATGATAGTTACAGACATAAATATGCGGCAGATTCTAAGTCTAGTTCCTTTAACACAAACTCCTGGGCTGCTTTATTAGATAGATTTTCACAAACCAAAGTGCCAGATTCTTCAAAATAAGTTTGTCCTGGCATGTTTGTCAGTAGTGTTGTCCTTACAGAATAAGGACATAACCATCTGACGGGTAAAGAGACAAAACCAGACCAAAAAAACTCAAAAATTACGTAAGGAACAGGAATAATCCTCTTGCCCTGGAAATGAACATTTGCAAAATAAAGTTGCCACATCATACGTGGCTGGTGCTCCAGCAAGTGTGGAGCTTCCAGCCACACTGACCTGCTGGAGCTTGGACCTCCACACCATGTCAACTCCTATTGAGTGCTACATATAATAAAACCATCTAAAAGAAGTGAATCTCCTCCAATTGCAATAACTTGCCAATGTCATCACGGGTAAGGGAAAATATTACACTGCACTATATCTTGTTTTCCTAAGCTTCGAAGGCTCAGAAAAATAAAAAAAATCTGGTGAGCAACAAAGCGTTTTGCCACTTGTCGGAATCCCTGGGCAAGGAAAAAAAAAACAAAAAAACCCTCTGCATAGGTTTTTATCCCCATGTGATTATATCCCACCTGTTTTGGGTCATGCTCCTTGGCAGCAGGTAGCAGTCCCCAAGCAGCATTTGGCCCTGGCTGCAGCCACCCAGGCCCCATCACACCCAGCAGAGAGCAGTGGGACCAAACCCTGCGAGGATGGTCCCCTGCTATGATGGTTGACACAGGTGAGGGACACAAAAAGCTTCATCAAGACTTCGATGGCTGCCAAGCAGTTGGGTGGATGTGTCTCACTCACCCCACAGTTAAGGAAAGCCTAGTTCTTAAAGAGAAAGAAATTATACTTGTCTGGGCTCCGTGCAGAGATTAAAAATTCCTCCAGCTCGCAGCCTGATTGCTCCTACCTGTCTTTATAGAGGTGATTGTTGAGTTACGGCTGCACAGCCACGCAACCTGCGTCAGAAACGCCAAGTATCACATGCTCCTGGGCTTGGCCGTGTGCTTTGTGCTGCTGGAAGCCAGGCCAGGGAAGACTCAGGGCATGCCAAGTTCAAAGTAAACAGCAGAGAGACCAGCAAGGCCACCTCCTGCTGCTGGGAACTGCCCTGCCACTTTCTTCCTGTTTGTCCCCATTCCTCACGGTCTGCTCCTTGCAGGGTGAAGAGTTCTCTACACAGCAGCACCATGGGACTGATCTACAGATAGGGCCAGAAACAGGAAAGCACCAGGGTGGCTTCTGCACGAAGACTTGGCAACCGTGGAGGGGAAGAGCACCCTCAACCCTCAACCAACACTAAACCCCCTAAAATTACTCTGCTGCCTTTTGTAATTTCATCAGCTTGATGAGAAACTAAAGGCCATCTTCAGGATGTGAATGTTTGGTTCCGGGCACCAAATCTTGACCATTTCTGTTCAAGTCATAAACTCCACCATCCGCCTAAAAGTAAGAGTGAGAGTGTCTCTGCTAAGTGAACTGAGGAGTACAACAAACCTAACACCCATGTAACAGAATCTCAAAAATAATTAACTGCTCTTCCAACTCATTACAGAAGTCTTCTCATGTAATCTATTATACAATACAAAGGGGAAATGAATCACGTTTTGCCAGAACCTCAAATGAAAAGCTGAAAAAAAAAAAAATTAATCTTCTCTTTCTAAAAAAGCAGAATTTGAAACGAGGAACATTTTCTTATTGTTTCTTCTTTCAGCAAGAGAAGAACTTCAAATCTCCCTGACTGAATTCTGCACGTAACCAAGTGGCAGAGCAATTAAACCAGCTCCTGTTGTTCAACCCAGCCTTAAAGTTTGCTTGGGAAAGGCTCCATAATAAGATATACAGCCTTGGGAAAGCGTACAAGCACATATATTTGGTTGCAAGAGGTTTTTCTTGGGTTTAGAATTTTCTTCCATCTATTCCAGTCTGTAGCTCTTTTTCAGGTTCTTTATTTGCATTTCAAGAGCAACATAAAACCTGAACAGAACGTAGCATAGATCCAAACATAAAAACAGAACCTTTTTCTTCCAGGTTTGCCAAAGGCCATGCTCAAGACTATTACTGCTCAACGTGCAAAAGAAATAAATTACAACTGGGAGGTTAAAAATTGCACAATTCAATGTTGCAGTGTTAGTTCTGGAGGCAGAGAACATCTATTCAGACTCCCTACAAGCAAGTCAGCAGTTGTTTCTTTTGTACACGGTCCCATTTTTACTTGACTATACAAATCCTCTTAATTTTAGCAGCTCGTCTGGAAGTCTCATCTTGCCTGCTCCCCTGAAATTCATCTCCCCCCCACTTCCTAGAGCGGGATTTGAAAATAGTCACTGGAAACAATATCCCCAAAACATCCTCTCAGCACTTTTGAGAGTCCCATCCACAACTCACATGGATACAAACCACGGGATACTCTCCAAACACTTCAAAGCCTCAAGGCATACCAGGCTCCCTTTCAACCGAGAGCAATATTTAGGCAAGAGGCATCACAGCTTGTTTAATTCCAGCTCCACACGGAGGACAGTCTCCAGTGGGGACAAAGAAAGAGCAGCACAAGCCCTGAAGTGAAAAGCCAGGCTGGCTACCTGCCCTTCCAGGTGGCACACAACCACCCACACAATGCTCCACCTGAACTTCCAGACACCTCCGTCACTCCTGACGGTACCAGTGGCTCCTGGGCACTTTGCCATGCTAATGGAAGAGGGTTCAAATGCTTCTGAATTGCCAGAAGAGCTGTTACTGAGCTGTGGTTCACTGCAGATTTATTAGAGAGTCTCCACGTTAATCCTGCACGGGTGAGATACCTGTGCTACCCTGCTGAGTAAACAGTATCAGGGAAATCTGGGTACTTCAATGCTGTAGTATCTCAACAGCACTGCTTTTCATCAATAAACAATGTTTAACAGAACCATGCTCAAGAAGTACTCAAAATTTGAACTGGGTGTTTAAAACTATTTTCAAGAACTGTCGGGTGCTGTTCAGAATTAGAAGCTGTATTACTTTCCTTGAAACAAATTAAATATTGCAACACTGAGACAGTGAGCTTTCCAAACTTGCAAAGCCAGTCTCCCGAGAGAGAGCAGGTTCTGCTCCTGCCCAGCAGCAGCTCCTGCCAGCAGCTCACCTCTCCACACAGCCCATCCTAAAGGAAACGTAGCATGAACCTCACCGAGGTTTTCTGCCCCACAACTCTTTACTACAGTTTGAAAACTAAGCTCTTGCCTGGTGTTCTGATCAATTTCTGTCCATCCAACCACAACTGAACTTGCTGCAGCCCACCAAGGCATCCCCAGCCATAGCATCCCACTCCAAACCCCACTCAGAAACAGCCAAAAGTCCCCTGGGAGAACCCCTGAGGTGTCACCAAATTTTTTTCCTTCCATGTAACAAAACTCTCTTCAAAATAGAAAAGCTAAGAGTGGGAAAAAAAAAATAAAAATACAACCAAACTATGATTTTCTCATCCTCAACCAGCCTCTCATGCTCATTTTATTCCCTTCCCAGCCTTCAACACATTTCCCTTTCCAGTAAACCCCCACAAAATGCAAGCCATTTCCTTGGTACAAAGGAATTTTCCCCTCTTCCCAGTTCTTGTGGCTTTGCTTGACACGGTGAATGTCCCAAACTGATGAGCCAGTTCTTTTGTGGGGAAGGAAAAGCAATAATTACACACAACCTGCAACGTGTGAGGAGGGGAATGAAAGTAGGTCAGGTCTCAACTCCTCAGCTTCACTGGGGTTCACCAAATGCTTTCACTTACAGCCACTTGAAAAATACAATTAAAATAATAATAGCACAGCAAGTGAACAAAGCAGCACCGTAGAATTCAACTGTTCTCTCCCTTTCTTTGATATGGATAATGGCATTTGTGGATAATGGCATTTGTGGATAAGAGGCATAAAAACCTGAACCAGCAGAAAATGAAGCCCACATGACACATCCCAGTATCAGGTGCTCTGATACTCAGAAGTCATGGAAAAACAAACCCATAAAAAGGCATTTCTTTGGAAAAAAAAAAAAAAACAAACAAAAACAAACAAACCAAACAAAGAAACCACCAGTGATAATTAAGAGATGGGAAAGGACAATCTGGAGACGTACATAATCGGTTTATGAATTATAAGCCGGTCTGGAAAGTTAAAAAAAAAAAAAATCCACATTAAAAAAAAAAAATCCACTCCTCTTACAGAATCTCTTGTTTTGCAACTGTCCTGGTTGGGAAGCACAGTCCCCAAGGAGCAAATGCCAAGGCAGTTCTGCTGACGCTCCCAGCTCCGATTGAAACCCGAAGGGCCAAACTTCCAGCACAGCCCTGGCACTCCCAGCGCACGTTTCGTAATTATAACAGGAGCTGTTGGCTGCTGCACTCCTGCAAATCTGGTCCTTATTTAAGATCTGACTCTTACAAAGTCGCTCCAAAGTTGCTCAGTTGCTCCAACTTCTCTTTCAATCAGCTCAGAAGTCAGTTTAGTCCCTGGTACTGCAAGACGGCATCTGTGATTTGGGGAGCGCGCTGTGCCAAATCTCCCTGAAAAAAAAATCCCACTGCAAACACACACTGCAACGTGCTGAGCCTAAACTCAAAGGTCTGAGCTCCAAATCAGCCCCCAGATTGCTCAGAGGATGATTTTACACTGGCAGGCCCTGTGCCAAACCAAATATTGCCCCGTTTCCCACCGCCACCACTAACACAAACCAGTGTCCTCTGCAGAAGATGCTCCCACTTGTCCAGATGGGATTCACGGTCCCTTTTCAGCCTGAATTTTGCACTTCTTTAACTGCACTGAAGTAAATCTTCTCCTCTAGTCAAACCAGGTGTGCTGTTACACACAGACAAGACATAACTTGCCAAAGTGGGTGATGGTTCTTTTAAAAACACAAGATTTAAACTGCTCAGGAGCACTGCTTCGAAGAAAGTCTCTTTCCCTCTAAAGCTTCAATCTTGAAGAGTCTCAAAATGTTTAACACTTAAAAAATCTGACACTTCCAACAAGGAATTTTCCTCTATAAATGACATAGAAAAAGACATAATTAAGTATTTTTCTAGTGTACCCATCTGATCCTGAACTAAACACCCATTTCAAGAAAACACCAACCTCAGAATGTTTTTGTTTAAAGCCATTTAAAGATCATTTCTAGTGAAGCTGGGAAGCTGGATATAGAAATAAGCTCATTAAGAGCTACGCTATGGGTATTATTAAAACACCACAATAGTCCATCGTCTCATGCATACACAGCCTTGCATAACTGGAGAGGTCAGCATTTTCATTGTAAATTCTGCTTGCAGGGGCTTCAAATTTGCCTGTGAAAAAGTTGCCACGGCCTGAAATTTGTTGCTATTTCCCTGCCAAGGAAGAACTATTTTAACGTTAGGAAACTATGCATTCAATAGAGGTGGCCGCTGGTTTGGGGTTTTATCTATACAAGTGGTTTTAAAGTATATATATAAGAAAAACCTCACAATTCAGCATCTTTGAAAATGTTCTGGCTCAAAAAAAAAACAAAACAAAACAAAAAAAAAGACCAAAATAAACCCAAAAAACCAAACTCTCACTAAAGGAATCAAATTCCTCAAAGTTAATAATAATTATACCCCTTCAAAAGGCTTCAACTGGGTGGCAGATAAGCCTAAAACACGCAATTATTTCTGCTACTTTGCAAAACAGTAGCCACACTGGGAGACTACCAACTCCCAGTGCCTCATCAACACGAACTGTAAATAACAACCCTACCCACGTCCAATTAGTTTGAAGCTCAGGACCATGCCCCTGCTAAAGGGCTGCAGATTTGAAACACAGAATGGACACATTTAGACTGATTTAATCTGGCTGCTTTGTACAATTCCCCAGAACCTCAGCTAGAAAATCCTGTACTGGGCCAAACAACTTACTGAACCAGATCCCTGAGAGGGCATCCAGCCCTCACCCGAAGCTGTGGGGATGTCACATTCCTCTGTAATGGGCTTTAATAATTGCCCTTTCCTGGAAATAAAATTAAAAGGAAAATAAATGAAGAAGATAAAGCCGACTCCGGTTTAACTAATCGGTTTGAATTCTTAATTTAATTTGCAGATATCAAAGCCGCTGCTCTTGTTCTAAAAAAAGAAAAAAAAAGCCAAAACAAAGCAGTCAAAAGGAAACCCTGGGTGGACAACTTGCTTTATTTTTTTCCTACCGAACTAGAAGCAGCCTTCTGGTGCTTCTACACCACCTCTGTCTCAGGAAAACGATGGACGTGCAGGGTCCCCCCAGCCCTGTGACCTCTTGGCAGGGTGGCACTGGCTGGAGAGGACCCATGAGGACACCCCAGGATGGGGAGTGGGACAGGGGGCATCCCACCACCACAGCATCCCTCCCTCCTCCACACTCTGGAGCACCTCAGAAAATCCCACATCCTGACCCAAGCAGGTCACAGCGGCTAAAGAAGGATCTCCAAGTGGACAGTGCTGACCACTGCGACCACAGGTGACATTAATCTTTAAGCACTGCCAACATTTTTACAAAAATGAAGGTACCTTGCCCATATGACTCAACACTTTTGCAGAAAGGAAGGTACTGTGCTGAATACACCTATTTTTGGATGTTGTTTAGTGTCGGCAAGTGGCTATGACTGATTAAATCCCAAAGAAAAACTCATTACTCACATCCACACATCACCCCTTAAAATGGGTTTCTCCCCTTCCCTGCTACTCCTGGGAACCCCCCAAATGTAGGACCATTCTGAACTACCATTTCCACAGGACACAGAAATAGGCTGTCCCTTGTGGAAAGCTTAAATTAATCCTTTGAAATTTGACCTAAATTAAAAGAACTGAAACGCGTTGTCAGGGGCTCCGAGTGGGTGCTCCAAGGACGGTGTCAAGGCATTGCATGTGGGTAAGAGACCAAATTAGCTGCCCAGCAGGATGATAACACACAGCCTGGGCAAGGAGAGGTCAAGGGAGAGCTCAGTATTTATCAAATATATGTCTAAACTAATTATTCAGTTCACAAAGTAACCCTTCAACCCATGTGTGCGGTCAGAGCCCTTGTGAAACGCTGGCCATCATCAAAGGCCTGGGCACACACAGGCTGAGAGAATGGTGCCTTTGTACACGCTGGGGGAGGCTTACTTCTAAATATTTCAAGGCAGAAAAAGTCCTTCTGCTCCCTAGGACAAAAAACACGTATGTAAACACTTGATGTGAGATGTAATTTGCGAGCTGACAGTCCCCACAGAAGTCCCACAGGCCCTGTTTCTGCCCACGCAGCGCAGCAGCCCCGGGGTTTGCCATCACTGCTGGGGAATGAAGCACCACAGCTGAGAGCCACCACTCTCAGGGAGCACCCACAATATCAGCACCAACATTGTCACTCATAAGGGATCGAGATGCCATTTTCAGTGCAAACACCTTCACACAGACCAGAGCAACATCCAATGCCAGGGGGGGATATTTATTTACTCAAGACTGGCTGAGAGCAGCCAAAAAGCACAGCACCTTAATGCATGACACCTTGCACTAATCCATGCAGCTGATTACCCTGTTAGACAAATACTGCTTGAACTGAAACACACACTTTAGTATTATTTTGTACATAGCCAGATATTCTAACAGAAATTATTGCAAATGTCCCTAAAGTTACGTATAGCTGAGAAGGTAATTTCTCTGTTACAACCAAAGGAACAAATCTCAATTCCTGTTGATGCTGTGTACAGCTTTTCCAATAGTCCGTGTCACTAAGACAATAAACAATAACAACCCAGGCACTTTGTATTATACAGAAATAAACAAACACAGACAATTCAGGGCATGTCCATGAAGGAGGACTCGGGAACAGATCAGCAAGTGTCACCAAAGGTCATGGCCCCGCCGACCTTCTCAGCTGGCATGAAATGTCATAGCTCTAATGACTGCAGTCAGCAGCCCCATTGAAAATTTACATTATTAGAGCACCTGACCCCCCAAATTAGCTTCACCCAAAATGTTTTAGCATTTACTAAATTAAAAAAGAAGTCTGCTTTGTCTTCGAAGAGATCTTTTGAAGGGTTTTTTTGGTTTGGGCTTGGAGAGCTTGTGGGTGGCAGTGATAGAACCCAGAGAAGGTGATTGTGTAAAAACTTGGTTTTGTTTTGGTCTTTCTTTTTTCTTATCAAAGGGTTTAATGAAATACATAAAGGAGGTTTTATTTCCCAAATCTCAGATATAAATCCCACACAATTCCCTGTATTCTGCAGCATAAAAGCTCTTATTATGCCACTAACTTAGAAGTATTCCTGATTTTTTTTTTTTTTCTTGTTTCTGGTAATGATTTGGGTTCTCACATCTAAAATTGTTTCACATCAGTAACATTCCTGCCCAGGAAAAAAGTTTGTAATCTTTTTTAACGATTTACTACTTGATAAAACCCAGATTTCACCCCCTACATGTTCAGCGTGTAAGAGACATATATTCTCAAACTGTGCTTTCCAAAATTAAAAAAGCTATTCTTTCGCTGAAAAGTTGAAAAATTATCAGTCACCATTCAAAAAATATTGCACTTCTTCCCGTAAAACACTTCTCCAATCTTTAATCACATTCTTTCTCATTTAACCCTAAAACTAGGGGACCTCACCACACAGCTAGTCTGAAACCAGAATTATTCATGATTTTGTCATTCCCCTGAAAGGCCAAAAAGGCACCAGATGTTCAATTAACAAATCATACAGTAAGTGGCAACAAGAGTTGGGTTTGTTTTGTTGTTTTTTTTTTTTTTAATCTCAGGTTACCTTCAATAGAAAAAAAAAAATTAGCTATCAACAATCTCTCTGGCTGACAGACGACAATACTGCTATTCTTTGAGAATTTTCTTCAGGAATGCTTGCTAGGGAAGAGGGCTCATCATCTCTAAATAGTTCATCCCCTGCCATCAATAAAAATGTACTTGGAGCAGATTCTAAAAATGCGTTAGCTGGTGACGTCTATTTTTAGAGGCAGTGGATAGAAACAAAAAAAAAGTTTTGCATGAAGAACTGTTAAATAAAAACGAAGCTGCATCCATGGACATGAGTAGTAGAACGTGTAAAGGTCAAACTCTCTGCAGCAAGCCTGCCAGGTCAGAAATGCTCTGTGGACTATTAGATCAGCTTGCCAGCTGAGTTATTAGAACTGTGATCACTCCTCCAAAGGACAGATACAACCTTATGAAAGAAGCCTCACTTCCTCCCCCAGATGCTCAGAGAGCAGGAACGATCCAGCACAACACAGTAAAATCATTCTTCAACGCAATCAGCTCACAACAATAAAAAAGCAGCCCCTCCTGAGCTCTCCAGAGAAGAAAAGGAGAGCTTGAGGAACAGATAAACCTAGAAAAACATAGCAACAGGTGCAAGCTCAAAATAGGAGATTTTATCAAAACACCTCTTTCAACATGAAGGTCTAGATTGGCTTTTGCTCTCACAGCAATAAACTACAGCCCTTCTATTGAGCTCTCAACATCTACACCTTCAGAACTTGTGATCCAGATACTGCACCACCGATTGTGCTTGGATATTAACACCAACAGGGAAGTCTGTCCTCAGTACAAACACCAACAAAGCTGCAACACAACACCACTTTGCAGAGTGAACAAAAAACTGAAAAAACTGGCAACACTGAACATTCACAAATAAAAACTACTGAGATTCATTTTTCTCTGGACTCCTCAGGTTAAGACAATCCCAAAGAGCAGCAGCCACTCATCCGCTTCATTCCCCGGGACAGCAACACGTAACAGCACAAAAGTGCCACAGACTGGTTTCCTTAAAGACTCATTCCTGAAAACTTTCATCTGTACACTCTGATTATACAACGTGATGACAATCCCAGGTGAAATCACTGACACCACTGGCTTGCACAAGAATAAACAAACGCACGCTTGTACAAACACAGCCCAGGCCAGAGCAGGGAAAGTCAGAAACCGTAACTCTCCAGGGCTGGTCTGTTACTTGCCTTAGATTTACCAGAGCACATGGAAAGGTGTCGACTTCTACTTCAGATGTCCAAGCATTTAAAATTAATGTCTTTTAAGGAATTAAGTATTCTAGAGTGATTTACCTTCGGGTTCCACCGTGGTGTCTTCAACAACTAAATTAAATGAAGGTCGAGCCAGGGAAAGTCCAGCCATGGTGACCACCACCAGGCAGATAAGGCAACCCAAATCCCAGCTGACCATCTTTTTAGAGTAAATTCCTGGTCCATTTCCATATCTCCATGTGGACTTTAATCCCATCTGAACTCCTCTAGAGAAGCATGGAGAGAAAGTCGTGCCTTCGGCCAGGGTAATGCCTCCTCCCTTGGAACGACGGCGGCTGCTGCGGGGAGGAGAGAGATTGTCAGTAAAAACATCTCCAAACACAAACCAAAAACCTTCATAAAGCCTCAAACAGAGCCGAGGTGAGAGGGAGGAGGATGGGAAAAATAGTTTTCCAGCTTCAAGAATATGTGAAAAGTGAGTGACTTTTCATCTTCTGTTAGCAGTTTCCATCATCACCTGAGGCGTAACCAAGTCCTCCTTGTTTTCACAAAATCACTTCTCAGCACATATTGAGAGCTATTTTACTGACAGAAAAACATACAGGATTTCAAAAATGAGAGGCACACACATGTGCAGGCACATAACCTGTAATGCTGCAAAATTACCACAATTATACAAATTATATTCTTGTTATTGTTTGAAGGTTTATGTAAGTTTGCCTTGTTTTTCATTCCTTCGCTTAGGCAGCTCTGCAGCCAGATGAATTTGCAGGAATTCAGTAATTTTCCACAAGAAAACTAGCTGAAAAATGTACTCCTTAGACTGTGAAAAATCTGTAAGACTACTTCAACTCAGGACTGCCAGCTTCCCCATGGATGTACCTTCTTCTGACTCAGTTCAGGATCCTTTGGAAGCCCCTGAGTCGTGGACTCAGGTGAAAGGCTCAAGTCTTTGCAGTGGTACTTGTTTGCTACACTGCATTAAAGGCAATTAAAATCTGTATAAAATATGCAGTATAGACTGCAGTTTCACAGGAGACCTGCCCAGCAGCACTTTCCATCCATACATGCCAAGCTGTGTGCACAAACCTTTCTTTTCTCAGTCTCTCAATGATGCTTATTGAAATATATTTTTCAGAGGTGGGGGGAAAAAAAACCTCGAAAAAGTCTGTTTTATTCACAATAAAACAAATTTAAATGGATGGAGTTAAGTGGCAATCCAGGCATGGTCTGATAGAGAAGTGGCACCTAAGGAACTGGCACTCCCTTCAGGGAACCCTGTTGCCTCCACACTGAGATGTCAGGTGAGGGTCAGAAGAGCATCCTCCTCACAGGGTGATTTGACAGCTCAAGCAGAAAATTAGACCTGATTTTCCGCTTCAGAAATGAAAGACGGTAAAACCTCAGTAAATGGATAAAACAAGTAACTGCAGCAATTGTTCTAATCTGGTCAATGATTCATTTTAGATGTGATGAAACCCAACTGAAATTTGGAGAGCACTTGTCTGGAAGGGGAAAAAACACAAAACAAAACCTCTTTTTCCCTCCTGCCCTCAACACTTGAAAATTAAAGAGTGTGGAGATAAAGTCAAACTTCTCCAAACTCCTTGTCATTGGGATTTGGTGTGGGATCTCAGCATGCAGGAGCAGGGACAAAGATTTTCCTTTTATAAAGCCAATCATTTAAAAAGTTGATTCTGATTTTTATTAGCCTTGTGCTCACTGCTACGAAGTTCACAAATGCTGTTGAGGCATCTTTTACCTTGGGTACAATACACAGTAACTTCTGGAGTCCATAGAAACAGGTTTTGGATGACACAAACAAGTCACTTGAGGAAAACGATTAATACATGGTATCCCAGGTGAATCCCTGCTACTTCAGGGCAAGCTTTTTTTTTCAACTCCATTGGTATCACCTCAAAGCCCTGTCCCTCCTGCAGAGATTTCAGCCTGGCTCGAGCATCCCAGACCACAAGCTAGCAACTACCATTAAATTTCCAGTGAAAACACCACCAGACCACTGCACAAACATTTGCAAAGAGCTTGCCCAGCCCTTCTCTAAACAAGCACAGAGCAGGTGTAGAGCTGAAGAGAGAGCTCTGTCTTTGGGACCAGTTTGTGTCTGGAGCAGGACCGGAGCAAACCCCCCAGGATGCCACCACCCAGGTCCAGTGCCCACCTCGCTGTCTGGGAGCCACAGCCCTGCAGCTCAGTTTATCCAGCTGTGAAGTGGGCAGAAAACCCCTAATGAACAGCCTGGATGTAATGCTGATTTAATTTCCATAAATCATCCTGTAAGCTCCGATTAAAGTCTATGTTGATAAATGCAAAACCCTATTATGGTTTTGCAGAAAGAAAACATACCAGAACGCCAGCATGTATTTCAGTCTCCAAGAGCATTAATTCCACTGACATTCCTGCAGTTTCAGATTTTCAGACTACACTAAACGCCACTGGAAGCACATTTGTGGCTCCTGTCCTCATCCTGAATCCAGAAGTGTGGCACAAGGCTACTTGGCCACGCATCTCCTCACCTGAAGACTTTTTGTGGCTCCTGCGCCTCAACATCTGCCGGCAGAAAGAACGGATTCATCCACAGGGCAGCAGCAAACTCAAAATCCAGGCTTGAGAAGGCGCAACAACGCAAAAATCAGAGCTCTGCACCCATCCATGGAGCCAAGCCACTCTTTACCACCGGGCCGGCAAACAGGCTTCAAGGATTGCCCTCTCCCAAAAGAAGTGAAGTCCGGCGAAGAAGAAACGAAACCAAATTCTTTTCATAGTTCAATTGCCACAGTTGCTGGGGGACGAGTCCCTGGAAAGACCTCCTGTGCTGGATAATTATGTACCTCTATCTCAATGTTTGGAACACAGCCCCAGCATGCTTTTTGGCCTCCACAATTCTGGCTTCCTGACTACAATACCATAATCCCTCCTGGAGTCTCAGACTCAGTGAAAGCCACACGTAGTGTTTATTTTTCCCCTTGAAAGGGAACTCTGTCTCTCTTCTCAGCCTACACTTTGGGGAGGAGTTGTCAGCCCCCAGTGATTGATGGCTCTCCTTGCCACTCGCTCATCAAGTCAATTTTCACCTCGTCACATACCTGCCCAAATTTTCTTTGCCAAACTGACAAGCATGGGAAAGCAGACTGGTTTGGGAGCCCAACCAAATTCCTCCAAGCTGTACTTCAGTTTAAACACACTCGCGCACACAAACAAGTAGTACTTGTTCAGCAGTGGCATTAATTAAATTCAATGCTCAGTGTTCTTTTTAATCTACTTGCATTGTTGTTTATAAGATGTTTATCGCTCCCCAGGGACAGTACGATTTGTAGAGCGTGCTAACCAAATCAATACATTGCTCACTGTACAACTTTTCAGCATCTTCCTCAATTAGGCGGGGAACAGCAAAATCTGAGCGAAACAGGGATCTTCCCTCCACAAAGAAACCTCAAGCGCTCTAAAAACCCAATAGCTCCGTCAGAAAAATCCAGGTGGATGAAGCTTTAAAGCTAACAGTTTCATATACACAATTCCACTGACGGAGGAATTCTGTATGGATAGAAAATGCAGACATATACATCCGTCTACAGAAATATATATACACATATATATATATCTAACAAGACTCTTCAGCAGAGTTCAATCTCCAAGCAAATCTGAGCATCACAGCTATTAAACATTAATTCTGGAGGACTAATGGGAACCGGCTGGCAGCTTCAGTACTTTTTCATTGTTTGAACTTCTTTCATTTGCTTTCCAGGACTATCCTGTTTTTCTCAAGTCTTTTGCCACCAAGAGATCGGGGAGGAGGGGGTAAATCTGCATTTTAATTGACATTCCAGAGAGCGGGAGAAGTCCAGAGGCTGCTGATTGCTGCTATTCAGCCCAAACAGGCTTTTCAGATGAAAATGAGAAAAGGCTAGTGGAAGATTTACAGGGATTTGGTACAAAGGAGACAATGAAGTTTTAAATGTTGATAGCGTTTCACACCAAACGCATAATGGGTCCCGGTTTGAAGGGGCCGTTTTGCATTTAAATCTATATCTCATTGACGATTTCTCTCCCTCCTCATCTCAGACGGGGCGGTTGTGCCCCCCCCCCCGGCCCCGCTCCCGCAGCACGGCGGGGCAGGACCGGGCTCCGAGCCGGGGCCGGTACCGAGCCCTCCTTCCGCAGCCCGTGCTGCCCGTCCTGCTGTCAGCGCCGGAACCATCCCCAAAAGACACCCACGGGGATGCGGGCAAGGCAGGGAACAGCGGTGCTGCTCGGGCTTTTCTCCCCGCACCGCAGCGGCGACCGAGCGACCACAACCTGACCCGCAGCTCCACCAGGGAACAGAACGGAGCCCCGCACCGGGGCACCCCCGAGCCCGGCACCGGGGCATCCTCGAGCTCTGCAGCAGGGCACCCCCGAGCCCCGCACCGGAGCACCCCCGAGCCCCGCACCGGGGCATCCCCGAGCCCCGCACCGAGGCACCCCCGAGTTCTGCAGCAGGGCACCCCCGAGCCCGGCACCGGAGCATCCCCGAGCCCCGCACCGGAGCACCCCCGAGCCCGGCACCGGGGCACCCCCGAGCCCCGCGGAGCGCTGCAGCGCGCACAGAGCGCGGCCCCGGGGCCGCCCCTTCCCCCGGCCCTCCCGCTGCCTTTACCTGCGGCGAGAGCGCCGGGCGGGCTCCGCTGGCTCGGCGGCGGCTCCCGGACTGGGGCGCGGTGCCGAGCGGCGGCTCCCGGGACGGGGCCAAACTCCCGTCACAGCGGCCGCGGTCACAGCGCGGGCGGCCCCGGCTGGCGAGCCCGCAGCGGCGCAGAGCCGCGCATCCCCCGCGGGACGCGCCCGGGCCAGGCAGGAGGGCGGGCGAGGCGAGGCAGGAGCCGGCCCGGCGCCCCGTCCCGTGCCGTGCCGTGCCGTGCCGTGCCCTGGCTCGGCCGCGGCGGCTACCGCCTCAGAGGGGCGAGCCCGCCGTGCCCGGCGCCAGCTGCCTCCTCCCCCGCGCGGGCATCGCCGAGCAGCGCGCCGCGGGTCCCGCTCCGCTCCATCCAGCCGCCCGCCCCGAGCCGCCGCAGCTTTGTCACGCCGACAGCCCCCTCGGGTGGGAGGTGGGTTTTCTCTCCCCCCTCCCTTTCCCCCTCTCGGCGCACTCCTCCGGCTCCTTCCTCCTCCCCCGGTCACTCCCCCCGCTGCAACCCGAGCCGTTTCCTGGACGGCGCTGCCGGGCTCTGCCAATCGCCGCCGAGCCCCTTCCCCCGCCCGGCCCTCGGAGGTGCGGAGCCGGGAGCCCCCACCCCGCCCGAGGGTCGCGGATGTCCCCGCGGCGCGGACCTGGCGCGCTCGGCAGCACCGGAGAGGGGCGGGAGGGGAGCGGAGAACTCCCCTGCTCCCGCCGCTGCCTGCCCCGGGGAGCGGGACTGCTCATCCCAGTGCCACCGCAGGGCTGCAGGGGAGCAGCTCCCGGACGGGTGCTCCACCGAAAGTTTTCCAGCGGGTTGGGAAGGATGGGGAGCGCGGCAAGTGCCACCGCAGTGGTTGAGCCCGTGCAGCGGCACCGCCACCGCGGCGCTGGGCGGCATCTGCATCCTCACACAAAAATGGTACCAGCTCAGCAGCGGTCCCCGAAATCTCTGCCGGAGTGTTTCTGGCTCAGAAGCCATGGCCGGCCTGTGGCCAGTTCCATCTAGAGGGGATGGTTGGATAACACCCGCTCCAAAAATCACCCTCAGGAGCCTCTCGGTTCAAAGCCTGATTCCAGCTGCCCTGTGAATTGGTCTGACAGTGCGTTTTCAATACCTGTCTGTGTATACTTTTCCAAATGGAAAAAGTTGTCGAAAAGTTATGCAAACATCATTTGTTTGGACACACAGATTTAAAACTACATAATATGAGTATTCAGAATTCAATATTGCTTAGCCCGATCCTTGCTTAATGAAACATTTGCTTTAGATACCATCAACTAAAAGGTTTTGAATATGGAATCCGTGTAATACTTGCTTGTGTAGAGTCAGCTTGACAACAAAATCAATAAGTGGTGGTTGCCTCAAATTTAATCAGTGTTGATCAATTTAATGTTACTTTATTTAAGCTCTGCTGTACATTTTATATGTTGTGTGCAGTGTTGATCAAGGGGATTTTCAAGGACTGAGGCCACACGTAGTGTAACTCTATTTACACACACCTAGACACCAAAAACTCGGAAACGAGTTTTCTGTAGAATATGTACTTACCTCCCAGCATGTATTTTCCCACCACCACTGCAGTCTTTATGAGAGGTGGCAGACAAATTTGTAATTGATTGGAAACACAGGTTTAGTATTTTTTTGTTGTTGTTGTTGTCCCTAAAGCAACAGACGTCTGAATGTTCTAATTGAGAAGCTGAGATGTCACAGTCAAGATCCAATTTTCCCAGCACCGGGCATGTCCATCTCCCATTGAAAACATTGTTAACACATTCTCACATAAATTATTGTCCGGCACAGGAAGCTGCAATACCTTTCCCCATTCATCCATATCTTTGCATACTCTGAAAGAAAAGGAAGCATTCCACTAAAAAAATGACAAATCAGAACACCTATTTCCAAGGTCTGGAAGCACTTGTCAGAATTAATTCTTTTGGAGGATGAAAAGATAGCAGTCTATCAATAGCAGCTTTTTCTCCTAAATGAGCCACATTCTCCTGAAGTGGCCCACAACAACCCAGCTCCTCGATCTGAGAAAAGCAGAAGCATGTTTGGAATTAAAGGGGTGGGGGGGGGGGAGATCAATTCTGTCATCATATTTAGGCTTCAAGAGATCTCAGTGGGCCCAGGGAGCCTTTCATAGCAGTTAGGCTGCTGAATGAGAGCATAATCTCTTTACAGTTTTTTCCTCCTCCTCTCAAAGTGGCTGGGATCTTTTCTGTGAGCCCTCCTGCACGTGAATGGTGTGGCTAATAAGCCTATTAATGAGGTTCCACAGCGGAGTGTGAATAGGTAAATAAGCCCCAATCTGTTGAGGTTCAGGAGCAAGGGCAGTAAAGCCATCATGAACTAAAGGTGACAGTTTGAACTGAAATAGGAACAACAGCTCCAGGTTTCAAGCGAAAGAATAGACAGACAAGGCACACATTCAGGCTCCCTCTACCCCCTACCGAGTCCTATTTTCTCTCCCATTCTTCCTCCTTTATAAAATGTCTTGAGTAGTCACCCATTTTTTCAAAAGCTCTTGAGACGTCCTTTTTCATCCTGGCAATGATACATCAATAGGGAGGAAGGAAAATGAGGACACCAATGCTCCTTTGCCCCGCAAGTTTCAAAAGCAGGAACAGCGCTGTGTGCCCTCGCATATGGAAGCGGGGGAGGAGAAAGAAAGTTAAATTGAATCTTTCAGCCCTGCCAGCTCTTTGTCGCTGCTGTCAGCCGGACTCCGGTCCTCCCTCCGCACGCAGGCAGGGATGCAGTTAATGTTCAACAGGGGCAGGGTCCAAGCCCTGCTCCAGCTGCGGCGAGGGCACAGCTGGCCTCGGCCAAATCCCCAGCGAGGGGCACGCAGAGGTGAGGAGATGGATTTAATCCCCGCCCAACATCTCTTTTACCTGGTGGGGTAAGGTGAAGATGTGCCTGACTTCAGGCTGCTCCTGGGCTGGAACCAGCAGAGCCCAGCTCATCCATAAGAGCCCAGCTCAATCATAAAAGCCCAGCTCATCCATAAAAGCCCAGCTCATCCATAAGAGCCCAGCTGGAAGGGATGAAGGCGGAAGGTTCAGCAGGTGACAAACAGCTCGTGCCGGCGGAGGGATGGGGTGAGATGGGCAAGCGATGCCTCCCGAGTAATGTGGGAAAAGTCACCTCGGAAAAAAAAAGCACAGCATCAAACTTCTGAGCACTCTCAGTTCTAATCCTTGCGGACTCTCTGACATTTCTTTTAAGTGCTGGAGATGGCAGGGCAACCAGGGCTCCACGGGAACCGGCTCCTCCATGGAAATCCAGGGAGGAAGCAGCCCCAGCTCCTGGCACGGCGCAGACAGATGGCAAGGGAGGCCATGGGTACCCCGGGGAAGCAAGTTCTGCAGCACTGATCCGTTCTCCAGGTGCAGGACCTGCTAACATGCCACAGTTCTATCTGATGAAAACAGGAATGAAATACAGGGAGTTGAAGTAGGAAAGGAAAAAAAAAAAAATGAAAGAAAATGAAAGCCTGCACATTCAAATCTTAGAGGTCTATGGGGAGAAACCCTCTAGATCCAAATTCAACCACACACATCACCGAGGGTTTTCTCCACTAGAGAGAATGGGAATCAGCAATTCTTCCTCGTTATTCCGACTTTCCCATCCAAAAAATTCTCCTGCCCATGCTAGATATGATTAAATGCTTGTCTAAGATTTCTTTTTATTTTTTAGGGTTTTTTTTTTTCTTTAAAGTTCTTCCAAAGCTAAGTGTCTAAACCCAAACTTTGGCAGCTAAAATATTTACCTGGTTTCCAAAGTGTTTATGGTTCTCTTTCCAGGCAGCTTGAAACTTTTTTTAGGGTACCAAAGAGCAAATCATAGAAATCCGCTTCTGAAAATATTTATTTTCTTTCAAAGACAAGCAAAGTTGCTCTATAGGTTTTTCAGTGTCTTAGGGAAAAGTCATTTCATATAAAAACAATCCCATTCTAAAATAAAAACTAATACAGAGAGGCTCCCATCACTAGTTCTCACCTGGTATTACTTCAAGATTTGAAAAATTGAGATAACAATTAATTATTTTAATGCCAATAGGTCAATAATTGTCCATGAAAGTGTGAAACAGATGGGCTACCAAGTTCTTTTGCAGCAAAATGTGTATGGGAAGGGGGGGGGGGGGGGGGGGCTGCAGTTTCTGACCCATCAAGGGCTAATTTTACTGAGTGTTTATCAAACAAGAAAACCTCATTTTGGTTAAGCTAGAGAAGGGGACAAAATAATTGCTTTTGCCTATCAATTTTTGATCTTCCTCTGCATTATGAACAGCTGAATATTCTAGGAAATACTTCTTCAGGCAGTGAGGCCAACCAGTTGAAAAAAAAAAAATCTTATTTTCACTGCTGCTGTGTCAATGTCTTGTAATGGCGTTTGGGTATCAACGCTCCCCTCGGGTTGTTATGCCTTGTAGCCATGTAACCTTTCTGCTGCTCCTCTCATTTTGTGTGTCTTAAGGAAAATATTCCAAACAAATATTTGTTGTTTTCGTTACAGTGTTGCAGGATATATTTCAACAGGAAACGTGGTGTGCTCTGAGCAGGGTATTACACTGGGATCCTGGACACTGGATGATTTCTGCCCTTCTCCGTTGGCTTTCCTGGGAAAGGCACTTAATTTGTCTGTGTCCAAGCTCTCCAGCTATGAAATGAGAATAATAGATGCTTCCTGTCTCCTACCCTTTATCCAGTTCATCTATTTAGATGGTAAGCTCCTCATCTCTGGCCATGTTTTTATGCATGGCTTAGAACAATAGGACAGGGATCTCAGCTGGGACCTCCAGGCACTTCCATAATGCAAATATTGAATACTAAATAATCAAAATAAAAGAAAATCCTCAATTTATTATGTATTCCCTCATAAAGAATTTGTCACACGCTGTCCTGGTAGAGCACCCCTGGCTCTCAGGGAACATTTCTGAAAGAGTGGGAAGCAGCATCCTTTGGAGAAGATCTTTTAGCAGTGAGGTCCTTTAAAGCAGACTGCAGAGGAACCCTGTGAATAAACTCCTTCTGAGTGCTGAGCAGGGCACGGCAAGACAGAGCCAGACTTGTAAAAACGAGGAGACAAAGGCTGCAAAGAAAATTTCTCCTCCTGTTACAGAACTTGTGTAAGTTTTGCTTGTTGGCCCAAGCACTCCTCATTTCTGTTTGCAGCTGCTCAGTGCCCGCTGGTGCGAGCCCTGTGTCTCCCTGGCCCAGCCGGTGGTTGTGGCAGCTTCCCCTGCCGTGTTACATCAGATCAGATTCCTCTCTGGTGACACCGCAGGGTTCAGCAGAGGTGCTGGAACTTCCAGGCACAGCCTCGGAGCAGGAGGTGTGAAGTCAGCCTTACACCGGGGCTCGTGTTACAGTTTAAATCCTGGAAGGAGCAGGAAGCTGGAGGGCAGGGACCCACAGTGTGGGCACTCTGTACTGTCTGGGTCCTGTGGCCCAGCTGTCCCACAGCACCAAATCCCAACAGATCCCTCCTGCTCCCCAAATCCTCTGCTGCACTGCCAAGCTCTGCGATTCCAGTTTGCTCTCTCACAGGCCCAGGTGCAGGCACAAGCAGGCACAGTCACTCTGTAGCAATAAAAAAAAATAAAATAAAAGTAATTCTTCTACTTTCCACCTTGGATAATAAAGCACTAAATGCCTACAACTATTTCCCTGCCTCATTCTTCTTAACCCTCAAACATCTTTCAAGTCAGCGTTCTCCAGGCAGTTAATATTCCTTCTCCTCTCCCCATCCCTTGCACATAATTTCCCTTCCCTATCTCCTACCATAGTTTTCACAGGAATTTCCTTTCTCCTTTATGTGTCTCTCTCAGTGAAAGCCATGCCTTTTATCAGCTCCTGTAAGATGACCTCCTCCTCCACTCTGCCAGGTGATTGTGGTACCCACAAGTTCACTTGAGACATTGGGATTGCCTTGGAGAGCAGCCAGTGATCTGCCCAAGAAAGTCTCCACATAAACAGAGATGCACTGAGGTTTAACAACCCTCATTTGTTAACTCTGTAGCCATGTTCACAAGCTGCAGTCCCCAGAAAGGGGATGGAGAGGTAATGGTCAGGCAGATAAAGTCCAAAGACAATTTGATACAGGCATGGGGAGTTCCTTAAACCAGTTCCCTAAAAGGTTTCCCACACACAGACCCAAATTGTCCTTTTTCCCTGCTCCCACAGACCCAGAAACACCCTTTCTCCTTCATTCTTCTCTATTTTAAATAAAGGATTGCAGAGAAGCTTGCTTTGCATGAAATCCAGACTAGCATTACTGAATATTCATATGCATATGAATGAATATTCATATATGTATAAACACACAACCATATTTCAGGGCTGGAAGAGAAGGCCTGCTTTTGATTTAGGTAGCCAAGCTGAGGTCAGATTCCATTTCTTGAAGGATAGCAAAGGTTGTATCGGTGATTGCTGGATGAGAAAAACCCAACAACCCTCATGCTGCTCTCCTGATGCCAATTGAGCAGAGATCCTGCTGGAGACTCCCAGGGCTGCTGAACTCAAAGGGTCAGGGAATGTTGTGCACTGTGGGTACAAGTAAAGAGGCCAGAAACTTGATTACAGGGGAGACTTAGTTAAATATTCACTGGGATTCATTATGTGAAAACCACTAGAAAGGAACAAGTTTCTACAGGAAGGGTAGGGCTGTTTTATTCTTGCTTCTGCTGTGAAATGCTCCTGGTGGCTGTGTAACCCAGCTGCTGTCCTCTAGTGGGAGGAATACAGCAGGTCCGTGAGGATGTGCAGCAAGGGTTTTGCTGGTTTTTAATCCTGGTGCTCCTTTAGTTTGCCAAAGAGAGCCTTGTAGACCCAGCCCTGTCCCTGGGGTGTCCCCCATGGGGGTTTCATGACAAATGGCCTCTCCCTACCTTCCCGAGCTGGATAGGTCCCAAAATTTTGCAGGTCTTTTGAAAAGGGCCATAATGCTGATTGGTAACAAATGATAAATCTCAAAAAACTCTTTAAAAAGGAGATTTTAAACATGGCTCCAAATTTTTACTGGAATATTCAGCCTCATTACATGCAAATCAGAGCAGTTGAAAGCAACAAATTCAGTTTTGGCCCCAGAGGACAAGAAAAGAGAGGTAAGGAGTGAGGAACTGGAGAAACAGTGATCCCAGGTTTACAGAAAGCATTAGCTCTAAAAACAGTTTTTCGTGGCATGCAAAGAGTGAAATCCTGTGTTGGCCAGGGAGGTAGCTCTGCCTTAAAAACACACAAGGCAATTTCTCTCCTGTAAATTTTATTCCCTGAAGCCTTACATTCAGCAATCTACTTTCTGAGGGTAAAAAAAAATAAAAGAAGAAGAAAAAAAATTAAAAAAAAAAAGAAAGGCATCAGCAGTCCCACCCTGCTCCACATGTAGCAACAAGCTCCTGGTTAATTCTAGAAAACAGAGAAACTGAAACATTTTAAACAGAAACTGCTGTGATCGCCAGAGTACAACCAACGGGGGGAGTGGGGAGGCGGGGGAAGGAGGAACAAGTGGTGAAAAATTGAGCTAAAAGCAAAGGAGCTGCATTTGTAATTGTGTTCAACAGGAAAAACATCCTTTACAGATAAGAAATAATGCAGGTTTAACCCTGTCTCTGCAAACAAACTGCAAGCAATGGATCTCTTTCCATGCCACAGGGGTGCCCAGGGGTCAAGAGAAGGGACAAAAGGGAAAAGAAGCTGAAGGAGAAAAGGAAGGTGCACACACGGTGCTCTCACTAAAATTGTCATGATAGGGAAATACAAGGTTTCTTTGGGGAATAAAAGGTTTCTTTTCTTTCTTCATTCCTGCCCAGAATCCCCAGGTTTCTGATGGTTTGAGGGGTAAGAAGCAGACCAGGAGTGTTTTCCAGAGGCATGTGAAATGTGGGGTGAAATGCAGAAGATCCCAGAGGAAAATCATGCTGTGATCCCATGTGCTTAGAGATGTCCAGCTGCTTTGCACTCCAGGAAAATCTGTCTGGTCATTGGGTATGTTAAATGCTGGGTTTAGTACTGAGGCTTCCTTTTCTTGGATGCTGATAGCTCAGCAGAAAATACCTTCTAATGCCCTTGCATCCAAAACTCTGACAAATTCGCCCCCCGTTTGGAGCTCTTCTGTTAACAGAGAGAATGGTGGGAGAAGGGAATTAACTCCACCAGAGAGAAAAAGTCTTCCAAAATCCTCATATTCATGTTAGAAGCATGGAGTGCTTTGAGCTGGAAGAACCTCTAAAGGTCAGCCAGTCCAGCTTCCCTGCCATGGGCACCTCCCACTCTCCCAGGTTGCTCCAAACCCTGTCCAGCCTGGCCTTGGACACTTCAGGGATGGGGCAGCCACAGCTTCTCTGGGCACCCTGTGAGTGCTGGGTCGTGCCCAGTTTTCCTCCTCCTTTCCAGCCTGCAGCACAGAGCTCCAGCTCCAGGCAGGGATAAGCCCAAAGGCCTGATGCTGGAGGAGAGGCAGGAGCCCCCAGGCACTGCAGACCCCACTCCTGGGGGGCTGTGCTGCCTCTCCCTGTGGGATCTGTGGGCTGGGAGCTGAATCTCATCACCAGAGCAGTGAGGAGAAGCAGTGCACAGCTGTTTGCACGATACATATCTTGTGAATAAATAAACCTCATCTCCAGTGCTGCTGCTCTCTAAACATCTAGAGAGACGTGCATTCGCTCAAAACATTCAGAAAATAAACAGAAAGGGAGCTGCTCAGTGAATCCTCCTCCTGCCAAAACTCAGCCCTGCGAAAGTGTCGCCTCTCAACAGAGTCCAAAATCTCATCAAACCCTGAAATTTGTCTTTTTAAGAAACGCTGTCTGCATTTTCTGATGCAGAGACACCTCAGAGGCTATAGGCTTAGGTTTCCTAAGCCTGATGAATGTTTTTCCACAAATACTGGGAGGCAGAAGGAGGTAAAGAATAGTTAAATGCAGCACAATTGAAAATTAGCTCAAAATGCCGCAAGCTGCAATTCAGATGGATTACAAGATAACCTCAGCAGTTTCAAGAATGTAACAAGAACAGCTCTAAATCAACATAAATACTTGCTCAACAATTTTCATCTCAGGATTAATGTCAGATATTTTTTTTCCTTCTTTTCTCCTGTGGCATTAAAACCATTTTCCAGCTTTTTTTTTTTTTTTGGCAAAGTATTTGTGGTTCCAGGGAAAGGGGTTTGAGAAAGGTGATGAGGCCACTGGAGAGTGGAATGGAGCTGAGCAGGGAAAGGCTGATGCTGGTGGGTGCACCTGGGGGATTTGCTGGGGTTTGGAGGGGAGACAGACAGATGCCTCCTGCCATCTCACTTTGGTTTTGTCTGCTCAGTTTTGTCACGAGACAGCTGTGCCCATTTTCAGTGCTTTCTTGAAGGTTTCTAAGTCCTGGTGGGCCATGCCCACACCACGTTCCCACTCAGCAGCACTGACAGCCTCAGAAGCCCTTTATTCTGGGGTAACTTCGGGGGATTTCTTTATGCTCAGAGAAAAAAATCCCCAGAGAGCCACCTGTGGCCTCTGGGATAAATTTCTGCTTTATGGTCGCCCGCAAGCTGGCCGGGAGACACACCCTTGCTTGCTGGAGTACAGATAAGCTTCCAAGGACTTCAAAGGGATTGCTGAGGCAGACTGCAGTGGATTTCTGCAGAAATGTAATGCACAGCATGTGTCTGAGGGGATGGAGAAGAGCTGGGGTGGTTTAGATTAGATAGCACTATTTGGCTTTAGAGGGACTTGAGGAAGTGAAAGACACGTAATTGTCTTTTAAAGTGCAATATTTGACTTCAGTTCACCCAGCATTGCAGCAGAGCTTGTAGATAAGCAGTAGAAATTGTTTCTTTGTGAGGGCTGGGTACCACTTCCATATGACAAATCTCCCTTAGAGAAGTTTTCCATCCAGGGTGTCATTGTGCTGGGGTAAGACTCACCTGTCCAGCCCTAGAAATTTATTATTAAATTTATTATTGCTACAGAGCACCACATCTTCCTTTATTCTTTATAGAATTAGAGAGTCCTAAAATCGTTTGGGTTGGAAGGGACATTAAATACAATTTCATTCCAACCCCCAGCCATGAGCAGGGACGGCTTCCACCAGACCAGGTTGCTCCATCCCCAACCAACCTGGCCTTGGACACTTCCAGGGATGGGGCAGCTTCTCTGGGCTACCTGTGCCAGTGGTTCACACACTCACTGTAAAAAAAAAATCTTCCTTATATCAACCTTCTTTTAGGTTAAAACCACCCTCCCCTCCCCTTGTCTGATCACCACTAGCCCTGCTAGAAAGCTCATCCCCATCCATTCTGGGCCTCATCTACTGGAAGTTTACTGGTGGCCTTTATTCGTTGTTTTGTTCCAGCTCTGCTCTGTGGATACAAACAGACAGGAATTTACATATTTGTCAGGAGATTGTGGTGTGCTCTCAATGTTTTTTCTTTCTATTTAAAGTCAATAACATCTTTCAAGAGTTAAACAGAAGGGTGAGTTTCTTCCCCTGAAGGAAGGTACACCCAAAGAACCAATAGCTAACCTTTGCTCAGTTCCTCCTTAGGTGAATATTCCCTATTTGATATCAAGATTTATTTTCCTTGAAGAAATGCGCCAGACCATGCCAACAACATGAAAAATCGCTGTGAATTTGTCAGCAGGAACATTTGCTCTGGAGTGAGTACGAGTTTGAAGAGCAGAGCCAGAGTCAAGGCTGGGACCGAAGATTAACTGTTTGTTCCATTAAATAATTTACTGGCCAAACACAAAGCATTGTAAAGTGTGTGTGTGTCTCAGGCCAATAAAGAAATATCTGCCCAGCAAAATTTACCTACATGTTGTCCTCAATTGCAGGCTTTGAAATTCCCTGTATAAATCTCATCTCCTTGCCTATCCAGAGGGTATTATTCCCACTCTCCTGGTGAGCTATGATCTTAAAATGCCACCCTGTGCACCTCTGCTGATGAAAGCCACGAAGGCAGAAGAACATGAACTTTCACAGCAACCCATCAGAGCTTTTCAGGTCTGTGCCTTACCACCAGTGAAGAGAACTTATGCCAGGAAAATTTTTCTGTCCATTTTCAGTGTTTTGTTTCACCAAAACACTCTTCAGCAAAGTATTGGTTTTGCTTCAAAAAGCAATATTCTCACTGGAAAATAAATGTGTTTCACCAAAGTGAGGACTAAACCAAATGGAAGCATGAAATTTTTTTGTTTGTTTCAATAACTGCCAGACAGTAAGGTTGAAAAAGCAATAACTTCTGAAGTTGTGTTGTACACAAGGAAGAATAGTTTAGCACCAGCAAAAGATGGATCCTGGCTTTAGCATGCTGGCAAATGGAAGAATAATTCTCCAGTATTTTATCTCTTGGAGATTGCCTGCTTTTCACATGAAGTAAGTTGGTATTTCAGTTCTCTTCTAACCCTGCTTTGCTCCAGGTTAAAAAAACACAACAAACTAACAACATTTATTAGAAGGAGCTCCTAAAGCACAAGAGAGGGAGTCTGACTGATGTCATTGTGGGGACGTGGTCTGAGGGCTCATCAAACCCACTGACTGAATAAATCTAAGATCATGGGAAATACTGGAATCACTACCTCTATGTCCCCAAAAAACACTTTCTTGTTTACCTACTAATTCCAGAGTATTAAGAGAAGACTCATTATTCACAGACAACACAATTAAGTTTGGTATTCCTTGTAGACATTCATTCACCACTTATCAGAGACAGAGAAAAGTCAAGTCGACCTCACATACAGGCCTTTATCTTCATTTTCCTTGTACAAAAACAGCTGAAATGAGTACAAGGGTTCATCTAGATCATGAATATTGGATTAATTTAGTAGAGGTATACAATGCTGGAAGAATTTGTAGGGTACTCGTGGGTTGTAGGGGTGGTTTCTATGGGATTGTATCAAAGGTTCTCCTCTTACTTGCCTGTTTTTTCCGTCTCATCACAAGCCTGTTGCTGACTGTTCAGCACTGCTGTGGTGACAGCCCTGACCACTCCTGCCAGCCCAGCTATTCCCAGGGATGTGGAACATTTTCCATGCTCATACTCTCTCCAGCTCATCTGCAGGGGCTCATGGGTTCAGGAGCTACTTGTGTAGGTAGCAGTGGTTTGGATGTCGCTGCAGTTCAGCCACAGATCTTCTACAAGAGGTCAGGAGGAGAAGAAGAAATCCTGCTCCAGCCAGGGAGGTCTGTGCCCTGCCCACCACAGGGGCTTTTGTGAAATTCCCCTCTATGCTAAGGGAAGAGAAGAAAAATATACTTAGTAACTCCAAAAGTCACTACCACCACTGTATTTTGCATTCCTTAAATATCTAAGCACACAAGGATTGTTTTTGCAGGAAAATGAGTAGAAAGAGGGCTGCTGTGCAGTTCATTGCTTGGCCTGGGGTATTTCCTGGTGAATTATCCCTTAGCACTGGTGTTCCATCAGGCAAGCAGTAACCCATTCCCCAGGACAAGAAAAGGGATCAGGAGGCTCTCTAAAGGTGAGACAATTCCCTTTAAGCCAAGTTAGATTTAATGTCAGTAAGAAGTTACTGGAGGAATAGATACAGAAGTAAAAGTACATCACAGAAAAATTCAGAAAATGCCATTTGTTCTTACTTTTCCCCCACTTCTTCATGCAGGAAAGATTGAGTTAAGACTTAAAGCATCAAGGTAAAGCAGTGCTTTAGTACAGCCTTTAAAATATTTTATTTCACCCAAGTGGAGACTTGCAGCGTCTCGTCTGAACTCCTGCATCACCTGGGTCAGGTACTTGCTACCAGAACCTCCAGCATTAAGACCATAACTTCTGGTTGAACCAGATTGTTTAGAAAAAAAAAAAAATCCATCTTAATTTAAGTTTTCAAAGAGAGAATTCATCATATCCCTAGGCAAATTGTTTCAGATATTAAATTCTGCAGTGGCCAAGAATGCACACCTTATTACTGGTCTGAATTCTTCAGCTTCAGCTTTCAGCCACAAAACCTCATTATAATTCTGCTTCATTAAAGAGCCCTTTCCCCACACCAGAACCCTTTTGCACTACTGGTTTGTCCCACAGAGAAGCACGGGGTGATGCACATACTGTCAGGGAGAGACAGCCAGTAGGCTGTATAAATTTTTGCTACATTTACAGGAATTTCCTGAGTAACCCAAATCAATGCCAGTTATCCAGTCTCTTATTTAGGCCAATTAAACATTTCAAAAAAAAAAAAAAAAAAAAAAAAAAAAAAAAAATAAAGCATGGTCAGTTGTGCTTTCAGCATGCACCAACAGCAGGGACAGCACTGCATCAAATCACTAAAATTACTAAAATCAAGTCACTAAAATTAGATATTTATGGAAAGGTTTAGGTTGAGTATCAATAACAGGTTTTTCACCCAGAGGGTGGTTGAGCACTGGAACAGGAGCACGGGTCAGAGCACCAAGCCTGACAGAGCTCAGGAAATGTTTGGATAATACTCTTGGGCACAGGGGGTGGGATAGTTGGGATGTCCTGCACAGGGCCAGGAGTTGGATTTGATGGTCCCGATGGGTCCCTTCCAGCTCAGCACATTCTGCCATCCGTGAAATGGCAACATCAACACAAACCCCAAGCCCCACAGCACGGCACGGCCCCACAACCCCAAAAGTGCAAAAAGCCCTGGGCTGCGGAGCCCCAAACCAGCAGGAGCAGGCACCGCCAGCAGGCCGCTCTGAGGCCTGCCCACCCCTCCCAGCTCAGGGAAACTCTGCTGTGCTTAGCAGGGGAGGTTGGAAGGCAAACAGTGCAGCCCCTGATTGTTGTTTTCCACCGGCCCCTGGGAGGCTGCAGAAGGAGCAGCTCGGCCCAGGCCGGGCCGTGCCGGGAGTGCCGCCGTGGCTCCGGCGTGTTGAGGCTTGACGGCTGCGGCGCCTGGGCCCTGCTCCTCCTCACGGGCTGGCTCACAGCTCCAAGCCATGGCAGAGCTCAGAGTTAACTCCCTGCCTGCCTCCTGGAGCACCACACGGGCTGGAAGAACAACCTGCACGACCTCCTTCCTCTGATGAGGCTCAAACACCCCTCAGCGGGGCTGTGGTTCAGTGGTGGTCGCTTCGCTGGGTGAAGGAAGACGGAGGTGGAAGAGCAAACCCCTGGCTCTGGTTTTCCACGTGGTGAAGGTGTTTGGAGGAGATGATTTCTGCTTGGTGTAATGGTTTCACGTTCAGTTTCCTGCCCTGTGCAGGACATCCAGTTCACTGGTTTCTGTTTACCAAATTTAGTGCAGTGGTCTGAGTGCTTACTCTCTTTTTCCCCTCTGTGAGATAGGATCAGGAGAAAAGCCAAGCAGGCCCAAACCTAAAGGTGGTCAATGGTGGTGGCATTGCAGCTGCAGAATGTTGCTGTTGCTTGGAGTTCCCAGAGGAAGCTCTGCTCCAAAGCAAGGGAGCCTCCTCAGTGCAGAGGCCACATCTTCAAGGAGTTAAACTGCACTGGCAAACAGGAGCTGTGTGACAGCACACCAAACCTGTACCTTCACAGACAGCATGAGTGGTTCAGTCAAAGCAATGAGGGACTGGGGGCTCTTGGTGGTAAACATCCTGTTACCTGTGATTCTTATAAACACAGAGATTTTGCAGAAGGCACAATCCATTTTCTCACTCAACTTTTTATTGCTAAGATATGCTTTGGCTCAGAGACAGCCCCAGCTTCAAGAGTTCTGCTAGTTTTTGTTGGTGGGTTTTTTTTCCTTTTTCTTCTTTTTTTTTTTCTTTTTCTTTTTACAAGGGCATGTAGTGACAAGACAAGAAGGAATGGCTTCAAATTGACAGAGGCTAGGTTTAGATGAGATATTAGGAAGAAATTATTTACTGTGAGGTTGGTGAGGCCCTGACACAGGGTGCCCAGTGAAGCTGTGGCTGTCTCATCCCTGTGAATTCCAGACCAGGTTGGACAGGGCTTGGAGCAACCTGGGATAGTGGAAGGTGTCCCTGCTCCTGGCAGGAGCTTCAAGGTCCCTTCCAACCCAAACCATCCTGTGATTCTACGACCAGTGCATTTTAAAGAAATGTTTTTTGGTCTTCACCCAATTTTTGAGCAGAAGGGCAGAGCTCAGCATTTCGAGCAACTCTTTCAGCAGAGAGCCAGAAGAAAATTCTTAGGGAAGCTGGAAGTGTCATCTCAAACTGAAAGGAGGGACATCAGCATAGAGTTAAACAGGAGAGTTCCCAGACTCCAAGTTATTAGATGATTAGCTTAATAGTAATATTAGATGAATATTAGATATTTTCACTAATATTCTTGGCACAGGAAATAGGAGCATGTTGAATTTTGTTGATAGCATAAGACCAGAAAGGACTGTCTAACACAGGAAAATGGGAATGTCTATTCAGGGAAAATGGGATCAGGACAAGAATAATAAAAAAGTCTGATTTCACTGGTATAGTGAATAGAGTTGTGCTGCTCAGGATTAACAGGGACAGCTATGCCAAACTTTACCAGCTGGCAACGACAAGAAAATGTAGAACACATGGAATTTAGAACATTTTGAGCTACTGAGAGAGATTCTGGAGTAACTTTCTAGATGGTAGTAAAGGAAAATTCCTGCCTAACCTTAGGCTGACAGTGGATACACAGAGGACTACACAAGGTTATGATGAGCTGATGATGGGGTTCAGGATCTCAGGGAGAAGCAGGAACTTTGAACTGAAGCTGCTTGTCTGCTCTACAAATCAGTGGGTGCTTTGCTAATTAAACCCTTCTTGTGATTACTATCTCCACTACCATTTTTTACATTTTTTAGGGTCACCACTATAATCAAGCTGAACACCATGTTTCCCTATATACATTTCTTTGCAAAATATTCATTCAGAAATGTTCAAAGCAAACCCCCCTTCCACACTAAGGCCTTTCCTTACCTGACAGCAGAGATCTTCCTCACCCTCAGCAGCAGACTGAGGAAACATTTGTCTACAAACAGGTAATTTGGGGTGATGATAGCCTTCGTGTATACAAAACACTGTTGCATGAAACACATCACACACTTCAGAGGGAAAAGGCAAAGTACATCAGGTCAGCAGCTTCTGAAGTTTCTGTAGCACAGCTGGATGAAAGTAAGAGCCATCCTTAACAAGAGGGGTGATACTGAGCCAACCAGAGAGCACCAAGAGTAGAGCTGGGGTGTAAGTAAAGACAGGGATATGCTCAATTCTAAACCATTCACACTCAGTACATGAAGGCTCTGTTTCTCCTCTGAGCAGTAAGATGTTTCCAGCAAAACCTGGGTTAGAAATAGAGATATTTGCAATGCTTTTATTGCCATTATAGTTCATCCAAGATGATGTGTCTGGTTTGAAAGTCACAAAAAAACATATTCTTGTTAAAAATGCTGCCAAGAGGCTAAATGAAAACAGCCTGCTGCTGAATCCCATGTTTGCAGCATTACCAGTGGGTTTTTTCAAGGGTGTTTATATAGACCAAGTTTCATTTAACAAGGCAAAAGCCGGAGCTCTCACATACTCCATTATTTCTCTGCAGGTCTTTCTCACCAGGGTTAAGTCTTTACACTACTTCCAAGCAAAGCAGCCAAGAAAAAGAAGAAACAAATGCTACTACTACTGAGCACAGAGGCCTCCTTTGCAAGAAATGTGATTTACGGAATGAAGTTCCTGGCATGTCTGCCGCGGGCTGTCACAACGTGTGCCTAAGATCCAGGGCTGAAATATGATCCCCGCTCCTTCCAAGATGCATTGTGGCTTCTAGCAAGTTCTTCTGGAAGCACAGGCAGCCCTTTGCCCAAGAGCTGGGCTCCTTCTGTGTGTTGTTTCTCTGAGAGCTCTTTGGGGGTGAGGTCTCTACTAATTCCCTACCCAGCTGGTGTTGGTGAGCCCAGCTTTGCTGAAAGTTCTGGAAACTTTTCCTTGTAGTTTGGAGAACTGATGCACTTGGAGAGACATGGAGCAAAGCTCATCCTGGTATCCAGAAGGGGCTTTGTGCTTGTCCTGTCTTTAGCTCCCTACATGTGTAGATCTGAAACCCGACTGCTGTGAACTGAGCCATGGTGGAGACCTCTTTCCATAAGTTCACAAAATGGCAAGGAAGCAACAGCAGCTTGGGAGCTCTCTGGCTTTTGCTGGCCCTGTTGAAGTTGAAGGTATTTTCATTCCCTTTCTGCAGTCCTTTGGATGCTCCTTTTCCTCTACATGAAGGAAATGCCTTTTCACCAGTCAGCCTTTCCTCTGCTGCGCTTCAAACCCAGAAAATATTTTACCTCTAGAAAACTTTACCTCCTCATCATTTTTCTGCTGTCTTCAAAGCCAGTGAGACAGCAGCATTCTTACCACCATTATCTGCCTCAGCTTGCAGCAACAGAAACCCCACCACTTTTTACCAGCCTTTTTCCAGCCCCTGCCCATGGGTGATCCCATGGGAGACATCCCCCTCTGGGAGTGAAACTGCTGAGAGTGGAGGTCACCAGCTCCTGCTGGACTTCCTTAGTGAAAACTGTGTGATTTTGGATAAAACTTGTGATTCTGGATAGAACCCAGTGCATCAGTTATACAGAGGAGTTGCTGATGTGCATTACCTGCTGATGAGCAGCTATTTTCTAAGAGTGGGAACAAACAAACCGACAAAACTTTCTGCAAAACAAAAGAGCCGACAGAACGAGTCAAACCAAGCCTGCCTGACCGTTGACTCTGTGTTTGCTTCAGCAGGTTCTGGCTCTGGCCCCACTTGAGCCACAGAGTTTTGAAATCCATGCGTTTCTTCGTTCTCATCTTTCAGCTTTGCAGTAGACTTTTTCCCCCCCACAAACGTCTCCGAGGCCGTGTGGGATGTGGTCCAGCTCCCATTAAGGTCAGTGGGAGTGCTGCCACTGCTTCCCTGTGGGTCTCAGCCCTATCCCATTGTATTACATTTCTAACTGCAATTGGATACAGATTATTTCGAGATTTTTTTTTTTTTCCTCTCCTAGTGCCCACAATGGGCAAAGTATTTTCCAAACAGAAAAGGTCCCACTGCATGTCCCTAAATCTCTAGAGGTACTGGAAAAATTCTTCTAATTAAATACATTTGACATGCAAGATCATAACTGTTCTCTAATAATTTTTTTTAAAGACTTCTCTCTCATGTAGCTTTTCTTAACTGTACAATAGCAAGATTAAATCCTGATTCTGCTGAAGTTCATGGGAATTTTTCCAATTAGCTTCGTTGGAGCCATATTGTCTTGCTTCATCTCCATCTTAAACACTACTGGGCCACTACTGAAAATGTTCTGACAGGAACTATCACAATAATGTCTGGTTTGGGTGACAGGGTAATCTAAAGAAAAAAAAAATCATGTTTCCCCCAGAGAGCAAAACAATAAATAGTAAAATGTTAGTTTCACTGTCTGATGTGAAATGTTAAGGAGAACAGAAACTACCAGGTGCCAACCCTGACCTTTATATGAAGAAAACAGAGAGTTTAAAGACATTGTGGACATCCCAAAGTAGGGATTTCATGAAGGCAACACAAATTTACAGAGTTTGTTCTCCACAACAAACTGACCAGGGAGCAGTTGGGAACTATTTGGGATTCAATCTAGTTAGGAAGATTCAAGTGATACCTGCTAGCCACCAGGAAAAAAACCAACAGTGAGTAATTTGAGGAAAGGTATGGATTTGTTGTTACTGTGCACACATCACAGTGCCACAGGTGAATTACATCACACAGCAGGGCTGCTTTGTCACCAGTGAGCTCCTCCTCATCTGCAGTTCTCCCTGACTAACAGAGCCTGCTCTGCTTGCAGGGGCTGACACCCTAGAAGCAGGCTGTGATTGATGGCAGGTCCCTGCTGCCAGAGCAGCCTCTCCAAGTCACCAACTGTGTGCTGGCCTCAAGTTTACACACATGCTCACACAGTATTTACTGAGGTCAAGCAGGCTGCGTGCATGCTGTATTTACCAAAAAAAATTCCACGTTTGGGTGGCATGAACCCAAAGGAAGAACTTGGAAATTACTCCCTGCTGCTGGAAAAGGGCAGAGCCTGGATGCCTCCTATCCAAACACATCTTGTGGGAAGGAGCCCTGACAGGGTTCCAGCAGAGCCAGCAGGAAGGTGTGTGGTAGAGGCCACTTCTACAACTGATTTCTGGCCATACTCACTGCCATTTAAATCAGCCTTAAGGTTAATTAATTGCTGTGACAAAAAAAAAAAAAAAAAGTTTGGACGTGCTTAGAGAGACATAAATAATGCCATAAATTAAAAGAGATGTCTGGAGCTTGTACAGCAATATCTAAAGTGATGAACATCACTGTGGATCAGTCTCTTCTCCCAGGTAACAAACAACAGGACCAGAAGAAATGCCCTCAAGTGGTACCAGAGGAGTATAGATTGGATGTTAGGAAAAGTTGCTTCTCTGAAGGGTGGTCAAGCATTGGCACAGGCTGCCCAGGGTCATGGTCCCTGGAAGATTTAAACCTATGGATGTGGCACATGGGGACATGGGTTAGTGGTGGCCTTGGCCATGCTCAGTTAATAATAAATAATAATGCTCAGCCCCAGGGGCTGGGGTCACTGACCTTGGAGGCTTTAATGATGTTTTAATTCTGGGATTATCTGATGATAATATTGATGGCAAGCCATCAGCCAAATCTCCAGGGAATCCAAGAGGGAGGAACACACTTTGTCTATTTCTTTCACATTTTTAGGCCTGGAGAACACTACTTTGAACACCCACAGTGGTTTTATCTGTAGCTCTCAGGACAGGCTGGACAAATGCCATTGCTCTTGACCTGAAAAGCAAACCTGGAGCCCAAGTTCAGCAGAGCTTTTATTGTACATAGTTATTGAACACACGTGTAAGCCTCATTGAAACTAATAACCTCAAAGATATACTCACTTTATTTGTTCAGCAGAGATCAGGTCAGGGATGTACTTAAAGTACTTCCAGAGTCCAAGGAACTAAGCTAAAATCACAGATCTATCTTCTATTCTCATTACTAACATACTCATTAAGAAAATTCTTCACTTTTTTCTGTGTCATCTTTTATAATAAAGGCTCCCCACAACAGCTGTGGACAAGATTCCTGTTTAAGGGCATATAATCCTCAGCATGGGCAATATAAACAGCCTCAGCCACATAAAACAAATATGGATTTTGCTGGTACTTTTTCCATATCTAAGAAAACCTACACTAGGTTGCGTTTTTTTTTCATTTAAACATCAAAAACACTTGGCTGCATAAGCAGCCAGAAGTGGTTATATACACTTTGTAAGTATATTAAAAGTCAGAATAGCTGCTCATGAACATACTGAATGGATTTTACTTGTTTCCCATAATGGAGCCCAGGCTGGCATTGCTTTAGACATTTTAGTGCAGAAGAAATGTCAAGCATGCACTCATCCCCTGACTGAAGTTCAAATCAAACAAACCAGGCTAGACAAGCTAATAACAAGCTTTGTTCACTCCAGAATGGCAGCTATGGAAATATGCCTCACTTTATATATTATTACATGCACGAGCTGAAAAAGCCACTGAAAAAGCAACCAGCATTGTTTTTCTTCTTTAAATGATCAGTTCCAAGCTACTTATTTAACCAGTAATAATAATAAAATAAAATAAAAAACAAAACGAAACAAACAAACCACCAGACACAAACCATGTCATACTTTCAGCATGGATGTCTTCATAATTCAGTTTTCCCTGTCATAAATTATGTAAGTAGATATTTTTACTACTAGGAACTTAAATGGGAACCAATACTACCTAAATTTGAAAGTAAATTAGAGCCACTTTTTGGGGGTTAATTTATAAAGGCAATATTGACATGCCTTGCTGTTTGCAGCTCCAGTGCCAAAATAAAGAGCAAGAACAATTTATAGTTTGCTTTTTATATAAAAATTAACACCTAAATTTGAATTATTTTGCAGCTTTATTCAAGAGATGGCCTGGAGACAGAAGAACACTGAGAATGCTGCTGCTCTGTCTTCAGCAGTGGTTTGCCATTTCCAGGAATCAAAAGCCCCTTCTCAGCTCGTTCAAGGTTTTTAGGGTTCCTGATTGAAGATGGGAGGAAGGCACATTCCCCTCCACGTGCATCCCTCTGCTCTGCAGGAAATAAACTGCAAGCAGCCCTGGCATGGCTGGAGATGCCTCCAGAACTGGACTCTCAAAACCAGCAACCTCAGAGCCTTGAAGGAGGATATACATTAACCTCTTTCCTTCTAAATTCCTACGCCCACATTCCAAATATTTACCCTAGCAAACATTACCCAGCCTATGGATTCCAGCTGCAATCAGCATCCTGCCTCCCTCTACCTGCATGCATTGGAGGCCTTTCCCAAGGCCCCTGGGTGCCCAAAGCATCAGCCCTGCTTTCCTCCAAAACAGCTTCCTATCACAGAAACACAAAAGGTCACGGTAACAGTCTGCAGCCTCTCTCAGCAAAGGGAATAAATGTGCAAACAAAGCCATTAGCAGTTTCCAAAATAAACCCCTCTTCTCTGTCGCCAGGAGCACAGAGTGCCACATATGCACTGCACAGAAATGCCTGCTCACGTGGCAGCTGAGCAGCTGTGGGGAGCTGGGAGCCAAAGCAAAGCTCTCCCTCCGACCACAGAAATGCCACCTTAATTAATTATTTTCATTCTCTCTGCTTAAAAGCATTAAAGATAAGCACAGGGAGATCAAGAGGAGGGCTTTCACCTGCCAGCACAATTTATTGCCCTCTCCAATTAATACCCACATACAACAGGTGTCACTTTAAAAAAAAATGGAAAATTTAAATAGCTGTCCTGGAGGGCATACACAGAAATTACCAGGGAGCCATCTGTGCCACAAAACTTTCAGCAGAGAAGCAGCAGCCAGGAAGAAAGAATCAACAGCAATAAAAACAAACATTCCAAGGTAAGAAGTGACAAAAATGTTTGGGTCAGCACTAATAAAGATTTTTCCTGGTTATTATTTTCCTTATCAGCCTGGCAGGGACAATTCACCCCTCTTGCACTCCCCCAGTGCTCCAGGGCAGGCGACCCTCCCTCCCCTCTGGCATCCCTGTGGAACTCACTCCCGCTGCCCAGGAATGCCTCATTTATCTGTCCTCTCTCCCAAAGTTTGTTTTCCTGCTGCTATGGTTCTCCAGTTGCTGGAATAAACACGAGCAAAAGTCTCCTGCGTGACTCAGGCTGCTTTTGCTTTGGTGGGAGCTCCTTGGCACATCTGGGAGACCCAAACCTCGTCCTCCAAACCCCAATCTTCTCAAACCTTGCCTTGCCCTCTGCCTAGAAATTTCCCGTGGATTTTGCAGCATCAGACCAAAGCTCACCATCCTCATTGTCTCCCACTTAATCTCTTATCTTCAGATTACAGGGCTCTTGGAGCAGGAAACACATCTTCTGGTTTGAAACAAGCAGTTCAAACAGCTGAGGAATTAAATAATTGATAGTGGCAGGTATTAAAGGGGCAAACAAATTTAGAGAGGCTGCAATTATACCCAGGTCGTACTTGTTTGAAATGTTAACTGTTTGATGAGACTTAACACCCAGCTAATGAGCTTTTAAAAGTAATTCCCACGTGCAGCCACCTTCCTTTGCTCACAGAAGGGAGGCAGAGTGTCTGGCAATTGCCACGGCCATCGACTCAGGGCCAGCAGCTAATCCTGTTTTATTACCATCATTAGCCAAATACATGGAGCATCCACAGGGCAGCTGCCTGCTCTTCTTCCTCTTTCTTCCTCTCCTCCTGTCCCTGCTCTCCAGCCTCTGCATGCTCACACACAAGATCATGCTGTCAGTTCACCCAGGTTACCTTCTCCAAGTGTTGCTTTTCTCCCTGTTATCCATCCCACAGGAAAGGTGTTCAGGTTACACAGCTGGCCTGGGTGCTGCCTCCTGCTTCTGCACGTACACCTCCTCCTCTTGGAGCTCCAGGAGGGGCTTCCCCACTGCTGCATTTAGTTCTGAAAACTTAATTCCCCTTCCTAAGGCTGGATGTGGCCACTATTCCCCAAAAACAGTCGCTCTGTATCCAGCAGCTCCAACCTGGGCTCACTCAGCCACCCTCACTACTGCTCTTACACTTTGCCCTCTCACAGATTCTCTGTGATTCCATTAAATTTGCACTAAAAGAGTCTAAAATCAAAAAGCTCATATGAAAAAAAAAATCCTTACAAGGTTTAAAACACAAAAGACTAACAGAACCAAGAAGAGAGAGTGTACAGAGTCTGCACTCAGGGGGAGCCCGTGGGGATTTGCAACACCTGAGAGGTGAAAATGTGCAAAGATCTATGCCAGGAAGCAAAACTGGGGAGAGTAATCCATGAACATTCAGTTTAGGTTATTTCAGGGGGAGGTGAGGTGAATAAATGAAAACCATCCTTGGAGCCTTGCATGAAACAGTTTGCAGGTTTTATTTATTCAACTTTAGCTGGTCCCTGGACTTCTTTTTTTCCAAAAGGCGTGTGTCCCTTCATTAAAAGGGTGGCTAAAGAGTATTCTTTGGTACTAGAGTTATGGTACCTGCATGGCAAGGAGCAGGCAGGCTTCCTTCCAGCCTGCAGAAAGAAACAAAGACCGAGCTCACACCTGCATCTCATGCCAAAGTAAGTAAACAAATGCACCGTGAGTTATGGGACCTTCATTCTCTCAGCTGCCTTTGCTTGTTTGCTTGCCCAGCTCTGTTTCTTCATGGCAAAAGGCCATTAAAAAAAAAAAAAATCTTTATCTGCTACTGTTTACACTCAGATTTTGGTTTTACAAAGTGTGTCATGGAGAGCACAAACCAGTATCTCCAAGGCCAGGTGCCTATTGCTGGGTTTCTCACTGTGCTGTGCAGAGCTATCCTGTTCCTCAGAGTACAAATCCTCACCAGACCATTTTTTTTCCTCAGGTGTGAGTTACCTTTCCTCCTTCTTTAGGCTAAGCATTCAGTTTTTGATGCTTTCAAAGCCTGCCCAAGGTGAGCCACCCTGAAAATTTCTGGTGTCTTGATCCCTGGGCAATTGCCAGTTAACAGTTAACTGGGCCAGCACTGATGCTGGTTTGGCAGGAATTCCACCATCCTGGTGCTGCCTGAGAACCAGGAATAGCAGATGAAAGGAGTAGAGTGTTCTTCCACCAGACTGCAGGGGACAGGGAAAGGGAGCAGAGCAGAAACACCATAAAATAACCTTTACCAACATCCTATGCTAACTTAGCTGGCTAAAAGCGCTTTCTGCATTCTTCACCCGGCATCAAATGACAGAAGCAATAACGTTATCATGTGCCAGCCTGCACAAGCCAAGCCTTGCTGATCTCTCCTCACTCATTCTCTCTGCGCCGTGCCGCCGTACGCCGTCCCAAAGAGCTGAATTGTCCCTTTGTCCCTTCAGGTACAGTCACCAGCCCTGGTACAACCCCACTCCCCCTCTCCAGAGTCCCCATTGTCCCTGGTTGTTTACTGTGGGGGCATTTGCCGTGGGACAGCTGGTGACTTGTGGCACTGGGCATTGTCCTGCTGCCCAGCATCCTCGGCAGGGCACCAAACAAAGCTCAGCAGTGTCTCCCTGCACCAGCATCTCTGATGAGGAGGGACCAGATAAAGGAGCGTGCTGAAGCCGTGACTTATCTTGCATTTCCTTTGTGATATCAGAACCTTAGAGAGGAAGGCTCTGTCTCAGTGCAAGGAATCCAGCTGCCTGCATCCTGCACTCCCCCAGCCACAAGAGATAAAGTGATGCTAAGCCAACCAACAGCGCTGTGCTCTGTTTGCAGTACCTATTGTTAAATCACACCCTGTCCTTCAGTGATCCCAGACCAAAACTCTCATTCAAAACAACCAGAGGGTGAGGGGTTCGAGTTATAACAGAGAGGTGGGAAGAGTTTGCAGACACTCAGCAGTGGCCTCCATGCTGGTTGAGTCCCAGTTTCACCACGAGGGTCTGGGATAAGGGACCAAGCACTTTGGAAATGTCCTACCAACCTTTCCTGCTTGGTGGAAAGGTTTTCTGCAACATTTACTGTCCACTGTGTAGAGGGGAGGAGACTAAGGGGCAAGGGAGGGCCAGAGTATTTGGGGTTGTCAAGGAATGGGAGAAAGCAAAAGCAAGCAAATAAATTGCTTTGCTTTGGGTTGCCTGAGACAACTTTTCAGACAGAAAGCCACAGGCATAGCCCTGAGGAGCAGCAAGACAAAACTTACCATTACCAGAGCAGGAAGAAGATAGCATTAAGCAGAAAGGAAGAAACTGAGAGATGAAAAGATTGAAGAACTGCATCATTTCATCAGTGAGGCAAATCCATACCTTGAATTAACTGCATTTATGCAGTCTGTAGCAGTTTGTAATTTTGTTTTGTAATTGTTTTTCCAATCATGCCTGACGGGTGGCATCATTGAAAAGCACGTAAGAGTGGCTGAGTCAGATCCATCCCACATCCCACAGGACCAGCAGTGGATTCCTGATCCTCCCAACTCCTACCAACTGCCTGGGAGTTTTCTCAGCAGCTTTTTTCACCTGAGTCATTGCATTTCATAACAAGCGATGAATCCAGCCTTCATTCATTTTCTTAGCTAATTTTAAAAAAATCATTTCTATTTCTTTCCTCCACAATATCCTGTGGAAATGAGTCCCACCATTAATTTTGTGGTGGGCAAAAATACCTTTTTCCTTTACTTGCCTTACGTGCTGCTTGATCTCTGTACTGCTTCTGTTTGTTTTTATTGTAACAGTCAATAACTGTGCTCTAATTGCATCTGCCTTATGGACCTGATCAGGTTCTCCTCTCTCCTCCAGATCAGTAGGAGGATTGTTCAGCAAACAGCTTTGGAGAGAGAGGATATTTCCTCAAGGAGCAGGCAGCAAGGAAGAAGGCAGAAAAAAAGAGAGGTTAAGAGCAAACGTAACGGAAAGAGCAGGACTCTGGGAATTGAAAAGGTGTGAGGCACGGCTTGGGGTTGAGTGATTGATGTGAGGTCTTAAAGCAAAGCCCAGAATGTGATGAGTTTCATTTTCATAAAAAAAAACCCACCAAAAAACACTGCAGTCATTATGTGCGGCCAGGAGGCTGCACGGCACTAAATATTGCTGATGTTTAAGAGCTTCTTTTTAATAGCTCAGGCCTTAAAATATCACGTGTGGGCAGCAGCAAGCAGTTATTTGTGGTGAGTGGTTACCAACGGACAGAGGGCCCAGCTGCCATAAACATTGCAACTCTATTTTCTTCTTTTGTGCTGCTCTTCCCCAAGATGTGCCAAATAAAACACGTCCTCCCAAAACAGACCCGCTATTATTTTATGGTCTCGCCGCGCCGGCTTAGAAATTGCAGTGTCATGAAAACGTCCTTTAAATAAATAATAAAACAGGATGTTCCTAAGGCAAGGTCTTGCATCTTGCAAGGAGCCTGCACAGCCTCACAAACCCCCCCCCAGCACATCCACTGCTGGGAGAGGTAACAGCCCTCAGCAATGTTGCTGAGCGGTTCAGGCCAGCAAATGTGGAATAAATATTATATGGCGTTTAACAAGGCCTTTTCCAACTTAAATAATTCTGTGAAATACAAATTCCACTCCATTTCCATGCTCTGCATTCATCTGCAAAAAAAAAACCAACAAAAAAAAACAAAAAAAAACACTTTTCCCTGTGAACAGACCTGTAGCCCATCAGAATACACAATGTGCCTTCTGCACCGTGGGTCTGCTTTCGTAGAAGTAAAAATTCTGCCCCACAGGTTTTAAACTGCAACGAGGCAAGGTAATGAAAGCCAAAGGATGGAAAGAAGAAAATGAATCTCAAGACACAAAAATACAAATGGGATTTGCCTGCATCATGTCAAATGTACACATGATGCAGGTTCCAGAATGGGCAAGGTGGAGAGAAGAACCAGAATCGTACCAAGATGGAATCATGATAAGAGATTTAGAGTTTTTCCAGGGGAGGAAAAAGGCTTTGTCTGATACACTCAAATGAGCCAGGAAACAAAACAAACAAACAAAACCAAGCTCAATGCCCAGTTATATTAAAAAAAATCTAAATTTTTAGACTGGGCACAGTATTAATCATGATCTAGGCTGAGAACTGCTGCTGAGAGCACAGCCCCAGAGCAAAATGCATCTCCCCTCCCATGCCTGACTGAAAGTGATGATTTCCTGGCATGGGTTGGCTTCTCTGGAGAAGTCTCCTGCCACCAGCCATGGCTGGTGTGTTTGGGCATTGGGATCACTCCCAGACAACATTCACTTCCAGCTGGGAATCAGTCAGATCACCGAGATCACAGTCCCACAGGATGGGGGAGAGGACATCCAAAGCCTGATGAAACATCAGGTGCTTCTGTGCAGAGACTTTATTTTTTCTTAATAAAATAAGACAGCACTTGTGAGAGTCATGTACTTCAAAGTAAGCCCAAACATTTTGCTCCATTGCACTTCATTCTGAGTTAAATCCATCATTCTGTGAATGAAGTGCATCTGCTGTGATGGGATCCAGCAGTAAACACAAACATCAGTGATTTCTTCAAGGAGTAACCCAACAAAAATATACCTTCTCCTGCCATACTTATTACATACATTTAGGAAAGAAATGAAAAAAACCACCAGATTTCATATTTTCGTTTTACTTCCCTGACTTTTTCTTCAAGATGTGCAATGACATTTCAGGTAAGGCAGCAGATCAGATCACAGTTTCCCCCACTGTTATGCAGAGAGCAGAGGCTACAGTTCTAAAATTTATCTGGGTTTTTTTTTTTCCACCAGTGACAACAAGAACAAGCAGACCAAGCTATAAAGCTCCTCCATGCCCTCTTCCAAATTCTGCTGCAGCACAAATGCCAGTAAAAATAACAATTTTCTGCTGGGCTGTGTGGAGCAATATTCCCCTGGAAGCAATGTTGAGGCTCTGGCTGCCCACAGGCACAGCCCCAAGCCATGGATGCTGCATACAAAATTTTCCTGAAGTTTGGATTTGGAAAATAAAATAAATACATTTTAAAGAATCCTCGCTAAATGAAGTCTCATTTTTGGAAGTGTGTGGGTTTAGGCGTTTTGTATAACGATAATAACAACAATAATAGTAATGATAATTTCATTTGGAGCAGCATATCAGAGGGCTTAATTTAGGAAAGCAGCCTGTGATAAAGGGGAAAGCTACAGGCAGCACTTAGAGATCCCAAAGGAATGACCAGGAGATAAGGAGGGCAGGAATCTGCTCACCCAGGGTGTGTGCAGAGGTACCCAAAGCCTTTTAATGCTGTGCCCATAACCAGTGGTGGGAAAAGCTGAACACATCCAGACCTTTAATTACCTAACTGTTCCCTTGGATCAGGCAGGCAGTGAGCAAGGGCTGGTGTTGGTGCTGCAGCAGATGAGATCTGCAGAGCCCAGCTCCCTTCTGATCGTGGGCTCAAATCTGTGGGTGCAAAATTAAAGGCTGAATTCCAACCAACTTTTTAAAAGTTGCCTTTCAAGTGGTGAAACGAGAGCCTCCACCCATTCCCCAGCTGCCTGTGATTTATCTGGGCTGAAAGCTTGCCCAGCATCATTGGCAGGTAAAGAGGCCCTCAAGCCTGGTATTCGGGGCTAGAGAGAGTTAAGGGTACTTTTCCATGTAAAGTGGGTTTGGGAAAGGAATGCCTTGAATTTTGATGATATTGGCCTGGTTCTCAGCTCCAGGGCGGTAATGCAAAGCAGCACTACTGCATTCCACTTGCCAGGGCTGAGGAGCAAGAATTAACCACAAGTGAGCAGTGAAGGCAAGGGATTAAACAGCAGGGCTGCCCTCCCCGTCCCTCCCCAGTGAGGATGAACAATGATGCAGCAAATAACAGGAAGGTTGCAACAGTCAGGCAGAAGCTGAAACATTTTGGTTTTTTTTAAATTATGAAATCACTTTTTTTCCTGGCCTGGGAGACTTGGATAAAAGCTGTTTCCTTCACATTGGGTGAGCTCTGCAGGGTCATCCCCATAGCAGGTATTTTCAGCGCTGAACTCCTGCTAACCAGCCTTTCCAAAACTGGGCCAGGACAACACCCACCTATCCTAATCCTAATCCTGAGCTCCTTGCAGTGGGGAGCAGAAAGAAAGGATGGCTTTGGATGATATTCTGGGAAGGCTGGGCACAGCTGAAGGTTGGCAGACTCAGCTTCTGGGCAGAAAGCTGTGAGGAGCTTTGCTCAGTGCTGTGCAGAGCTCAGTCTTTCCATTCAGAGGTCCAGGCCTGAATGCAGTGCCCAGATGCTCTCTCACCCTGCAGAGAGCCACGTGCTTGTTTTCCTGGGAGGGGATAACCCCAGAGGCTCTGGGATGGCAATGGATCCTCAACTCAGCAGCTCAGATGCTCTCTCATGGGCAGGGCTGGAGGTGGAGAAGGTTGAAGCTCTCTCTTACCAGCTCCAAGGCCACATCCAGGTTTTGGAACATAAGTAAGGCCTAGAGGGCAGCCTGCCCCAGTCCCACATGACATCCTTGTGACTCTCAGCAGCTCTGCTGAGTCTCCCCTCCTCTGCTGGCCCTCACCCTGCACGAGTGCTGTCAGCTCGTTCACCACGTCAGGGGAAACCAAACCAGATCAAACTGTTCATTCTGCCAAAAGGAGAGGACACATCTCTCATCTCTTTGCCAGCAGCCAGCCATGCAGCTCCGCCAGACCTCTGCCACCAGCAGCCTCCACTGCAGCAAATCCAGCTCTGTCTCATCCCTGTGACCTGGCTCCACTCCATGGGAGCACAGCTTCTGCCCTGTGTTCCCCCAAGGAGATTGGGAGCACCTGGCAGAGGTCCCTGCAGCCATGCAGGGTGGGACACTGTCCTCTGCAAGGTCTGCTCCATTACTGAGGACTGTCTGAGATGCTGCTGAAAATCCCAGGGTGGCACTTGGCTCCACAGGCTTGAAACAGAACAACAAAAGCTGGGTGCCATAGACCCAGCACAGTCAGGAAATTCCTGATGTTTGAGGAGCAAAGCACTGGCTCAGTCGTTGCCTTCCTTGTGGGGAGATTCACCTGCTCACTCCACAAACGCTTTCCAACCCTCTGGCATCACCAATGGAGCCCTCATAAGTTCTACCACAGAGTGGTTTGGATTGGGAGGGAAATTAAAGCCCATCCAGTTCCAGACCCCACCATGGGCAGCTATTTTTCTCTCCAAGTGATGAACACCAGGAGAATAGACTTTTCCCATTTCTCTTTCTCCTGTTGACATCACCACGTCAGACAAAGGTCTTTTGGGAACTAGCTCCTTTTTAGGGTGACTCTTCAATCCTCAGGAGCTTGAGACAGTCCCTGGAAAGCCTCACCCTCAAATCCTGCATTTTGATAATATTATTCTCTTGTATCAATGCTCCTTCAGTTTTCCAGGTAGGCACACCTCTCCTGGGCTGCCAGCAGGCTGAGAATGCATCATCAGAGCTGGAGAGGAGAAGGTGATGACTGAGGCTGTGGGGAGAGAACCACGTCAGGACAGGAATTGGGAGGGGGAGTGGTCCCTCTGAGTCACTGCTTCCCCCTGGCAGGATGGATTTATCCCAAACCAGGCTCCAAAGACAATGCTGCAGCCCAACACAGCCTCTCCTCCTTTGGTGCCCAAGCCCTGTGCCTCATCCCTTGCTGGGTCTCAGCCATGCCCTCGTGGTCACATCACCTTTGCTTGTAGCCCAGAGGGAAGGAGGTGTCCTGGTGGCCACACTGGGGTGGCACTGAGCTGGCCCATGGCTGATGATTTCACTGGCCATTTCCTTGATAGCCATTATGAACTGGATGACAATTCTCATTTCAAATCCTAATTCTAATTACATTTAATGACAGGTTCCTTCTTTCTCCTTGCCTTCTGCCTGGTTACTCCCGGTGAACCGAAGAGCCAAATTTCAAAATTACCTCTGGTTTCCAAACTGCCTTTCACACTTGCTGCTAATACCATTAGTACCTTTACGTTATTCCCACAGATACATGACCAGGCAAACACACACAGTCCCTGCCCTGCAGAAATTTTTTTGGTGGAGGCTCGAGATGTGACAAGGAACGAGCCCCGACAGCGCGGGGGCTGGAGCGAGTGAGGCAATGTGTCTGCAGGCACGTGCACAGCTCCGTGGAGTTCTGCTGGGAGATTAAACAATTCACTTCTTTGCTGTTGTTGCTCATTTAATTATTAAACTCAGAAGAGTTCCTAGCGATCCTCGCGGGGTCTGGAGCCACGGGTTTTGGATTCAGGTCTACTGCTTGTGCCTAAATTAAAAATGGAAAACAGATGGTGGGTTATTGGATGGCTGCAGCAGAAGCCGGCAATCTGCTCTGTCCCCGTGTCGGCAGGGGAGGGAGTGCTTCAAGATGTGGAATCCATCCCTAGCTGTGTGTCACAGGTGTTGATCCAGTGTCTCTGCACAGAAAGGAAGCAGCCAGACTTTTATCCTCCAGCCAGACTGGCTCTGAAGGTTACTTACAAAGGGAAAGGAGATGAAAGGGTTCAGTTCGTGTCCATCCCGAATGTTCACCAAACCTAAAGCCCCTCAGTGCAGCCAAAACCTGCTCTGTCTGCAGGAAATGGAAGCTGAGATATTTAATGTTTTAAAACTGGATATATTAAAATATTATCAAATCCTCTGTTTTAGATAGCTGTAACTGTGCTATCAGCAGAGCCAAGGAGAAGGCTGGTGATAAAAGACATAGGCTGAATGAAGAAACCAGCCTTTCAAGGAGCAACAAATAAATTAGGTTAACACCCAGGGAAGGGCAGTACTGGACAAAGCTTGTGAGAGGGGGTGGATACAACTCAGGTGTGCTTCTGCAGGGAAGGACAAGGAGAGGCTGAGCTATGTATGAGCGTTTTTTACATGGATATGCAGTATCTCCCTCAACAACTTAGGGAGCAAAATACAGTGCCAAAATGATTTGTGAATACCATCCAGGCCACAGAAAATCAGTATTTTATGCTTCTGTAAAATACATGTTGTACACACAACTCACCTTGGCAGTGTTCATGCCTTGGGCTCCCTTTCAGACCAATCTCTCTTTTTGCAATCTCCATATCCCAAGTTCTCCTGGGGAGCATTTGGCAAGTGCTTTGGACGTGACATAAATCCCTACCCAGCACTGCATGGGCAGCAATCCTTAGGGAAACCTTCCCCAAGCAGGCAGGAGCATTTCCTGGGCCAGGCAGAAGCAGCTGCACACTCTCAGGATGATGCTGAGTCCATTTGGGCTGATTTAGCAGAAATCTTTGGAACAAGGGAAAGGAATCATGATGCTGGTGAGGGTCTGCTAAGACCAAAGTTCAGAATTCATCTCTGCCTCATTGAGACACTGCACAGAGGCATTTAATTCTGCTTTTCAGGTCTTCTCTGTAAAAGAGGAGCAGTGGGATTCTTCCTCCCAAATGGAGGGAGATGAAGCAGCCAGGTCATCCCCACGTGGCAGATGCTGCTCAAATGGGGACAATGATTGCTACAGAGAGGTGCTTTAGGCTGAAGTCCTTTAAAGCTTTCTTAGAAAATGAAGGCTGAGATACACTGAAGGCTTGAGGAAATTTAATGCAATATTTTCTAGAACTGTCTGTAGAGAGGGGTAGGATGGTTTCTCGCCCATTGCCCTCACCAGGGTAGAGCCTGCACCACAGATGCTGCAGAGCAGCGAAAGCTGCACACCCCTGTTTGCTGCAGTGTGGAATTAAAAGACATTTCTTGCACTTCAGGAATCGTGAACTTCAGCAGGCACTCCCTGCACTCTCAGCCTGCTGAATACCTGCCAAGAAAAGAAGCCTGTCATTTCTGTAACAGCATGCATCTTTTGTTTGCCATGGTATTTTTCAGGGGGAACATTGAATCTGCTTTAGTAAAAAATTAACATCTGGAGATTCTCAGTTTTGAAAGAGCAGGTGATGTGTTTGGCAAAGGACAAATCCATGACAAAGAATTTAATAAAAGAGGGAGACAGGATAGCTCATGGGGCCATTACTTTAAACTTCCAACTGCAGTGTGAAATGGTGCTTACCAATAGCAAATGGTAGAGTACTGCTAAATGTTAATATCCTCTGCATCACACCACTATTTACATATATATTAAAATGACCACCACTTCCCTGTTTGTGCTTTCTTGCTGGAAACGTTCTGGGGAAACAAAATTATTAATGGAAAATTCATAAAACCAAGGAATCACATGGAAATATTGGAGGGCATTTTTAAAATGTGAATTCCTGACTCACAAGCATTCCCATTTTCTCAGGAAATCTGCTCCCAAGAGTTGCCTTTGTGACCAGTGTTGGGTGTTCACACAAATACAGGATATATCCACAGTGATCCATTGCCTGGCAGCAGGCAGGAGCCTGCAGGGAGGGGGAGTTTGAAAGTGTAAGATTGCTGTAATAAATAAACAGCCAGCCACTCTAGGGATTTATTTTCCTTCACATATTCTTGCAAAAGTTATGATATATTTAATTTGCCTGTGGATAACGTACATAGCAACTGAAAATTTCAGTTTTGAATTTGTGTTTTGCACTTGCCCTGGACAACTAAATACCTTGGCCTTTTTAGCCACAGATTGTCTGGGACAACCCAAGAATCAGATCAAGCTCCTCCATCCCCAATACAGACAACTCCTTGTGCACTACAATGCAAAAAAAGTATTTTTATCACTCCTTTTGCAGCTTCTTTCTGCTTTCAAAGGTTAGACTGGAGCAAAGCTTGTGTATTCAGGAGCCCTGAAAGCACCCAGGAGCTTAAGACATGCAATAAAGATTGTTTAAGATCCATAGACCAAATTCATCCTGGCAGCTCCTGCCACAAGTCAGGAGATTTCCTTGGTGGATCTGTTTGGCTCCAGGTGCCTGCAGTCACTGCCATGTGCTGAAATGTGCCAGATCCACTCACACTCACCCGTGTCCCTTGTGGTCTTCCAGCAGGACACTGGTGCAGTGGCCACCCTGCAAAGAAGCTGCTCATTGTCAGGGGCCATCACAGCAGAATCACACTCCTGCTGTTTGAAGGACAGGTGAAAGCAAAGAAGTCAAGGTCAAGATTTTCCTTGTCAAGGGAAAAGGTGAGAACCACAATTTCTCTCTCCCCTCTAACTGGTTTAAGGGAGGAACAAATTAACTTGGGCTACAAACTTGCTCCTAAGCCTTGGAGACCATGGGGAAAGAGAAGGAACGTGTTCTGTCATCTGAAAAACCAAATTAAGTGAACTGCTAAAACCACAAGATTTGTTTACTACAGGAAGCACTTACGTTTCCAGACCTGAGAGCAGTTTCTTCACAGCCCTGATTAAAATTACTCATCAAAACATTACACAGAATTAACTTCATTTCGTACGGTGAACAATTATGCAGCTTGGGTGGAGTGGAAAATATCCAGAGTGTTATTAGTTGTGTTTAGCAGAGGCATGTGGTAAAATGTCTCCATTTTCCTGTCTAAGAGCTGTGTGCCAATGCAGACTTTTACCAAGAAAAGCAAAGGTGAGCGGGGATGAATAGGAGCTGGAAAAACTCAGACTTCAGAGCAGCAACACAGGAATGAACAGCAGTGAAACAAAGAGTTTTTCAAGGACAAGTTTTGCTCTTCGTTCCTCCTATAAACCCATTTCAGAACCAAACCAGATAGTGAAAATAGGTTGTGTGGTGCATGATATGAACAGTTTATTACAGAACAACCAGCTCTTTTTTCACAAACTCTCTTGGATATGAGAGAGCTGGGACAGGGTTTGGATGAACCCTGCTGTCCTCAGCTCCTGCCCATGCTATGATGTGCTCACACGTGACAACCACATTTGAAAGAAAAAATCGTGTATTTTGACTTTGATTAGGCTCTATGAATGTGTCCTCCTCTAGCAAAGTCACAAGATGAGGTTCCTTACGGTGCCTTTTAGTGGTGCTAAGGAAAGCTTGACAGGCAGCTCATTTAGGAAAGAGAAACACAGAAAATAGGTCCAGTGCAAACTCAGGCATGGCTGGGACCTGACTGCTCTGGTGCTGCTGGTTTCAGTAGCACAGCCTGGACTAGGGCACTGTTTTTCAAGTAACTATTGAAGTAAGGCACTATTTTTCCAATCCAGAGTGGATTAACATTTCACCTAAGGCATAAAGGCTTATTGTCATAAATCCATCACAAAATTACAGCAATTATAGATGAGAAATGCACTTCAAGAAAATGAACTTAGTTGGAGGGAGGGGGGGAGAATATTTACTGGGGCACCACAGCTGAAAAAACCTCATGCTGACAAAGCATGTTAGAGATTTCATGTAGAACTCTTATCATAGCCAGCTCGTGTTTGCACAGCCTTTCAGTCAAATGGGTTTTACTAAAGGATATTTGAACAAGAAAAGGACCCTTGAATCAGGCAGACACCACGGATGAAAGACTCACAATTTTGACAAAGCTCACACACACAAGCTTAAAACAAAAGCATGAAACTCCTCCAGCTTTATAGCCAACTTTATCCCTTTCATAGCACTGGCTTTCAAATACTTTGTGAAAAAAACGTTGCCATAACAATAAAGCGTGAATAGGCAAATCCATGTATTCCCAGTTGTTGTCCCAAGCAAACAAGAAAAACATTTCACACTTCACGATTAATACAATGTCCCTTTGTCCCAACACATGAAAGAGCTATTTAAAACAAATAAATGAAGAGATAGCTACATTTTCATGGAAGTCTGGAATTTTTTTTAAAAAAAATATTCGATGTATTTTCACGTTTTGTTTTGCATTTGAATCCTTTCCACCAGCTCCAACCACACAATACCACCAGAAAATGCCAGAGGAGCTATAGAAGGGCAATATGTTGCGTGCTGCAGTTGCCTGTCATCAACTGAGAATATATTAAGGTAATTAAAAACCCTGTTAGGAAACCCTGGGGCCTCTGCCCCCCGAGTGGTGAAGACTGGTGCCAATGCATTGACAAAATAAAATCCAGGATTTGCCCCAGGATGTCAACCTGTAAACAGCTGCTGATATATGGCTTTATTGACAAACTGGTGCAGGCAGGAGCAGCTCCAGTCTCTTCCAGCTGGGGCATTCCTGGTGTATCCACCACCACAGCATCACCCCAAGCAACACTTTAAAAGCTAACTTAGGGCTCCAGCTGGGTTTTTGGAAGACCAAAGCCCACAGGGTGACTGACATCCCTGAAATCCTTCCAGCATTTCATGCTGTGACCACCTGAAATGCCACTTTCTGTGCATGGAGTGGTGGTGGTGGTGATGAATACCCTGGAAGAACTCAGCTCATCTGTCCCAGGAGCAGCTGCAAACCTGTCAGGCAGCACTTTGGAAAGCTGAAAATCCCAGTGCCAGCCAGGACAGACAGAACTTGACTGGTTGCACAGGTGTTTTCTTCTTTCCACAGACTTTTAAATACAAGTTTTAGTGTTCAGTTCATAAATACACACTGTTCTTTTGTAGTTACTCTGTAGCTTAGCCAAACATTGGAAGGTGGGCTAAAAAAGAAAGGGATTCTGCATTTTTCTCCTACCCCTCCCTTTCTTTTGTGTCTTTGCAAAGCCAACAGCATTTTACAGTCACAGTGAGGCTCACCTGAGTCACAACCAGTGCAGCCAGCTCTGTGTTCAGAACACAGCTCACTGCAGGATGTGTGCATTTCTCTGAATGCTGTCTGGTTTGCTGATTTTTAACATTTTAAGTATTCAGATTTTCTTCCTAAGCTCACTCGGAACTTTGCAATAAAGGTGATCTATGAGTACTGAGAAAACAAACAAACAAACAAACAAACCTGCTTAATTTACTCATGTTCTCATTACCTGCCCCTGTGGTCCTTATGTTGATGCTCTCCTTTTATGCTTTACGCTGCCCAAAGTAGCCAAACGTTGCTATTGTGGAACTACAAGAGCAGGCAAAGATCAATATTGATAAAAGCTCAGCCTGTACCAATTCTCTCGTTTCTCATCTGTTACTTTCTTGCTCAATGTAACCATTTTCTTCCTGGCATGTTACTCTTACTTTGCTGTGTGGTTAATGGCACACTAAGTCTTACAAGAACCCAGACTTTTCTCCTTGTTCCAACATTACACAACATTTAAGAGAACTTGAGACTGCCCAAGGAAGCTGCCCCATCCCTGGCAGTGTCCAAGGCCAGGCTGGATGGGGTTTGGAGCAATCTGGGATAGCTGAAGGTGTCCCTGCCCATGGCAAGGGTGGAACAAGGTGACCTTTGAAAGGTCCTTTCCAACCCAAACCATCCGGTGGTTCCATCATAACAAACTCCACAGTGGAGCCACACCTTTTGGGGCCGTAAGACTTTATTAACATTCAACACAGATTTTCCCCCCACCCTTCCATTTCCAAACACTGCTCCACGTTCCCACAGCATTCAGCTTTGCAGAGCTGCCTCGGGAGAGTGACATTTGCATGGGGAGAAAGCAGGAACTGAATTTTGAGTCCAGAACTCTGGGTCTGAGCCCAGGGGGGTTCTGCAGGAGGCAAAGCCAAGATGAGATGCCCCTGGAAGCATGGGAGGATCCAGGTGGAGGGGTTTAGAAGCTGGAACGAACTGGCATTTTCTGTCCTCAGTTACATCTCAGGGCTTTTCTATTCCTCCTGTCCGAGGCAGAAAGAGCACGAATTCCCAGTCCCCTCCTCCTGCCCCTGGAGGAGGTGTTTATAGGATTACAGGCGCTTCCCCCAGCCCCACTGCCATGCCCTCCTGCCCAGGCTGAAGCCTCTATGTGTTAATTAAGGCTCAGCCCGGGGGATGTGGAGCAGCCAGAGCCCCAGCACCCCACAGCCCAGCCCCCGTCAGGGCAGCAGTGAAAGCCCAGCTCTCAATGAAGACACTGGGAGTTCTTAAGACATCTTTTGAAAGAGATTAAACAGAGCCACATTGGATTAGAAAGATGATGCCTGACACATTTAGTTTCCGTTACCTTTTGTGTGCCCGCTCGGCGCGCAGACCTGCCCCAAACACCGCATTATGATGCAGATTTCCCCCAATCTCCCCGGGATTTCACAGAATCCCTAAGACCTTCGCAGCAGGAAGCTCCATTCTTGCTCTCCCCTGCACACATCCTATGTAAGCTGTGCCTAAGGGCCATCTAGAGGATGCTGAGCTACCAGAAAGAGAAGGGGTCAGGGGTTGGTGGGGAGAAAAAGAGCTTTAATCTCGGGTGCCAGAAAGCGGGAGTGAGCAAAAGCGCCTCAGCATTCCTCAGTTTTCCCTCTCCCTCCATCTGCTGAAGTGCGTTGTGGAGTAAATCGGGAAAATTCCCAGGCTGGGCTGTGTGATTAGGAGAAATTATTTGTTGCCAGAGGAATCACTTCATCTAAAAGTGACAAAGAATAGATAAGGCTGAGCAAAGTAACCCAATAAAACACTACGATGAAGTTCCCCTCGGCGAAAACGTTTTAATACACTTCTGCAGTGCAAGGAAAAGAAGGCCCCGGTGATATTTCCAAGAGAAATATGTATTTAATAGCTCTCACGCACTTCCTTGAAGGAAACAGCTCAAAAATCTGAACCCTCTTTTAAAAACGGGGGAAGGGGAGTGAGGCAATCACGCAAACCCTTTATCTGACATGTGCTGGGAGCAGGAGCCATTCCTGCCCCCAGCTCCTCACCACCACAGAGCTATTTTGAGGGAGGTCTGCTATTCAAGCCATGCCTGTTTCTGTTATTTTTACTGGCACCGGGGAGGCAGGAGGGGGTTGTGTGTGCGAGGGAAAGGCTTTTCTGCCTCTGCTGGGAGTGCCAGCAGAGGAGACACGGCCGCCGCCACGCAGGCTCCAGCCCTGCTCCCACCCAGCCCGGCTGACATCCATCCAGCCCCGGCCCCAGGAGCTGATCAAACCCCGTTTTCTTCAACCAATACGTGAAAAAAAAAATAAATTAAATAAATTAAATGTCACCCGGCTGGCTAAATCCAAGCTTAACCCTCAGCATCTCCAAATTTTCTCCTCCCTCCCAAGCGCTCCCCCCTACCCAGAGGGAGTCCAAGCCTGGTGGGAGATGCTCCACAGCTTTTCCTGCTAAAGGTGCCAAAGCAAACAGGGAAGGGGGAGCTTTCAGAGCCCTCCCCATGAGCCTTGAGTAAAGGCAAACAGAAACAGGTCTTTCTACACACCTAAAAATCTTGCTTTTCAGACTTTCTGCTATTCTTTCTTGCCCTCAATTCATTTCACTCTCCAAGAGATGCTGGCAGGCAGAAATGTTAGTTTAGCTGTCATACCCTGCAGGAGATAAATTTAAAAAAGAGGCAGAGTGGTTGGTTTTCTCTACTCAAGATGCAGAGACCTTGCCACAGACAAAGTTTTAAAAATTAAGAAGTGGACAAAGCTTTATTCATGGGTTCATGTTTATTCACTGCCATTAATTGAATTCAATGAGAAGTAGAGAAGTTCATTTTCTAGAACAAACCCTTCAAAGCCTAGGCAAAACCTGACAGGACAAAACAATCACAGATTTCAGTAGCTTTGTAAGGGACACTCATTGCATCTCCATTTGTTGATCCTACTCCTTTTGTACACCTTCACACACACAGTCTGTGTTCCTCCTTGGCTACTTGGCTTTAGAGGCTCCTGATCTACTGAAGCCTCAAATGAAACAAACAGAACTCAGGTGCAGTCTGCCAGATAAACACAAATCTCTTAGATAAGGTGGGGTTTGCATGCTGAGAAACAAAACATGCTGTCTCTCCTACTTCTTGGCTCCCTTTAATAGGATGCTGATGAAATATAAAAAGATGGGAGGTAGACAATTGAAGGTATTTCTGCTGAGCCAAAGAGAGACCAGAGGTCAGAAGACATCTATTACTGTCTCTCTAACCTCATGATCACGACCATTCCTGGAAGGAGGTTTGGCACTGCAGTTGCTTGCACTGCCTTCCCATGCCCTCATAAAGTTCATGGAGTTTCCCTTGGTTAAAAAAAAAGCATCATGCATTCACTTGACAATTGATACTAGCATAGGTCCTGTGTAAAGATTTTCCTTTGATGTGTGGTTTTTTTCTGGGTGACTGGTCTTTGTGAATAACTCTTGAGCAACGTTGCCCTCCGAATGTGGATTTTGGTTTTTAAGCTTACAGCACATTGCAAATTAACCCACAAGGAATTCACAAGGGGCTTACAGGAGGTGTCAGAAGCAGAGCCATTGTATCTGGGTTGATTTATGATCATCTGTAAGGCTCCACCTTGGCTGCACTTTGCTCAGGGAAGTAGCAAGGATGTGAGCAGAAACACAAAAAAAACCAAAACACCAAGAGTTGAGACCTAACCTTATTTGATCCATTTTACTCCCCACAAAATCAAATAACAAAATGTGAGTATGTGGAGGCTCCTTTTACTTGTAATTACTTTGCAGATACAGCAACACCATCTGGCACTGATAGTGAGTAGAAAGCTTTTGAGGATAGTAAATTTTGCACTAAGCAGATGCTGCCAAAAGATACAAGAATTGGTATTTCAACCCCTCAAAGTGCTCAGTAGGATGGACAAATTACCCATATGAAAATAGCACCTGAACCATAAGTCACTTTTTCCATCAATATCCACGAGAACCTTTCCAAGAGAAATCAAAATAAGCATCCACCTGTGGCCTGCACGAAGGAACCCTTGGCAAACCAGAGGGCAGAGGGCTCAGTAAGTGGATCCTAATTCACTATGAAAGTCAACACCACCTCTCCCTTCCTACATTTAATTCAGCCAGGGAAGCTTTGTTTCCCATAAGAGGTTTCACACTGACTCCTGATGGAAGACCCCGTGTTCCTGAGCCCACACTCCAGGGCATCGTGGAGCTGTGCCAGGAGAGAGCAGAAGAGAGAGGGGGAAATGAATAATGCCTTCCTGGGACAAAGGCCAAGATTTATTTCCTACCCTGGCCCAAAGGCAGGAAGAAAACTCGCTGCTACCCAAGCAGGCAGTTCCGTGGGGAGGTGGCACTTCTGCCTCTGGAGGGGACCACACCAGGATGCCACAGGGTGCAACACAAAATTCCAGCTTACTGGCTTAGTGAGGCACTAAGTGAGTAAGTTCTGGTCAACTCACAGGGTTTACTACTTTCTCTTTCAAAAAAAAAAAACCACAACCATCTGAACGCTGTTTTAATTTTCGAATCCAAGTAATGTACTGGGAGAACAAAGGGCACCTTCATGGTCCAAGTACTGAGCAAACTCTCCCAGGTCAGTGGTTCAAGGAAGAATTTAATTCCCTTTCTCTATCTGTAGCCCCACAGAAGACACCTATAGGAGCTCAAATTGGAGGGAGATGTTGCATTATCTGTGCATTTTCAAGGGACACTTGTTTGTGCCATGTTGTTTTCCTTTAAGGCACCGTGGATGAGAGAAATACAAAGAAAGCTTTAGTCCAAGTGGACTCCAGAGTTCACAGAATGTGTCATATGTACATTACTATTTTAAGGCTTATTTTTTTCCTTAAATAAATTGCCCTGTGGGAAAAGCTGGCTGCGAGTCAACACCACAGAAAGCTAATTTTAACTCCAATGAATACTACCATTTACAAGGCCCCCTTTCTGCAAAGGAAAAGCCCTGCCATTGCTGGCAGTTTTGATGTGATATGAACACACATATTTCTTAAGACATTCAAATGGACTGGCTTAACAAAATACAGTGTTTTTACTCATGCATCTTTAATGTTCAAGCTGCTCTTGGCAGCCCCCAGTCAGGAACACTGTCATTCAAAAGAAGAGAATGACAGACATTAATATGGAAACATTCAAGCTCTTAACCGAGCCGGAACAGTAATTGTGCCATCCAATTTTATTTTGAGGAGTGTTGACCTTGGTCTCCCGTGAGCAGAAAAAAGATCCAAAAGACAAAGGTATAAAGAGGTGTTTAGGGAGAGAGAAACAGAAGTTTTCTGAGCCTTGCAGAGCATCAGGACCCTTGTTGGAAAGTAAAAATACCATTTCAGGGGTTACCGGGGGATTCATGGCATGACACAGCAGTGAATCAAGTCTTTACTACAGGAAACACTAAAGCTCTGAAAACACTGTGCTGACACATCAGGGAAACAGCCATCCAGAGGGCAATTCAGCCCTGCACAACCTACACCAGGCTTTCCCTAAATATAAATAAATTATAGGAACATCTGCTCCCAGATGCTGGAAGTGCAAAGACCAATAAAGAGGAGCAACCCTAGCAGGGAAAAATCTGTCCTGAAACACCACGTTTGGGGAGTGTGGTGGGGGAAGAGCTCTTAATGGAACAGCCCACAACACTCTGAGAGACAGCAACAGGGAATGCTGGAGCTGAAAATCCAAATCTTCTCAGCCACAGGTAGAAGGAAGGGCTATAACCCCTTGCAGACAGTGAAACTGTGCTTTATCACAGCTGTAAAAGAGTGCAAGTCTCTTTTTCTGAGACAATAAACAGATGATTCTTATGCTCAGAGGCAAATGGGATCAGGTTCTTTGGTGCAGGCATTGGATGCTGGTGATCTGATAAATGAGGATGCATTGGTAGGAGGGATTGGCCAGCCAGGGCTGTATCCAGTGAAGTGGAACCTTCTGCAGCATCAGTGTCCATCACACTCTCCTTATCAAGAGGGGGGAGGACAAGAGGCAGGGGCATCCAATATGCAAAAGTAGCAAGGAAAAAAATGCCAAAAAAACACCAGAAAGTTTATTTAAATTTGACTTTGATCAGCTTTATGAAGATGATCTCCACTACACCTGCCTGTTCACAAGCCCAGGGAACTGTCCCAGCCCAGCACTGCAATCCAGCTCTGAATGACAGCTAGGTTTTTAGCTAGTGCCAAGCAGGGGGAAAGAGGCTTTTCACTAGCCTGAACTGGACATTTGCAAACATCCTGCTGTGTTTGTGGCCCTAGTGACTGACAGGCACCTTATAAACTGTGAGGATAAATCCACAAAATAAAACAAATGCAATTTTCCCTCTCTGTGGGTGCATATGCTACTGCATATGTGTGTGTACTGACACTGATGCCACAGAAATCTCTGTCAGGATCTGAATTACATTTCCAAGCTGCAGCACACATTAATTTGTCAGGATTTGGAAGCAGGCACTCGTCTTGTCTAGACTAGACTATCGAAACTCTCTGACAAATGGCTTTTTTTTTTTCCAGCTGCTTAAACAGCCTCCACAAAAGCCCTGTGCTCCTCGTGCCTTCCTCCCTCAGAGAGAAACTTGAAAACACTTCTGCCTCTCCCCATTTTCTTCCCTTTTAATCCTGCAGTTTACAGGCAGCCACTTGAAATTGCCATAGTGGTGTATGTGTGTACAAGAAAAATCACCAGGAGCCCTAATGCTGAATGTCTGTGTGCCTGGGCTTAACCTGCAGCACAGAAACAGCAGCATTTCCCTGAAGGATGCCCTTCATGCATTTAGCACGATTAAGGACTTCCAGGATTGCAGCCTGAAGGTGCAGCTTGTGCACAGGCTTTTTGTTTTTCATCCACACACCCAAAAGAAACCCAGGAACTGCTGCTCAGCGAGGCTGCAGCTCAGAGCTGCTGTGGCACAGCAAGGCTGGGTGGGAAGAATCATAAAATTAAAGAAGGGGCAGAGTCAAAACTGAGATTTACTTGTGCTGACCTAAAAATTTTTGGGAGCCCTAGCCATACCATGGTGCAAGTTATCACTTTTTGGATCTACTCAGCTACCCCTGCTCTTTGCCAGCTCCCTGGAGAGTTGGTGGCATCCTCCAGGCAGAGCATTTCCAAGGCATCCCAGACAGGGTTTGGATGCAGGATGTGAGCAGAAGTCAATTTTCATGTCTGGAAGTCTCTCTGGAAAGGTTTCAAGCCACTGCCATTTTTTTTTTTTTTCTTCCCAGACTGTCCTATCTAGGCGACCTCTGGGGAGTTTGAATAATTTCCTCATCATTTACTAATTCAAATGCATTCTTCACCTTGATGTGCAGCCCCAGTGAAGTCTTCTCTGAATTCCTGATTTCCTTTGAAGACGTATCTCTATAATCAGCCTAAAAAGTTTCCTGACTCCTCCATGAGATGCCAAACTTTTTAAATCAGCATTTCTGTCTGAGATCTCCATTGCAGCAAAGCTGGAAGGGAAAAGTCTCTGCAAACACCCTGGGAGCTTCTCATACTATAGGAATGCAGTCACCTTTTTTTTTTTTTTTTTTTTTTTTTTTTTTAAGTAGAAAAGCCTTAGCAGAAACAAACAAAACAGAGCCTAGTAGGTGTGTAAAACAAGTACAGAAGAAATCCAGGCAGAAAAGGGGACAAAGAGAAGAAACAACATAGAATTTTGAGAGTTTGAGTTTTCAGGGTGGGTAGCATTACTGCCTTTTGATGAAAAAAATCAGGTTTATTTGTCTGTAAGGTTGTATTCAACAATGCTCCAGCAGCTTTTCACAGAAGTTTTTCCCCAAAATCCCAGTCCTTAACACGGTTTGGATTTGACCTGGTTTGTTCATCAGATCATTCTTTATTACTGGAAAAGAGCAGAAGCTGCAGGAGATGGAGAGCAGCAATATTTTTAGGGGATGGGCATCTAGCACCTTGCATAAAACCCTGCTAAAAGCACCATCGAAGCTGCAGTGCTGTGCAGAGCATCATAAAAGGGTTTGTTTGGAAAGATCACTCGTTTTTCTGGGGGATGGAAGGGCACAGACCCCCCTGTCAGAGGCAGCTGTGTGTCCCTGCCTGTCCTGCTCCAGGGCAGGAAAGATTCTGCAGACATTCACAGGTGGAGGTGCACAGAAGAAAAAAAAGGAAAAAAAAAAAAAAAACAAAAAACAAAAACAAAAAAAAAAAAAAAACAAAAAAAAAAAACAAAAACCACAAAAAACCCCAACAACAACAAAAACCAAAAAACAAACCAACCAAACAAACAAAAAAAACCCAAAAAAAACGAAAAAAAAAACCAAACCCAAACAAACAACAAAACCAAAACAAAACAAAACTGAAACACCCCCCCAAAAAAACCAAAAAAACCCAAAAAACAAACCAAACAAACAAAAAACCACAAAAAAACCAAAAAACCCCACTAAAAATAAAAATAAAAATAAAAATAAAAATAAAAATAATAAAAAATAAAAATAAAAATAAAAATTAAAAATAAAAATAAAAATAAAAATAAAAATAAAAAATAAAAATAAAAATAAAAATAAATAAAAAATAAAAATAAATAAAAATAAAAATAAAAAAATAAAAATAAAATAAAAATAAAAATAAAAAATAAAAATAAATCCTTTAACACCTGCTTGTCTGTGCCAGTTTCCTTTTCCCCCCTGTCTCCTCTGGCCTGCATTTGGACACTTCCATCCTCCTGCGGGTGAGGAGGAGGAGTTGGAGGACGGTAATTGGGGGACATCCAGCTTTTGATGCTCGGGGCAATTAAACCCCCCGTGAATAGAGGAGAGAAGGAGGCATCGGGTGTCACCTGAAAGTGGGGATGTGCGGTGGCACCAGTGTGACACACGGAGGGGCACAAGTGCAGCCCCCAGCCCTTTGTGCAGCAGCCAGAGCCCCTGCAGGGGGGGGAGGCTGCACAATAGGTCATGAGAAAAACCTGTTGCTGCTGCTGAAGTTTGCAAATACTGCATCTGCAGGGATTCGGGGAGGTGCCTGCTGCACCAGATGAAAAGCCCCAAGAGGAATTCGGGCAGTCCTGCGTGGCCATCGGGTCTGATGAAACTGTTATTTATATCCAAATAATATACTTACTGCTTTGCACGCATTATTCAATGACCATTCTGACAGGTTTTGGCTGCAGTTAAAAACATACCCTGAAACAATGTCTTCAATTAACTGAAAAACACGTTCACTCTAAAATGCACTTTTTTTTTTTTTTTTGTCCAGCCTTATTAACATTTCCAAGAAGAAAACAAGCTACCTGTGATCCTTCCCACCTTCCAAAGCTGTAACACAAAGGATTAGAGAGAGGAGTGGTAGCAAATCAATCCTGATGCTTTATCTTGAACCCCACAGAGGTTTTACAGAACGGTCTTTAAGGAAGATGTAAGGCCAGCTTCCACATTAAAGGAAAGGAATTGGGGCTGGAAATGAGGGGGAATGGGGCAAGGAATATGGGGAGGGAAATCACATAGGATTGTTAGCCAGCTTCCACAACGTGGTCTTATAAATTATTTCTCCAGCCCATGAGTGATGTGGCATCACAGGGCAGATGAGGCTTTAGGTAGGAAGTTGTAATATGAAAGTCAGGGTTATGGGACCTACAAAGAGGCCAAACTCAGGCTTAGGGTAAGCACAGTCTTTGAGAGGAAAACTGGGACAGGTGAGGTGACCTGAGTTTGGCCTGATTTGAGTCTGATTTAAAAAAAAAACAAAGCAAAAAAAAAAGGAAGAAAAGAGAAAGAAAGAAAGAAAGAAAGAAAGAAAGAAAGAAAGAAAGAAAGAAAGAAAGCAAGCAAAATGTATTTTAAGTGTCTGACTGATTTAGGAGTGCAAATCCCATTCATTTCCAGCCACTGCCTGCTTTCCCAAAACCTGCTCTGAACCATGAGGACAAGTGTGGTTGTGTCTGGGTGTAGGATCAGGTTTGCAGTCAGTTCCCCCCAGTTCCAGCCCCAGGCATCCAAAGTTCAGTGAATTTGCACTGCATGCCATGGAGCACACCATGTTGCAGCTCTCCTTTCTAAAACATTCCTCGAACAAAGCCAGTTCTCACTGCACCACTCATGGGGTGTTCTGTTAATTTCACTTTTTATTTAAAGCTGCCTCCATCTGCAGCATTGTTGGCTTTAAAAAAAAACCCACCCGAACCTGTTCACAGGTCAGGAGAGAAAACCAGGCTGTGCCAATCAGCTCCCTGCAGTGACAGCATCCTCACGGGGCAGGAATTGAGCAAAAACAGTGACCACAAAACACCTCTGGCAATCAGCTAACTGCTGAGAGCTCATTTTAAACTGGTGACTGTGGGACAGGACAGCTGTGGAGGATGAGGAGGATGGAGCTGTGGGGTGGCAGAGGACACATGTCCAGCCCATCCTGCTCTCCTGGAGCAGAGCTGCCCTTTGAGTGTCCATCGAAACCCAGGGCAGCTCCAAGGGGAGAACCTCAGGTGCCAAACCCCTGAGGTGGCTTTAAGTCAACACCAAGCAAAGCTGCTTGTATAGAAAGAGACAATTCATTTAGCAAGAGAGAAAAAAAAAAACCCAAAAAACCCAGTATTTGTTCAATTCTGTAAAGATTGCAGAGTTTGGGCCTTTAAAGGAACATTAGCACTCTTACAGGAGCAAGTGTTTACTCCTCTTGTCCACCTCATTTTCTCCATTATTGAAGATCCCCAGAGTCTTATCTAGATCCCAGTGGGTTTATACATTAACTCTCAACATTCCATTTTAAAGCAGAGTGTTAAGAAGCCCCTCCACTCCTTACATACCAGACCCAGGGCCCTGAAGAAGTGTGCAACTGTGTGAAAAACCTTTGCTTCACAAAGAAAACATGTTCCTGCTTTCTGACCTATGAATTTGAATAAAAACCTACATTGCATTTTGGTACAATAAATTCTTTATAACCTCTTAGGAAAAGAACCACTTTCTTTGAAGCATTACTTTTCCAATGTAACCCAGTTTGGTTTTTGTTTTTTTTTTTTCAGTCAAGGGCAATCAAGTGCTGCTTTCCAAAGCAGTTGCAATGCAAAATTTATGTTAGGACTGTCATTCAGGAGCAGCACAACCTAAATTAAAATCAATGCAATCAGACCACTTGATTCATGTGCTATTGCATATCAGAGATGTAGCATTCAATAATTTCATGTATGTACCATGACATTCAAGTAAAGCACTTTGTCCATGAGAAAAGTGCCTAGGAAAATCACTGCAAATCCAGTATTTGCTAACATATAATTCCCATTTCATATTTCCTTTCTTCCTTTAAATCATTTATGAGTGGCTCAATAGTCAATAAACAGGAAATAAGATTACAAAGCCAACTTGCTATTTGCATAACATTTTATCCACCAATCTGTTTAAAAACAGCAGCAAAAAATAATTCTTTATGACCTCATTTTCTACATCCAAAGTGACAGGCTTGTTGGCCTATGCCCTACAACCTACCTAAATTTTTCCTCTCAAGTATTGCCAAGGAGGTGTTCATACTTTTCCAAAAGTGCACATCTCAGGCCTCTGACTGTAAGGCTTCATGCACTGGTTAAATAAAATTAGAAACCCAGCCTAAAAGAAATCAAACATGTCACAGACCTCTAGACATGATATTCCATTACCAAAATTACTTGGAAATGCTACAGTTTGATGCTGTGGTTTCCTTCATTTAATTTAACATTACCTCAAGAATGTTAATCACCTCACAGCAGTAAATCCTAAGGGTTTTCCAGAGAACCTGGAACTCCTTGCTGACACTGATTGGG